>OY727105.1:21449610-22649610 GCA_963402855.1 Ormia ochracea
CGTTTCTTATTATTTTCCTATTCATTTCTAGTTGCATTTAAATGCATGCAAATTTAAGTCAGAACGCATGCACCACTGCGTTTCGTGCCGCACATGTTTCAAATATTTCATTAGTCCAGAGATAACAATTAAAACGTTAAACTGCCATTTAATTGTTAAAATGTATACGATGATGAAGTTTAAGGGTCAACACCACGTACATATGCTCAACGTAGCTCAGGAGGAGGCCTCTACGCAAACTAAATATCAAATAATTGTCACTGGTGGAATTTTTATAAAAGTTATTTTACAAAAGAAAAAATAATTTGCCGTTTAAATCAGATTAGAACGCTTTTATTCCACTTGCCGGCAGAACAATTTTCATTGAAAAAAAACTATTCTATGCAGAAGAATTTCTACAGAGAACATGCAACTGTTCCCCTTAACTTCTATTAAAGGAGGCCGCAAAAGTATTACAAGCTACGAGTTAAAGAGAAAACACCGTTTTTGCTATTTTAGTTGTTACTTTTTTATTGCAGCACAAAGCAGAGAGGACCGGGTTATTTCTGGAATAGGAGAAAAGGCAAATGCCCTCCACGGCCTTGTCTCGCCAAACCTATTAGGCCACTTTAACCACTTTGCATAAATGTGCCAGAATATCTTTTAATGCAGGCTGGCTGACATGAATCTGTGTGGCAGGTGGCACCGCCATCTTGAAACCATATATTGTTCACATCAGTATTATTCAGTTCCGCCAGATAGAACTGAATATGAACAATATGAATTTAATAATAAAATGTTCTGCCAAAAAGATAATTAATTACCGGCCAGAATTGTTATTTATAAATTCTTCTTCTGCAGCAGCCATTAGAGAAACTTTCAATTCCTTTTCGTTCTCAGCTGGGTCAATATTTTATCTTTAGTAATAAGGAGACGGATAACTTCTTCCCCTTAACTTCTATTAAAGGAGGCCGCAAAAGTATTACAAGCTACGAGTTAAAGAGAAAACACCGTTTTTGCTATTTTAGTTGTTACTTTTTTATTGCAGCACAAAGCAGAGAGGACCGGGTTATTTCTGGAATAGGAGAAAAGGCAAATGCCCTCCACGGCTTTGTCTCGCCAAACCTATTAGGCCACTTTAACCACTTTGCATAAATGTGCCAGAATATCTTTTAATGCAGGCTGGCTGACATGAATCTGTGTGGCAGGTGGCACCGCCATCTTGAAACCATATATTGTTCACATCAGTATTATTCAGTTCCGCCAGATAGAACTGAATATGAACAATATGAATTTAATAATAAAATGTTCTGCCAAAAAGATAATTAATTACCGGCCAGAATTGTTATTTATAAATTCTTCTTCTGCAGCAGCCATTAGAGAAACTTTCAATTCCTTTTCGTTCTCAGCTGGGTCAATATTTTATCTTTAGTAATAAGGAGACGGATAAATGGCTTCCATGGAAAATGTCTGCAGCCAAAATATGTATATGTAACTAATGTCTGGGAGGAAGATCTTTTTATAGGACTCAATGACGCTAATTGCGATATTGTAGAAGAATTATTCCTGCAAACAAAGTTGCAGGACATCAATAAATACTGGAAGGTCTAAAGCAATAGCGATGTAGCGTCAAATTGGAGGCAATTGACGGTGATGATGACAACGGCTTTCGCAATGAAACTGAGTATATGGAGCGAAAGTTGCCACAAGCTTGACAGCATCTGCGTAAATCTTGTAGGCAATTCTTCGGCCATAGGCAGTTTATTCGCTGCAGAGCAGTAGTTCAGGCCCGCCCCATACCCGGCACTAACTCGCGTTGTCCTTATTTTATTATTATTTCCCCCAAACCTGCTTTTGGCTTAAATTTTATATTAGAAACATTCAGGCGAACAAAAAAAAAGCGAAAGGATAATATAATAATAATTCCGTTTTCCATCCCTGCATCTCTTTACCTTACAAATATCATGCCTGCATATTCAAATAAAATTACCACTAAATTGGTTTCAGAATTGTATTCGATGCTTCATTTTTTGTTTGGTTTTTTTTAACCTCAAAAATCTCATTTTGTTTATAATTTTATGCGAAAAAAGCGATTAATATTTTGAGACACGAATATGATTATTATTAGCTGTTGTTAATGAAATTATAAATAGAGGCAACAAGACAGCAATGGCACATCTAAACCGACAATTTTGTTGAACATTGTCGTTAACACAATCAACATCACATTAACAGGTTTTCATGTTTTGTTTGGATTATCTGTAATTAGATTTTGTGTTTTGTTTGTTTTTTGTTTTTTTGTGTTTTTCATTTATCACATACAAATTTTACCCCACAATATTTATAAAAATAGACCGACATTTCGTTAGACTTTCCGCCACTAAAACTAACAACCACCAGTGGATTTCAAAATAAGTTGCCTTCTGTGTTCAGCACATAAATCAAATCCAGTCAGATGGAACGAATAACTAAATTTTTATACATGTATTTATATATGTATGTTAGTATGTGTATTTGTTTGTATATATATGTGTGTGTGTGCATAAGTGCATTTCGTTTGTTTCGTTCAAGTTTTATTATTTTCTCTTTTGTCAAAATAATGTCAAAAAATTTCAAAAAATATAATTTACAAGGTGAAAACTAGTCAAGCAACAATGTTGCATTGAAATGTTGCGGGCACGCTATGCGTCAGTGGTGAACAATGCGTAACGCACACTCTGACAATTGCTTATACATCCCATCATGCCATAAATACACTTCGGAACAACGCCGGAAATCCAATTTATTTTAAAGAAATCCCTTACTAGTATTAACTTGGTTACAATGATTAATGCTAAAAAAAGTTCTAAAAACCATTGCACCTATAAAATTTCAAATAACAACCCAGCGAACATTTTTGTTACTCTTCAGCAAGTGGCAGAAAAATTATTCAGCCTTTAAAACTCGCCTTTTCTGGAAGCAACACCCCTTTTTTTTGGTCAAGAATGCAATTTATCAGAGTATAAAAAAAACTTACATGTCCAGCTTAAAGGTTCTAAGGATACTAAAATAATTAAGTTTTTTTTTTTTAATTTAATTTAAAGAGGTGATATGATATTTGCAACTGTACGCGGCACACGCGCATCAACTCAACTTGCTTGTTAAAGTAATTTATTTGAATACCTTCTTCAGTGTCAAAGCGAAGTACTAAAGTCGGCGAACTTTAAACTTTAATTCGAAGCTGAGATCCTTGACACATGTTCGCCTCATTTAACTTCTTTAACTTTTCTTTTTCCGGAGTGAGTTTGAGCCACTACATTGAAATTTTTAAAATTAAAATTTTTCCCCATTTTCTGGAATATTTCGATTTTTTTATCCAGCAACCACTTTGAAAATATTTAGCAAAAACTTTTAGCATTTTAATAAAGGACCTTTAAATATATTGCGAATTTTTCGATTTTTTTTTAAATTCGTATTTTTTTTATTTAAATTTTTTTTACATTTTTAATGTTTTCGGATTTCAGTCTATTTACAAGAATTTTTTTTTTAATTTTCTATTGCAAAAAATATTTGTATTTTTCAGAAAAATCTGAAAACCACCAAAAAAGTTAAATATAAATAAATAATATATAATTTTTTTTACAGAAAAGAATTAAAAAAAAATTTTATACAACAGAATTGATTTTTTTGTTAAATTTTTAAAAAACCGTTTATAGTAAAAATGTTAAAAGAAACATTAGAAAAAATTCCCACAGAAAATATAAAAATATTTATAGAAAGTAATAAATAAATAAATTTATGGAAAGAAATGATAAAAAATAATCATATTCTGAAATAAAAAAAAAAAGGTAAAAAATAATCATATTCTGAAATAAAAAAGAAAAAATTGTAAAAAAATTATATTCTGAAACAACAAAAAGAATAAAATGGAAAAGAAAATTATATTCTGAAGTAAAAAAAAATGGTAAAAAAAATTATATTCTGAAATAAAAAAAAAAAAATTGGAAAAAAAAATTACATGCTGAAATAAAAAAAAATGCTAAAAAATAATCAGATTCTGAAATAACGAAAAAAAACCTTTTAAAAAAAATATATTGTGAAATAAAAAAAAAATTTAAAAAATAATCAGATTCACAAATAAAAAAAAAAATTTAAAAAATAATCAGATTCTAAAATAACAAAACAAAAACTTTTGTGTTTTAAAAAAATATATATTCTAAAACAAAAAAAAAAATGGTAAAAAAAATTACATTCTGAAATAAAAAAAAAATGGTAAGAAATTATATTCTGAAATAAAAAAAAAATTGTAAAAAAAAATTACATGCTCAAATAAAAAAAAATGTTAAAAAATAATGAGATTCACAAATAAAAAAAATTTTAAAAAAATAATCAGATTTTAAAATAACAAAACAAAAACTTTTGTTTTAAAAAAAAATATATTCTAAAACAAAAAAAAATTGTAAAGAGATTACATTCTGAAATAAAAAAAAAATGGTAAAAAATAATCAGATTCTGAAATAACGAAAAAAAACCTTTTAAAAAAATATATTCTGAAATAAAAAAAAATTAAAAAATATTTAGATTCACAAATAAAAAAAAAAAATTTAAAAAATAATCAGATTCTAAAATAAAAAAAAAAGGTTTAAAAAAAATATATTCTGATATAAAAAAAAAAAATGTTGAAAATATTATATTCTGAAATAAAAAAAAAATATTAAAAAAAAGTACACGTTGAAATAAAAAAAATGTTAAAAAATAATCAGATTCTGAAATAACAAAACGAAAACTTTTGTGTTTTAAAAAAAAATATATTCTAAAACAAAAAAAAAAAAAAAATTGTAAAGAGATTACATTCTGAAATAAAAAAAAAATAATCAGATTCTAAAATAAAAAAAAAAAATGGTAAAAAATAATCAGATTCTGAAATAACAAAAAAAAAACGTTTCAAAAAAAATATATTTTGAAATAAAAAAAAAAAATTTAAAAAATAATCAGATTCACAAATAAAAAAAATTTTTTTAAAAATAATCAGATTCAGAAACAACAAAAAAAACGTTTTAAAAAAAATATATTCTGATATAAAATAAAAAAACGTTTAAAAAAAATATATCTGATATAAAAAAAATGGTAAAAAAATTATATTCTGAAATAAAAAAAAAATTTTAAAAAAAATTTATATTCTGAAGTAAAAAATAAAATATGTAAACGTGAATAGTTAGCATGGCTGACGACGGTCTTTAATTTATTTACCTTTCAAAATTTCGCTTAAAAATGAATTTATTTTTATTCTTTTGATGGCCCCTAAATTGTGCTAAAAAGTCATAATAATTTTGATAAAATTATTGCTCCCATAAACAAACTCAGTTTAACGAGATCAAAACAAAATAAAAAATCTAATTAAAACTGGTGGCATTTTGCAGGCGTTGGCGTGTTCTGGCAGTTGCTCGGGCTGTTAAAAACAAATATTTGCTATTTAAAAATACGAGCATTGCAGTCAAGTAGGCCATTTTAGTTACCTGGCCGGCAGCCTGACTGCTCAGTGGTTTAAGTCAACAAAAAGTACAAAACCTGCAACATTGCCTCCGCCGCCACCAGCAGCCGTATATAAAAGTGACACAATGCAACTCCTACCTCGTGGTATCTGATTGAATTTAGATTTCCATAAAATAAGCCAGGCTGGCCGTCGTTGGTTGCAGAGTTTGTGGCACAAATCCAGCTAAACGAATATGTATTTTATCTTGTTTATTATCAAAACAATAACGACAACAAAAAGCATATAGAGTGTATGGCCCTGCAGTGGGAAAATCTTAGAAGGAAATTTTATTTAATTTATGATTTTGTGTTGCATAAATAATATAATTTATTGCATTCAACTATCAGGGAAGGCCGGCGAAGAAAAAACCCAAACAGGCGAAATAGAAGAAGTTTCGATGCTTTTAAATTATTGTAATTTCATAATTCACAAATACACACACGCACACACTCACATCCAAATAGTAACACTCTTTCCTGTAGCCATGCACAGCTACTGCTGTTAACAACAGATTTCTGTAGCGGAAGTTGTTTCTCCTCAGAGAAGACATTAAACAACTTTTTTATCTCCGGCGTTTAAGATTTAACACTTGTTTACGTCGTAAACAGCTGATATGTGTCCGTTTGCAATTTAACATTTAACCAGTCGTCTTGTCTTCGGCGGAGGCCAATTTGCATTTAATAACAACGAGATTTCTGTCCTGATTTATTGACAGCACAAAAAAAAAATATATAAATAAATTAAATAAAATATAAAAAAATATATATATATAGAAACGAAATTTCTTGTTATTTAGCAGGAAAAATTAAAAAGAGTATATAAAAGTTTTAAAAAACATTACAAATTAAATGAAATTAAAAAAATTATTTATTTTTATATTATTTATTTATGATTATTTCGCTATTTACAAAAATAAATAGTGAATTAAAATTTTATTTTAATTATTGATTTTTTTTTTATTTGTAATCACATTTAAACGTAACTTTTAAAATAAAAAAAAAATCTTTATTAAAAATAATTATTTAAAATGTCTGCAGTTTCATAAAAATTTTAACTCTCATATTTACACCCCGCCCAAAAATTTAGAGTGCTAAAATATTTTTATTTCAAAAAAGTATCCCACTAATGTAACAGAAAATTATTATTTTGCAGTATCCATTATTAAGCCATTTCCCGGCAATTTGGAAGGTCATTCTCTGACAAGGTTCGCATGCGAAGAGAATCGAAATTCTCTACAGATTCATAATGGAAAGTTTTTATTCTTAGAAAATGACTTACTGTCCCTTAACAAATAATAATAATTTATATAAAATTAATCGACAAAAAAATATAATAAAAAAATGTTTGAATATTTGAATCCGATTGATCATATTGAGCGGCGCACAAGTTGAACATAAAAAATTTTCAGCTTATTTTACCGCAGCATCCTACAGGATCACAACTGTCATTTTCGCAGTGATACCATTTATTTGACTTTGTTTACATCAGCTGCAACAATATAGACAGCTGATATTCTGTATTTCGGCTTTGCGAAAGAAAATTATTTTTATATATACATATATATATATATATATAACAAAGAAACTCAAGTCTTTGTGATGAAATGAATTGAAATAATTTTAAAGTTTCACACCGCACATTTCTTATTGCACTGGTAGACCACGAAAATTTATACAGATTTAAACAGGCGTCAAGGGGCATGGTGACCTTGTCGCCTAGTTTTGTATGGATATGAAAATTAATGCGCTTGTATAAGAACAACCATGCTGTCCCAAGTTCATAAGGTCAGTGATAAAAATGTTAACGGTAATGACTTTTTTCGAAAAAATTGTTTTATAGAAAACTTGTGTAAAGTTTTTTAAAAAAAATCATACAGTTAAAACAATAATGACGGCGGCTTAAGCAGTTTGGGTTCAGGTAACGACACATGAAATATAATGAAGATCGGTATAATGAGATGATAGTCAGACAATCTCAGATTAAAATCCTTTAAGGGACCACTTGATATGAATTTAACTTTAGAGGTGCATAATATATTTTATCAGGTATTTAGGTATTAACAATACTTTGAACTGCCCTAATGTGCATATCAGATTTTGTTTGAGCAAGCTAACCAAACCAAAATGTATAACAGCCACAAAAACATTTTCTATATTTCGATTAATAAATTTTCTACATTTTAACAACTTATTTAATATATGACAAAATCGTGATAAAGAAATCGTAAACCACATTTATCTTTATTTATTTTTCGGTCTATATCTCCTTTGCTTCGGCATTCAACTGGAAACTCGAAAATTCAAATTCAACATTTAATTCAAGGTCCTGCACTGAAAAGTTTTTAGTTGCAAAAATTACAACACATTTTTAACATAAAAATATTATTACACATTATTTTGCAAACACTGTTCTTCTTGTTGAAGTTGTTTTCCCAACAACAGCTAAACAAACAAAAAAAAAACACAAAAAAAAACAAAAAATTAAGAAAAAAAATATCTTAACAAACCAACAGTTAAGATAAGATTTGGGGCGACATTTAATAGCGGCTCTGTTATAAGCCATTTTGGCAATAGTTTAAGGCAACAATAAAGCCACACCCCTTTAGTTTTATGGTACCAAACACATATATACATAATTATACCCTTGCAGGCATGCACATACATTCGAATGCCCAGCAGTTCGTGAAGTGTGAACTGGCGACATTAAATAAAAGTAATGAACAGTTGTAGCCTGCACACTGGCAACAGCTCATATCTGATCCTTTTTATGATCCACAATTAACATTTATCATAATCATTGCGGCAAGCGCCTTACTGAGCTCAAATTAATTTAAGATAAGGCCGAGTTACTTTCGACTTCAAAAACCGGCGTCACGGTGGCAACGGACAAGGTTGCCACAATCAATATCTTGTTAATGCATATTAAATCAGCTGTTTTTAATTCAACTTCTCGTAATAAATTTTAAACTATATTTCTCCAAGGGAATTTGACAACTGCCAATTGTCAAACTACTGAACTTATAAAAGAAGTGCAAAGTTTACCAACTACTGATATCAATACTCATATTGCAATTTAATTGTCAGTTGACAGAGTCAGTACACAGTGTAAGTATGAAATATACCAAATACAAAGTAGCAAAGTGGTCAATGTATGGGAAAAGTTAAAAGCTAGTCAACTTTAGTGAAAACATTTTGATATAAATAAACCTAGTTTAACTTGGTTGTCAGTTGACTTATCCTTTATACTAAAGTATCCTTAGAGTGTATGACTGAGGCAGATGTTGCTGCTGGGCGTTGCACACATTTATTCGTTGCATATTTATTTGCTAAGGACATGTTTAATTCTCGCCACTTTCGAGCAAAAACCAAATATATATTTCTTTAGCAACAATTGGGCGTTTCCTTACCAACGCCCAAGAACAATAAAGTCCATGATTATCATTTATTAATTGCATTTTAGAACCCTATAAGTTAAAATGTAACAAGTTTAAAGCGCATAGTTAAGAATTCTTGGTTTCATGCTTCCTTATAAATATAGCGAACGTGACAACAATAGCAAACTTTCTTGTATGGCCCTTTAGTTTAGTTTTAGTGTGTTAAGGAATCTTTCCCTTCTTGCTTCCTTATAAATATAGCGAACGTGACAACAATAGAAATATTTCTTGTATGGCCATTTAGTTAGGTTTTAGTTTGTTAAGGAATCTTTCTCTTCTTGCTTCCTTATAAATATAGCGAACGTGACAACAAAAGAAAACTTTCTTGTATGGCCATTTAGTTAGGTTTTAGTTTGTTAACGAATCTTTCTCTTCTTGCTTCCTTATAAATATAGCGAACGTGACAACAATAGCAAAATTTCTTGTATGGCCATTTACCCAGCTTATCTAAATATATTCAAAATTGTTAATGTCTAGGCAATGAATTTGTTTTTATTTATGGCGTCTTATAGAATTTCACTCCATTTCCTGAGCACCAGAGTGGTGTGTAAATGGGGCTCATGCAGCGAACTTATAATTTCGGACATTTCCACTTGTATCTCGACGATGTGATGTGCCTGACAACATTTTTCCTGGTTGCTTGTCTCTGAATGCAACAAGTTTTTGCAACTGCTGGGCACGTGTTAAATGTTATAAATATTTATTCAAAATTTAAAACAAATACTTGAATGTCAGCCTGTCTGCATAATTTTCAGTTCCACAACTAAAATTCAAAATCATTGTAAAATCGTTTCAAGCAACTGAGTAAAATAGAATTATTTTAACTACGACAACTGCTTATTGGAATTATTTCCCTTCTTTTTTTTTTCTTGTTGAAATTAAATTAAAATTTTTCAAACCATAATTGAGGTCTTGTTGGAGGTGTTTTATGCCGTTGCTGCCGCAATTGTCAATTTATGAAAAATGTTCAATTGTGGTTTTCGCAAACCACTCGAAAAATGTTAATAGTAATTAACGAAAAATATGTCAGTGGAATGGTCGTTAGCTGTGCCGGTTCTGGTGAAAAAAGAAAATGCCTGGCAACTCGATAGTGTACCTTTAAAACATTTCAATGCATCCTTCAGATATTTAGCATCTTGGAATTTAATTTCGCCACCGCATGGAAACACAGTTTACGAGGGGTTGCTTGTTTCTGGTACCAGTAGATACTCGATACGACAGAGGCACTTCATTAACGCTTAGCTTTACGCATGTAAATATTCGAGTGTAAAACCATTGAAAGGCACTGTAGCAGGAGCCAGCGATGCCAAGGTGGCGTCGCACTATACAAAACCAAACTATGGAAATAAGCCATTGTCGCAAATGAATTGATTGCATTTTTTTTAAAATATTTTTCAAATAAGAAAAGTATAAATTTTATGCAGTTTTTCAGTTCTCAATGCAATTGAAATTACGTGGGAAAACATACACGTTAAAAATATCAATTTTAAAACAATTTCAATTGGCAATATTTGCAGCAACGCCAGTTGATTCGCCTGTATGGAAATTAATAAATTGAGCCGGGCATGTAGAGTAAAACAATTCATTATAAAATTTATTTTTGACGGTGTCCAGAAAAGCCCAAAACAATTTTCGTCGTTTGGCACAGCCGATGGTTGGCTGGTTTGTCGCCACTGCAGTTTGTGGCTTTTATTGGCCGAGCAAAATTATTAGTGAAATTACATACGCAGGTATTTTTGACGAACTGGATCCGCTATTTTACGCATACTAACGGGAAAGGGGGAATAAAAACAAACATATTTATTGCATACTTGTTGTTTAATAACTCCGAGGCAAACTTTAAGTGGTTAAAATAATTATCGTTTTGCATCAACTGACGAAATCGCACTTAATGCTTTTAAGAGCTTTTAAAATTCATTTGTTGTACAACAAAATAATTGATAATCAGCTAATGGAAGATTTCCTTAGCAAAAATTTCATTGAAACACAGGCAGACATTTTTAACCCCCATAAAATAGAGAGACTTTAAATGGTAAGCGAAGGGGAGAGGCAGTATTTCAGAAGAAGCTCTTTAAATCTTTTTTAAGCTCAAGTCTCAAAATTAGTACTCTAATAGTACAAAACAGTACTCAATCAGACAATTTTAAAGGCTTATGGGGTTATGGAATCCAGGTATGGGGCACAGCATTACAGCGTGCTCCAACATTGGTGTTATGCAAAAATGTCTGCTTAACACTTTAGCGCTCTTGACGAAAGCGGTTTGGTTTGCAATACTCCCAATGACCATGATATTTCTAAACTTAATTGTGAATAGATTTAGCAAACAGGAAAACAGATACAGCTAGTAGATGACATCTCCGAATTTCTTAAAATCTCAAAGCCTTCAAACAGAGATAGTTTCCCGGTTCTTGAGTAAAATTTTAGGCGCTATTCTCCGTACACAAAAGGAAAATATCTTGTTCATCGAAGAAGCCAACGGCAGAGCAATTGTGAAACGAGCTTACGCAAGTCGTTTAACAGCACTGAGGATATTGCTAAAACTCAGACTTATCCTGGAGGGCTGGTCACGGAGGAAGCAAATAAAGGTGTGCGTAATTAATCATTCAACGAAATGTGACTAGCCGGCCCTCATCAGATGTACTGTGATGTAGCGTTAACGTTTAAAAACAATTAGTCTTCTCTTTCATATAAACACTGGCTCTGCAGAGCATGGTCCGCGTCCAAAAGAAGCCAAGAACTTAATTGGCTTCAATAAGAATGGCATAAAAACATATTCCAAATTTGTCATTCTTGACAACACCAAGAGCCATAGTGGCATACTACTGTTCCTGCCTTTGAAAACTTAAATAAGCTTTTAAGGTGCTTGCTATCATATTCCTCCATCTTTGGGTTGGTGGTTTTCATTGTACATATACAAAAATAGCCAAACCCTTTAATGAGTCCTACACTCTTTGTAATTTTACTTTGGGATGGAACAGTGGAATCGCTTTCATAGCAATTGATCTTTAAAACGAATTAAATAAAATAATTTTGAACATGGAATATAATATAATATTTATATAAATGATGGGCAGATATCGAACACTACAGTTTGACCGCTGGGAAGATCAAACAGGGTTCAGATTTCCGATAATAACACAACACTATGAACAATTCCATTCAAGAAAATTCGCAATTATCACCAAGATATCATGGATCGTTTAACGCTATAATAACGCTTTTAGATTGTCGACTTTTACTGTAGGCAAAAAGCACATCGGGCTGCCATAATCCTAGAGGCACTTCCATTCCATTTGACAGCCAACCTTACCATTGCGTTAATTTGGAGTATTTGCAGTGTGGATAACAAAGCCGATTATTTGACGCACTTTACTTTCCGATTGTATCATCTTTCGAGATGTACAAGGAGCAGCCGTTACGATGAATGGTGAGCTCTATTTCGGATTCTTCGTTCTAAAAGTGTTTTATTATTATTCACAGCATTTGAAACAAATACTGCAGATTTTTAACCATAACAAGCGATTTGTTATACTATCCTAGAAACTTCTACTATTTGTCAAATGTGGCATCTCTACTGAAGAAATTGAACAGTGTGCCCTAAAAATGTCAAATGTCAGAAATTGCAATTTCGATATGATCAGAGTTGCTTTTAGTGCATTCAGCAAAGAAAAAATTGTTTGAAACACTTTTGTATGATAGTGTGGCACAAGCAAATCCCACTTTGAAGCGATTTTTTACAATAGAAGGGCATTAAAATCAGATTTTCGTGGCGATGAATTGTGCGACTTTGTAGGATAATGAAACCAAGCCTTTAGTAATTAACTTTAGCATCTAAAACAGCTGTTCTTATTTCGCCGTTTTCTTTTTTTTTTTTGCTTCATACGGCGAATGTGTCGGTCGCGGAATTTAATGCTTGGGCTGATCAGAATTGGAGAATATTTCGTAGTTTTAGCTGCACACGAACCTGAATGGAAGATTCCTTAAAAATGTTTTAAGATCAGCTCAAATTGATCTCTAACAAGTGATTTAGACCACTGTGGCGTTGAACGTCGATGTAGGATTTGATATCACCAACCATACACAGTGCCCACTCCACAATTGTTGGTGATGTTGAGTTTGTTTGTAAATTGTTGTTGTTGGTCAGTTATGGTTGTGTCAAGATTAGACTTTGCGACGCGACATATGGGTGCGGCCTATGACAAGTTAGCATTGCAACGGCAGCCACTACCAACTTCACATATTGTCAAAGGCAATCAAAGAAAACAACAGCATGCCCAACAAATGGCCAACGTATAAAAGTGCAACAAATGAATTATATAAGATTGTATTTGAACGTTTCGTCAAAGCAGAACGAACTGAAACCGATAATAATCTTGAAAATTATTGAACAATCAGCCAACAAAAGAATAAGAAAGAAAAAAGTTTAAAGAAAAATTATCTGAGCAACAAAACGTATTTTCTACAATCTTTAGCCGGCATTTATCGCCGCCGCTGTTGTTTATTTATTGGCCTAATCAACCGGCTTTTGTTTCATTGTAGTCCACTGAAACCACTCGTACAACAATTGCCTCTCATTAAACATTCATTTGCGATTAGACATGCTCATGTTGCATACACAAGCATAATTCTAAGCCAGCAACACATTGCATTGCCTCGCTATAAATTGACAAGTTTCCAATAAAGCCGAAGTCATCATGCGAATGTTTTAATTCATAGATTGAGTGTGTTTGCTTTTTCCATCTTATGGCTTTTTAGGAGAAGCTCGAACTGACTTTAAAGCCCAAAAATGGTTTCTATTACACAAGTACACAAAATTCGTATTGGTGGCATTTGGTTGAGAGCATGCGCGGATCATGCCCCATAACAATAGCGAGTACGAGTAGCACGTCTTCTGCTTCTATTTAAAATATGAAAAATTTGACAGACTGACTGACATTTTGAGTTAATTTTATTTTATTTATTTATTTATTCAATTTTTATTTGGGTTTTACTGTTTTTATTGTCATGCGCTAATGCACTGTCTGCGCAGCTGTCAATACACAAGTGCCATTTGTTACTCAAGCAGCTTGTCATATCTACTCATTTTGATACCTAATGATAAGATTTATTGCATTGCAGACAAGGCGGCCGGACTTCTTTATCAGCTTTATTTATTTGCCTAAATAAATGAAACATTAAATCAAGAGCAGTTGTGCCGGATCCCTCGCCCAAGGAACCCCTTCAAGGGAAGCCCACCATTACAAGAACAAGAAGGTAGAAACATGCAAAAAAAAAGCAGGAAATTATTAAACAACTGCTGTTAACTTCACTAGTTAACTGGACTAGTAAATCTGAAAACATCACATAATCATCTGACTGCACTATTGCATTATTAAACCAACAGCTGATTATATTTTTAAAAAATTATTCGTAACAGCTGCTGTTAAAGGTTTTTTATGTTTTATCAGCAGCAAACCAAATACTAACAAATTCCCCAAAGGAAATAAAGAGACCAAAAATATTGCCTCGAGCTTTACATTAAACTAAAAATATTTTTGAAACACAATAAAAAAAAAAAAAATTATAATAATGTTGGACTAATTAATAATTCAGATAATTCAGTATAAGGCAAATACCACAAAAGCAAAATAAAACAATAATCGGTCTATCCAAGCCAATTAATGGACAATTAATATATTTTTTTAATAATCATTATTGCGATTAACACATTAATCACGCTTTAATTTAATCGTGATTACAGCTAATCCGATTAGTCGTTTATTAAAATAACTAAACGATTAAAAATAAATTGATTAATTCCTACACTGTTAAAAATCGATTTGCCGAAATACATTATTTTATTGCTTCTCTGTATCGGCTGAGTAAGTTTTAAAGCAGCAACACGCTTAACTTCGAGCCAAACACTCCAGCTTGGCCAGCAGTGGCACTACACCAATTTTAATTGTGCATGGAACAGCGTTGACTGGTTATGCTTTGTTGCTGATTTGATATGTAGTACAGTGCTTAAAATAAATACTGATACAACTAGAAAAAAAATTTATAATCTTTTGTTGATGAATTAAAATGCTTATTTTAATTTGAGGAAAGGCAAAATTTTAAAGGTTCTCTGGTAATACTGCGTTCCGAATTAGAAAATCATTATATATTAAAACTATTTAAAACTTTTTTCTTTGGCTTTACTTCTTCACCTTACTGTACTTTTAAATCCTAACACTAATGCAGTTGAAATAAGTTTTTCGCGGGATTGTTGCACAATACATATGGCAACGTTAAGCAATATACATGCTCCTAACCGCTCCCGAGCCCACCCGCACCACAACACTGCATATGTGAGATTTACTTTTCCCCCCCAAACTATCAAATAAAAATTACAATTATTTCTAATTGGTTTTTCATATACTAAAAACAATGTAAATAAAATAAAGTAATTTTCAAAATTAGAATTATAATTTATTATATATAATTTTTTTTTATAATGTTAAGCTATTTGTCCTCACCTGAAGGACTTTACTGTGTACCGAAACTCTGCGGCATTCAAGGAAATGAATTGGCAGCAGCAGTTTACTAAAACAGCATTATAGCAACTACCAATTGTAAGAAGAGCATTATCAGATTCATAAAAGATTTCTGCATTGCAAGTAACCATACAATATTACGTAGGCTGACCTGATGTGAAGTGTCAAATATCGATATTCGAAGCATATCGATATTCTACTGTTCAAGGAGCAATTGAAGTACATTTTGAGAAAAGGAAAAGATAATGTTTATTAGGTTGCAGTTTGGCCATCTCCTCAATCTAGACAATTAAAGTGACTGTCACAATATTCGCCTTACCGAATTTTACTGTCATTTAAATAAAATTTTTAAAATATAAATACATATCAATAAAATAAAAGTTTATGTTTATTAGCTTTAATCATTTGCCACAAAGTCACCAACTTCGGCCCCACATCGCATTAGCGCTGTCATATTGAATATTAACAATTAATTTCATTCATTAACAATTTATTAAAAGCACCAACAAACCATTTTAAATTAAAAAAATATATAAAAAAGATAATTTTTTTCTTCCACATAACTGACAAGTTTGAGGAAATTATTGATACCTCTCTAATAAACCACACCCTATTAATTTAAGAAAACCAGAAGGAAAAAATATGTGAAACAAATTAATATTTTCCTTATACGATAACTTAAAATTGCAACTTGATATTTTTTATTCACTTTTCATTTATTTTTATTTTTTTATTATTTTTTTGTTAATTTTTTTTTTAATTGTAAACGAACGTTTTTCACATAAACCAAATGACAATAATAAGATTAGTTAATATTTTACTTAGATACAGTTCCTTACAAAAGTATTCGTAAATATTGTTTTTGCGAAAAATTTAAAATATTTATTTAAGATAACATAATATTAAAATTTGTACTATAAGGCTAAATAAGCTATCGCAAAGTGGGCTCGCTTCAAAGAAATACAACTACAGCAGGGTACAAAAGTCATCACCATACTGAGAGGTGCCTTAATTTTTGGAAGTGACAGCCAAGGCCAATTCGGTTTCTACGCATTTGAAGACAACGAATATAGCAAAGCCCATTATAAGAAGACATGACTGGCTGTACTTCCCACATACACGTATTAATTGCTGTTAATACTCGAAAGAGCGGAGGGTAAAACAATTGCGGAGAAGTAAATATAATACAAAACTTATTAGCAAATAAAATTTTTACTATTTTTTCAGCTTATCCTGACAAAGTCCCTGATTTTTATTTCGACTACAAGGTACTATATGCTACATTTTAGCTGTCGCCGCTTTCAATTGCTCAACAATGGCCAAGACAAAGCTGACAGTGTAACAGTAATTGCGAATCATAAGATTATAAAATAAAAATTTTTTTTGTAAATTACATTTATTTAAATACTTAATATTACAATTAAAAAAAAAATTATGTAATTTTATTTCATTAAACAGAAATAAACAACATAATTTTTAAATTACAGATTGCTGCAAAAAAAAAATTTTTTTTATACTTTTTTTTAGTAAATTTAATTTTCTAAATTTCAAATAATTTATAGCATTCACGATACTGTTAGCTATCTACTAGGCGGCGCGGCGACAAAAGTGTCATTTGTGGTTTTCCAGTTGTGTAGTACGCCGAGATGAATGTGTTTTATATATACTTCTCTTAGCAAACCGAATATTTGAAAAAGCTCTTCAAATGGCAATCAATTAAAAATTTAGCTATAATTTAAAACAGAGTTGTATCTGCTATAATTTAATGATCATTGAGAGAGTCTGGATTTTTATAAATGCTGGTAAGAATTGCATTAATTAATTAGTTTTTCGTTAGGAAAAAAGACACTAAAAACAATTTTTATTATTTATTGACATAAACAAAGATAAGCCTTACATGTTAAGTTTTTATATATTAAAGAACACCTCATACCAAAATTTAAAAAAACTGGCCAAGAAGATAAATTATAATAAAACTTTTTAAATATTTAAGGAGAAATTTAATTGAAATATTATTTTTAATTTAACAATGTTATTATGGTTTGTCTTGAGTGCATGAATTATGATATTCTGCTATCCATTTGTAACGCTTTTGACAGTAACGATTACAGTAACGCTAATATAACGACTCTGTTCTGTGTTTGAATTTAATTTAAAATCATATGTAACATTGTGAACAGCACAGAGAAGGACATTAAAGGGGGCATTTTATTAATTTTAGGTATTAAAAATAAAAGAAAAGATTTCGGATATTGTTTATAATTTAGTGTTAATTGTAAAAAAGATTTGTTTTTATTTGAATGTAGAGCAGCCACTGGAGTTTTAAATCCCCTCAAAAATTTTCTAGTTTCCCAAACGATGTTTAGATTTGTTTCTACACGCTGGCGAACAGCGTTAAAATTTTGTGTTGATTTATTTTAATGCCCTCGTTTAGCATTACCTTTAACTTCAGTTCATTTAAACTGGTTTTTATGGAATATTAAATTAAAAAGTCTTTTTCAAAATAATTTTTCGCCCAGAAATAAAATTTAAATTTCATGAATTTGGTTAAATGGTTTTACTCAGGATTTGCGCGGTGTGTCTGCAGTATAGCATGCAGTTGTTAAATTAAACAAATTTGCGTTAACCGAACATACATGGCCAGAAGTCGTTGGATAGTTTTTTTTTCTTACTACGAAGACTTTCATAAAACAACATTCATGTTTTCTTAAGCAACTCAATCAATTGAAGTATGAATAAAATATATATATAAAAACAAAAAAATAAAAAAAAATAAAAAACAATTATTGCTTCAATACAATTTGTTTTAATGCAGATCAATTATTCTTGCTGTTATTATTATTATTTTTTTCTTTTTCATGATAAATTATTTGTTGCAAAATTCAATAAAACAAAATAAACTGAATTGCAAAAACCTTTCGATTAAAAGTTCTTTCAATGTTCTATGGAACCGCCAACCATTGTCTTTAACCTTGAATGAATATATACATATTTATTTTATAACATTTTTTTTTAACATTTAAACTTTTAGATCAACGATTTCCACTTGTATGCAATTGAAGTCAAGTCAGTAAGTCAGTTGGAGGTTTTTGTTCTTTTTGTTGTTTTTATTTTATTTATTCACTTTTCCACAATTTATCCATTAGCTGGAGGTTTTTATAGTCATGCTTAAAAGTCTTGAAAATGTATTCAACAATCATTAACAACAATATAATTTTGTGGCCATAATTGCACTTATTAAACAAAATGATTTTTAGTTTTTAAATTTTTCAAACTGCTTAAAACACATTTCTGGATTATTTGCCATAATTAAAAAAAAAAAAATCTAGATATTTCTTGTTCTTCTTTTGAAAAGCTGATACACGGAATTAATGTAAGAATATTTTCATTTAAAAATATTAAATCGAGTGTCTTTAATTGGATTTGTAAAGAGATGGCTTTGCCGAATATTCCGGTCTAGCATTTGTATGCTTGGCCTGATTTAATGTAAAGAGGAGAAGGACATCCGTATTATTCGAACAATGGCCTAATTTAAATATGCTAATCATGGTCTTAATTAGAGAATAGACATTGTTTTTATAATTAAAACAATCATTAGCACAAGGCAAGAGTTATTAATAACAATATTCAACCTTTACAATAAAATACGTATTAATTGCAAACAATGGGTCTGTTCAGCACTCAAAACAAATTAGAATTATTATAAGAATAATGGTTGCATTATAAGTGTTGTAACAAAAGAGACCAAGTCAAATAAGTAAATATGAACAAGGAAAGCCATCTCATTAAGCAAATGCTTAGGAACTTGTTTGGTCCACACGAAACATTTTTCCATAACCTTTGAATTTCCAGTAAATTTAGTTTTTTATTTGGAAATAATTTTTAATTCCAACAATAGTTGAAATTACTTGGCTTGCATCTTTCCAAAATTAATTAGCCTTTTAATTTCACATCCGAAAAACAGATTTTCTTATAATCAATTCTTTTGGCAAAAAACATTTTCTTAAGTGGCGAATAATTGTTAGCAAAAAGCCCTGTGTATGGGCAAACAGCAAATACCCACAACAACAATGACAGCATAAAGTCTATATAAGCCATTTCTATATGTAGCATGCTGGTGTAGGCCAGCGTTGCATTTCAGTTACACTCGAACCATGGTTGGCTCTCTATTCGATTAAGCTGACTAGTAGTTTGACGAGACCAATTTAGTTAGAAGTATCTCCATGAGACCAATTGAACTTAAATGGTCTTGACCAAATTGTTAAGTTCTACTTATAAAAATTTTCCTAAATATATTTTACATATGACCACAGCATGACAGTTTGGTCATATGACAGTTTTGCGTGTACAATAATAAGATCAGCTGATTTCTGATACAGCTGGAGTGCGGATACAATTGCACTAAGTATTACGCTAGGATAATTATCATTCAAAAAAAAATTGTTTAAGTAATTTAAAATAATCATAAGAGTA
Source organism: Ormia ochracea (assembly GCA_963402855.1). Lineage (NCBI taxonomy): Eukaryota > Metazoa > Arthropoda > Insecta > Diptera > Tachinidae > Ormia > Ormia ochracea. Next base: position 21,469,523 of record OY727105.1, read on the forward strand.
CTTTACATGTTCCTCAATCACACATTCATAGAATGAAGGGGTTCGCTTACCTGCAAAGAGAAAAACAAGTAAAAAAGCATAAATTAAATAATTTAAAACAAAATTAATACAATAATCTAGTGATACCATGCTAAACATTTTAACTACTTAATTACCTACAAAAATGTATTAACAAAAAAAAATTAATAATAAAATAAAAACAAAACCAAATTTTAATAAAACTGAACACACACACATCCATACACTGTATTATACACACAAAAAAATAAATTTAAAATTTATCATTGTCATCAGTTTCACTTCAAACACTAATAAAAATAATAATAAAAATAAATAATAATAAATGAAACCAAGTGAAAAAAGAAAATAAAATTATTTCGTTAGACACACACAATTAAAAATAAATAAACAAACACCACGACCAGCCTACACGCATTTGAAACTTGTATTTGCAATAGAAGCGAATACAAACAACAACCAACTGACAAAGTGTACAGCAACAACACACAATTCAATGTCAATGACGTACCGCGACGCAAATTGTAGAGAAGTAATGGAATCATACTCTGCAGTGGTGTTATTTGAGAAACACCCTATTCGCGGCGAAGGAGCATGGAAAGTTCATCAATAATTATGAAACTGTTAGAAATGTGAATTTTGCTTTAGAATCTGTCAAAGGCGGCAACGGTAACGGCAGGTGTTAAAACAGAATTTGTGTTTTCTGCTACAGGGTGTTTTTTTTAGCAACATTGTACCATAAAATTATAATATATAACCGAAATATACGATGACATTAAAGTTTCTTCTATTACAATCTGATAGATAATTTCCATTCGTCGGTTACAGTGGCAGCTCATCTATTGGCTTTCAATAGTTCAAGAGTTGTTAGTTTGTTGGAATAAACTAAAGACTTATTCTAGCAGTATTAAAGCAATTCAAAGGCGTTATTCTTACGATCATGAGAATCACCCAAGATGAAATAAAATTGTAACCAAATTGATTTTACATTATTTGATTGTAAGGCTCCCTCCGCGTTTTTAAATTCACTCAGCATGGCTCGAAGGCACTCGTGATGCACATTTCGTATAACGATGTCACCCATTTGTATGTTAAACTAAATTTAAATGACTATAAAGATAATTCGCTAAGGGCTTGTGCATTACGATTACAAACCTGACGATTATTGACGGCCCCATTATATTAACTGTCAAGTGGACGAAGTCAATTCACACCCGTGAATACTGGACCTGCAGGAAGGATAATGAGATGACGGAGCATTTCCTGTGCTTCGTCTTTGGGAATTACTTGAAAACGTCGAGATACTGCTTTCTGCAAAACGACTTTATGTTCTTTCGCTTCAGTACGGCGAAAAATGGATTGGCGAAATTGTAATGGGGTTTGCATCCTCAATGGACGAAGAGCTTTACGAACTGATTTACTATTTTCAGAGTAAAAATCCACAATTGGTATGAACTGTACTTAGCGTTTATGGCTTCCCATATCTTACCGATATCGTTATTCGTCATGCTCCTGAAAAAATACCCTATACTAAAGATCTAAGAAATTTATATTGTGGAAAAAACATTAAAAAAAATATACATAAATGTAACTAAAACGTTGATAAAACCATTTTCTAAGCGATAAACAAAATATTTATTATGTACATAAAATATATGAATGCCCTTCATCAAGTTAATGAACTGTCGTGGGAGTACTGAAACAATAACAAAATGAGAAACACTTTCTGGTCGCATACATATAAATAAAAAGAAAGCTAACGAACTATTTAGCTTTACCTTCGGCGTATGCTTACTAAATATTTCTAAAAATGATTTGTTGCACATGTAGCGATTTTTAATTTCGTTATTGCAATTAATTTACCTTCTCACGGAAATTTAAATGATTGCGAGCACACCACTGTTAAATATTGTTTTATCTGTAACTGCAATTATTAATATAAATCACTTAAAACTAGACAAATAAATTCAACAAAATTGTAATACAATGTTGCCAACAGCTTGTACATTTGCCTACACTTAAGTTAGCAACAAAGTCACCACTGGCACAACAGTAAGAGCTGATAAAAATCTGATAAATATTAATAATTTGTCTTTTATGTTTCTCAACTACACACACACACACACACACAAACATTCACAAACACACACACTAGTGGTCTGAAGTTCAGTCCAAAGAAATTATTCACTACGCCGTTTTATAACTCTTTATGGAATTTCATGCCAGAACTACAACGCCTGCATGTGACCATTGAGGTTAAAATTATTAAAATTCTTTCCATTTTTTTTTTTTGAGAATATTAAAAACATTTCAATTATTACAGTGTCAGAAGGAATCAGTCAAGAGTCGAGCTTAAGCCAGATTAATTCATTGCAATCAAACGGAACCATTGGGAAGCACATACTTATTAACACTAAATAAACCTTTCTTGGCAAATGTCTTTAGAAAACATTTTTATTTTTCCTCCAAATTTCAAATGAAGTTCACCAATAAACCACAGGCTTGCTCACCTCCTTCTCCCAGGACTTGCTTTATCATTTAAATATTCCAACAAATACAACAATATTATTCGATTATTGATAACAGATGCAACAAGCGTGAAGCTAACTTCCCCTTGTAGCTCCTTCCGGATAAAACAATCTAATAACTTTTTTTTTTGAATTACAACTGTCTTTTTTCAAATTAATTCCAATAATTTTAAACTCGAATAACTTTCATTCGTAATAAACTATATTATTTAAATGTATTCCCTTAATTTTTACCAAAGATTCGAATAACTTTTAGTCATATTAAAACTGTATTTTTGCAGCTCTCTGGTGAAAGTAAAAATGAAAATATGTGCATTGACCACTATGTTAATGGAATACACCATCCTAAAGGTACGTCTGCAACGCATAGGCTGAGCTGATATAAAGCAATGCGTGGAGTTGACGGGACAATGGAGTTCTACAGGACCTTTGCCCGATAAGGTTAAAATTCCTTGACATTGACTTGAACATATAGAGAACCACGCTCGAAAAAACAACTCTTTTTCATTTTCTTTCGTTTGAGTCCCACCTTACGGATATGAAGGACTTCCACTCCCTTTAAACTAACATAATTGATAAAGAAGGCATAAAGAAGAAACCACACCATGAAGTTAAAAAAATAAAAGTTTTTGTGAGTTGCGGAAAAATCGGAATATATATATATATATATATATATATATATATATATATATATAATGTTTAAATGTGGTAAAAAAAACTGGTCCTCGTATTGTATAATTTCATTCCTAGCATTTGAATAACTTTTATTCGAATCAAAACTGTATCTAATACTACAATTTGTTACACTACACATAATGAGAGAACTGCCCCCCCGGTGCCTAAAAAAAGAAAAATACTTTTTGTGGGTTATAGGAAATTACATAACCAATTCAGCCACAAGACGTACTCGAATATTGGAATATACTAGAAGAAATTGAAATAAAATTAAGGCAAATAAATTTTATTCGATTTATTCCATTCGATAATTTTATTATGATTTATGCTTGTGAAATAAACTGTTCGACTTCTAAGTTTGGCCACAGTTGAAGGTATCAAGTTATGATACAGTAGCAGCCGGCTTTTAAAGAGTAATTTATTTAATTCGTCCAACATTTAATGTCAGAGTCGCATCCGATATCCTGCTATTGACTAATTCATTAAAAAATCGTTTTAAATTAGTTTTTCCATTAGACTAAATCAATAGTGCAAAGTAAATAAAGTTAAGTTTTATAATGTACAGAATATGATAAAAAAAAAATTATTTTGATCCTCTCAAAAAATCATCTCATACTCGTAATCCCTTAATAAGGAAATACAGGGCTTGCAGGACCTCAAACACGGTGTTGACACAAAAAAATCTGGCTATTCAACTTACTGAGAAGAGCACTCACTATTATTGACTGCTTAGACGCTCAGGTGGAATGTATTGGTGGGAGGTTTTTTGTAGTACAGTGACGCGTAAAAGTAATGTCATTTACTGTTGAAAAAATTAAATATTAAATAATAATAAATTTAACCAGAATTGCATAAATAAAAATTCAACAAAATTAATTATTTTAAAGCCAAAAAAAAAATTCGTAATAAAATAACTTTCGGCATCATCAAATATTTCAAGCATAGGAAAACTTTTCCACGTATTTGAGAGAAGAGGTGATAAATGATATAAAATATATTACTTTTAAATGACTGTTAAAAGCAATGGGCAGGGCCTTATGAATACCTCCGAGAAGTTCCGGCTTAAAAAACGAGAAAACAAAAAGTGAAAAGTTTTAATTTCATATTCTTTAATATTTTGCCGAATTTTTCTTGACCGTACTGTATTAATGACATTGGAAGGTGAAAAGAAGTACTAAATAGTGGTTATTGCAACGACCAGCGAGCATTAAAATTAAAAGGCGTGTGGCGGATCTGCTTTAATTATTCACCAGATAAAAATAAAGATTTTCTACAGAAACTCTGCTAAAGATGTCTTTTATTGGAACAAACAGGGAACTAGCCGAATCCATCTATCCAATATCGTCCTTTTGCAATTGAAAAATCATTCGGGAAAAATAAAGAAACTAAAACGCGTCCCTAATTTCGGTTTCCATTTCTATTAAAAACTTCTCCAGCAAACGGGCACAAAATGAAATTAATTTATTTATAAGCCTCTCTTCCCCTGGAGAGCCATCCAAGTGCAAGTCATAACCACAAGTACGTTCTAGATTTAAAGGAAGCGTCATAGAGCGTTGAAAGCGTATGACTTGGCTAACGTTACTGGCAACAATTGCCGTCCTGGAACCCCAGATTGTGCACGAAAAAAACTACAAAATGGATCACCTCAAATTATTTTGAAAGGTTTCTAAATTTGCGATTTTCGATTTTTTTCAAGCCATTGTATTCCAACGGAATCACAAAAAGCATCTTACATTGCGACTCCAACCGACTTTCATGTAACAGATACTTTAATGATTTTAATTTTTCCTTATCGCAAATTCAATGCGTTCCAAAAATGAGAAAAAAAGTCATTTGCAACTCGGTATTGACTTAACGGAGCGCTGGAAATGTTTACGGAAGTGCAGAATGCAACACGTTTTTACGTTTATCCACATTTTATGGCAATAAAACAAATATTTATTTAAAACAAGTGTTTTTATTTTACTCGCGCTCTATACTTCACTACGGCGATGGCAACGTTTCCTGTTGCTCGCATTATCCGAAACTGGTTGCCGGTTTTGCCTTCATAAAAGCCAACAATTTTTTTTTTTCCAGAACAATTTAACTTTATTTTATTATTGCGAAAAACTTTTTATTTTAAGTTGTTATTGATAGAGCTGCACTTGCAATGTTACTTGCATGTGCACGTCAACGTCTGCATTTGTTTGTGCATGTGTATGTGTTTGTATGTGGTTGCGCTTTATTTTCAACTGCTGATGGTTCAATAATTGAACACACAAAATTATACGATATTTTTCGCATTTTTCATTAATTACAACTATTTTAATTAAGTCAATGCTGTGAGAAGCACTCGAGCGTTTTAAGGCAGTTTCAAAATAATTTTTAATTAATCAGTTGCTTCATTTTTCCCCTCCTTGTTTTCTTATTTTTTATTGCAAAATAAAATTCATAAAGAGTTTATGAATGAGACCATAAAATGGTGTTCACACAACTGCACATGTGAAATGTGAAAATTAAAGCCGAGAAATAAAAGGTTGTTTGCATTTTTATATAAAATGTTAATGAGAAGACAAATTAATAATTAATAAATAACTGGCTGGAGATTATTTATTGATTTTTGTTAATATTTTCATTCGAACGGCTGCTTTCCGGATCTCGAAAAAGCAATCGCTGCGAGATTCCCAAGAACTTTTGAATTTAAAAAATAGTATGCGGATATCAACATTATCCGGAAATTGAAATATTTTGCAATGCTGCTGGCTACGCTTCTGGATGGTCGTGATGACATTGGGATCCTGCCCCACAAAACATTGAGAGACGTGATTGTGGTTGAACGCGGTAAGATCCCCAAGAACTTTTTAACTTGAAAAATGGTATGCAGAGGAATTAGCCTAATCGGTGGAGAAGATAAGATAAACTCTTCTACAGAATATCAACATTATCCGGAAATTGAAATATTTTGCAATGCTGCTGGCTACGCTTCTGGATGGTCGTGATGACATTGGGATCCTAACGTATAAAATATCCAGAGATGTGAAAAATGGCGATCGTGGTAAGATTCCCAAGAACTTTTGAATTTAAAAAATAGTATGCACAGCAATTAGCCTAATGGGATGATCAGATAAGATAAACTCTCTAAACGGATATCAACATTATCCGGAAGTTAAAATATTTTGCAATGCTGCTGGCTACGCTTCTGGATGGTCATGATGACATTGGGATCCTGCCCCACAAAACATTGAGAGACGTGATTGTGGTTGAACGCGGTAAGATCCCCAAGAACTTTTAAACTTGAAAAATGGTATGCAGAGGAATTAGCCTAATCGGTGGAGCAGATAAGATAAACTCTTCTACAGAATATCAACATTATCCGGCAGTTAAAATATTTTGAAATGGTGCTGGCTATGCTTCTGGATGGTCGTGATGACATTGGTATCCTGCCCCACAAAATATTCAGAGACGTGACTGTGGGTGATCGCGGTAAGATCCCCAAGAACTTTTAAACTTGAAAAATGGTATGTAGAGGAATTAGCCTAATCGGTGGAGCAGATAAGATAAACTCTTCTACAGAATATCAACATTATCCGGCAGTTGAAATATTTTGCAATGCTGCTGGCTACGCTTCTGGATGGTCGTGATGACATTGGGATCCTAACGTATAAAACATCCAGAGATGTGAAAAATGGCGATCGTGGTAAGATTCCCAAGAGCTTTTGAATTTAAAAAATAGTAATAGTTTTTGTAAATATATTGCTTGTTATATTCATGAAGAAGATGGTGCCAGCGGCCACCTTGCAAATGCGCAGTAATACCCCATCTTTTCGATCTCGTAAGTGTCACTTGAGAGGTTCTTTAATTTACGAATGCGAAGATCAAGTAAACGTAAATGCATTTTCAAACGATTGACACAAGACAAGCTGTGCCGGAGGATCACATCCAATCTTTATCGTGGACCGTAATAAACATCTTTGGTATATGAAGCATATTTCTGATTTTGCAAATATAATGAACCGTCATGATAGAATTTTTTTGAAAAAAAACCTGTGACATACTAAAAATCTCTTTAAAGGAGAAAAAAAAATTTTTGAAAGAAGAATTTGAAAGCAATTAATTGAAAGGCTGTGAAAATTAATACTTTTTACGTCGAAAAGCTTTAAAATTTCTCTATTGTTCAATTTTCATGCACAGAAGTTCGGCTGCAATGACTCTGCCCATTGTGTAGAATTGATCATTATTTTTATTACCCACTGTTGATCACCGAAAGCTAATATTTCTGCAAAAATCGTTATTCTGAAAACCAAATACAATTTCTTACATTCACGCGAATTATCTGGCAGATTTTCCTCACATTTTCAGTTTTTCATTTTTATTTAAAATGTTAACACACCGGCAATTTTCATGCTTTTGTTAATTTCCGTTAAAATTATTATAAAAATATTAAATAAATTATTTTACACGCACGCAGGCCGCCAAACAATTTACAGTCAGGCATTATTATGCAAGCAACTGCATAAAAAATTACCAGCAGATTGTTTGAAATGATATTCGCACTCTTTATGGAAAATTCAAAAGCAGTGCAATTTTTATTTGTGTTTGTTCACGTCGAAGGTATTTACACCTAATCCTGTTTTTACCTGCATAAGCTGGTGGTAAATGACAGTTTTGCTTTAACATTTTGGCAGTAAGAAAATGAATTTAATATGGCAGTGATGACCTTGCTGGTTGCAAGCCGGCGCTGGGCAAACTCTGTGACGTTTAGCAGGGAAAAGGCAATCCGAAATGTTTTCGAATCTGGTCGTGAGAGCTCAGAATATCGATAGCAGAATATATCAAACTTTTTGGCATCAAACGTCATTTGCAGAGAATTTTGGCTGAAACAATTCCAAGTACAGCCAAAGCAGATCTCCATCAACAAGTACGAATGAGGAATGATCGCTTGACAACTTTTGCCCATTTTAATTTGGTTCTATTGAATTCAATTTAAGGAGATACAAAAATCAAAAATTCTTTCTTTGTTTCGAAAAATTTTGGAGTTGGTCGACTTGTAGTAGTAAAATAGTAATTATGTCAAATACAAATTGTTGGAGCTGTGGCTTCTATTCCTTGTGCGGTAGCCTTGGGAAAAAGCTCGTAAGGTTTTCCCTTGTCACCAGTAATATTTTTGAGTTAATTGTTGCTGAGAAGCTTGCTGGGGAGGGCATAGTCTCTGGTTACAAAACCTATTTTGGCACCAGAGCCACAGCAATTCTACTTTTGTTGTATCTATATCAACTGTCTTCTCTCGCCCTTTGAATTCCACGAAGTAGGCAAAGCTTTAGCAGTAGTCAATAACTGGTGAAATTATTTGGTTTTGTTTCGATGCGATACGATTCAGCATGCTACAGCATGTGGGAAGCGATTACTCTGCTACATCAAGGGATAACCCTCTTCAAGTCCTGGCTTTTAATTACAAAAAAATTTGTTTTCCACAAAACTTTTGAGTTATCAGGCTCTAGAAAAGCAAAAAAGCGCACTTCGTCTATAATAGAACCGAACATTTCGAATTTGGAAAGGGCAAGCTGTCACATCTGTCAAAATGTTTCAAGAATTCGAATCTCTAAAAGCCAAATTAAAATATTTATGTGCTGTTCAGTTTAAATGGTCACAAACTTCAGTAAACTAGAAAGTGGTGGAGAAAATTTAAGCTCTATTTGACATGGACGTAGCCGTTTATTCAATACCCGCCTGAAGCAATATCAACTAGAATATCGGCTTATTCTGGTAATTTCAACTGATGTTTAAAATCTGAATGGAATACTGATCAATTTTTATGGAGAATCGGACTTCATTAAACGAGATTTCAAGAGGCTGTTTGTGGCTTAAAACCAGGATTAGGTGTAGTGTACTTTAAACTGGAGTTCATGTGATTACGGAACAAAAGCGAGCAATTTTTCTTCTTTTTCTAACTCAAAAGTAACTTAAAGTTGCCATTGGCTCAGACTGTGCTCCGGCTAGCCGATTATATTGCAGCATTTTACAGTGACGTCATTCAGTTGACAGTGTTTCAAAACTACTGTTGCAGCTGTTTTCATTTTACGACTATATGAAATCATGTATACTGACTTGTTCATTTCTTTTCACAAATAACAGAAGAAAAACTTGCAAAATTAATAATTCAGTTAATCATGCATTCATGCAAGTGCAATAGTTGCTGCCGCAGTAGTTGTTGTTGCTGGTGTGTGATATCACGTGACGCATGCCATAAAGTGCATGAAACATGAAAGCGTATTAATTTCCGAATATACATATAACTGGAGTTAGATATTCAAACAACTGCGACAACAAAACAAGCCCTTGCAAAAATATTTTTGCAACCTTGTGCGCGTTGTCGTTGGCATGCGGGCAAGCCGGCAATCATTTCATTTCCATGATCGATGTTGTTGCATTGAAATATTTGCACAAATTGTTGCATCATGAGCAAGCAGGAGATTATTTATTTTCTTTTTTGCCGTTTCTACGCTTTTGAATTTTTTTTTTTTTTTTTTTTTTTTGTTTGCTTTTTTCAGCGTTTGACAAATTATGATTAGGCCGTAGTTTATTTGCGTGCTTAAACTTGTGCGATTTGTTGGCCATTTGCCGTCTGCTTTGCCTTTTTGCTAAATAATTTTTTGTTTGATATTTTTTAAAATGTTTTTTATAATTAGAAATGTAATAACCTTTAATTTGGACACACCTTGCCCCACATTTGTTTCTTGTTTTTGCCTTAATATTGGTGCAAAACAGTTTCTAGAGTGGTTCAGTGAGAACAGAGATTTAAAAGGCTGAATCCGGAAAAAGAAAAATCTTACAACAGAAGTTTCCGGAAAATTTCCACAAAAAAAAACCGAAAAAAACAATTAGCGCAATATTGGAACACCTTCTGCAACACATTAATATAAAGTTTTTAAAAAGTTCACTGTAAAAAACTTGAAAGGTACTTTTTAAAAAAGTACCATGTGAAAAAGTACTTCATACGAAAAAACTTAAAAAAAAAATCATGTAAAAAAACTTTTAAGAAAATCCTTTAGAAAAAAAACCTTTTTAAAAAAAGTACTTCTCAAAAAGTGCAACTTAAAAGGGCCTTGTGAAAAAGTGCATGCGAGAAAATGAAAATTAGCTTTTGCACAGTTACCTTTTTAAAAAGTATGCTCTCAATAAAGCTCCACTTGCAAAGTGTATTTTAATTATTTGTCTAATTTTTTCAAAAGTATTACAATTAAAAAAAAGGGGGAATACTGACAGAAGGAGCACTTAAAAACTGAGCAACTCCATTCTTGAAAACTTGTCAAAAATAAAAATTTACAAATAATAAATAATATATTTTACAATTTTAAAAATTATAAACAAGTCAAAAGTAGCCATTTAACGAGCTTTACAAAGAACTTTTCGAGAGTAAAACTTTTTAAAAAAGGGGGCCTTTTTAAAATAGTATAATTAAAAAAGTACTAACAAAATATGCTATTACGAAATATATTTTTAAATAAATAACTTTCAATAAAATATAATTTTTGGAAACTCACTTTCCACAGACACTTGTCATTATTTAGTCTGGTGTCGGAACACTACTGTAAATTTTTTATTACTCTCCCTGAAGCTTTATGTGGCACATTTTAGATAAATGGGTAAAAACAAAAAACAATAAGAAATTACAAAAATTTACTAATATTTATAATTAGTTATTTTCTTTAATTTGATCAAAAAAATTAAAAATTTACAAAAATTTACTAATATTTATAATTAGTTATTTTCTTTAGTTTGATCAAGTTTTGCTATCATTGTAGTCTTGTAATTCTCATTGGTTTTTTGAAAAGTTGAGACGTCAACTGACGAGTGTGGTATTACCTGATATTTAGATTATTTTTACTACACAAAAAAATTACAGGGTATTTAATAATTTTTTTATGGTTTTTGAGAAGCTTTTTTAGAAGCTTTACTTTTCACCATCTTAAGAAGTTTTATTTTATAAAATTAAACTCGGAAAAGTCCCGAAGTCGAAATATTATACTTTGGCATGCAGTTTAGCCTTAAGGAAACTCCTTTTTTGTAAGAATAAGTGGAATGGTTGACGGAGGAACAGAGATTTTAGGTTGTCCAATGCCTACAGAAATTAAAATTATTTCGCCAAAGAACTTCTTAAACGACTTCTTGTTCAAAAATTATTTCATTCATTGAAAGTTTGCAGAAAACAAGTTAAACATTTTTTATTTAATCTAAATTATATTTCAGCTGTGCAGTGATACGGCCGGTACAATTTCAGCCAAGCACTACGCCCGCTTTGGCGCACTTGTTTGCTTGACTTTCAATTTAAACACTTCATTTATTTACTTGCAGATGCATGTTGTTGCTGCTGTGCTTTACCAAATGCAACAAAAGTGGCACAAGCAACGGTCGTTCGTTTTAGTTTTAGTTTTATTTTTTTTCTACTTTTCTTTTTTATTATTTAATTCCCAGTTTCTTGTTTTGATTTTCTTTTTTAATTTTTTTTTTAATAATTTTTATGTTTTTATGGTATTTTTAAGTGCGTGCTTACTCGCTGGTACGTTCGTAATTTATATTGAGCTTTGCAAAGTGCAAATTTATTTGCATAAATTAAAACTTTATTTTTCTTATTAACGCTTTTGCAACTTTTACGTTTTTTACTAACTATAGATTTTGGGCATTGCCGATAGTTGTGATAGTCTAAATGCGTTTGCGTACGCCTGCTTGGCCGCCGGCGCATTTTATGCATTGAAACGTTAACGACGCGTGCAGAAAGTCAGCAAAATGGCTTGTTTTACCTTCCAGCCGGCGGAGTTGGTTTATCAACACGCCAATAAGCTCACCAGGCCAATCCAGCGGCCTTAATTTGACTTTTGAGTAAAAATTTTCACGCCTTTTTTTTTTTAAATGGGCAAAATAATAATTAAATAGAAACATTTTATGGCAGTTGGCCCAAGCAAAAACCTTTAGTAATGCATTACGAATCATTAACTTTGGAATGATTACATTTAAGGTCTCAGCAAACGCAACTGAAAAGCTGCAGGAAACAACAAACAGAATTTAAAGTTAACGAAATTAAATTCGTTCAGTGAAGCAACAATTATTTCAATTTTCATTTAACTAAACGCTGCATACGTTACGTAAGAGCGTTGAAAAAGCTTTTGACGATTTTATTAGCTAATAAAGCCATAGTTGCAATTTGATGTGTGCATAAATAACTAATGCACAGTGGGCCTCTTCGCATAATATATTTTACAAACTTTATAGTGCAAAAAAAAAAAAAACATTTACGTCAGCGATGTTGTCTCTGGTATAATACGAAAATTTTGGTAGGCCGGACGTTTATGGCAAGTTGTATTAAGCAGAAAACAATAATACTACTTAGGAATATTTCCCACGTGCAAATAATTTATCTGCACAACACATGAAAATTACTTTTAGAATATTTTTTCCGCCGATATCTGGCACGCAGAAAATATGCCACATACGGTTGAAAACTTCACAACCATAAATGATTCCAATAATCAAAAATTTTAACATCACCTAAAAAAAATAATTACTCAGCTGTTTAGAAAAATTTATTAAATAGGCGTGGTCACATTCCCAGCACAAATAAGAAATTATATCCCTTGAAAGAATTCTAAAGCGTTTATATTGCGTTAATATGATATACACTGCCAGTTCACTTTTCAACTTCACTGTACAGAAAAAAATTATAGCAGAAATTATAGATTGTCTTTATCTTAGCAAAAGCAAAATTAATATATATTTAAATGGTACACGGACCTGCCACTACAAGAAATGTATCTATAGGTATATCTACTCTGTATATAAACTAGAGGAAAGTAATATTTCGAAAAGTTTTTAAAAGCTGCTCTACCGATTGTTCGGTAGTCTCAAATGTCAAGTTTGAATGCCAATCGTATAGCGGTTTGCTTAACGACGCTAAAAGCTCTGTGCGTCATTTTGAACTATTGAAAGAAAATACGAATAATTAGAAAACTCACTAAAAATGATTGAAAAGGAAATTAAATAACTTTTATTTTATTAAATATCATGTTAAAATAATTTATATATAAACTTGCTTATTATTCGTAAGTGATTCATTTGTGTCCGCAACGATTTGTCCCTGGACAATAAAGGTCTCATGCTACCATTGAACAGCTGAAATTAACAACATTAACAAAAACAGCTGATTAAAAAACGGAATAACTAAATAGTGTTACTGAATCGTAAAATTAAAATATTTGGCTCCGACTTTTATTTTTTTTTTTTGCAACGCACTACTGTTGTAGCTTTCCAGCAAAATACAACAGATGGAGATCGGAGGGCGATCACTGAACTTTCTATGTTATAAAAGGGGCAAAAAATATACTTGTATTCTAAGATAAAAAATCAACTAAGAAAAGTAATATAAACGCCGATCCAGCTTGAAAAAATTTCGAATTCCATTAAAGGCTGACATCCAGAAGAAGAGAATCATCAAATCGAGCATCTTTTTTATTTTTAGTCGAGTTTTTAGCATTTTATCGTATTTCCAAGTTTGGATTTCAACTAAGGGAGAAATTGCAGGAAAAAGGCAGGAGTTGGACGGCTAAAAATCACTAAGGTAGTTACCTTACAAAAATCGCAATTTTTTCTATCATTTAATTACTTGCAAATATATTAGAAATATACTCGTATTCTGAGACAAAAAATCAACTAGAAAAAATTTGGAACTCCATTAAAGGCTGACATCCAGAAGAAGGGAATCATCAAATCGAGCATCTTTTTTACTTTTAGTCGAGTTTTTAGCATTTTATCGTATTTCCAAGTTTGGATTTCAACTAAGGGAGAAATTGCAGGAAAAAGGCAGGAGTTGGACGGCTAAAAATCACTAAGGTAGTTACCTTACAAAATCGCAATTTTTTCTATCATTTAATTACTGGCAAATATATTAGAAATATACTCGTATTCTGAGACAAAAAATCAACTAGAAAAAGTAACATAAAAATAATGCTTCAAAGGAGTTGACAGTTTCTTATTTCTAACTTGTTATAAAAGATTAAAAACAAAGAAAGGAAAAAAAATTAAAACTCAATTACTTTATAAATTTCCATAATGAATTTAAGTGGCCAATAAAGCTTTAATTTAAGTTTAGAAAAAAGTAAGCAAACGGGCAAATAGTCAGCCAGTAACAACTTTTACAACAGCAACGCTGGTATCCAATAGGCATAATGAAAAGTGAACATGAAAGAAGTATTTGTGGAGAACATGTGCTTACCTGGCGAGTTATGCATGCTGTGGCAGTTGCTGTTGCTGCTCATGTTCTCGTGTTGTGTTTTACGTTTATTAGCTAAAATCTTTAGCAACAACTTGCAACAAGTTATCGACAAGTTGCAACTTATTTAACCCGATTTACATACAACACAATAATTCAATAAAACCATTTATAAAACCACATAATCAGTCTGCAGCAGACATATTGGAATTAAAAAAAAATCACGTTTTTACTCTACGCGTTTACGTAGGAATGCAGGCTTGCATAATTAAATAAGAAATAACCAAAAAATATTTATTTTTCGGACTAACGAGTACAAAAATCGGTACTGAAAACTAACAACTTTCCCTGCTGATTTACTTAAAATAATTAAATAATTATAGTAATTCTCTTATCGGAGTAGAGTAAAAAATAATTATTTTTCGGAGTAACGAGTACAAAAATCGGTACTAAATAACAATTTTCCCTGCTGATTTACTTAAAATAATTAAATAATTACAGTAATTCTCTTATCGGAGTAGTGTAAAAAATATTTATTTTTCGGAATAACGAGTACAAAAATCGTTACTAAATAACAACAACTTTCCCTGCTGATTTACTTCAAATAATTAAATAATTATAGTAATTCTCTTATCGGAGTAGAGTACAAAATATTTATTTTACTAAACCCCAACAACTTTCCCTGCTGATTTACTTAAAATAATTAAATAATTATAGTAATTCTCTCATCGGAGTAGATAGATTACAAAATATTTATTTTTCGGAGTAACGGGCACAAAAATCGTTGCTTAATACCAACAACTTTCCCTGCTGATTTACTTCAAATAATTAAATAATTATAGTAATTCAATTATCGGAGTAGAGTACAAAATATTTATTTTTCGGAGTAACGAGTACAAAAATCGTTACTAAATAACAACAATTTTCCCTGCTGATTTACTTCAAATAATTAAATAATTATAGTAATTCTCTTATCGGAGTAGAGTACAAAATATTTATTTTTCGGAGTAACGGGCACAAAAATCGTTACTAAATAACAACAATTTTCCCTGCTGATTTACTTCAAATAATTAAATAATTATAGTAATTTTTTTATGGGAGTAGAATAAAAAAAAATTTTTTTTTTTCGAAGTAACGAGTACAAAAATCTTTACTAAATAACAACAACTTTCCCTGCTGATTTACTTCAAATAATTAAATAATTATAGTAATTCTCTTATCGGAGTAGAGTACAAAATATTTATTTTTCGGAGTAACGGGCACAAAAATCGTGATAACTTTCTATTTTAAATAAACAAAATATTTTTTTTTGGTATAACGAGTATAATAGTCGTTAAAATCAAAATTAGATGTATTCAATAATATTTCTCTTTTCGGTGTACAAGTATTCGGACAATCAAATTTTCCGGGTTTCTAAATTTATATATTATAAAATAACCAAAATATCTCCTTTTCGGAGAAAGGGGCAACAAAATGGAGCAAGGAAGAACCCCTTATTTTTCTGATGGATTTATACTCGTAAATTAACTAATTAAATAATTTCTATTTCCGGATTAAACAGTATAAATTACTGGTTTCTAATGTTGCGGATTTTACTGCTGGCGATATTTTAACGCCGTCTCATAACATTAGCGATTTACTATAATTTTTTCTTCGTTAAAAGATATACAGTGATGCCTCCGATTATCGTCCTAATGATGATTGACTGCAATTCATTTGAAAGTTTAAATGAGGATGACGATTATTATCGAATGTTTGACAGAGACTACAAGCGACTGCAGTCAAAAGTTATTTAACAAACAATTTATATAAACGATGATCGTCAACATTTTCTTCTCTTTTATTAATTTCGTTTTGTTACAAGAAAACTAGCAAAAGCGAATGAGAGAAACATGTGAACGGCTTTGAGGAAGAAGATAAAAATTATTTAATAATATTCCCATGTTGAGTATCTTAATTTTCGTGGATAATTTTGTGCTTTTAAAAGCTAATGTTTATTTATTCAATCGGGGAAAAAATTAGATAATGAGATATAGAAAAATGAAAAAATAAGCATAACTTTAGTTGATGACTAGAGATTTGATATGGGGAAACTCGAAGCACTTAACTAAGCTTAACATGAGCGTGTTTGCCTTAAAAGGAGGTACAAATTACTTCGTAGGTGTCAAAGTGTTTTTTATTGGGAACAGGGCGTTACTTATATCGCCAATAAAATTTCATTTACTAGCCGGACACAATAGAAATTTTATTTCGGAAATTCTCTTTTAAATATGTGATACTGGTCTACCAGCCAGCAGCTAAGAAGTTCGAATCCGGCCTCATCCCGACAGATTTACACCTTGTGAATATTAACAAAAAAATGTTAATTTATTTTGCTTTCCCGCTGAAACAACGCAACCAAAGGATCAATTTTAAGAAAATAACAAGTGGCATCTGCCTGGGGTAAGGCGTGGTTACGATGCACTTAAGGAGAGCACAAAAATCTTGAAAAAAATCACGAACTTGTAAATACTAGGAAGGCAACCCCTGTCACAAAAATTTACGATTTCTCTGCGTTTTTGGCGATTTTTACATCTCACAATATAGTATTGACGATTTTAAGATCAAAAAATTAACGATTAACGATTTCTGACGATTATTTTTTAGTTTTTAGAGTTGCTTTTTGATACGTTTTAAATTCTTTGCGCTCAACTAAACAAAAACAACAACAACGTACGCTTTGGGAAATTGTAATTTTTATATTTTAATAGTATTTTTCAAGAAGAGACAAAACAATTTTTACAAAATTTTGGAAAAAAATATGTTATTCAAGCACGGCTTTCCCAAACTTATCACACTCATCGGCAAATATCGAAAGGATATTTATTCAGGTGAATTTCAATACAATCAAAGTTCGCAATCATTTAAAAAATAACTCTTTAAGGCTTCGTTTCACTATCCTGCACAGTCGTACTATTCATTACCACGAATATGTGATAGTGATGCCCTTCTATTTTGAGAAACCAAATCAAAATGGCGCTGCCAGTTATTTTCTGGTTGTAAAATATAAACAAATATAATTAATTAAACTATAAAGAAAACTTTAATAATAATAGAATTTTTCCATTTCTTTCACACTTTGCATCACAAAAGAATAATTATGAGTTCAGCTGCTTGAGGTAAAAGCAACTCTGATCGCACGACAACTATCATATCACACTATTTTATTTTTTCAGCACACAGGCCAAATTTGTCATATCGTACGGCTGTGTAGGATAGTGAAAGGAGGCCTTAGAAGGCAACCTCGACACAAAGGACGATTTAAAACTTAAAATGTCAAACTGCATGACACTGAGATCAGCTCAAACTTATTGAAAATGGTAAATTCTCATTTTAATACATAAAACATTTCCATAACAAAAATCTTAATTTTTTTTATACATAAATTATCGGTTTTAAAAATTAATATACTTATGTATGGCTTTCATCAAATTAATGTATATTTTTGTTGTTATAACAAAACCGCTAAAATGGGATTTTTTTTGCACAGAAATTTGTAGTATTTGACGATTTTACTCATAGAATTTATTGCAACAGTGGGTGCAGCAGTCAACATTACCAACAAACAGTGTTGCCAGAATATGAAAGAAAATATTTTAAATATGCGATTTGGAAATTATTCCCTGTTATTTACAAGCAATTGGCAGCACAAAATAATATCTATTGCACTTTGACTAAAAATTTTTGTAAGCTTTTTCAGATTATTTTCATTTAGAAAATTTGTTACTTTGAAGTAAAATGACGGAGTTATTAAACTAAATTAAGTTCAAAAAACTAAGTGGAATTTTTAGGTCTAATCATATATATATTAGAAATGTAATACATGGAACCTGTTCAGCCTTTTAATTTCGTTCGTTCTTAATAGTAAAGAAACGGCCTCTTCAACAAGTAGAACTAAAATAATTATTCTCTATAAAAAGCATTACATTTATGCCCTGAAAAATATATGGAACTGGTTCAATCCATATTAGTGTCCACATAACTTTATACAATTCAATTTTATTCTTTATTTATTTTATTGTAGTTGGGAACTTTCTGCTGTTTGGCGAAAATTGTAGACATCGGCAGTAGTTGTGTAGTCGCGTGGCCTTCTGCAGAGAATGTGTTTAATAAAACATATGCAACTTTACAAAATTTGGAGGAGAAATGAAGCTTGCCAACATCACACAATTGTAGCCATTGGCAGTGGTTGTGTGGTCGCGTGGCCTTCTGCAGAGCATGTGTTTAATGAAACATATGCAACCAAACAGCTGATTTATAATTATAGAAATCTTTTCAAGTATAGCAATTCCTACCTTATTGGTTTATTTTTAATCTACTTGCTTTACAAAATTTGGAGCAGAACTGAAACTTGCTGCCATTAGAAGGATAACTTTCGTGACACCACACCACGACATGTAGATCGCTCCCTTGTGGAAACCACCTTAACAGTTGGATATCATTTTTAAGCACGTTCTCTACCGATTGATTGAGCAAAAATTAGACGAAAGCCAAATAATAAATGGCCATTCTACGATCACTACAATCCCATTGCCATTCATTATACAACATCATTACGTCTATGCCTGACCGATTATAATTTCAAATCACATCTCATGAAAAAAGAAAACAAGTAGAAGAGAGAAAACCAATAAAATTTTTCTTTTCTTTTTGCAACAAAATAACAATTTAAATGCGGAAAATTATGTTGAAGTAGTCAATCGCATTTTTTGTTTCCTCGTAAAAGCTTTACAGAAAATTGAAAATAAGAAGGTGAAAGTGAAAGTGGGCTGCTTTTAGCTTTTGCCCCCCATTTTTTATTTAATTTCTTTTTCATATTGATAATTTGGTAATCATAGATTTTGTGCTTGCTTATGATTTCTGCTCATTTTGGATTATTTAACAACAAAAAAAAATTATAGAAAAAAGAGGTCAAATTGAATTTCAAATTTATAAAATAATTGCGAATCAGTTTTCGATGAAAAGTGGCAACACTGCTAGAAATGTATGACAAATAAAACAATTTTTTCACATTTCGTTTTTGTTTTCATGTGAATGATCAATCACATCCAAGGCGAGCTTTTAGCTGAAAGCCTCTACCATATTTTATAATATTTTATACCAAAAAAACCCCCGGGTAAAAAAATATTTTTCCCACAAAACACCCTCCGGAGATTTTCGTAAAATCTTAATGTTCCTTAACAATGTTTTCTTTTTCTTTTGCAAGAAATTCTCAAAACTGGCAGCGTTGAGAAGAGCATTTTTGTTTCGGAAGCCGGTACCATTTGGGGTAGCGTTTTGCTAAACTGGTCATTAAATATTCATGCTCAGAAGCTGGCACATACATAGTTTGGCCTTAATGTTACTGATAAATAAAATTAAACTTTAAATCTTTTTACGAGTATATGCGGAGGGTTATTTGTCTTTCTACACAGTTTGTAAATATTTTACCGCAAGACCCTAATACGTAAATGAAATTAAAAATTTTATAACTTCATAAAGTTTCACTTAATAACCACTTAGAAAAACTTGCCGGAACAATTACTTTTACTCTATAATACTTTAGAAGTTTACTAATGGCTCCGGCTCCTTTTTATTATTTATAATCACGCTCTGTAGTTAAACAAAAGTTCAGTAACAATAAAATGTTTTATGATGCAAACAGCAGCGTGTTGATGTTGTGCTTTCACCCCGCCGTTTAATTTAAATAATATAAATATTTTGCATTAGAAAAGAATGCAAAAATGCAGGGGAAAACAAACGACTTGGAAACGGAAATGGGTGAACGCAACCAGCGCATTATTAATATGTTCTAGATCAGTGATTTATATTTCATATTTTTATGTTTTTCTTCCACCCTCCAATTGCGAAATGCTGCCGGTAAAATTTCCAGCTTAAGAGCTTTGCAGTGAATGCGCAAGAAGCAAGTGTGGCACAAAAAAAAAAGTTTCTCGTATGCCATATACCAGAGAAGTTAAATGTTTAAATTTTCCAAAAACCATGAGAGTACTGTGGCAAATTAAGCACGCACAGAGAGTGTTAAGCAATCAATAGATATTAACTTGGGACGACCATATATATATTCCGAGCACACTGCTCGAAGTAGATATTTTTTTGCAATTGGCCAATAATGAAATTTAGTAACTTATTCTAAAGCTGATATACAATATATTGGGGTAAAAATGGGACTCTGAGTTATTTAGTGGCGTTTTTAACACTCTCAGCTGTCTCACTCTTTGAAATCAGCTGTTTTGCCCTTTACAGTATTTTATTTTCATATTAAAGAAAGGAAAACTTCCATGCAACTTTTTATGTTTCTAGTCGTCATTCGGTTTTTATTTTCTGGCAGTTCGCAATGAACCAAGAAAGACGAGAATCGACAAGAATTTTCGTGTGATTAAAATATATTGGCATAAAAATCATTATCTGTGTTATATATTGGCGTTTCTAACACTCTCAGCTGTCGTTTAAAATCAGCTGTTTTGTTCTTGACAGTATTTTATTTTTAAATTAAAGAAGAAAATATTTCTATGCAACTTTTTATGCTTTATGTTTCAGTCGGTTTTCATTTTCTGGCAGTTCGCAACGGGCTGCTTCAGAGTACTACAAAAAAAAGTACATTTTCTGTCATTTAATCTCTTTTGTTCTCTCACCACTTCTTAGCTATCAAAAAAGACGACAAATGGTCCAGAATTTTCATACAGTTAATCATTATCTGTGCTATTTAATGGCGTTTTTAGCACTGTCAGCTGTTGCATAAAAACAGCTGTTTTCCGCTTTATAGTTTTTATTATTTTAATATTAAAGAAATTTAATTTTTCTGAAAGTTTCTTTTTATATTCTGTCACTTTTATTTTTCAGAATACAAAGAAAAAAATATATGTTCTATCATTTCCTCCCTATTATTTTGTTAGCAGTTCTCTGGTGCAGAAAAACGTACCATACCAGTGCTGGAAATTCCTACATCAAGTATTTTTGATACTAAAATGTAAGCATAGGAAAAAATCGGATAGCTTTTTCGCCGGTAAAAGTTTTAAATAATAAATTATTGTTCAAACTCCATAAAATTGCTTAAGAGTTGTGAATGTGTATTAAATTTAGTGCTTAAAAATTTAATTCAAAAAAGTATAAATAATAAGTTTAAATTAATATTGTTTTTATATTTCAATTAGAGAAAAATTGTCATATTTAAATTAGTTAAATGGAATTAAATATAGATATGCATTCAATAATTTTATTTATAAAAAAGTATTTAAAGGTATTTTACTTTTTTTTTTCTTTTGTAGAATATTTATTTATTCGAATAATTATTTATTCGAAAAATTATTTATTCGAAAAATTTATTATTTGAAAAATTATTTATTCGAAAAATTATTTATTCGAATAAATAATTATTTATACGAATAAAGTTAATTTTTTTATAATATGTAGGTTTTCTATAATTTTACTTTCCAAAATGCTTGGAGAATTATGTAGGGGTTACTTTTTCAACGTGTAAACTGTACCAACCAGTCTTGCCAGAAATAGACAGGAAATCCCTAAATTAGGGATGAAAGTCGAGAATTGTGGAAGCCCATTTTTGAAAGTTAAACAAAATAAATACAACAAAATTCCGTTAGTTTATTATCAGCACAAGTTGGTAGTGCGTAACGAATCACTTCACTTTCTACTTTGGCCCCTTGTACGATTTTAATCAATTATTTGGCCTTTTGTAAGCGTTTAATTTGTTTTTTTTTTTTGTTGCTGCATTTTAGAATTAAAGCCTGCAATAATTCTTTATACTCGTATATGCCATGAAAAGTGTAAAATTATGATAATTTACTTGTGCAACTATTAGCATTGAAATGTATGCACTTTTAACAGAACTTGTAATAAATAGATTTCCTTTATTAAAAAAATTTGTTTTCAACTTTGAAACTTAATACGCGGAAATTGTGTAAAACTTACGTGTGTGCGACATTTAACTCTTTTTCAATGCCAGTCCACCACCACTTTTCAAAAGTCACGGCTGAAACAAGCTGCTCAGCAATTAACATTAACAAATGCAAGCCCTGCTTTTAACTAGAAATAAGTGTGCATTATTTATGTATATTTTAATTCTGGTTCTGTTACTGAAAGCTTATGAGTATGTAAAAAAAAAAAAAAAAAAAAAAAATGGAGTTACTTTGCTGGAACTATGTTAGGCCTTTTTGTCGTATGTGGTTAAAAATGAACAGGTCACGCAAAAATTATTCATGTCATATTAAAGGAGCCGCAAAAAAAAAATACCCGCAATAGAAAAAGTACCAGCAGCATAGAAAGGCAGCACCAAACTTTTACACAATTATTAATGGTAATAACGACAAACAAGAATTGGAAACTAGTAGAGCTGTGCCAGCCGAATAATTGAACAAAATAATTATTCAATGCTCGCCGCCACCATGAGGGTGCATTTATTTAAAAATTAATTATTTTCGTGTAATTTCGTCACACAAGTGACTGAACATTTTATTTATTAAATTGTGGTTAGTGAAAAGTTCGCGTTGACATTTATTTCACTTCACAATAGATGACAGGGGTAAAATGCATGTGAGCAAAGATTTCAGTAACAATTAACATGGGGCAACTAGGGATTGAACCCACGATCTTAGGCACTTGCTGATTTACTTAGGACTTGTTCAGTCTGAAAATATTTATAAGCCCTTTTTATAGACGCAATACTTGTTTGCTGCTTAATGAGAATTTCCCGGTAGAAAATGGCGAAGCAATGGACCGTTCCATTACCTTTAGCCTACGTTGGTACAGATATATGTATTAGGCAAATGAAAGCCAAAAAGACAAATTGCTGTCATTAAACTGTTATGAAATGGCCTGCACTGCATTTTCTGCACTCTATTAATTTAATTTTTCATTAATAAAATGAATAATTACATAACATACATGAAAGCTTTTAATACTTGTTTTAATAAGCTTTTATTTTTTAGAATTATTTAGTTTCAACGTTTACAAAATATTTTATTTAGCTATAAATATTGTTAGTTGTAATTCAAAATTACCCCATAACCTCGTTATCGGCTGAAGTGGTCACCAAGCTGGTCAACTACAAATCACTGAGATCGTGAAATCAACATGATATTCTTCAGGTTTACTCACTTACACTTTTCCAAACTAATTAATTCTCCTCGAATTAAATTGTACATTGAGAAGTCAAACAATGAACTCACTTCATTCACTTAAGTGAACAATTCAGCTCATTCGTTCATGCACTACAAAGATTTGATCATCACACATCAATACAGTGAAGACAAAAATAATTTAAAAGTTTATTATGCAAATGAACAGTTCCCTGCTGTGCACTTCATTATATAACAGCAAATCGAATTACATTATGCTGACCATTATGATCTATAAAATAGATTTTCAAAAAGCTTTAAAAACCTAAAAAAGCTCTACAAAATTTTACATTAAAACAAAACCATTATTTACTGCTTGGCCTTGAAACTTAATCAAAATTTAATTAAAAATATTATTTTTAATGCGTTTATAATTTTTCTTTTCCTCCAGATGTTAAATTTAAACACGATAAGTTAATAAAACGTTGTTTTTTGCTTTAAAAACAATTTTAAAAAAAAATAAAAAAAATAAAAAAAATTAAAAAAAATATAAATAATTATTTTAATAGTTTTAAATGCAATCGCCATTTAATGTCAAGATTTATGAAATATCCACTTACTTATAATACGTTAACAATTATTTTCATACAGCTATGCACAATGGGTCAAATGGAAAAAGCTTACCTGAAAATGGAAAAATTATAAGCCAATATTAGCGCTTTTTTAAAGTGTAAAAAATAACTGGTTTTCATGAAAACATTTTATAAATAAAAATAAATTATAATAGACTACAGTTAACTAAAATAATAAATTAGTATTAATTCAAAAAATAATTGAATGCAAATTTCTTTTGTATTATTGGGAGGCAAAAGTGGATAATGAGAAGATATTCCAGAGAACAAAGCAAAAGCTTACACTTCAGAGTATAATAAATTTGTGGTCTTGTAAAGCAACTGGAAGCCCTCAGCAGCAGTGTGGTGAAGTAATTTTAAACGCTTGCAATCAGAGTGCAAGTTAGCGACGTATAAAGTGGTTTGCAGTAACGCCGATGCGATTCCTTAAGTGATCTCTAAGCCTCTGTCCGATGTTTAATTTAAGTTTAAATAACGACGTATAATGTGGTTTGCAGTAACGCTGTTGCGATTCCTTAAGTTATATCCAAGCCTCAAAGCCTCTGTCGGATGTTTAATTTAATTTTAAATTAAAAGGCAACTGCAAGCCCTCAGCAGCAGTGTGGTAGAGAAACCGCTTACAAAGCCTCGATAACAACTTACAAATCGTTAAGTTTCTGTTGCTCAAACAAACACTACCAAAATGGCTGTCGTTAAGTTATATAAACTATCAAAAAACAATTGCTTCTAGACATTCCCGAACCGCTTTTGAAAAGTTACTGAATCGCGCTACAAACATTTTGTATCGGCAATATTCAAGCGAACAGTATAATTTTGTAGCTCTAATAGTTCGGAAGATTTATAGTTTTATAGTAAATGTTTATTCCAATTTTTTTATATTTTACTTCTAACAGGCTTTGAAATGGGCAGTTCAATAAATTCAGATTACATATAAATTTACATTTTCCGAAATTATTATTTAGTAAAGTCCTTTTTTTTAAAAAAAATTTAGCCAAAAAAATTAAACATTTAACTGAAAATCTTCATAATTTTTGGTCAGAACGAAAAAAAACTACAAAATATTGCCAACAGCGAATAGTTGTTATTTTCTAGTGCATTTAATTAGACACATTCAACGCAGCAAGATAGAGGACTACAAATACTGTCACTAGCAGTAATCGCTGACAACTGAGTAATTCTTTTGAAAGCACAACGAAATTATGTATTTCTGTATATCTTTAAATTATTTATTAAAAAGAATATTTTTTAGTTTCTGCTAAATAAAATAATATTTATTCACATTTCCAAACTGCAAGCAGCTGATTATTCATTGTCAACCATGAGAGTAGAACAGATTAATTTGCCAACAAATATAAAGATGGCCAATGTAGATGTCTTCACGCCAAAATTGTCGTTCCCATAACGCCATATTTGCTACAAATCGTAATTTTTTATATATTGTAGACGATAGGATTTTTGTTGTCGGTAGCCTGCAATGTGTTTCACCCCTTGTGATTTCCAAAAATGCTACATTTGATGCCACCTTTATTGCCCATTATTATACACACTTTCTTTTTACGTGAACCAGTTTGCTGAGCAATTGAAAGTACTTTCAGTGATTGCTGATATAATTTTTAAGAATTTTAAAAATCATTCTCTCATTTAACAAAAGCAACGAACTTGTACTTTTCCAATTTGATGTCAATCTACATCCACTCAGGAACACGTTTTTAATGGTATATAAATGCACAAAAATTCCCTGAGGCCAGTTAACAGGGAGGCGCATATTTTGTTGCATATGGAAAGCTTCTTTGAAAGAAATCCTTAAGAATTATGCAGGACTTAATGACTGTCTGCCAACGGCATCAACATCCTTCTCAAACAGCTGAAGAATAAAAAAAATGGGACCCTTTAAGAAACGAGAGAAAATTTCAATACTAAAAGTGGCCGCCAAAACTGCTGAAATTACCGCAAATTTAAAAAAATATCTCCAAAATAACGCATTTTTAATTTGTATACAAAATTTAAAGGATATTTTTCATGGCGCCTAAGTAGAGAATTTTTCTTAGAAGAATTATTATTTTTTTTAAGGGTAAGAATTACAAAAGCTGTTTAAAGTATTTAATATTAAGAAGGCGTAAATACTTTAAAACGAATGAGAAGTGTAAGCTTAATTAATTGTGCTATTTTAAAGCATTTTAATTTCAAAATCACTTTGCATTGAATAGTATTTCAATAGTTTAGTTGTGCTCCTGCTAGTCTACTAATTTTCGACTACTCTTTTTTCCCCTCATTTCGCCTTATATATATTCCTGCTATTCGTCGGGCCGGCTTATTAAAGATAACTTGTTGCCTGTAGCCTATAATGTGTTTGAGCCCACTACCCTCCACACTCTGGTCCACATACCAATTAATTTGGTACCATAAAAAGAAATAATTGTTCAAAGCTTTATAAAACACTTATACCCCAGTGGTACTAAATTTAAAAGCACCTTTTGGTGACACCTTAATATCCGTACGAGTGTTACATGAGAAACTCATGTATGGAAAGGAATTTCAGCAATTCCTTTTTTACACACACAATTAAACTGCAATGAAAAAAAGTCTGATTAACATCACAATTTAATGCGATTGTCTTTAAAGTTAAAATGCAAAGAAAAAACTGATTCTTGAAGGGATCTTTTGCCCGCAATATAAGAAGAGAATAATAATGAAAAAGCTCTAACAAAGAAATTCGAGTTTAAAGGAACATATATAAGCAGCACAAGGAAGAAACAAAAAGCATTGAAAACTAATTTATTTACACAAAAACAAAAATTATTTATAATTTTTAAAAAAAAAAAAAAAGAATCAAGTTAATGAACTTTGAGACACCAGCCAGGCCACAAGAAAGATGCTGTTTATGTTGCCAGTTTGAGTTGAATTTCTCGCTGAGTCAGCAGGGAAAAGTTGGTTTACCTTGTTCGTTATACAATATTTGGCTAAGAGAGCCTCATGAGAAGGGGGGTCAGGGTGGTTTGTGCTTCGAAAATGTAGGTCATCTCCATCATTTTAATCCCACAACAAAGAAATTTGCTGTAAACAAAAAAAAAAAAAAAAAAAGATAAATTGTGTGACGAATTTTGAATTCCTCGTAATTTTTTTTTAATTATACGAGGACCGTGTCGAGAACCCCCAATTTATGTATTTTCTTTTATAGCCAAACATTTGATTTTTATCACCCTCTTCAACAAATACTTGCAGCACAAAGACAAAAATAGAAGGGGGAACACCAAACAATCATTCATAAAGTCAATCAGTGACTGTTGCGGTTGTTATAAATAAAATGATTTTGGCAACCAACCATTTTTGGTTGCGTCCATCCATTAGTCGGAATTCACACAAAGACTCTGTCATTTTTGCCCTCTCTCAAGTGTGGAGCGGAGTTCAAAATATTTCTTTGCAATAAATGAATAAATAAATCACTAAACAGGAATTTATTTTCTTTATATTTCTTATGACTGCAAGGACATTTAAAACAGACCGCCTTGGTGAAGGTCACAGTACAACTACCACAGTAGACAGATGATAAGTAAAAACTATAGCCAAAATAATATTGGAACAGATATCTTTTCAGCAAAGCATTTTAAAAAAATTCTCTGAAAAAATTCGGACACATTTTCAAGTCAACTTCTCGACGATTAACTGAGGCGAAACTTTTAAAAAACAATTCAGTTGATATGGAGAACCGAACTCGTGTACATCGCTTCAGAACTAAGCATATTCATTGTGGAACCCATAGCTGTTAAGAAATGTGCAGCGTGTCCACTTAACTGTGATATTTGGAATGGGATCGGTTTTTTCCAGATGACATTACACAATATTATTATTATTTTTTTTTTTTTTTTTTTGTAAAGACTAAAATTGAAACGTAAAATGAAACCTCTTAGCCGAAAACTCTATATAAGAGAGTAAAGGAGAAATAAAACCATCCACAAGTAGGGCTTGACAAGCCTTACAACCCACAAAAATTTTACTTAAACATTTTGCGGTCTTCGGAATACAACTTCTCAATCACCAACTTCGGCAAAACTTGTGAAAAAATTTTTGCCGGTGTGGAGAAGCGAACTCATGTACATCGAACCAGAAAAACTGAGGATGCGTTCGGGGAGACGCATATTTTTGAGAAAGTTACCGTGGGAAATAATTACTTATGTTGTTTTGCATAAAATCAGAAAAAATTTGAACATGCATGTAATAAACTTGTAAAGCTAAAGGTTCGTTACACCTGCCAACATCATCCATTCCTGAACATTTGTGACAAAGCTTTTGCCTAAAAGTATTTTATATATATAACCAAATTAACCTGCAAAGATTTTTTGGCTTGAACGCAGGAAAACAGGTGGGGTCTAGGCAGGAATCGAACCCGTGACCTCCGTTTTGGTAGACTGTGCATTATTCATTCGCCGATGAAGTCACATGTTATATTTTGCTACCAATTCACACTATGAAATTTATCTTCCATGAAGAATAGCTTTGAATATGAGAAACGAGGGGTGAAAAGATCAATTCTCTTCTGTTTCTTCCAATGCAAACTAAAAACTTAAAAATTTATTCTAAATCTGATTTCTTTCTTAAGTGTGAAAACGCGCTTAGAGCTTTCGCTTTGTAAGTGTTAAGGGAAAAATATTATTCGAATAAATATGAACATTTTTAAGTATGAAGCAACGAATAACAGCTTAAAAGAGAATTAAAGAAAGTTACGAAATTTATCCGCATAGTAAGTTAGAAGAATAAAAATTTTGTGCTCCTCCTGTTCTTTAAAAAATACCAAACTAGTGAAACTAATTTTCATCAGATATAAATATAATATATATATACTTCAATCTTCCATAACACGTGAAGATGGAGGTATAACTGCCACATCATACATCATTTCTAGCAGAATTAGAGCATCTTCTTTCTGAGCTTTAGAACTGCAAGAGAATATCTTATCAAAGTTTATCCGACTGTGACCTGTTCACTAAGTCCATAGTGTTGGAGTTTTTGGAGAAGAAACGATGGAATAACGATGAAACATTGTGGCCGGTAGCCTGTAGACGTGTATGTGTTTAACATAGTTGTGTGTAATTTCAGCTTTCTACATATTTATATTCTGTAGCGTTCCTGGAACGGAAAATACCAAAGCCTACCAGCGCATATTTTGCATCAATTGCAAAAAACAAAAAAAAAAATTTAGAAAAAAAAATTTTAAAATTTAATAAAAGTTTAAATTGTAACGAAATAGAAAGGCTTGGCTAAGCTTGTTTTGCTTTTAATAATTTCTGTTGCTCCCAGTTTCTGTTAAATATTTTGGCGTGTATGCTGATGAAAATACATATATTCGTCATATACATTTGACAGATATACATATCATATACAAAGACAGGCTGTCTTTGCTATGCGTTAGAGAATGTGTATAAGTACGCTGGCGTTGTCTACAGCATTTCTGCCGTTTATTGTCGAAAATTATGTCGTTATAAATTTTGAAGCGATTGCAAAGTGTTGTTTCTATTCAAACTGTTTAGTTCAAGTGTGTCAGTAAATGATTTTTTTCTAGAGAATTCAATTTGTTGATGTACATTTTGAGGGAAAATATTTAAACGTTACAACAGATACGTTGTAATGCTGTACGCTTGCATTATGCTTTAAGTGGCATTTGAAGTTACACTTGTCAGAGTGAGTTGAAGTCTTTTGAGGAAAATTGTTGAAAAAATTAATTTTTAAGCACTACTTTTTTTTATAAAATTTTTTTTTTTTTGTAACAAATTTAAATGATAAAATTTTAAACAAATTAAAATTACAAAAAAAAAAAAAAAAAAATATTGAATGGAACTTTAACAGCAAAAAAAAACAAAAGGAATGAGCATTTGGACAGCTCTGGTCCAACACTATAAAATTACATGCTTTAGAAAAGAATCAAGAAGAAAATTTTTAGTTTGCAACTACAACTCTCGCATTGATTTAGGCCTCCGGTTTACCGTACCCAAGTTCAGCATTAAAAACCATATAAAAAGGCTTTATCAAGCAAAAGCGCTAATATGAAAAAAAACACTAATTTGACTAAGGTATGAAAATCTAAATTTTTTATTTTCCTGAGTTGCCAGCAAATATAAATGAAATATGCTCGAATTCTAAGACATAAAATCAACTAGAAAAAGTAATATAAACCCAAGTTCAGCATTAACAACCATATAAAAAGGCTTTATCAAGCAAAAGCGCTAATATGGAAAAAAAACACTAATTTGACTTATAAAGCTGTCAGATGGTTGACAATTTCTTTCCATCTCTAATCGTATTAATTTTTTTCTTCTTGGTGATTTTTCGGAACTATCAAAATTGTTCCATTAAAAGGTGGCAGCATTGAAATATTAAATATCAGCTGTTTATGATGCCGGACTACTTATTGACTAAGAATGTGAAACTAAACTTTTAAAAAACTGTTCCTCTGTCCTCTGCATTACATGACATTACATATTTAATAAATTCTTGCAACAGAAGAAAAAAATTAATAGCATGTTTAGGGTAGAATTAGAAATTAATCAAGTGACACAAAACATTTCAAGGCAATTTTTTTTTTAATTCGCTCTACAAAAAAAAAGTTATTTTTTCTAAATATGAAAAATTATTTTTCATGTTTCAACGTTATTCAACACCCACTTTTTTATATAAAATTATTCGGCTTGTTTAATAAGAAAGAAATAGAAGAATTAAGTAAAGCCAAGTGTTAAAATAATTGTTTAAATCGCGGCTCAGAATTTATTCGAAAAGGATCGGTTGGAAATGTGAGGCAAACGTCCGTCAATGCAACATGTTAATGTAACGTATTCGGTTTGGGCGGTCAAATTTTGATTACACCTTTAGTTATTAAATAAATGAATGAAGTTAGAAATTATGTTAATTTCTAATTAATTATTAATAATTAATTTTTGTAAAATTTAATATATTTCTCATGAAGTAACAAAGTATCAAAAAGGAAACACATTCCTTTTGGACATCAACAACGATTTTAAACTTAATAAAACAAACAAAAGTATATATAACTAATTATATAAAAATATATATATAAAAATATGTATATAAAAATGTATAATTAAATTGCTGGCAATGATTGACGCAGTCAGAATTTCATTAACCAATTGATCTGCATATATGTAATTCTACGGCGTTATCCTGCTTAATGAAGAAATATATTACACTCTTCTCCTCTTATTTATTGGATTTATCTTAAAATTTTTTTCTTCTTAATTACAAGAAGAGTAAAGTCATCATCTAAAGTTCTCAGTTGTAATTTTCCTACTGTGTATTCTTACTTTAATAGTTTTTTTTGGTTTCCATTTACATTAATTCTTTTAATTAATCATAAACTCAGCGTCGTTGTACTTGCTAGTCTTAAAGCCCAAACAACTAAAAAAAAGAATAAAACAATTTATTAAATAAAACATAAAAAAACAGCCGCCCTCATTTAAATTAATTTTTTTATATTGCACTATGGCACAATGCAGAAATAATTTATAATTTATTCTTATATGGTATAGAAATTAATCTTAAATAAAGCTGTCAGATGGTTGACAATTTCTTTCCATCTCTAATCGTATTAATTTTTTTCTTCTTGGTGATTTTTCGGAACTATCAAAATTGTTCCATTAAAAGGTGGCAGCATTGAAATATTAAATATCAGCTGTTTATGATACCGTTGCAGCTTTAACATGCAAAAGTGTTAAATGCGACTGCTTCGAATCATTTTTCTTTTATTTATAAACTGATTTTGGAAATTTTCATACTGTATAGTTTTGAAAAAATTCAGAGCAGATTTTAGGCGAAATTTAAGCTTAATTTACACCACAAAAAAAATACCACAAAATACCAAAAATAGACAGTCAGACGGACAAAGCTCAAACCAATTTACTTTTTACATGGATTGAAATGGCCAACCCCATATCCTCATTGTCTCCTATCCTTTTTGATAAAGAAGTGTATAAAAACCACTGCAATCGGCAGCAGTTGCAGTCGCGCACTCATACATCGTGCTGACATGAATGTGTTTAAGACACTGTACTACAGCTCACTAAAGGCGAACGTTTAATAACCCTAAATGAACTATAATTATAACTTTTTTCTTTATTAGCAACACTGTCGTAAATGAATTGTTACTTTACATCTAATATTCCATACTTTGGAATGGAATAGCACTTTCTTTTATTTTACAAAACATTAAAATTGATTATCAAGGAAGAGCAGTTGACTCTAAAGAGCATTCCAATGCAAGTCAACGGCAAAGCTTTAACCAGACTTTTCTGAATATTAATTCTTAGGAATTTAGTGCATTTCAATTACAAAAAAAAAAAAAAAGATTTTAAAATTCATTTAATTCTAATTACGTTTCAAGGTTTTTGATTAACTACATGGCTGAGCTGTGGAAACCAGTACCACAGTGTGTATCAAAAATGCAACCAATAACCAAAGAAATAATAACAAAGAAGTTTTTTATATACATTTCCAATTTGAAATGAAGAAATATATGAACACAAGAGAGTAGAGAAGAAGCAAAGTAAAAAGTGAATTGTGTCGTAAGCTGAACTAGTAAGTTGTTCAACTGCAAATGGTAGAGGTCATGGTTGCAATCACTGCTCTCGCCACTGATCATGACGAATCATTTACATGAATTTTTCTCCAGTGATTTAATAGCTCGTGTTAATTCTTATTAAACGATTTTTGAGGGCAAAGGCTAATGCCACTAACAGGTAAAGAATAAGCATCATTGGCAAGAAGCACCTGAGCTTCAACAGAAAGCTTTTTTTCCAGAATATTTGCGATTAGCCTGATTGAGAATCATAATATAAAAGGGATTCCTTTCTAAGTGGCACATTAGCAGCGTAAGAATACAAATTAAATACATATATAATTAAATTAAATTCGTTTTTTTTATTTCAGTTGGCCGCAGTATTTTGCTTAAAAAGTAATAAAGCCAATAAAACCATCTCCGAAAAAATATATAAAATTAAATAAATATTATATTCGTAGCACGCCCCATAGTATTGACGGCAGACCGCATGGAAGTTTTGCAAGTGTTAACAGTGCATTAAATTTATTACCAATGAATATCTGTTGATTGTGGCATTAAGTGTTTAAATATACGTCTGTTTACACTCAAAGAAAAATAATGATAATAATTAACTGCCACAAACACTTCAGTGCAAAATGTTTGAAGAGTGATGCTAAAGCCGACTTTGCTCCAAGACTATATTAGAGCATAATTTTGAGTAAATAATATATAAAACTTATTTATATTTATTAAAATTTTACTTAAACTCAGAAAGCTGTTTTAAGCAATATTTAATAGATACATTTTTTAATGAAAATTTTCTACACATTTTTTTTTTTTATGGGTGTACTGGTGCGGTACACCTTGGCTCAATTTAACTGGTATTTTTAATAAATTATTTTTGGCTCAAATAATAGATAAATGCAAAAATTACTTTCAAGCTTATTGCCACTCGTACTAAACAATATCATGCACAATCGGCGTTTTAAATAGTCATAACTTTTTCACTCTCCCATACGATAATTTATTTTAAATGTTGTTCCAAAAAGTCGACAAAAAAAAATTGTATTGGAAACAAGAATTTTATTTAATAATTTTTCAAGTTTTATTCGTGTCAAAATATTAAATTTAAATGTTGGTGGTAGCAAAATTATTTTTAGATACGATTACACTGCAAGCAGTCCTGCAAGGCAGCAGCGCACTTCAATGCATAAATATTAACTTGATTATTCAAATTCATTTTATTAGCAGAGAGTCTTTCCATAAAGCATCAGAAACCGGCAAGTGGGTAAAAGCCTTCAAACATCGCACAGTAACAGTAATACGTACAAGTATTTGAGATTTAGCAATCAGACCATCAGCTGATCACTTCTAAATAAATCTGTTTAGAATATCGAAAGAAATTTTTTTCATAAAATTCAAATTGTAGGATATTAAAGTTTGATTTTATTTTTGTTATTTTGCAGAGCATAAAATAAGTTATTAAAGGCTGTATTTTTAAAGGCTACATAAGATTTGATAATAGAAAAATGCCAAGATATTTTTAATAACAGTGAAAAAGGTATTTAGTGGTGAGAAACTTGTGTGATATTGATAACTTTTCAAAGCATTTGCCGGCTCCATTACGCTTTTAATGACTTTTCTTGTACCTATTACATTCACCATTGACTATCACCATTCCGAGCATAATTGTTTTTGAGGAAGTGTAAGAAAACACCTGTAAATTACTCTCATTTGTGGCCTCCTTCAAATATAAATGGACTTAAATGGATAACAATATGGCGAGCTAAAATTCAATATGACTTTAAGATTCACAATCTTTACAAAGAAATGTCAAACCATAGAAAAAAAAATCATTTATCAGCTGTTAAATGCTTTGTCAAAAAGAACAGTGTTACCAACTCATTGATAGGCAATACTAAGAAGTTGACATACATATTTTAAATCAACTGCTGCTAATTCTGTTACCAATTTATCTTAAGTCGGGTGACCCCTAGCAAGTTACTTAAATGTGATCATTAACAATTAATGCTACGAGATGCCCTAATTCAATGCTCCGGGATGCCCTAATTCGGTACGAATTAAAATTCTTAATAAGGTTCCTACTATTCCTGCATCCTTTATATATTACTAATTTATTATTTAATTCTTTTGATCAAGCTTGATCTGAATATCTTCGAAGTCAAAATATTTATTTAAAATTTAGTATATAAATATAAATTTTTTCATAACAATAATTTGAAAATTTATTTATTGAGTTTTGAATTTTGAATTTTAATTATTTTTATATGTGCAATTTGCTTACATTTAAAAAGCTTGACTTGTTGACTTCTTCCGCAAGTCTTGAAAACACTTGCAGTGCACAGCAAGTGGCGCAAGTTGTGGTTGCACCGAAAACAGCAGGACAAACACTTGCAGAAGTTCTTCCTAGTAGTTCCTAGAAGTTCTTCCTAGCTAGTGAACAATCGGCTTTAGAGAAATTGGTAACAGAATTAGAAGCAGATGATTTAAAATTTATAAGCAAGAAACAAGTGTTTCCACATAATTTCTGCAAGTTTTTCAACTTCTGGAAGTCGACTTCTAAAGCAACTCATACACGATACAACCGTTGGCATAACTTGGGCAGGTTGTAATCAAGATTGTAACGTGTGTGGGCCTGTTGTATGAAGCTGGTCTCGGTTGTATGAAAAATCAAAATTTTTTGATTTTTAGGCAAGTTGTGCCGACGCGTTGCATAGTTTGTGGGTTAGTCATGCGACTTCGTACATTAATTAATCGGTTAATTTGGTTTTTGAAAGCGAAGAAAGAAAACTAAGTGAATTAAATAAAGATAGCCAATATTAGTAAATTATATGCATTAAGTAAAACAGTTCATTGAAGTTTTATTTTTTAAAGTTATTCATTTGAATTTTTATTTTATTTTTTATTTTTGAAAAATCTTTTAGATTAAAAAAAATTTGAATGTCAATAAATATTTAATTTACTTAAAGAGCTTTCAATTGTTTTATTGCTTCACAAAATTTAAGCCTAATTTATTTTGCTTCATGGGATGCGTGTTTATTATTTGTTGTTTCCAGCTGTAAATTTTTTGTAAAATGAAATTGTACGAAGAGGTTTTATGGTATGTGGGCACAACACACAACTTGATTAGTAAGCGAGTTGTACCAACGGTTGTATCGTGTATGGGTTGCATAATACACGTTTACATGACAAAGACTTATGGATGTTCACTTCTAATACGCATTTACAACACAAAAACTTATTTCTTATTAGGCTGAAAAAATTTTACTGCACAGTATACATAAGAGCAACATTTACCAATACAACGTGTTTAAAGGATTTTGATTTCATAATGTGTGCAGTCCTGCTTCCCTTAATTTTTTTATACTTTAGCTGTGTCCTGATAAAATCAAATAGTGGACACTCGGCTTAAGGTAGCAGACCAAGAACCCAGTTTAACACAAAATAGATCCCTTCCACAATAAACCAGCGATATGTAAATATCATATATCCATGTGTGTACAACTGTATCAAAAATAAATCCTCTGCCCTCAAAATACAAATTAATGACACATTCATTTATTCAAATTGTGTCAAATCAGCATGTTTTGAATATTTTTAAACATAAATTTCGAGCACCGTTCAGCGAGAAATAGAACAACAAAAACAACAACATGAAATTATTAAAATAAGGCACGTTTGACAATCGCATGACAATAACATGCAAACGTGACAGCTGATCAATTTTAAAACTGTTTTCTGTGCTTTTCTGTGTTTTTTCTTTTTTTTTTCTTTTTAATTTTGAAGAAGTCAAATGAAATGAGTGCATTTGGAATGAACACGTCCGAAATAGTTTCATGATTTGGTATGCTTCGTCGTCTTTATTTTTAAATATCAAACTCATTAAAGTATTTTATAATAAATAAACTGAAAAGCACTTTTGTTTTCATTAACTACTTGACAAAAATTTTAAATGATGTCGATGTGAAATGCAGTTAAGCATTCGCAAGTGGTTTATTTCAACAGGGGTTTTTTTTTTATCGAAAAACCACATGTAAACGTCGACAAGTCGCTCATTCTCTTACATGGAGACAACAAGCAAATATGAAACCTCCGATCAAGGTGAATGAGTTGAATCTATTTCGATTAAATTTCAATGTGCAATGTGATATAACAAAAGCGAAAAATAGCAACGTACATATAAATAAATAAGTTTATCTCTTCGAAGCATAAAATGTTGCTGCAAACAAACACTTTTCTAACACGTTTCAATTTGATTACAATTTTCAATTAAATAAAAAAAAATGTAATAAAAAAAAGTAATAAAAAAAGCAATAAAAAAAAGTGGAATCAGTGAAATAGAAAAAAAGAATTTCTTGAATTTCTTGACAATATACATAAATGCGGAACTGATGGCGCCTGGCCAAACATTGCATAAAATCAAATATGGAACTGCTGATATGGAACTTTAAGCTGTTCGGTAAATTCATACTGCTCCTTCAAAGGCAATCAGGATTTTTGTGTTCCAATTAAAATACGGAATTAGTTCTTTATTGAGAAGCCGAGTTATATACTCCTTAACCTCCATCTTTAAGTTGGCTTGCAAGAGAAAACTGAAAATAATGGAGTGGAGCCGCTACCAAGCGACCACTAAGCCAGACTAGTTTTATGATTCGTTATTACACGAAAATTGCTGAAAGAAAATTAATCGTGGCTATAAAAATTAATGCTTAAATAAAACTTTTATAAAAGTAGTTTAATACTCTAATATATTGGCTTTGAGGCCATAAAGCTTTTATCCGCTCAGGAAGAATGGTTTAGATGCTTTAAGGCTATTTCTGGAAAATTTGAGAAATTCTATATTTATTTCTTGCCATTTACATATAAAAATGTATTTCGCTTAAATATAATTTAGAGTGTAGACGATACTCAAACCGTCAACGAATTATCGTTATATTCATTGTTCGCTAGGATTTACACGCTGGCGCAAATTGGAGAGCAATTGCTCTTCCGATGAATATCGAACATTTGGTTTCCCAACAAGACGGAGCAAATTGATCGTACTGCCCTCTACAATCGTTTTATTGCCAAATTAATTTAGGGATAAATTCATTTCATGCTACCTGCCCCCTTCATGCTACTTAGGTCCTCTCGATTACTATTTGTTTCCCTTTCATAAGTCTTTAGTTTATCTCAAGAAACCATCAATACCTGAAGGTTTGATTATCATCTTCATCAATTAAAGCCATAAATAATACCAGAGCCAGGATTACTAAAGGAAAAGTTGACAAATAAACGTCAAAAAATATGAAAAAACACCATTCCAACAATATTTCAATATTGTATTTGTTATTTTAAGTTCCCAGAAACTAAAAGAAAAAACACACGAGATTTTTCCTTTTAATTTCGCAGAAACTAAAAAAAAAACACCCGATATTTTTTATTTTAATTGCCCAGAAACTAAAAAAAAATACCCGATATTTTTTATTTTAATTTCCAGAAAGTAAAAACAAACACCCGATATTTTTCATTTTAATTTCCCAGAAACTGAAAGAAAAAACACCCGATATTTTTTATTTTAATTTCCAGAAACCAAAAAAAGACACCCGATATACGGGAGAACATTTACCGCCTGTGCTTGAGATCTTCCCACAGCTCGTATCGTGGGCCGTGTTCCTTTCATTATAATCCCTCTATGACGACCATTAATTAGCCCAAAAACCGAATATGTTTCTGCCCAGTTTATTTCACAACCTCTAATTGATTCAAACTAGACAACGAACTACGTATTACTTGCATTGACGCAATGAAAATGTTAGTAAAATAAAAACGAATTTCAAGTTACGCGTGTTTGTTAGCGATTTAATCGTTAGTGGGCATTCGTTTTATTGCCTTTGGATTTCTCTTAATAAAATAAATTGTTATCAATATAAATATTTGGCTCATGTTGCAGCACTTGCAGCAGCTACTGGTCGGTCTTCTTCTCTCGTCGTACAAATGCTCTTGGCAAGTGTTCTGTCTTGACATAATACCTCGCCTGACTCTTAATCACACTCACATCCTCATACTCTACTAAAATTTTTTTGCGAAAAGAAGCGATAAAAAGAAGAAAAGTAATGATTGCTGGCAGTAAACTTGTTGTTGCTTTTTTACATGGCTGCTCCATAATTTGCTCTAGTTAATCATCGAAAAACTAAGTTTATCTGCTCTGTATGCATCTGCTTACTGGACTTTATTAAAATATTTCAAGCCTCTTGGCTATTTAATTTAAATAAATTTATATCTCATAGTCGCATTTAGACCATAAATAAATAATTTAAAGTCATAAATATTTTTCACTGGCATAAATCAAAATTCAATTACGGCTACAATAAAATTCTCTGGCCAGCAAGTGCGCAGAATTATTTATTAAACGTTCTACCTGTTTACTTGGATGGTTATCGCGAACGAGAAAATGATGTCAAATTTTAGTAGAAGGAAGTCAGATGTTCTTTGATAAATTTATTTTAAATTCCATTTGGCAAATAAAATAATAAACAAAAATATTTTGCGGCGCTCAGAATGACGAACTGACATTTTCGGAGCTTCACAAAGCTATTAAGAATAATGGTAAAGCATTTATGAATGTTCGTTATTTCAATTAAATCTTTTATTAAAATACAATTGCATGCCGTAGTGAAAGGCAGCAATTGGTAAAGCGGCACTTTTCAAATGTGTCTTGTTTACACGCTGAAACAAAAATATTATCGAAAAAACTCGCCACTAATTGGCCAATATTTGCCGGCAAAAATTCTTAACTTTTAGGTAGGAAGGCCAACTATCTGAAATTATTTT
Organism: Ormia ochracea; assembly: GCA_963402855.1. Classification (NCBI taxonomy): domain Eukaryota; kingdom Metazoa; phylum Arthropoda; class Insecta; order Diptera; family Tachinidae; genus Ormia; species Ormia ochracea. The sequence goes on from OY727105.1 coordinate 21,509,101, forward strand.
TGCTTCCCTATTTGGAATTTATTATACACGTATAAAAATGAATTTTTTTTATAAAGAATGTATCAAAATTAAAGCACGATTTATTGGCAAAGTGTGGCCAACTATCAGAGAAGGAAAACCATTTGATATCTGAGTAATGACAGATGAAGTCATAGATCAATGTGTCTTTATTATCAAAGATTCATACCAAATATTATCAGCTGTGTACAGATTAATGAAAGAATTCAGTGGTGCTGGCCGTTTAAAAACAGACCAAACACACAGGCCGTTCCAATGTCAATATAGCCATTCCAATGTCAATATAGCCATTCCAATGTCAATATGTCAGAGTCCCGTTGACAATCTGCAAATCTCAACAAAAAATCTCACTCAAAAACAAGCAAAAAAATGTGAATATGAAAGCAGTCCGTGAGATTCCCGTTGACAATCTAGAAATCTCAGTTCTTAGATAGAAGCCCTCTGCAGCCCTCTGTTAGGAACAATCTCAGCAAACATTTACTTTTCCCATGGGCAAAGTGATTGTTTTATGTTGCATGCTGGAAGGAACTTGTCCAAAAATAGCAAATTGTAAGCGAAAATGCACAAAGAAAAGGAAGAGAAACAATGCAGCAACAAAAATTGCGGATTGTAAGCCCTCTAAATATAACACAAGAAGCTGATTTTTATTTTTACACTAACGCACTAATTATTCCCCAGAAAATGAACAGAAGCTTGAGCGATTTCAATTATCAGGCAAGAAGTCTATCATTTAATGAATTGCTTCCTTAAATTTCGCAACTTGTTACACTTAAGATGGAATTTGTGTCTCACAGTTGATCCTTTAGTTGGCACTATTACTTTTAGCAAGGATGTTAAGCAAGGAGGCATAGTTCTTCGAAACAAAACACACTAAAATCAACCGCTTCTGTTCTTACTACCGTCACTATTAGCGAATTGCACTCTGTTTTTTCATTGTGGCCTCTACTACACTCCAGCAGACAGTGCATTAAGCCGGTACTGGGAAGCAAAAGTTATTCGGAAATTTATAGAGAGCGGCAAAAAGTAAGGAAAGGAGGTGTATTCACTGCAGCTGGCATTAGAGCTAACAAGTAAGTTTTTGATTTATGCAACAAACACAATTATCTTGCGCACTGTCTGCTTCGCAATTTATTTATTACCACTGACAAATATCACGTGTATCATATCAATTAAGCGCAAAAATATTTATCTCAACTCAATTTTTTTTTTTTTTTTGCTTACCCAATTACGAGTATTTTTAGTTTTATCGCAGCTAAAGTAGGTTTGTTAATTAATAATATTTATTTTCTTTAGTTGGTTAACTAAAACCGAAAAACCCCCATTTGAAATATGTGAGTTTTAAATTTCACCGTGAAAATAATTCATTAAGTCCAAAAAAAAAAAAAAAAAAAAAAAAAAAAAGTTATCTCTTCTTTCTAAGCCGCAGAATAATTAAACAAAATAATTTTTTTTTTTCTTTGCTTTAAATGTTGTTGTAACATATTTATTATTCCATATCAGCAGTGCAAAATTTATAAAAATAGATTAGAAAATTAGTGAAAGTGGCCTGAACGTCTTACTTTTGTAATAGATTAAATGCTAAATGGACTGCATTACGAGTAATTTCTAAAATGCAAGGCTTTTGGCTGTAGTGGTTGCTGGCCCATTTAACTACGCGAGAGCTTTATAAATCCATATAATTTCTAAAGACTAGTTTCACATGGTGAACAATTTATTGCTTTTTTTTTCTTGTAACTAAATGAGAGTTATCATGCGCTCATACATATAATGCTTTTGCCAAACCACACACACAAAACTGCCTTATTAACACTTTTTATCTAAAATTTATTTATTATTAATTAAAACCTTGAACTTCCAGTGTTCATTATCTTTAATTACCAGCCAGTACTTTTCATAATTATGTGGCCAGCAATAAATTGCAAATAAACAAAAACAAAAAAAATTTAAATAAATAATTATAATTTACTTTGTATGCCAGTAAAATATTGTATATTGTGGTTTAATTCATTGCATTATCAAATTGTATTTCACAACACTCGAAATAAGTGAAAAATTTTTATTTAATAACTGCGAATGTCTTTGCCACAACTTTTGTCTTCATTTCTATTATTTTAATGATAAAAATAAATTAAATTTATTATTATTTAAATGTAGTTTTATAAGCGTTGCTGTTGTTTCAAGTTAACAATTTCGACCGCTAATTTAAATTGACATTTCAATACTCCACTGCAGGCAGAAACATGCACAATTACGATTGGCTTTTATGTGTTACGAGAATTATTATGTTTAAACCAAAAATTTATTTATCACAATCAGTTGAAGCTCGTTCGTAGAAAACCGCGTTCGGCTGGTGTGCAATATTTGTGCAAAATCCCATTTACCAAAAAAAAAAAAATTAATTAATTAATTAAAAAATATTAATATCGGAATAGAATTTGTCGCGGTAGAAACAAGAGCTCATATCTAATAATGTATTTACTTACAGATAGTGTGTGGCCTATCGGCTTCGACATTGCCATCATCTTCTGTAATATGAACAGCTGATTGTTTTGATCATCCACTAATTGTAAACAATCGAAATCGATATTTCTAGTCGCTATCAATAGCGGTATTACTTAACAGTTGCAAAGAAAAATTTAATTAGAAATTTGACGTTGCTTGTTTGTGAATCAGAGCCACCAACAAATATTCAACGGCGCTTGAGCAAAGTTTCTTCACTTCAGTTACTATTTGGATTAGTCCACTACTATTTCACTATTTTTAAAAAGAACTTGATTCCTCTCCCAAATTCAGTTTTTTAATTTTAATTAAATTTAATTTTAATTCATAATAAGTGAAATCTATTGCCTACATGGTTATACAGGTTTGATCCGATGGCGAAAAATTGTTTTGGCGCAGTAGCCATATCGCTGTCACAAGTCATATGTTCAAAGGCTTCTAGCATCTTTCACAAATACACTAATATTGTTCACTAAATGCAGTTTAACATTAACATATTACCCTTATGCTCTCATAAGCTTAACCCGCTAAGGAACAATGGGTTGCTAGATGCCTCCCAGGTGGCATGTATATATGCCTCCCAGGTGGCATTACCCTTCTGCATAAGTTATAATTTCAAAATATTCTAAAATATTCCAGAACTACTTTTCAGATATTCCATAAAAGATGTTTGTAAACGTTCTATATAGCCACCGACAATCATTTTGATAATTTGAGGATCAAAATAAAGCAAAAAATCGCATACGACATTTTTTGAAAACGTTTTATCGCAACTTAAATATTAAAATTGAATTAGCAATCCAGGAATTAGTTTTAACGCTTTTATTAGTAGCGATTATATTTTTTAAGAACTTTTCCAAAATAGGTACCACTGAAATATTTTGTTGCTATCGCTTACAAAATACTAAATCAGCTGACTTCTGGCGAAAATTGTAGTTACGAAGCATCTCTTCAGAGAGATGTACAATATATATATCTTGGCTTTCAACGAGTTCAACTAAAAGTTTTCGTTGACCTTTTATTCAGAAGATATATTAGATATTAGATTAGCGTCGCAACATTTCAGCTAAATTAGCTCCGCTTGAAACACAACTAACTACCGCTGCTAGCATTGCTTCGAATTGTGGCCAACAGCTGATTTGAGTTGAAAACAGCTGTTGGTGGCAGCTCTATTAGTTCTGTTAGAACTTTCGCTTCATTAAAAGCTTTAGCACTGACACATACAGAAAATGTTACGCATCTGAGTCTAGTTAAACACAAGCGTATTTAAAGCCACTTATATGGCTTTAAATACGCGTGTGAGTCACAACTAAAGAATTTCAATCAAAATCCTAGAATATATACAACACTTAATCTCGTTTCATTTAATAAAAAAAAAACTTCAAAAACTCTTTTGAAGTTCTCCTTTTCAGCACAAGCTTTCTTCCGATTCACTTTAAATACTTTGTACAATTATAAGCCGATCATTATTTCATACTTATTTCTCAAGTTTCTTTAATGCTCTTTTATGCTTTCGCTGTTGCCTTTAATATTAAATTTCAAAGTGACTTTTCAAGGTATAAAAAATAAGCACTGCCACTTTCATCTAAGATTACCGGCAATTTATTCCGCATTTTGAACGTAAGAAAACTTTACAATGTAAAAGAGTTGTATGCTTTTTTTCTTTGCTTTATTTTGTTTTGGTTTCGTCCATAAGTTTACGTTGAAATGTACACCCGTCAGTTGTGCAGTGTACTCATGTAGTCGACGTCAGTTGCAGAGGCATGCAAAGAATTTGTGGATTCATGCAGTTACACTCAAATGCAATGTCGAAAAGTCTTAGAGCACGTCTTAGAAGAGCAAGAAGTAATTGCAATGGATCTTTAATATAATTTTTATATTTGATTTCTTGTTACGTCAATCTTTACGCGACTAAACTGTTTTCATCCGACTAAATACTTTATTAAAAAATATAAAAATATTTTTAATAATTTTATTTTATATTTTTTAATTTTTTTGAAAACTTCCATAGTGTTTATGGGGTCATGGACTTCGCCACCAATCAACGAAAGTATAAAACAAAAAGTTCTTTCCATTTACCGTTTGCCGCCTTCAATCGTAGCATTGAGAGGAGAAGCTGTTGCAAATCAGCTGCATTTTGAATATTATATGAAGCCTCATTGAGCAGTTGAGGGAGTTTGTAATGAATTACCGAAGACAGCACTAAGGCAACCAGAAACTCATAATATCATCAACTTAACTTCTGACACAATTCCAACTTCAACACTACCACTGGAAGCACATACTATTCAAAGGAAGAGACTTGATATGAAGCTTTAAGGAAAACTCAGAATTGCTCTGGGCACCGGCAAACTGCTACAGAAGTGTACCCCTCAACCAGCAATCAAAATTTTTTAGTTTTTATTTTTAATCCAATTTTCGTTAAAATACAAACGATCAAGCAACTCACTCAGCTGTTACAAATATTCAGAGATGTGTTTTTGATATGTTGACATTAACGATAAACAACATCACAGTCATCTTGTTACTACAATATTGCAATATTGCCACCCTAGGAGAATGAATAATGTTCAGCCTACTAAACCGGAGGTCGCGGCTTTCATTTCTACCTAAACCCTGTGTGTTTTTCCGCGATCAAGCCGAAAACTTTGCTGGTTAAGTTAGTTTAAAAAATGTATATATATATATATATATATAAATATATATATATATATATAAATATATATATATATATATAAATATATATATATATATATAAATATATATATATATATATAAATATATATATATATATATAAATATATATATACATATATAAATATATATATACATATATAAATAAACACTAAAAAAAGGACAGTGATCATTATCCAGTAACATTGACAGTAGGACTGAAACACGACAATCACACTATTATACAGAAATTATATTTCGTTCAGCTGGTTAAACTAAATGCAACTCTGCTCGCATGAAATATGTTGAATAAATTCAGGAAATCCTACCACTTGTCAAAGACATCTGTTACACAGATGCCTTTGCAGTACACACCACCATACTGTTGATTCAGACATGTCATATTTGACAAGCAGATCGTAAGATTGTGTAGCATCTTTAGCCGAGTGCCGCTGCCTCTCATTTCATTTCTCTCCCATGCAGTATTCATCATCTGCTCACTTCTTCCCGCATTAAGTATTATATGCTTCCATCGCCATCATTAAGGGGCGCAAGTTTCACAGTTTAATATTTCTTTTTATTTACACACATACGTTTCTGTTAATTATCATTTAGAAAATTTATTCAGTTGTACGAAATTAGTATTTGAGTTGTAAAAAATAAATTATTAAAAACAAAAAAAAGCAAAAAAAAAAAAAATAAACGCCATTATAAGTAGTTGAAGTTATAAAGATTCTTCCGGCTTTAAATGAAGAACAGAAGCATTAAATTACATGTTGAAAACATAATTAGTGATGAGTCATCCTTTTATATTTAAATAATATTAAATTTTTAGCTTGTGTAGTTAAATTAAATTACGCGAAGGGGCCGTCGAAAACTGTTTAAAAAATCATTCAAAATGCACCGAGAACTTGAAAGAATTTGAGCTTTTTAAAAATGCTTAGTTGTAAAAGATGACAGGCAGATTTTTATAAATAAAATTCATTCCCTTTACCAATCAAAAGAAATAAAAATAAAAATAAAAATAAAAATAGTTTTGTGGTGTCGTCTAGAGCGGATCTAAACAGAAATATTTTAATTAATTTTAAGTGCCAAAAAGAAATTTAATTTAAGGGAAATTGAAAAATACTGCGGGGTAGTTAATCAAAAATTAATTGGCCAATTCATACGTCTTATTTTTTGTAAAGTAATAAATTTCATGACTGACATAAAGAGTCATAATATGACAAAGCTATTCTTTTGTTAGCAATGTATGTTCAGTGTACTTTTCAGTCAGCTGTTTTTTGTTTACAAACTCAGATGTCTTTGTATGCCAATGCAACTGTGCTACTTAAGCTCATTTATAGCTTTTCATAATAAGTGACAGTGTAGATTTGCCTTTGAATGAATATGTGGATAAAGCCCAATAGTCGGTTCCGGGCGAGTGTAAACCCTCAAATTATTCATTAGTCACCTTTGCAGTATTCATATATTGAAAAGTGACAGTCTGGTGGGCAATTTCATCAAGAGGAATCATTCGAACTTACTTCTTTGAAGCTGAAAATGCCGTAGCGGTAACTGTCAATGGAGAGCGATATCGTAGTATGCTTGAAAACTTTTTAATGCCGTAACTTCATGCTTTGGACTTGATTAATATTTTCTTACAAGCAGGATTAAAATGGAATTAGTGCGAGAACTGTTTCCGGTCATCGGATTGGAGGTGCTCCGTATTTCTTTTTGTATGGATATCTGAAAAGTTTATGCAAGCAAATCAAAAACGCTTGAAATTAATGAAATGCCGCATGCAAAAAACATTTCCGAGACTAAAGAGACGGAGCTTAATCTGACAATACATTCCATACAGAAACAGTTTTGCCGTCATTTAATAAAACATTTATCAAAACAAGATGTTTAAAATTAAATCATTAAGTTTAAAATTAAAATTAACTAACTAGTATACCTTCCATTCGTACACCCTGTATTAAAAAAAAATTTAATTAGTATTGATTTCTTTTTTTTTTATTATTATTTAATTTAATTAAGCTTGAATTTTATTAAACTGCAGCATAAAATAATTTTTACTACACAACAGAAACTCTCGCACAGGCCCACACAAACTTATTTCAGGGCAAGTCGTTGTAAATTTCGTCGTTAATAAAAACAGAGGCATCCAACAATTGAGGTTCGGAATAATGAGAATTGTTTTACAAGGTAAAGGCCAGTTCAAGCATTTGAACAAGGTCAGGCAAAAGGAAAGAACAAATACATACGTGTGACAGTATATGGACGAATGTAAGGTGAGGTGGGCTGTGACAGCTGGAAGAGCCATTGTAATGTCGTATAAAAAACAAAAACAAAATGAATTGGAAGAATAATGCTTTCAGCTGCCCCTTTGCCGTTGCCCGATCTCGCTCTTGCAAAAGCCAAAACAAAATGAGGAGGAAACGATTTTTTTGGTTTTTGTTTTTGTTTCTTTTTTTAATAAAATTAAAAATAACAGTTTTATTGAGCGTATATGGTTGGGCACATGTGTGAGGTGCTTGTGAGGGATTTGTTTTGAATCGATTTTTTCAATTTAAAACAATTTATTAGAAGAAGAAGCACACACAAACGCACTCGCAACAAACATGGAAAAATTTCAATGAAAATTAACGAGTAAACAAAATGTTTGTTAAAAAGCTTAAAAAGGGGCAGAGCGGCGATTACAATGGAATAAAAAAATATTTTAAACATTTTAAAATAAATTTCATACAAACACAAGCAAACATGGGGGAGAAAAGTTCAGGGATTTTAATTGCTTTTTAAAAAAAAAAAAATAAAAATTTAAAAAAAAAATAAAAAAAAAATAAAAAAAAAATAAAAAAAAAATAAAATAAAAATTTAATAAAAATAAAAACAGTTTAAAGAAATTGAAAATAGCCGTATATATGCATGCAAGTATTGGTATACGTTTGCATATGTGTGTCACTAGCTTTTAATGAAAATATGTGGGGCATGCGCATCGAAGAGAAAACCAAACAACTCTAGTGTTATTATTAAGCCCAGCTGTCAGAATCATAATTATTGAGAGTATGGTTGTCATGGTACGTCAGCCATGGTTTAATTTATTGTTAAATCTATTTATTGACAAATAATGACGCTGTGTATGTCAACAATGACAGTAATACCGATGATGATGATGATGATGATGCAAGGAAGGCTGATGCTGATAAAGATAATGAAGATGATTGTTTTCTTTTGTCCACAATTGTAAAACTTTGAACACAAAATAAATATCAATTGACAAGCATTGTTTAATATATATATTAACATAATTAAAGACATGCTGCTAACGAATCATGTACGATTACATTCCAGCTAAAAGCGTAAATATTTGAATATGGATTATTGACACATGAAGGGTGTGTATATTTTGAGAATATTGACCGATTTAAGGCTAAGCCAACAGAACAAACACAATTAAAAATTTAATTTTCTATATTGAAAATCATACAAGAATAATATTTCAGGTCAGTGTCACAGTGACACTTATGAATGAGCAATAAAAGAGGGGGGAAAAAACAATTCTACTGCCAGTATTTAGGGCTTCCAAATGGGTTCGATAGTTATAAATGTGTTAAATTTGTGTATATACTTCCAAAATGTGGTAAAATATGGACAAAACCTAAAGAAATTTTGATTTTTTTTTTTAATATAAAATTAAAGTGTGTATATCTATGGAAGATTCCATAAGTTTCTGTTACATGGTTTCTTAAGAAGATTTTCACACAAGACCAAGAACAAGCACACCATAAAATATTCAAAATATTCAAAATTAATCAAAACTTAAGCCTCATTCGGAAGTTTCGAATTTAGATATTATTATGCGAGGATTTCTGATTTGGTTCTAATATGCATTTGGATTGACACCGAACCAATAATCGCAATCTCTTGGAATATTCCACTGCAATTCTGATTTAAAATACCGTGCTAATGTACTGTTTTCGTTCTGCAATTCAGTTGGATCGATCTTTATTAACTCTAATATTTTCATTGAAATGTCCAACTGTAACCAAGAAATAAAGTATCGGGCGATAATTTCTCGTTTTGTTCTAAAATGCATTTGGATTGATATCGGTACAAATCGCCTTCAATAATCTTTTTGGAATATTCCACTCTAATTCAGATGTAATTTCGGGCGAAAGTTTCTCGCTCTCTTTTGAAATGGATTTGTATTAAAACCGATCCAAATCGCCTTTAATAAACCTATTGGAATATTCCACTCTAATTAAGATTTAAAATATCAGGCGAAGCTTTCCCGTTTTGTTCTAAAATTGATTTGGATTGATCTTTATTGCCTTCAATAACATTTTTCAAATGTCAGGATTTATAGTATCTGGCGAAGGTTTCCGATTTCATTCTAAAATGGATTTGCCTGCATATTTTACGAAATTTTAGTATATTTTTTCCGCCTACTAGGGCGTATTATAATGAAATTCGAAAATGGGAAATGTGCTCCTAATGCGATTTTTGTAGTCATTTTCTATATCTTTTTTAATCAGAAATTCATAGCGAGGTTATGTTGCCACCTTGATACTTTCGATACGGCTAGTATAAATATCGACCACAGAATAAAATGTTTTAAAATTATTCCTTTAAAAAAACAAAGAAGATCAAATGGTTCAAAAATTTAATGGGGATTCCCCATTTAGCAAAGTACAGTAATAACAAATATTTTGAAATCGTTGTATTTGAAGAACTTTAACATTCTTTTATTTTTTTTTTAATTAGAAAAGGGGTTCAAGGTAAAAAAAATCAGTTTCACCCTACGATTTTTTTTATTGCCAAATTATTCCGTGTTACTTGTACGCTTCCGTAGTACTTTACTATGGTACACACAGGTGTCATTAGGTTCATCTACGGAGATTTTTATAAAGTTCCCTTTAGATAAAAATTAATAATTTATGAATCCCGATGAAATAAAGCTTATATTACTTATACGCTTCCGCTGTACTTTACTGGGGTGCATACGGGTGTCATTACATTAATCTGCAGAAATGGTCCGTTTCAGAATCCCGATGAAATGGAGATCACATGACTTAAAGATAACAGTGATGAGCAAATATCTTGCGTTATGTCACTTTATTCGTATTTGTCTTTGCCTATTTTGTCATATTCGTAGAAGTTACAAACAGTGAAAGAACTGACAAATGAAGCTGAAGGTCATACTTGGCGTTCTATATTTAAACAAAAATTTTCATCAGAAAAGGTATGAAATATGCGAGGACGAACTTGATTTGGGGAAACCAAATCAATATTTTCAGTGCAATATTTCTCACTAAAGTCACAACTACTATTATTTGCAAAGCTTCGTTTGTAATAAATATGTTTTAAATGTCAAAAAGCATCACAATTGTCAATCAAGTGTTAAAAATGATTTGAGGTTTGGAAGTGCAAACGTAAACACCAAAACCAAAACAAAGTCAGCTGAGCTCTTGGAAGTATCGAAGTGTTAATTTTCATAAAGTTATTTGTTATAATTCTTAACAAATTTAATATAATTTCAAGAGATCAATGAAATTATATCAAAACTAATTGATTTTAAGGGAATAAAATGGAATAAAATAATATCAAATGTGGAATATCTTTAAAACTGTGTGCTTAAATTTAAAGGCAGTGCTTAAAACCACATTTAAATAAAATATATGCATATATTTTTTTATTTATTGCTGCCAATTTGTTGCACCGTGTAATTATGAGCTTCTCTTTGAATAGTGCATGAAACTGCACTAAGCTTATTAATTTTATCTATTTGCAGTTAATAAAATGTAACGTCAAATTCTATTGTCGGTTTTTTAAGCTGATCTTTGAAAGCGTATGTGAGTGTCTGGTTGCGGCGTTCGTTACTAGATTGGCCTGTTGCTGCTTCATCGGTTCTAAGCAAATATTTAAATATGCACACACTCACGCTCATAAGCGTAATAATATTTTACTTCTACTTTTTTTATTTGCAGTTTTTAAATTATTTTATGGCTTACTTGTCAGTTTGCTCGCTTGTTTGCTTGTCGGTTTGTCTGTTCACCTTAACAAATGGCACAGCAACAACGAAAAAATGTAGGTGAAGGTGTTGTTTTATGTACATTTAAATTGTTTAATGAATGTTTTCTTTTATTATAATTTCATATTTTTTTCTTTTTTAATTTTTAAATAAATATTTTACAATTATTTATCTCTTTAAATGTGCACACAATTAGTTGTGGGCGATGTGATTTACTATTTTGTGTCAATTAAATATTTGTTTGAAATAAATTTAAAACCACAATAATCGTAAAGCAATTCAATAATACTTGTTAATCGGACTGGTAGCATATACACAAAGAAAGATAAATAAAGTGAAATTTTTTCATATACAAATAATTACTTACTGGAGGAGACCAATTCAAGGATTTTAAAACATTCAACAATACACATACCTGCAATGAAAAAAAAAATTTAAACTTGAATTAGGAAAACTTGTAATCAATTGTAATATAATAGAAATTAAATTATACAATTAATTAATTGTTCACATATAAATACAAGAAATTGTCATTTACAGGCTAAAGTTGTAATCCCACGAGCCACGCAAATACAATGACCGGCCCCGCCAATTTACTGCTGCACAATCACATATTCTACCAACACATGATTGCAATATTTAATGCATCGAGTTCACGAAGAATGATTTTAAGCAATAATCATGTTATGAGATTCTTTTACTTCCGGCAACACTGAGAATCAGCTGTTGTAGCACAGCTGTTTTTACTGCCGATTTAGGCCGTATTGGTTTCAAAGCAAGAAATTAGCTTCTGCCTTTTATTTAAATTTTTTTTGTGTATTTGGAAATAAAAGTGAAGCACATGTTAATTAATGAGGGGGTAAAATAGGCCAAATATTGGCCAAAAAAAAGCCAGAGATGACCTATATAACAGGGGTTAAAATGGGCCAGGGATTGGCCAAAATAAGTCCACTGATAGCCCCTAAAAATACCCACTAAACAGTATTAACGAGAAATAGACAATACATATACAATTTTTATTCAAAAATTTCATTGCGGCAAACTTTTGGCGGACAGTAACCCACCAACCAGCATGTATCACAAGTATCAAACCACGAAAGCAGAAACACAGAGGATATTCTTGCAGTAGAGTGTATAAAATTCGGAAGAGTCAAATATATCTCTTGTATTTGTTGCATATCAAATATCCACAATTCTAAGCTATACTATCACAATCCGCCAGAAAATTCATTCAATCTTCTGGGTGCCTCCGTAGGCGAATGAATAATGCACAGTCTACTAAACTGCAGGTCGCGTGTTCGATTTCCGCCTAGACCGTGGATGTTTTCCTGCGGAAAAGCCGAACGCTTTGCAACATCTCCAATATGAAAGGACATCACACTTAATTTTCGTGTTTAAGGAGCTCTATATAGTGATCGGCATCAAGTCACTCTAATGGGAATACAGTTTTCCCTGGTGATGTACTGTTCCTATAATTTAGGTTAGATGCGAGATAAGCTAGTCCAGACTTTAATTTGTATTGTTGGCATAATCGGCCCCGTTGCATTTATTATTACCATCTTGATTTTATAATAAAAATAATAATAAAAATATGGATGATGAACCGGAAACATATAGAAACATGCGTATCCTTAGCTAAGTAGACTATGTTTGCTTCCCACCGAAGTACTTTGCCGCTTATTCGTCCTTTTAAAATTTCGTTTAGCCTGCATGAACATTTTTTATTTCCACTTGTAACGCTGCATACGAAGCTAAATAAATTTTAATTATCTGTTTGAATCAAAGATTTTTTTTTACGCCCACTGTAAAATACAGAAAATGACAACTAGTAAACTGCAGTTATAAACTTAATAAATTCATAATTAAATACTATGAAGGCGGCAAAATTAAAATTATAATTCCAAACAGAAAACATTTCGAAATGCTTTTTAAATTATTTATAAAAAGAATCATCATTTTTAAATACAACCGCTTATAAGGAATTTAAATTTTTATTTTAACACGCACAAAAACAAAAAAAAAAATTCTAAACTAATGCGCTTCTAATCAAATAAGGGAAATAATAAAATGTTAAAAGTTTTCAACGTGAAACAGCACGTACATGGATCACGTGCGTTGCATTTAGAGAAAAAAAATAATGAAAAGACATTTTATTTAATAAGAGAAATTACATTATTTTTTTAATATCTCTCTATGAAAATTGGCTACGACGAAAACAAATTACTATACGCTATTAGTAAACAATTTTATTCCGTAAAACAATTGTAATTTTACTGCAAAGTTATAAAATAAAATAATTATTTAATTAATTAATTAAAATAAAGTTATTTGCCGGATTCTGATGGACTATGATTCTGATTTACTGTGGGTAAACAGAAGAAAATAAAATTGCTGCATGAAAAGCATGAAGCTTTCCAACACATATAGAGTGATTGACGAGTTTTTTGATCGTCTCCGGGGAACTTAGTGGTGATACTTCAAATGCCCGGCTTTGCCCAACTTAATTTGACATTTCGTTATTTTAGTATTTGATAAATTTCACAACGTAGAGGTACATTCAAATCCAAATACATACATACAGGTCTTACAGGAGACCCGTCCAGCTCAGCTCGTAACTCACAAACATCACTGATGCGAATTTTGAATAAAAATATGAATTAATAAAGTTCAATTCCGACGCCTACTGCCTATAGACAAAAGTGATAGAAAACTTCATAGTTACCCCCAATTATATCTCAGAGTAATTGCAAATATAGGCCATCAGAAGAATTTCATTGGAATTGAAACAATAAACTATAAAAGTAATGTCATTATAAATTCCTAAAAATAAAAACAAATAATTTTCTAAAAACATTTTGTTTTCTTTACAATTAACATTGTGGATTTTGTGTTGCTCCCCTTCTTTCATTTATCTATATTTCTTTTAAAAAGTTGTCAACAAAAATAAAAAAATGTTTTACTAAATTTATTATCAATTTTTATATCTAAATAAATTTCGGTTAAATTAATTTTCAAGTTAGATTTCATCATAAAAAAACCGTGGAAATTTAAACTTAAAAAAGGCATTCATATCGACAAGGTAAAACAGCTGTTTTGTTTAGATACAACTATGCCACCTTAGCCACCTTATGAAAATCCCAATTTTTTATTTTCCTGAGTTGCCAGCAAATATAAATGAAATATGCTCGAATTCTGAGACATAAAATCAACTAGAAAAAGTAATATAAACCCAAGTTCAGCATTAAAAACCATATAAAAGGCTTTATCAAGAAAAAGCGCTAATATGAAAAAAGCGCTAATTTGACTAAGGTAGCTACCTTATAAAAATCTCAATTTTTTATTTTCCTGAGTTGCCAGCAAATATAAATGAAATATGCTCAAATTCTAAAATTTTATTCTTTGATTCTAAGAATGATTTTCTTTAAAATTGCTTTCATTGTTCTTTTTAATACTCTTTATACTTTATCTCTGTCTTCTTCTTCTCAATTGCTATGTGCAAGCATGTGAATAAATTAAATTCGATAAAATTGCATTCCCCTACCGTACTCGAATAAAAACGTGTGAACAAGGTTTTAGTTAAATGAAAACGGTTTTATGAGATTCTAATTAAACAGAATTGAATCTACAATTCTAATTCAAAGACAATGAAACACAAATAAATTGCTTGGTCAATCGCTTTACAAAATAACCCTTCCCCTCCCGGTCAAAAGAATGCTATAATTTTAGTTCCAAACAAATAATTCCTTTAATAATTCCAAATATGCCAAAGAAATATCATCACAAATGCCTGATGAAGGATATAAATTATTGATATTTTATGTTTTCGTACGACATTGACAGCGACCCCCGGAATATTACGATAACCTTGCTGAGCTGATAATAATAAAAGAAGAACCTGCTTGTTTTGATTACTTTTCAGAGAATCTAAAACACAAGTTTTGTTAAATTTCTATAAAAGAAAACATCTACTATGACGTATTTACACATTTACGACGATACCACACACAAACAAACAATTCTTTACGAAAATACTTGCAAACACTCGCAGTCACAGATACATTTTTTTCGAACTACAAGTTGTTATGAGGAATCTGAACAATTAATGTTTAGAAAAAGAAAAAAAGAAAAGGAAAAACAAAGAAAAAAAACCTACTCAGCGGTGCAATTGTTTTTGTTAACTGAGCGAACGAGCGCTTCCTCAAAATCATGTAGAAGTATGCTTTGCAATTACAATGGAAAATACTTGGAAATGGGTTTATCAGCAGTGCCTGCATCATCACAAACAATAACAATAATAATAACAACAACAACAACAACAATGCTAGATAATATTCTTATAAAAAAGCTTTAAATATCTGTAAAAGTTGTATATAAAAAGTCTAGCAAAAGATATTTAAAATAGTGCTTGAGTTTATTTTTAAATAAGTACAGTGGAACAGAGGAAAAACCGCAGACCAGCAGAAAGCAAACACGCACAAAATTATCTTTAAATAAAATGAGTTAAAATTTTTATAATTCGCTAAAGACCTGAGATGCGTAAGCGAGATATTTTTACGATTTTTTTAACACAAAATAAATTTTCAAGGGATTGTCAAGAACTGAGAGAAGACATTAAAAACTAACTTCAGAAATATTCGGAAGTAACGAATATTTCAAACCTTCTTGCAGTTCTACTATAAATTTCGCCGTCATGGGTACCATACGGAACAGTCAGATAACATACAAAAATGTCGTTTAAATCGTTTGTTCACGATAAACTGTAAAATAAATTCATAAAATCGAATTAAGCAAGAAATAAGTTCAACATTTCAAGTACTAAGATGCCAATTACGAATAGTGCTTAATCCACAGTGGCACCAGAATTTCTAGAACTGAAGCCAATTGTGGCAAAAAGATAAAGCCATGGACTTAAGAAGTTAAAAATATTTTAATAAAATTTAATCAGAAGTATCTAGCAAATCTTAAGCCGAAATTATCATACCTAATAAGCTTACACATACATACGCACCACCATGCAAACATACACACACACACACACTCTCATAACTTATAACACTTTGCAGTGGGGTATAGCAAACATATTAGACTGTTGCCGCCATTCTAGCTTCACAGCGTTAAGCTCTACAACTCTCTAGTCCACTTTATCTGCGGAAGCAGCAAATAATAGCATAATAAATAGTTTTTCTATTTTATTTTTATACTCCTACACACACAATTAAAAATAATAAATAATTAAAAATTTAAATAATTTCGGTAGTTTTCTGTCAGTTTCATAACAAATTAATCACAATGTTTTTTTTTTAAATTATGAAACCCCTCGTGATTTTAGGTCTACTAGAAAAATTGCTCGAAACGAAAATTTTACATGGTTTCAAAAAAAGACGACAGCATTCTTAATACGGGAGCGACACTCATAATAAGGCCGATTACTTAGCAAATCACAAATGCGCCAGACGTCCAACGTTTCACAATAAATTTTGGACAGGATGTCATGCTTAAGATTAGAAATGTGTAAATAAGTGGGCCCACCCTTTAAATACATAAATACATATAAATAAAAACTTAAAATAATTCTACAGGGTTAGCAAAAAAGTAGCGTTGTACGAAAGATAAACTTTATTGAGGTAATTTTGGGACACAATTCAAATAATGTGTTAATTTTGGCACAAAGGGGGAGCTTTTTATTAAATCATTTTAATATATAAAATATCCAACTAAAAAAAATGCTAATATTGCTCTTTTTCAAATCGGTACTGGATAAAATCGCAACAAAATGGGATTGCAGGATTGCCACGCTTTTATGCATTTATGATGCAAACAAATATTTTATTCAACTGTTTCAAGCGAATGCAACTCTGATGGCAAAGAAATTATCATTGTACTAAAATGTTAAAGTTTTAGAAATCAGACGACTTGTCTAAAAATGGGTTACACACATGCATTTCTAGTACACAAGTGGCCGTAAATGTAATATTTTTTCAATATGCCCTGAGTGTCAGTAAACAGCTTCTCAATTGTAGGCGCTGTAGTCAGCTGTCATTTTTTTTTCGTTGAGATTGTGTTGTAGGCGAATTGTTAATGGGGGGAGAGAAATTTTCTCCTGCATTTGAAACATTAATCAGCAGTTTGGCATTCTGTTTTCTGGTTTATGGCTTCGTAGGACAGGAGACTTCAATGTATTACCATGTTGTGGTATTTATTAAAACTAACGCGTAAGATAAACGTGACTACGCGATTAATATATGTATTAAAAAGTCATTCATGCGATTCTGGTTAATGAAATTTCGTAGCAAGAAAACTGAATTTCGGCCAAGACTTTTAAAAAGCATCGTGAAAAACTGCTCGGTTGTAATATAGAAATCTTGAAGCGGTTTACTTACAGTCAGTGCCACTGTGCACAGACAACATGCTACCAATCCATAAAAGCTATTATATATCTTAATTTGCGTATAGATATCACGTCTTTAATTAAGAGCTTTACATTGCCTAGTAAGATTATACTTCATCACACTGTACTACAAAGCCAGCATAATAAGAAAAAATATAACAAATGAATATCAAGGTTGTGATTTGAAAATATCTTTATTGTCTTCCCGCCTTTGTTCTATTGAAAACAAGTTCCCAGAGATACAATATTTATTGTAAATTGTAATCAATTTTATTCAAATTACTCGATCTGCACTTTAAATACCGAGTATAAAATGGAAAAATAAAACAATAAATAAAAATTGGATTTTGCCACTTTTGCTGACTTTTTGACGCGCTTCAACAGGTAAATCTAATGGCTCTGTTTAGCCAACGAAAGCCGTTTGCTTGTAAAACATTTTTATTTGGTCACAAATTAGCGATTACAGCCGTCATTACATTTTTTTTTTTTTTTTTTTTTTGTAGCTTTTTAGGCAAAGAGGCACTAAAATCGTCTATTAAAATGGAAATAAGAAAAAAAAAAAAAGAAAATACAATATAAGAAATTTAGTAGAGCGCTCGTTGAATTTCCATTTAAATAACAACTCACTTAATCCTCTATACATAAAATTCAGAGGGAGCAAGTGAATCAATTTGTGGCGTCATTGTTATTAAAATTAAATTTATCCATTAATTAATGGAATTTCTTGTTCGTGTTTAATAATAGCAGACTCACTCACAGCCCAATAAAATTGAAATTGTATGTTTGAACAGAGAAGAACAAGAAAAAAACATGAATATTTTCTCGACGCCAAAATAGTTACACGCAGTCGCGAACCTCGCATACCATACCATGAAGTTAAAACACAATTAAAGAAATTTACTTTTACCTCTGCGATTGCAACAAAAACGAAATGACGAAGCAGTCAGCCACAGAGACAAGAAAGAAGAGCTAAAAGTTGAATGGAAATGAAAAATAAGAAATGAAAATAAATTAAGAGGCATTCAATTATGTCTTCATTAAAACTGGCAAATTTGGCAATGCAGATATTCCAACGAAGCACAATTAGAGCGTTGCGACTGCTCGCAGACAAACATATCTGTCTAATGACGCTGCATTTTTACAGTTTTCACAGCCAATTTTTGTAAATTTCAAAAGCAATGCGATTCAATAAATCATTAGACACTTTGCTGCACAATGCAGTAGCTTTTACATAAGTAGCGGTATAAAAGGGTATCTTTTAAAAAAGTACATTTTCTAAAAAGTATCTTTTTGTTTAACTTTTTGTAAATTTCAAAAGCAATAGAAAGCAATAGAATTCAATAAATCATTAGGCATTTTGCTGCTCAATGCAGTACCTTTTACATATGTAGCGTTATTAAAAAGTATCTTTTGAAAAACTACATTTTCCAAAAAGTATCTTTTTGTTCAACTTTTTGTAAATTTCAAAAGCAATAGAATTCAATAAATCATTAGGCATTTTGCTGCTCAATGCAGTACCTTTTACATATGTAGCGTTATTAAAAAGTATCTTTTGAAAAAGTACATTTTGTAAAAAGTATCTTTTTTTGTAAGTATTTCTATAAAAATTACCTACTTTTTTAAGGAAAGTAAGAACGAATCTTTTCAAAATGCACTTTTCCCAAAAGTACCTTTTGCCTCCGTAGGCGAATGTATAACAATCAGGCTACTAAACAGGAGGTTGCTGGTTCGATTCCTGCCCAGACTCAGGCTGGCTGTTGCGGACAAACAATTTAAATTAAGTTGTGCAATAATTTTCATAAGCAGTATTACTTTGCAATAAATGGCAGATGAATGATTCGGCAATATTTTAAAATACGAAAAGTACTAAAGTTAATGCCCTCTTTTCTCCTCAAATTCTTTTAATCTTACGGATTTTAGATACTTTTGGCTACAATGGCCTGCTGTTAAGTAAACAAATATATAATTAAATAGTTAAAAAGAAATAGTTAATTTGTCTAGTAATTAAGGCACTTAAAGATAAAACGCCTAAATAACTGTTTGTACACTTATTCGACAATGACGAATCTTTTATACCCTTCTCGAGCTTTTTTTTGTACCCTACAATTGTACTGCATTGAAGTTAACTTTAACTTCGCAATGTATTCCCCACTATGTATTTCTCTTCCTGCTTACACTTTTGCAACTTAACTGCCAGTTTGACTGCGAAGGCAATTCCAGGGTTCGCGATTGCAAACTTTTGGATATTCATTTCTTATTTTTGTGCACTTCTAAACCTAAAAGAATCAAATAATATTTTAATTATTTTTCTTTTATTTATTACATGAGCAGATGGATTTTTAAATTATTCATTTTAAGCAAAATTTTAGCTTATTTTACAGCGCCAAAAAAATGCTGGGGACAGACGGACAAAAATCAAAAAAAATTCATTTCCACAATATATATAGTTTAAACGAACCCACATTAATATTGCATATATTAGCATTTCCATATACACATCATTCAATGCTTTTTAATGGAGAAGTGTAGAAAAACTGTGATTTTTATAAAAAATACTTTTATAAAAAGGGATTTTTTAAAAGGGACTTTTTAAAATACTTTTTTTTTAAAAGCACTTTACACATTCTTTGTATAAGGATTCTAATAATTTTATTAAAGGAGATTTTTAAAATTCTTGGGGCATCCATACCAACATTCCACGCCTCTGGCATATAAATGCACATGTTGCATACAACCAATAACTGTAGCATTACTTGACATTAGTCAAGTAGAGCTCTCAGCAGTTTTGACCCATACTTCCCATTTGTTATTCATAGTTCTGGCTATCATGGGATACCAATTTGTATCTATACCTCGGAAAACAAATCTAAGCATTGAAATTAAAGCATTTAGCAGCCGGTCACATGCACATTTTAAGCACATATGTATATGCACTGGTGCAGAGATATTTAAATGGAGCGTTTTCCAAAACCTGGTGTTCACCATGCAAGGCGGAAACTTTTGAGTTAGAATCATATTGAAGTTAATAAATGAAGCGCCTTCTATTGGGGCAACTGTCTCCACATTAAGGTATCATCTTTATCGGTTCGCTCTACATTTGCAGTTCGTTTAATTACAACCGCTCGTACTCTTTATCATTTGCAACACAATATTTCACACATATTTCGCGCTGAATAATTGCACATTTAAAATGTATTTATGATGTGACAAGATGCGGTGTCACATACTAAAGCAATTTCCATAATTTTCCACATGCACTTGCAATCATAGACGACTGCACAACCGTTTGTGCCATTTCGAAGAGGAGTATGAATAACAACTCCTGCAAACTCGTAATGTTAGACATGCCGGTTGTTGCTACAGTTGTTGGTTGCATGCAACACATGCAACCTGAATATTAATATTACTTTCCCCCCTCTCGCTTTCACACTGAGACTGGCTGTCTCACTCACTAACTTGGTAACCAGAAGTACACAACTCCAACATGACTAACTTTTGGCTTTTTGTTTAGCTTGATTATTTGAGTTGGTGCAGGGAGCGAATTAGTTGGGAACCACTATTTAACGTTGCCATCAAATATGAGTTTATTTGTCTGTCATTTCATTTAATGACTGACACAGATTTGACTCTGAACACATAACATGAGAAATTCTGAGTTAAGCTCTTTTTAATTCATTGCTTGTCGGTTGTACGGTGTCTTGTTTATGGCCAACAGGTCTAATGTTGAGGTATTTATGGGTTGAACTAAAAGCTGTTAAGAAATGACACCTGCGTCAAGCCATTCTACACTTAAAAATCGCACTTAAAAATACATTTAGTTACAACTTTTATAATATTTTAATTTTATAAAAGCGATTGCAGGGTATTTAATACAGAAAATATTTAAATGTATATATTTTATGTCTCCTGCTTCATTTTATGCGATGCAAATATTATTGATACATTTAAGTTGCAAGTCATTGTTGGTTTGACGCTTCTGATTTTTAAAACAGAAAATTTCGGAAAAAATTGTACAAGAAAAAATTAATTGTGATGCATTTTAATGCTTCCAAAATACAATTTTTCTGCAAATGCGGCCGTTTTGAGTGAAGTTTGTGCGTTGCAAGCAGTGTTGCTGCAAGTACAGTGAAACCCCGGAAATATTTACAATGCCTAAAAGCTATAAAATGTGAAGTTTTTTCAAAAGTTTAAATTAAGTGTTATAAGCCTATTAAAAAACCTATTTAAGTCAGTAAAGTGAAGTGAAAAAAAATCTTTAGTATCCCTTAAACCAATACTAATATGGGCTGACTGTAGAGATGTAAATCAAAATTTTATCCGGGTACTTATTAGAAATTTACTTATTTAGAAATTCTTAATAAAAAATTATACATGTATGGAGTAAGAGGAAAGGAATTACAATGGTTTAGAACATACCTCTTAAATCGCAGGCAACAAAGTAAAGTTAAGTGTTCAAAATCAAGTTACGTGTATGTGAACACGGGGGTCCCTCAAGGATCAATTCTTCTTGGTGCACTTCTCTTTATAATATATATCAACGACATCGTAAAAGTAATAAAAAAATCAAAAATTGTAATGTATGCAGATCATACGCTATTATATACAGTAGGAGACACAATTGACGAATGCAAATAGTTGTTACGCAACCCATACACGATACAACCGTTGGCACAACTTGGGCAGGTTGTAATCAAGGGGTTAACGTGTGTGGCCCTGTTGTATGAAGTTGTGTCTCTGTTGTATGAAAAATCAAAATTTTTTGATTTTTTGGCAAGTTGTGCCAACACGTTGTGCCGGAATGCGCATGAAAATGAATGCTCGCTTTCTTAGAAACAATGCAAAAAGTTTCTTCCTGCGCGAGTTTTGGCGGCCGATGGAGCGATTCCAAAACTTTAATTTTCATTTCCGACCCATTAATGAAAGCACTAAGTGCGCCAAAGCAATAAAAACCTGTCCAAATGAACGGACTAAAGCAAGTTTTTGGTTTACAGTGAACTCCCATAAACATGAACTAAGGTTTTATGAAAAAGTTTGCGCGTTCTAGAATCTGAAGCAAAATAGTGTGAAAGCCAATATTAGAACGGAACAGCAAAAGTAAATCAAAGACGATGTTTGAGGAAAAAATCTTGTCGTCTACATCAGAATTTCCTTTTTTTCAAAGAAAAGCTTTCAAATGGCCATAATTTTATATTCTGACAAAATAAAATAAAAAAATCTTTCTTTATTTTCCAAAGTGTCTGCCTTCTGCGCCAAAGTAGTCCAGACCACTGCCGTCTTTACGGTTGCCTACGGCAAACTAAATAAATAAATTTCAATTAAATCTGCTACTTGTGGCCATTTTATTATCCTTGACCAGGAGATGAAAAATATTACTGCAAACTTTAAAAATCATTGCTTTGTACTTGCCCAAGCAGTTGAAAGTGGGCGCAAAAGTGTTGCACAAATAAAACTATAAAATCATTTCTTCAACTTTAATGCTTCACCACACTTGCGCAATACTTCTTCTTCTTCCTTTTGTTTTAAAACTACGTGAACTATTTGCTGGGCAAGTACTTTAAATATAAAGGCTTGTACACTTGCCAACACCAAAAAAAAAAAAAAAAAAAAACTAATAGAATCTCTGAGAAGGTTTGATATGGGTCATTGTGTCATCGTGAAATGATGGAAAGAATGTTTGTACGCTAAAAATCATTTGTTAGGCGCAGAAGAAACGAAAAAAAAAATGGACTAAAATGCGGGCCAAAAAGTTGTACTGAACTTCTGAATTTATTTGCCAGCATGTTTGAGAACTGTTTTTATAGTTTTCATTTTTTTTCTCTTATTTATTTCCTTCGTGCCTTGTAAAGCACTTCAGCTGGTAAAAAATTCTGAAAGCCTGTTGATTATACAATATGCAGGCCACATAATCATTATTTGAAAAAGTTCGTTTTTTACTGCAAAGTTAATGGGGCTGCTTACTGAACGATCTGAAAAGTGTGTGTACATAGAGAGAAATTGTTGGATCTGAGATAAAAAGTTAAGTAGTGCATAATGCAATGCACTTAATCTTCAATTTTTACAGTTTAAAAAAGTGAATACCTAAATTGGAAAGGGATTCCCAAACATTTGCCATTTGATGCTTCGTAAAAAAAAGAGGGAGTTTCCATTTTGATATATCAAAGTTATTGACTTCTTGTGTTAACTGAACCTTCAAATGTGTGAATTAGTGGCCTAGAAGAGCCGTTACTATAGAACACTAACTTGTAGCAAAAGCTAAAATCTCGCCACCACTTTCACAATTGCTGCCCGGGAAATTTATTTCGTCTTGCGAACTGGGGCGGAGAAATTTTAGAAAGAGAAAATGCGTTTACTTTACATGTCATCTGATGAACAATTAAAATTAAAAAAAAAAATAAAACTCATTCTGGAACACTAGTACGATCGAAGTCCTCTCCGCAGCTTAATAAATCAAAAGCGAGCATCGCAGAAACTTGGAACGCATCATCATTAATATTTTTAAACACCTCGTAAAGATTGTTTTCAGTTTTTCTTTCTTCAGGACATTTGCTTTTGATACACGTTAGTCATTGGGGAATAGCTACAATGGCGGTATTCAAGCGGTGTCATGTCAAGTCGTATTGTCACAATGTTATATTATTTTACAATAGTTTAAAAGTATTGTCGTTGTGCTCCAACCAAATACGTCGTATAATACAAAATTTTTGGGATAATGTTTCTTGTTCTGTCAAAAATTAATAATAGAAAATTTGCTCGAGCTGCTGCAACTCTTTGGTTAAATGTCAGATTTGGGAGATCTGCGGATTGTGAGCAAGCTAGCAACGTCCCGTTCATCAGTTCGTTTTTGCTCCTCTACATCACCTAACAAAAGATTTCTGCAAATTTTAATATTTTTTATCTTTATTTGAAGAACCAATTTCGACGCCAAATATGTCATTTTCGCACAAATTAGATGTTATTTCACTTTTCTTCACTTGCTTTGGATATTTTGATAACAAAATAATAATTTTAAGGTTTTTTTAGCAGCTGCATATATTACAATATTTTCTTCACAACTGTCATATTTTTCTGTCATTACTTTATAAAATATGACTATGATGTGAGTGCTTGAATACCCCAAATGATAATAATAATAACTATTCAAAATTTTTAAATTCACCTCTCAAGTAGGAAAAATTATTTTCTCTCTGTGTACATTTTCTATAATTGCAGAGCAAATACTTTCAATTATTCTTGTAAATTGTAACTGCCATTCAGACGTGGGAAGGACAGCAAGTCGTTTATACAATAGTTGGCTTTAAAACAAATCATGGCAGATGAACAGCTGCAAAATGTTATTGCTGCCGGTGACGTTTTCTGCCTCAGCTGCTGGTGGCAATATGGTGTCAAGTGCATCATGTCCATTGGCCGTAAATATGGAACTAATAGATATGGACTAATGGTTCATACAATACATTTAATTAGAAGCGGAACAGAAACCGATTAATTTGTTAAATGTTTTGGTCCCACCACAAATTTGGAGCAAAAGAGGATACCCTTTTGGTCTAATACGATTTCAATTAATTATTTTTTTCCTCATGTTTTTTTTTGCTCGAATCTTTACTGTCTTCAAAAATTGATTATTATCTGAGAATATATTAGTTTCCCTATTAAAAACGAAATTAATACCCCCTTCAGACATACAAATAAATAGCTCAATTCACGGTTTCGCTAAATTTATGCCTGAATTGTGTTTCAATTTACCCGGAAACTATTCAATTTACTACCTCTGCAGCTCATTTTGATGGCTGGGCACGTTTCTACCAAAAATGAGATATATCGCTTGTGTAAAACGTAAGAACTGACCATTTTTTTAATACAATCACACACAGAGAAGTAGAACTAGAAAAAATTTTTGTCAAATTTGATTTCTATTTAAAAGTAAATTTTATTGTAAATGAAATTATAATAAAACTCCAATAGCATCAGTAGAATCGCTGGAATAATTTGCTACTGATGGCAAAATAATTCATCAATATTTTTATCAAATATATATCACAAAACATAATTAATTTAGGGTTGCCCATATTTTACTATAAAAAATATAATTTTATATGTAAAAAATATAAAATAACCGAACTTTGAAGAGAGGAACGGTACTATAAGCTGATAAAACAAAAATAACAACATAAAGCAACTGGCGGTATCCAATTCCTTTAAAAAATACCAATTTTCTTACGTGTCCTCTGGCTACCCTGTTCAGACATACAACTCTAGTAGTATTAGTTGCACGATTTGATGTTTTTCCAAATTTAAACGTAAATTGTATTTAAATACAATTACAAATTGCACTTGACAACACGGAACCACATGAAAATTAAAATATCAAAGAGCAGAAGGGGTTACTCTCCTCATTCGAGTATCACAGCTGACAAAGACTTAAATTTGTCAAAAAAAAATGTGTAAAAACTCACTTATTTTAAGAAAAATTTATTTAATATATCTTTAAACCTGAACGGGGCTCTAAATTTTACATATCATCTGGTACCATACCCCAACCTGTCAAATAAATAAAATAAAATGTTTAATGCAACATTGTGTTTTCGTAAGCAAGAAAAGTTTTGCAGCTGGCAATACATGAATATGAGAAAATGTCAAAAAAAGATTCATTCACGCAAATACGCTTCAGCAATTTATTAGCGAATGGCGAAAAAAAAAATTATTTTTATATATTTTTATTGCAATTTTCAAATATTTAAGTAATCGTATAAAAAGCCAATTCATTGTAACGAGTCTTCTTTCTGGAGGTCACAACTCTAAATTGACAACCCAGCATTACTTGACAATTCATTTAACAGCTGATGGTTGTTTTGACAATTAAATCATTATGGCTGGAATTATAGCAGATCAACATTAGCGAAGGAGCTGCATTTGTATTCAAAATTATATTCCACGATGGAAATCATTTTTGATTGCATTTGCAATCCGGCTAATCCACAAGATTTGTTTGAAATTATTGTCTGGTACAATTTACGCCGTGGCGGAGTCCACATTTCTTTAAAAGTGCTGATGGTAAGCATGTTACGGTAGGCGGTGAACGGGATGATTAGGTATTTTATCGTGCCTGAATTAGCTGGCATTTATCATGCTGGCATGTGATTTCAAAAAGAAGGCCCCAATGGCTTTTAATTGAATTACTTTAATTAATTAAAGAAACTTTTGATGAAAGAATATTGCCCATAATGGTCTAAAAAATTGGTCACCAAGATCAAGGGATACCACCACATTAGATTATTTTCTAGAAGACGCTTATCTACGTCAATAAACGAGAGACAATGAACAACTGAAACTCATCATTTAAAATGTAATTTACAACTATAGGCGAAATAGAGCCGAACACTCAATTTAAACATCATAAACGTCATTAAATTTACTAGGTGGGCACCTCAAAAAAACACACCCAATATAATAAATATTGCCAAATAAAAATGGATGTAAACAATTTTAGAAACTTTTAACGATCCTCTCCAGCAATTAGAAAAAAGTTCTGCCACTTCCTTTAAAATAAAATTTTTTGCCGAATCGTGACAACGTAATGGTAATTTTTACATTCCTATTTGTAAAATGCAACTTTTCGATCACTTGCTGCCAAAGAGTCATAACTCAATATATGTAATTCTTATATAAATAATGCAGAATTAACCATGAATGAGTTTTTAAGTTTGTGTAAAAGTCTCATAAAAACATCTTGTGGACAAAACAAGTTATTTTGAGTTGTAACAGTATGGCAGCAAACGGGGGGGATTTGCTTTCATTGCGGCTGCCATTAGAAATAGGAAACGCATTAAACAAATATTTCAAGACATTTCTCGTAACATAAATTAACACACAAATAGAAAAAAAGGAATGCATTTAGAACTTTTTGTTTAAAAAATTGACAGAAACGTGACACATTCGACCCACTTGAAATAAAATGTTCTCGTAACATAAAAACCCATTAACAGCTTAACATTATTTCTTTTAAATTTGACTGTCAATTAAAATTGACTGGTAATTTAATTGAAAAAACAAAATAATTTTTGTAAAATTCCTTAATAGTTTATTGAAAATAAAAATATTTAAAAATTTGTATGTCACTATATGTTGCCAACCAGGCAGGCAATCACTGGAAAACAGATGGATGTACGCATGACTATGGGATTTTCTTGACATTTATATTAATTTTTCAGACACATGGTTTTAACATATTCTGCTTACTCCTCTCTCTCCCTATTTTGAAGTTGCTTTCAAATAAAATTATACGCTGAAGAAATAATTAAACAGTTGCGAAGAAAATTTTACGACTTTTTTTGAGGTTTCCCTCGCTAACTAAAATTCAAGTCATTACTATTGGAAAATAATATTTTTCCTTGGGAATTGTTTATGTTATTGATTCCTATTTATTGAGCAATAATTATAAACGACTATTCGTATACGCAAAAAGCAGTTTTTAAAAAGCATTATAATGAATAAAATTTTGAATAAAATGAATAAAATAATGAATAAAAATTTTTGTTATCAGCTGTCAATTTATGGTAATTTATCTCATACACTGAGCAGAAGCAACTCTTCTGAATTTATCTCTTCTTTAGTAAGCAAGAAAAAGTCTTTCACTTGACAACACTTAAAGATATTTATATCCTGGCAATGTCAAAAAGAATGAAATCAGTTGAAGAATATCCTCTCCGAAGTCACTTAAATTCAAGCAGAGTCATACACACAGAGTTGCATATTCTTTACCAGCTGACAGCAGTTGCTGCGCTAGATATAAACTGTAAATAAAGAGCGGCATACTCTTTCCCAGCCGTGAATAATAGTTAAGCAGAGTCATACACACAGAGTTGCATATTCTTTACCAGCTGACAGCAGTTGTTGCACTAGATATGAACTGTGAATACAGAGCGGCATACTCTTTCCCAGCCGTGAATAATAGTTAAGCAGAGTCATACACACAGAGTTGCATATTCTTTACCAGCTGACAGCAGTTGCTGCGCTAGATATGAACTGTGAATACAGAGCGGCATACTCTTTCCCAGCCGTGAATAATAGTTAAGCAGAGTCGTACATACAGAGTTGCATATTCTTTACCATATGACAACAGCTCTTGCGCTGGATATGAATTGTGAATACAGAGTTGCATATTCTTTGCCAGCCGTCAATAAGATTTACAGCTATCAGTAAACCCTCTTTACTATCTGCTCTAACAGTGACGACTTTGCTTATGATTTGAGAATATGGGACATTATTTTAATATCCACCAGTTTCCGTAAAGTGTATGTGACTCAAGGTATTTATAAAAGGAAAACAGTCAAATCTTATTCAAGCTCTGACACCTATGGAGATTTAAGTTGACTTACAAAAGTATCTAAATATTAATTATATAACTTGTATATATATCAGTTATATAATAAGTCATAAGGAACACCAAGAGTTATCTTATCAAAAGTTATAGCGGATGTTTATTTTGTATCGGTTTTATTTTATTATTTATCTTCGCTTAAGGCCATGTTTGATTGAACTACACTGTTGCGCAAAATCCGATAGTGATTCCCTCCTACTTTCAAAAATCGTATCAAAATTCTGTTGCTTTTTCTGATAAAAGCAACTCTGATCGCGTGAAAATTGTCATTTTATGAACATTTTCATAATTTTTGGCTCGTTATATAAATCTGACATTTTTAGGTCCCACTATACTATTTTTTTTTCGAGCAGAGATGCCACATTTAGTAAATCGTACGACTGTCTAGGATAGTAAAACATGGCCTTAAATAAAATAATCTGTTAAACGAAGTGATGATGAATTTGAGAATAATCTT
This sequence comes from Ormia ochracea, assembly GCA_963402855.1. Classification (NCBI taxonomy): domain Eukaryota; kingdom Metazoa; phylum Arthropoda; class Insecta; order Diptera; family Tachinidae; genus Ormia; species Ormia ochracea. Next base: position 21,538,526 of record OY727105.1, read on the forward strand.
CATTATTCAGAACATTGAGAACAAATTTATATATTATTATTGAATCGTTTTCTGCTTTCAAAATATAAGAATTTTTTGGGGGCTAAAAATGCCTGCAATGAACAAACTGAATTGGTCACCTTTTTTGCTACATAAAAGAATTTTCATGCAATAAAAATGCAATAAAATAGTTTCGTACAAACACACTCAAATTAACACCAATACACAGACACATATTCACCTACATTTGTATACGTATATCGGCACATAATAATTCACTTAAAAAATAGCGAATTTTGTCAGCCGCATTCGTACTTGACGCTAAATATTTATTTGGTAAGTGGCAATGTCGCAACGAAAATAGATCCGTAAGAAATCAAAGAGAGGAAAAGTGTAGATACAAAAGGATGCTTAATGTATTTTGTAGAATTTTAATTAAAAATAATGTGACAATGACACAATTATTTTTAGCTTTTCTCTACTCAGCCAAACAAATAGACATACACAGGCATGTATAGAAAAGAATTTAAACGAAAAATAGAAATGTGAGTTCAATTTGAAAAATCCGAGTGAAATAAATACAGAAATAAAAATAATGTAAAAGTAAGCAAACGGATTTTTTTTTTTTAGGTTTAAAATAGATCTGCAAGAAAGAGTGCGATAAGCGCAAGAAGGATGTTGCAGTGCGTATCAGTAAAATTTAAAGACAATTGCATTCGGTTGCAGTAATTAGTGTTAACAATATCGTTGTAATTCTCTCTAATATGGCAACACTGTAAAAATCTGGAAAAAAATAATAATACTTCACACTTTATTTTAGTTAAAAATTCAATATTAAAATTTCGATTTTACTACGATTTGAATATTAAATAATTTAAAATCGTTTTAATAAATTTTTTGTATTGTAAAGTTACGAGAGGCGCGGCTATTAAGAGAAAAGCGTTCTTGCCTAAAAAAAACATCTTTAACTAGAATTTCTTTAAAAAATTCGATTGATTCAAAAGCCAATACACTGTAAAAAAGTCCAGTGTTGAAAACTGCAACCGGAAAATTAGCATTAGCCAAGTCAAAGAAATATCGTAATATTTATGTTAACGAGAGGATTTACACACTAAAAAAATCGTTAGAATAGTAACACGCAAGCAGTCACAATATCAAGCGCCCGAGTGTTGCCATTTGCTAAATATTAATTGCAACTTGCCAACATGCAACTGCAATTTCTAGTACAGATATCCTTACGATGGTCTCAGTATTTGAAATATTTTTCATTTGTAATGGACTCTTTACAGCGAAGAGAGCTGAAAGTATTATGCAGCTGTATTGGCTGAAGGATTTTGAAATAGATACAGTGGCACGCAAAAGTTAAAGTAAAATATAAATATTCGAATTTTCTTATCGAATACATTTTAAATTGCTTATTACCGAAAATTACAAATAAAAAGGGGGATTTTTTTTATTTACATACTCCAAAAAGAGCAATGAGGAGCCTATAAAGCTTCTTACTACATGTTCTGTTCTAATCAGGACGGCAAAGCATATATGATATGCTTTGCCGTCTCTTGACTGAGGAACGTAGACATTGTTTCCAACATAAATCGCTTACGATTATTGTCAATAAAAGTTGCTTAATGTAAGCAGTATAATCACTTGGAAACTGGTAGTCAATCATGCGCCCTTTTTAAAAAGACCTCATAAAAACGCTTCTTAATTGTGTTTTTGAAGAATTTTTATTTTTGTTTTTATTCGTTCTTAATTGACTAATTTAGATAACAGGCTTAATGAAATGCAAGAGATGTCAAATCTAAAAATATATTTTAAAAGTTTTGGAGCAACTTAAGTGAAATTTATTTTTGTGCGCCCCAAATTCATCTGAGGCAAGGAAAAGATAATGAAACTAGAAAATTGTGTCATAAAGCAATAAAATATTCACTCTTTACAGTTCTAGTTCTAGTTTTGTTCTAACATCAGCTAAACAATAGATTTCTAAACAATGAAATCGAATTGAATTAATAAAATAAGAATGCGATTACATGATGTGTGGATGACGCTAATACAAGTGCTGATAAAAAAGCAGTTGTCAGCTGTGGCTCCAGAATGTTTGAAGTCCATTGTAGTTGAAATAAACCAAAAGCGATTACGACGCTATTGATAACGATGATCATGAACACTAGTTTTGAACCATAAAGAAGAAATAGAGTACACACTCGCAAATATAATTTACGACGTAGTAAAATAACAGTCAAGTTTAATTCACTGCTTTACGCAAAGAAAAAAAAATTGTAAAGTCATCATAATTCGATACGCAAATAATACGCATGAAGTATCGAGTGGTCTCACCATTATGGACTTTAACTCCCAGTTCTTCGCACAACCTAATTTCAATTAAATTTTTCTTTCAGTGTTTGACAAATGCATCCATGGAGAGATACTCAATTCAGAAGACCGCTGAGATTATCGAAAGCTGTTATGAAAATGGGCACTCGAAACAAAATTCAGTTCGTGGACTTAGAGGTTATTTTGGTCAGCACAACCGACCAATTGTGTCTACAATCGGAAGAATTGCTGGATTTGTGAAAACAAGAATACACGATTGAATGTTGAAAAGCCAATGCATCTACAAAGAATGATCGTCATGTCTGCTTGATCGGCTGGCGGCGTCTTCAAAAATTAGGCTGGCCAAGAAATTAAAGTGATTAAAGATATGGAGCTGGACGATATGCGGCTCCTACAGGATGGAGTCACTTTCCAAACGTCCAACGAAATAAAAACTCGTTTATGTGAAAAATTCAATGGGTATGTCATCTCATGTGATTTGACAATGTTGGACTCTTTTCTTTAAGGATATTTACACGAAAAACTGTACTCCAAAAAGCCAAGAAAAATTCCAGAGCCTCAGGGACATTAACGATATTCAACTTCAATTACGACTCATTGAAAGTAAGGAAATTTGGATTTAGGCGTGCTACCGACGCCGTGGGGAGCATTTCCCGGCTATTTTCTTTCACCCCTCTCTAATACCAACACAAATATTAAAATAATTTTCTCTTTGCACTCTATGTTTTAGTTCCAATTGAGAGCGCACGTTTTAGCTGGATTAAAAGTCCAGCTTTTATAAGTTCTACAGAGTTGTAATTCAGTTATAAAGTCGATATAATGAGAGTTAATGCTCTGCAACCAAGTGTGATACAAACATTTTCAATAAATCTTTTCCAAAAAAGCTTAAAACTTCATTCCATAATACCCAATATCGCTGCTTTCCCCCTATTAAAGGAACTTCGATTTTATGCCTGTTTTATCCCACATACACCAGGCTGTAGAATGAGATATGACAACAATACATACCTACGGATCTAAGTATGAATCTGATTACTTTGACATTGTACATTGTATTTATCGCCAACAAAAATGATAAAGAGTGAAAAAAAGAGTGTACAGAGTACAAAATCCTAAAATTCATATTATATTTGAAACTTTTTTCAACACTTTTATTTTCTGCAAGTCAGCTGTTCATAATGTTGCGGGGACGCTGTCAAATTAATGTGTTACATCGATGTGTATGCATGACAGCAAATAGATACCCCTTCAATATCTAATGAATATGAATTTTGCCTCTTCAATGCATTTAAATTACAAAAAATTAAACATTACTTTGCCTTGCAAAAGATAATAAAAGACCAGACTTTATATCTTTCATAATTCATATTTCTTGGACCCCCTAATGTGCAGTTCCATATTAAAAACAATAATAAAAAAATCATTATTGCTACATTAATTCAATAAAAAGTGCAGCTTTAATAAATGGATGAAAAATATAGAAACAAACGCAACCAGATATATAATTTGAAAACTAAACAATATCATAGAAAACAACATGACTGCATTATTATTTCCAACTGCAATACGAGTACACATGAATTTATTGTAAAACTAACAAGCAGTCAAATGTAAGCGTAAGCAGGCAACCTCAAATGAATGTGTAAAGTATAAAATACAACAACAACAAATAAATAAACGTACAACAAATGGACTGAAGTGAATCATGACCCATTAACCCACTTTTGTACTTTACCAACACCACCCCATATTAAACTCACATGCATTCAATTTCGTACAGACACAGCCGCACATCTGTATGTGCCTATATGCAAGTGCACAGCTGCACGAGCAACTGCTGCTGCAGTTGCCGCGCGCATTTTGTGAACACAATCACAGCAAATTGTTTAACAGTCAGAGCACACAAATAAGCATTATGTGAATAGCATTAGGCAAACAATCACACGCACACACTGACATTTTTGGGCCGGCCGGTTGCTCTTCAAATGCGTGATGAAAAATGTATCAGAGAAGGAAACAACAGCAACAACGAAAAGCAACCAGAACAACAAAACAAGAAACGCATACAGATTGCTACTTGCAAAGCAAATACACCTTACAAAACCTGACACAGAAGAGAAGTACATGCACATGCGCTCACTCACACTTGCACACCCGCTCAAATTGCAGGGCCTTTTCTGCTTAGGAACAGATACGCATTTGCTGCTCGCTCAATTCGACAAGTCCGTAAAAATCAAGTGATAGAAACTTTTAGAAAAGCCAATATATGTATATTTAGCCACTTGCACTACTTGTATGCAATAATCAGTTATTTAAAGGTATTAATTCATTCACTAAATAAATTTTTTTTTTTTTTTGGATTTGCATTTGATTGAATTGAAACTTCAATTTCAAAACACCAATCCTTAAAACCCAATAATTATTGCAGATTCCTTTTTTTATGAAAAAGAAAAAAATTGCCTGGTGAGAAATGCAAGATCTCATTTTAGGCAGGCGCTACCTTCCACAAAAAAAAATCGCATTAAAAAATACTTTACTTGCAGGAATACATTCCGTAATCTTAAAATCAAAACTACGAGAAAAAATTTATTTAAAAAATCTTACAAAAGGTAAAAGAAATGTCGTGCTTAATAAATTATCGGAAATGTCTGTATTTCTGATAATACTGTGGACTGTTAGCGAAAAGGTTCGAAATCACTCTCATCATAAGAATAAACTGACTCCGGAATGAATTTTCACAAACTCCATTCCTTGGATATAAAGGTTAAAATAGAACTACCTGTCCTTTACACCTATAAACTTTACCTGTCATTGGAATAAATAAAGTTATTGTTTCGCTTCATAATTTTTCTAGACTGCCGACATACGGGTTTCCTAAACAATCCTAAACGTAAACTATTTAATGAATCAAACACATATTTCGCACAACTTTAAAAAAGCAAAAAAATTATCGGCATAAAAACAGACCGTTCAAAAATTCTTCTGCTGTCAACAAACAGCTGATAATATGCCAAAATTAAGATTCTAAATGAATTAACATGAATTTTCATTTAATTCAAATAAATTCTTTTATTTTTTTACATGTTAAAGATTCATTGCAATATTCAAATATTCGCTGTAACTTGCCTTATATTGAAGTACAGTGCGTGCAATAGCAGTTGGCAGCATTTGTAGTCGTGTAGTCTACTGCGGTGTGCTGTACACACACACAAAGCACCGATTACAAGAGTGCCATTAAGTGCCCACTTAGAGACCAACTTTCTGCAGTCTTATGGAAGTACAAAACCATTTTTGTAGAAATTTTTTTGTATTAATAAAAAAGTGACACAAACAATTTTAATTTTTTTTCCTATAATGAATGAATTCATTCATTTAGGTATTCTTTCATATTTTTAGATTAAATTCTCTTATTCAAGGTAATGTGATTTAATATGTACAATGATTGTAAGGTGGAGTGCTCAATTTTACTGTGCCACAAATATACACACACACTGTAGTTATATGCCAGATTGTATAATTTTTATTCTGTAGCGCACTGATACGAATAAATTCGGAGAGCTTCATTTAGTGTTGTTTCGTTTGGTTTCCAATAAAAAAAATAAATTACAAAATAAAAATTTGTTTAATGCATTCAAATCTAAAAATAATAGATAATTTAAGGTGTGTTAATGTGCTCGACTGTACCCTACACAAAATCAAGACATTGCCGTCTGGAACTGAGAAAAAGTCAAGAAATTAATAAGTAATTAATATAAAAAAAAGAAAAACATTTTAAATAAAAACATAATTTCTTTGTTAGAAGACACAGTAGCTATTGAAAAACTGGAACTATGCGCATGGCTAATGAGGCCGAAAAAAATCATTTTCAAAAATCCAAAATAATTCAAACAAATCGTTTTTAGGAATCCAGCATTTAAAAATTTAACAATTTTTTCTTATTGTGTTATTTTTTTTTTATTTCTGTTACCGGTTTGTCGAAAAATTCAACAACCTCAGTGACAGTATAAACTATACAAAAATTCTGGTTTAGTTTTAGAAATGTAAATACTTTAATTTTAAATCTTTTCAAATAATATTTTGATGGAATATAATTTCGGACAAAACAAACTGAAGACAGGATTTTGCCAAAATTACCGAAGGAATTAATTATTCCATGGTTGGCAACACTTAACGTACGGATATTTAATTTTATTAAAATATATAAAACATTATTTGCTGATAGAAAAGAACTTTCATTTGAGAAAGCACATCAGACTGGTTGATCAAACCAATGGCCGCTGTAGGGTATTACAAATTCGTAGTCTGACATGCTATTCGTAATAATAATGGCCATCAAGTAATTGCTTCTTCGTTATCTATCTGTTTATTCACTTTAAAAGTAAACTGTTGCCGGTTGTTGCGTCACTTATAAAGCTTTGCGTAATTCTATCTACTTTTCTTTAGGCAAATAAATTGTTTATCAGTCAAGTCGTATGACGTCTTACAAGCTTTCATATTTATTTAAGTGCAAAGAATAAGCTGAACAAATTATTTGCGATCCGTTCAATGTTCATTTGTTCATTGCCAGGAAATATTTTATTTTCACAGTAAAAAATGAAGGCATGATTACAGAGTTTAAAAGAAAATGTTAATTCATTCTTCTTGTATTCTTCTTTGACGTCTTCAAGGCAGAGTCAATTGTCATTACACTGCCATAACAATGCTTTTCCTCATGAAAAGTAAATATTGAAAATGAAGTAATCACTTTATGCTAACACTCGTTCTTATAACACTCACTACTTAGTTACCTTACCAGCCGCCGGTGATTCCCCCAATTCTTGAGTACCTTTTCATTTATGCATACTTTAAATTTGATGACACACTCAACGTTCACTTTACAAAGTATTACTTAAATAGAAAAAATTCCATTAATATGTCTTTGTTAAGGTTAAAGCTTTTCAATTTCAGTTTTTTTTTTTTTTTTAAATTATAATGTTACAAAACCTATTGACCTGATTTCGGAGCGCTTTAACAATTTTCAATAGATTGAAAAGTTTCAAACAAATTGTGAAGACAAGTTTTTCGCCATACAAGAAAAAATACCATAAAAAATAATTGTGGAGCTTAAAAACAATTAAAAAAAATACAAATAAAATAAATATGAACACATTTTACAGTTGCTCATAAAAACAAAACAACAGCAGGTTCAATAAACCTCAATTGACAAAAGCTTCAACCACCAGCAGTGGAAGGAAAAATGTGCATAAAATATAAAATTGTTTAACTAAAGACAATTCTTTTTAAAATTAATTCTAGGAAACAAATAAATATCGTTTACACAGTCATAAAGGAATACACGCACACTTGCACACGCATACTCTCTTTCCCAGCAAGCAAAGGAATGTAAATAGCTGGCATAACTCCCTTCAAGCAAACATTCCACATTTTTATTATCATCATAATAAAAACAATAAAGCACAAATTAAAACGGATTTGAAATAATAAAAATTTATTTGCAGTAAAGCCAGTAAATTATTTAGATGGAAATCGCGACAATTTTTATTTTATTTTGAAAGAATAAAATCGGAAAGCTTTAAATGCTATCACAACTTCAACGTGACGGGTTTACATAATATCCTTAACGGAGTCGAACCCCATTAAACATGACACTGTAGAAAAGCGCTCGTTAAAAAAATTAACGAGTTACGCAGTATGTGCCAAATAGAATTTGTCTGATAGAAAAGTCTGAAAGTGTGGGCCAAAAAAGGAATCTCTGTTTTATTATTTTTTCTTTTTTTTACAGAATTCACGATTTGCAAAACTCTATCAAAATTTTCGGAGAATCGTAATCTACATGGTATCAGAGTTATATTTACTTCTAACAGTTGAACAAAAAATTGATTTGCCCCAATTGGTTATACGTTATATGTTTCCTGTATTCTTTGCATTAAAGCCTAGTTACATACAATACTACTACTTTGTATTCACTTAACTTAAAAGTTTGTCACAATCATTATTTGCTATTGTATATTAAAACAGCTGATTTTACTCATCAAGAATCAACAACGACATGCTGAATAAAAATGTATAAAAAAAGCAAATGACATTTCTCAAAGTACTGAACGTATGCAAAAAGCTGACAGCTGGCCCACTTATACGAGTAAGCAGGCTGATATGAAACTACATAGTTTAAATTAGTTGTGAGTTGCGAAGAAGAAAGTATACATATATGGCGTGTTTTATGTGACTAGTCTTTGACATGGAATACCTTTTATGCGTCACTGTATTATTGAACAGCTGTAGCGGTCAGTTATCTTTACCAAATAAAGTAAATGTTTGCAAAAAAGCATTATCACGGTAGTCTTGAGTTCGAGATGAGCTGAAGGCAGAGTTACGCATGTTTTGTTTGTGGGGTTACTCCTTTAAAGCAATAGTGTGCTTTTCCACAGTCACCAGCAAACCTATTCAATTTATATGTGTGCATTTAAAGTGTGAGAAGATGGAGGAAATTCTTATTCCGTTTGTTTATTCTGTAAATATACTTAAACACTGTTAAAAAATCCAGTATTATCCAGCAAACACACCAGCCACAACTTGTAAAATTAGTAGATTTAAAAAATTATGATTTTAAAATTAGTTGCCAAAAAAAAATCATTTTTAGATTTTTTTTATAAATTATTTTATAAATATGTTTTAATTATTTATATTTACATGAGGTAACCCCTGTAACGCTTAACCGGCCGTTATTTTAGTTTTTCCTCTTATTCTTGGGCATTTTGATATTAAAAAGCTTTTCAAAGCTTTTTCTTAACAGCTGTAAGAATTACAAAGTGGAATATTGTAAGGCGATATTACAAATTAAAATTGTAAGGCGATGCTCACAGCTCATATTTGCTCATATTTTGTTATGTGATTATTATACGACATTTAGCTTTATTACAATGATATTTGAATACCCCTAATGTCTTTATCTTTTCAATTTTCTTCTTGTCTTGCATGTTTTTTAGGACTTTAATAATTTTTGTTTATTAATAAAAGATAAAAATAAAACATTATAAAATGTTTTATATTAAATTAACTAAATAACGAAATATTATTAATATTATAATTATTTATATTTTTACACAAAAAAAAAACGGAAACATTATTAGAATTATTTTTTTTATTTTTAAAATTTTGTTACGCATTTCGATCAATTCTTCAAGAATTTGTAAATTTGATAAAAATTATTATTTAACAAGATATATTTTAAACAAGATAAAATTTTATATAATTGCTGGAAAAAAACTATATTTAAGCGAAAATTAATAATTGCTTAAGGACTTACTCAAAACGAAAATAAAATAATATTTTTTATAAGAAAACAAAGACCAGACTTTTAATTCTTATACTTTTGTATAAGAATTCGTAAGAAATTCAAACAAATTTTCTACAAATTTATGACGGCTGTGGGAAGCAGAGTAAATTATACCCTTCACGTTACAGATTTTTTTACTATAAACGAATTTCGTAATTAATAAATTTTTGAAATAACTTAATTTATTTCTGTAAGAAAGATTTTTATAAGACGTTTGCATTTTATATTAATTAAAAGAATTTGCAGAATAAATTTGTAAGAATCTTTGATTGAAACAGAGGAAGTGAAAATGAAAAAAATTATTTAAAAACTTTTCCATATTTGACATTTTTTAGTAAAGTTAAATATTTTTATTATTATTATTATTATTATTATTTTTAAATTAATATATATATATATATATATTTTATATAAAATATAATAAATATTTTATTTTATTATTTGCAATATTTTGTTTTTGCATAAGAAGCTTCTTCAGAAAGAAAAATGGAAAAAAGAAAGTGGAAATAAATACGAAAAAATTATATTTTTTTTTTTTTGAAAAAGTTAGTAAATAATTTATAAAATAATTAGATTGTATAAAGAAAAATAAATTAAAATTAAAAATTGAAAATTTTCCACAATTAGAACTCTTTGGTTTGCTGTGCAAGCAATTGCGTATGACTTTTTTTTATGTAAATTATGGAAAAGTGTTAGTGTTGCCAGCAGTGCGTTGAAGTGCGTTGCAGTGCGTAGCAATAGATGGCTAAAGACCCCTTTTTTATACATATAAAAAAGAATTCACTCATTCATTCGTGGCGGAATCGTGCATTTGAATTTACAACACATAATAATTATTTGTAAATTTCAGCAGCAACCATTCAAACCAATTGAGCTTTGTAGGGGAGTATCTTTCAAAGAACTTCAGAGTGCAATGACATGCCGCCTGGCATAGCAAGTGACGGAAAAAACGATACGTTAAAGCAATAATAATAACTGTTGTCAACACCTTCTGTCCGCTCAGCTAATTGAGATTGCCATCGTGTTTAACAAAATGAGGAAATAAAGATTTTTTCCCAACTGCATCATCAAATGACTTTGCACAGAAAGAGGGCAGGGCAATGAATAGGTGAAGAAGTTACTTTTCATTTGAAATAAATTGAAATAAATTTTTATAAAAATTTATGCTGAGTAAACTGTACCTTTCAGGCAGGACACTTCCGAATACTTCTTTTCAGATTGTCAATGAAATATTTTTTTCAGTAGCAACAACTTTCTCTTAATTTTAATCTTCTCACAGAATTTGTTTTCTTTTTTATGTTGTTGGTTTTTGCAATTCGGCCGATTCTTTTAAATTTGATTCTATTTCTGTCTTTCAAATGTTTTTTTGTTTTTAATTTAAAGTGCATCAAGCATTTCTTGCACATGTTTGTTTATAAAACTCATTCATGAATTTATATATAAATAAGAATGTGTGTGTGTGTGATTTTTTTTAATAAATTTTTATTATAATAAAAATTAAAAAGAAATGATTTTCCTGGCATTTTTAAAAACTATATTTTGTAAACAATTGAAGTTTCCCCAAATTACACATTATTATTATGCTGAGTAAGCAAGCAATGCAAACTGTATATTTCAGGCAGGCTTAAGTAAAACGCAGCCGACTTTTCAATGATACGGCGTTTTTTTAACGCCTATCAACGGCGTCATATACAAAATTACAGCGAATTTAGTGCATTTTGGACATTCTTTGACGGCACTTTTTTCGATTCTTTATTTTTACAAATTTTTTTTGCTTTTAAAAATTTTTTTTTTGCTACCGAATTTTTCTTGTTCTATTACCTTTTTTTTTAGATTTTCAATTAAACGATTTTTCTGTTATTACAACTGATTTTGTTCAATACTTTAACAAATTTTGCTTTTTTATTCTGTTGTTTTTTAAACTTATGACGATTTCTTTTCTACAAAAAAAGGCAACACTACCCGCAGGGAGGGCAATTTTGTGTTCTTTTCTCGAAAATGTGTTGCCCTGTGAAAGGGTTGCGTGTTCTTTTCTAAAAAATGTTGCCCTTTCGCAGTGCAAAAGGCATTGCACTTTTGCCCTGTACAAATCAACAGGGCAGAAATTGCCCTGTAAAACCAATGGCTTCTATTCTTACACAGCGTTACCAGACAACATTAAAAAAAAGCCCTTTGAGTTGAAAGAGTCAGAAAATTAGATTTTAATAATTATTTTTATATTTTTTGTATCGTATAAAACAAACAAAAGACAGCAATACGGCTGCTTAATTATATGAATTATATGAATTATAGAATTATATTAATTATATGACAGATTAATTATTATCAGATGAATTAGCAATCTGACAACTGAACATTTTTGTTTACACATTTCATAAAATACACATAAAGGTTTTGTTATCAGCTGTTAAAAAAAAGGCAACGCACTTTTTTCTAATTTGTGTTCTTTTCTGGTTATATATATAAAAATTGGATTTTCACAGGGCGATCAAAATATTTTAAAAAGGCACGTTTTCACAGGGCAACATTTTTATTATAGAAAAGAAAACACCATTAAATTTAATTTTATTTCTATTCATAAATGTTTTTTTTTAAATTGGTAAAGTATTTTTGAAAAAATAAATACTTCTTTTAAAAAAGACAATTTTTGCTTAATATTTTTTTAAATTCAAATTGATATTTTAAGCAAATTCATTTTGTCTTTATTTCTATTTTGGTTTTAAAATTTTTCCGATTTGAACAAAAAAAAATGTGTAAAAGGATATTTCCAATTTAGCGATTTTTTCCATGTGGACAAATTCTTATATTGTGTGTATGCTTTCTATTGAACAAAGAGTTTTTCTTATTGTACTGGAATTTATCGGCTGCCCACCAATTCCATGCCTCTGCGGCAAATTAATCAACAAAACATTCCACTAGTTTTATCGGCCAGTTGCACTAAATAGATATTATTCTCCGTTTTGCCTTTTGCCTTCTGAGCGATAGATTGGAGGGAACTGCGTATCCAGTCGCTAACTTATCATTTGTATACCATCGTTGAAATTACAACAACAATTTGTAAAGACTTTTTTCTGCCTTTTTGTTGAAAAGAAACTTCGTGTTTTTAGGCCAATCACTTTCCTAAAGTTAGTTTTTGTCTAAAGTAATAAAATAAAAAAGAAATTAATTATAATTTCTTCCTAAAACCCACTTATCAACTTCAGTTGTAAAGGCAAAGTTTATTGACCACATTCATACAGGTTTGTGAAAAAAGTAGAAATTTTTTAAGTCACCCCAATTTCGAATCTGAAATCTTTTAAATTTATTCAAAGCAAACACAACGCTGATAACAATAAGAGTTGGCCTAAAGGAATAAAAAAACAAAAATCAAAAAAAAAAAAATTTGCACAGTGGTGCCGAATTGCCTAACAACACAATGGTCACGATGAACCTCTTTCCATTAAATAATTTTTTTTTTAATTTTATTCACATAAATTAATTTTAGAAAATTTTTATGTTGCAAGAACGAATTAATTAGAAACATTTATTCTTTTATAAACTGGAACTAATTTCGTACAGCCAGCGATGCTATTTGAAACCGAATTTCAAACATATAATTACTTTTAATTTTCAATCTCTCATGGCTTCTTGCATTCATCAACTTTTTTGAAGGACGTACGAGTTTATAGGAGGGATATAAAGAGGAGAAGTCTACTCTTCGTTGTAGGGGAAAGTAGACTTTTGCTAACACTTTTTTTTTTTGCTGAAATGAACCATTTATTTTGCCAAAAATGAACGACGGCAGTGTGCATTTCTCTTAAATCCCCCCTCTATAAGAAATTTGAAGTAAAGCATTAAACACTTTCGCCACAGCTGCCTACAGGAATGCACGTCTACTACAGTAGCCCTGTAGTTATCAACGTAAAAATTTGAGTGGCAGTGGCAGTGACAGTCTAAAGAATTGACCTTGAATGGTTCAATGACGCCATTCTCAAACATTTCGCATTTGAGTAAAAGAAATTATTTATTTATAATAAATTTTATAATATATATAAATGATAAATGGTAAATATATAAATATGTAATTAGCATATAAATAATAAATAAATATGGATTGCAATTTCGTTTATTGGCAATTCATTTATAAAATTAACTTTGCGGCATCATCACCTGTTAAATAAAATAATACGATTTTAGGAACACATGCTTCACTTTTTTCATTATACTGGCACCACTACATCTCCCTTTTCCATGGTAGTGTAGCCGTATGTTTGCTATTTTTGACAGTTTGCTGCCGAGACACATAGAATAAATTCGTGTTTTTAACGGCAAATGTATTGCCGCATTCAATACATAAACAGATGTCTTATCACATCCTTCTAATAAATTTTAAACTATATATTTTTTCAATGGAATTTGACAAGTATATAATGTTTTTATTAATAATTATTTTTATTTTTAATTATACACCGCTAATATTTACGAAAAAAAAACAAATTATATTTTGTGAATTTTTTTTTTATTGGTTCCACTGTCTAGCAGTTTTGTTGTAAACAAACATTTAAATTTGCTTTGCTGTTTTTGTTGTAGATGCTGTCATTGTATCCAGAAAACACTTGAAGGCCAGTGCCTTATAAAAGGCAACATTCGTCATCGTTTAAAAAAAAAACAAATATGAAAATAAAACAACTGCGAAGAAGAACAAACAGAGCCCCTCCAATCTAATGGATGCATTCACTCAATGACTTTGTACGCGGCGTGTGTGCAGTTGTGTTTTAATGCCCACTACGGTAATTTATCACGCACATTCGTTTAAACCTAAACAAGCACAGTATGTTCATACAATGCACGCTTCTGGGCTCATAAAAGTCAAACTGTTCGTGGCACGTCATCATTTCATCGTCACCAAACCGATACATTATCAGGGTCAAAGACACCTCATCGAAGGAGCTTTTAATTTAAGAAGGCGTGTGTTTATGAATAGACATTTTTATAACTGTCAGAGCAGCAAAAGGCTTTAAGGTGCGATGCTTGTGTGTACGAGATTTTGAATGGCTGTACTGGGTATGGATATGGGTATAGATGTATATGTACATACATATGTGCACATTTGTACGGATGCGTGCGCTTGTGTATGTATCAGATATGTAAGCAGATCTATTAATTTTGTTTTGTTTGAATTAAAAATATATTTTCTAATTTTTATAATTTCCAATTTCTTTTATTTTCTGCCTTCAATGTCTTCGCCGTCTCTTCAGTCATTTAAAATTCTTTTCGTGTCACAGTTTATTATTCGGTTCCGTGTAAATGAATTTATAGGTTTCCCTGCGATTTGGCTGCCAACAAACCATTGCAAGGAAATGAAATACACACACACATATGTATGTATGTATGTATGTGTGCAAATAGAAACTTTCGTTTCCTTCTGCTCATTTCCTTTATTATTTTTTGCCACTTTCCCACTGAAATAGAGAAAAGTTCAGGCAAACTTATCAGTTCGTGGACACTTTTGTGTTGACCCAGATAAAATAACACGATTATAATTGTATTTCAATGATGTTTCCCAAATGGAATTCCTACTGATTAATGCTTTTAAAATTGCGCATCGGTACGCGGAATTTAGAAGCTAAAAATTTTATATGAGGTTTGCTCTGCAATGCATGTTAGCATGCCCAGCAGATCTTTCCCGTCACGTGATAGAAACAACTGGTTAGACCACTAAATAAAAGAAATATAGAAAAATTGGCATAAAAGTAATTGTTGGTCCATTTATACTTGTGGGTCCTAATAATGTTTTAAATTTGTGATGTAAAGTTAATATAATATTATTTCATATAATATGATATGATATCGTGAAGGTATCAGTATTAGAAGGTATTATTATAATTCCTAGAAGGATCAAAATAACATTTACAACATCTGCATTTCTGGTACTTTTCGATGTTGGTACTAATAAAAAATAAAAAGGGGCAGGAGGTAAAATTTTTCAACTTTTGTATACTCTAGTGCAATATTTTAAACAAAAGTGTTTATTACACTTTCCCTTTGGAGGATTCGAAAAGTTTTTGTGACTTTTCTAGTCACAATTCAAAAAAAGTACTTTTATAGGAAAATTGTTCAAATATATTATTTTATCTCTAAACTTAAAAATCGCTTTTTTTGTATCTTTTAATGCATGATACTCTTTATAGTCTATGAAAGAGTTTTTATCAAAATATTTTGTGCAAGTTGCCGCCACTAGAGTGGTATCTTATTTAGTAGAAAAGAATTCCATTAAGTGGCCCGAAAAGGTATTGAATTGAATTTTACTCCGCATGCTAATAAATAAGACAATATATAATTTTATAATGAAAAGGTGCAATACTTTCTGTTTCAAGATGTACTTTTTTTAAAACAGATTCATCTTAAAAAGACACAGAAATTAAAAAATTTAGACCTCTTTTTGAGAAAGTACTTTTCTGAAAAAACATTATACCCAGAGTCGACTTTTAAAAACAGTACAATTTTGCAAAAGACTTTTATAAAATTTTTTTTTTTTTAGAAAAAGTACTTAATTTTTTAAAGAAAAATGTATGTAGTTCCTTGATGTTGACGTGTTAAAGGAATTTCTTGAAAAGGTAGTATTTTTTAAGTACTTTCGTGAAATGTACTCTTTTAAAAATTTACTTAAATAGATATTTTAAAAGTATAGTTTTTTTTCATTTACTACTTTCTGGAAAAGAATTTTTTAAAAATGGTTTTTACCGAAAAATTAAATTAAAAATCCGAGCACAGTGTAAATATTAACGAGGAAAGAAAACAAAACTTTTTGGAAATAAAAATTATTAAAAGCTCATAAAATTTTATTTTTTCCAAGTTAAGGAGTCAGATAAAACACATTGTTTTAAGGACACAAATTATAGATAAATTAAAAATATGTACACTGGGTAACAAAAGTTGTGGGTAGCAATAAATAATCTTCTGATATTAACACAACATTTGCCAATAACAAAAATTTTTATAAGCTTTCGCAATTTTATTATAATTTTAATAATTTTATAAAACAAAAATATTAAATAAAATTTATTGGAAAATGAAAAAAAAAATTAAGAAAATTTTAAAGTAACATTTTAATAACTTTATTAAATTTTTCTTTTCAAATGACTTTAAAAATATCTTTTCACATCAATTATTTATCGAATCAGAGTCAAGCGGAGTGGCTTGACTAGGACTCTTCTACGAGGAGCCACTTAATATACAATTTCAGCTTGGCTTGCGCACTAAATCTATGGAACAGAACATAACAAACAATGATACACAGATCAAAGATTAAATTAAGGATTAATGAATGATAGTGAATAGCTGTTTTTTACATATAATTCTCATACGGTTTCTACAAAAAAAAAACTATTTGAATTAGTGGGAAAACATACGAAATAGACATTTTCAGTAAAAAAGAAAATGTTGCCTTTAAAAAAAATTAAATTCTATTATGTAAACGAGCACAAACAATCGTTGCGAATTATTAACATATAACTTTGCACTAAAAAGATCTTAATGTCTATTGATACAGTGGTTAAAGAATAAATTTAATTTTAAGATTTTTTAATTAGAACAATTTTACAAAATTTTTTCATACTATTTATGATAGACTATTTCTAAGAATGATTTCATGCACGGAACACAATGAGACAAGTAAACTTGAGCTTACACCATATGGGCCGCCAAAAGTTTGTAGATTTGAAAATGGCACTGCACTCTTTATACAGTCCACGTAACGACCTCAATCACAATAGTCATAAAAAAACTATTTTTTTATATTTTTTTTTGGAATTTTTTTTTTTAAAAACAATGAAAAATCACTAACAAGTTTTATATTTTATTACTTATTTTTAAACTGACAAAATGTCTTTATAATAACAATATAGATTTGTTTGAAGAATGACCTAGACTTGACTGCCTTAAGGGATTTTGGCAAAAGTATTTTGTGTGTATATTCTTATCTTGGCCGTGAATTTTCAACTCAAACACTCGTATACCACAACACAGATAATATTACGGCGTACTTTCCATTATTTCACGCACGCTCTGCCTGACCCACATTCTCAGCACGACTTTTTCTGAATGAATATGGCTGAGTATGAGTGAGTTTCCACCACCCAAATGCCAGAAATCCCCAACCATAAAAGAAACAACTCAGTTAAATGGAGTGGGTATTTGCAACCAAACCACCCTTAACAGAAGAATATTATTGGAACGGTCTGAAATGTAGGAGTTAAAAGCAGTTGGAGAAACTCCTGTAGGAAATGTAATCATGGAAGCGATAATATAGTAACAAGTGGAAGAAAGCTTTTTTTCGCTTCTTTATTTTTTTTGGCGAATACAATATAAAGGCTGGTCCGTCCAAATAAAACGCACGGAGTCAGTTGGAACTAAAACAAAAAGTTTTCGAAAAATTTCTCTAATTTTTTTCATATGTGAAACAAAATATCGGGGAACTGCTCGCTACAATTTTCCAATATCTTTACTTGAATGACCGTGAGAGATAATTCACTGTCGTTAATGTGAACAATTTTGCAATCCTTTAGCTCTTCAATTTATCTTGGGTTATTAGCTGTAATGGAAAGGACAGGTGATAGAGAAATTAATTTGTAAGGCAGTGTTATGCAGGATCTGCTGTTAGACAACTGGTTGTTGGCAACCACATTTTACCAATGTGCCACTTCGCCAATGAAATACTGCGAAGGAGTGTCTATGTATTCAAGGTAATTTGTGGCCAGTGTCTACTGATTTTATCATTTCAATATTCCAGCCACAATGTACACAAGATATAATATAGCTGTCTAAGTGAGAAGTACAACCAACGGTGCGTCCAAAAAGTTTTTTCAGTGCTAATAATTCTCATATGAGATTTTTAATACTGGAAATTCGCACAGTTTCATTGTTGAAAGCTTTCTTAATTAGAATGTATTTATTGGGATTACAATTAAATATAACGCCTACACACCTCCACGCCATATAACTCAACATAAAATGTGATTTTCCTATTCGAATACTAAAAGCACATACTAATATGAAAGCCCTTGTGGAAAAGGGATATTCTCAAAGGACTTCACTAAAACATACGTTATATTGAGTTTTTCATAATAAAAAATTTCGGTATAGCGAAGTTTCACTGTATTAAAACAAGGAAGTTGGCGATATGGCAAGTGGGGCCGCCATTACGCCATTTATTATGCGGAGATTTGCCTGTATTACTTTCATAACATTGTAATTAAAATAAATAACAACTAACAAATAAATAGATATAAACTCTACGGAAGCAAGGATATACTTACCCACACGCACACGCTCACACGCCCTATCTAAAATATGTATGTATGGATGTGTGGCTGTGTATATGTGTGTACATCTGTGGTGTGAATGTATCCGGCATTCGCAAAGCCAAGTAAGCAAATACGTTGGTACATATATAATAGTTTCCACTAATATTTATTTATTTACGTATGATTGTATGTACGTATGTTTCTTACAAACATACTTACATATACAAAGTAAGTAATTCGATGCGTATTTACTCGCATAGTTTTCCAATTTTAGGCCACCATCATCCAACAGTTTTAGCTGAAATGCCATGCACAACACAAATAAAATTACGATTTCTTTTCAAATTCAAAACACACATCAATACATACATACATATGAATGTATGTACATGTTCATCACCATGCACATTCATGCCCATTCAAAGGTAGACCGTTATTTTACGCACTCGTTTCCAAACCAACGCTCTCCAAAATAAATATGTCTGGCTGAGTAGAAACGATTGGCTTTTCTTCTGCCTTTTTGACGGGAAGCAGGCAAAGAAAATAATAAAATGACGACAACACCCGAAAATAGAAATTTCAAGGCCTAAAAATAGAAACTACGCAGTTGGATGGAATGGTTGTAGCGAACAATCACACAAAGTATGTAATATTTTGTCGAAAAGTTATAAAACCTGGATGGAGGAGAACGGCCAAAAGAGAAACCACTAATAACGGAATTAGTTTTATGGCAAGTGTGTGTATGGCTGTGCGTTTGTGTGCTTGCATGTATGTGTATATGTGCGCTCTTCGAGCATAATTGTAATTACTGGCTTCAAAACGATAGTCGACAAATAAGATGTGAATCATTAATTCTCAGGCCCCTAAAAACATTCAAGTGTTAATCATGATGAAAAGACGGGGCTTTAAGTCAAGCAGAGAGGACAATTAAAAGGTAGACAAGTGTGCACACAACCATACTAAATAAGTTCATAAATGTGTATGTTGAATATAGCCGTACGCACAAATACACATCCATGCATGCATACACACATTGCACCAAAAGCAAATCCCAAAGCTAATTATGTAAATTTATGGCAGGTTTTTATATAAAGAAAATGAACAACCTTACTTGGAATACAGACGCTTTTCTAGCAAACATTCCCCCTAACCCCTAAATAGCGGTCCATGAATAATTTCCAAATTGTTTTTGAAAATCCAGTTAAACGAAATGAATTCGCTTAATTACTTATCCAGGAATATACTTCTCTGTAAACAGAAGTACTTTTTATTCAATAAAACTGTAAACTATTTGAGAATTAATTAAAATATATAAATGAATAATAAAAATTAAACCGTGTTGTATACAGATTGTAATGCAGAATTAAAAATAATTTTCAAATGCATTTCGGCTACGTTTTATAAACGATACACGAAATAAAATTTCATGTAATTCGAGTCAAAAGCATTTTTAAGAGATCTGCTTCCAGAGGGAAAGAAACTGATGATTTCCTTTGCGTAGGCAATGCTGCCAACGGCCACAGATTACGAACACTGAAAAAGAGCACTACAAAAATAAGGACCTACTTTGAAAATGAAACGCTTCATTTCAATCGGTGATATATGAAAAAAACCTGTAGAGGGGGTGGCCAACAGAAGGGGACAATAAAGAGACTTTAAAGTAGTCGATCCAACAGCATCAGCTGATTTTTTGTTTTTAATTTTTTGCTAAATTAATGAACGGCTGGTTGTCAAAAGTGTTTATGATTAGGCAGTTGGTAAAGTGGCCCAATTAATAAACTGGCAATACTGCCTTGAACTTCAAAAGCTTAACATTATTAAACTTGCAGTATTAGCGGTAAACATTAACATTACGTACATATGCATGTATGTATGTGTTGAGTTCCCTATTTATGTATATGTTGCGATACGATTGTGATATCCATTTCGAAATGGACACGTAATTAGGCAAATAAATGCGAAAAAGGCAAAGCAAAACACACACACATTAGAAAATGTATAAGCAAACTAGTAAATATAAAAAAAAAGATAAAAACAAAATAGAAACTTATTTATTCAAACATTCATAGTTCCATACAAATAAGCGAGAGAGATGACATCCAAACAAATAATTTTAGAACAAAAATAAGTGCGTTCTGGAAATGCCCTTGAACGCACTATATGTATATGTATGTGAGCATAGAAGTCATCGAAACATGTACGAGGTCAGTTTTAAAGATTGCAGATGAAGTCCCTACAAATTATATTCAAAACTTGACAACAATTCGAGAGTCTTTTTGCATAAAATATTAAAAATAATATCGCAACCATTTTATAGTTCTAAATATTTTCATATTGTATGAACTCACTGTACACTTAACTCTATGTTTACACGGTAAAAAATTACGACGGAGATGATTTTACACAAATTTTTAAAAATGAATATGAGTTAAAAATACTCGAAATATTTTTGGAGGAGTCAGTAAACTGAAAATTTCAACAACAAATTTATTAGAATAAACTTTATTTTGAATATCGGCTCTTAGAGCTTTATTGAAATTTTTTTATGTAATGCAATACTGAACAGAAAAATTATGAGTTTAATGCAATGAAACACGAGATATAAAAACATGTAATTGGGTATTCCCCGTAAAGTAAACAAGGTATGAAAAGCAAGACAAGTTTCTTTAGCGACATGACAACCCAATACTCGCAGCAGCGATCGTTATGCGTAAAAGGTTGGCCAATTCTGATTCCACAATATCTATAACAACCATAGTTACCTAGGAATCAGCTGCTTCAGTCACGCTCTCCGACCCTAGTGTACAGCACTGAGTTTTGAGAACATTTTACTCGACTCTTTTTGGCCAACCCTGGTCACATGCTATCATACGATGAAATGAGAGGTTTCACAATGTCTGACCAGTGACAAAAGCTTTTGCCATCTACAAAAGTAAGAATGAATTTGGATGAAAGTTGATCACTGAGGTACGAGTGGATTTATGTGGAACCCGTTAAGGAAGTATAATTAAAGCTTTACATCAGCAATAATTACGAGCGATTTGCCTAAGTAATCGTAATAGTTTTTATACTCGTACCCAGCACGATTAATTATGAGACTGCCCTCGTATGACACACACATTCATGTTTATGTATTCAAACAAATGTATTTTTTTATTTTGAAGGGAATTTACTGAACTTTTGTCTTTCTTTATTAACTTTTTAATTCTCGCACACATAAATTGTTTAAATTCGTATTATTTTATTTATAATGTTGGATGTTTGTTTTGGAAATGATTGTGAACAAAACAATTTAATTTTTGGTTCCAATTTAGAAACAGATTTTAGAAAACTAGTACGCACTTCGTGTTTATGCACGGACAAGTTCCAAATTCCAACCCAGTAGCTTTATAAATGGCGATATTTGATGACACACATACTGCCTTATGTGTATATGTGTGTATGTGCGAATCTAATACGAATTTTTTGTAATTCTATTTAAAAAAAACATGGAGATCAGAGAGAGAGACAATGATTGCCAGTTGCCATTTAGTTAATAAAATTTATTTTTATTAACAAAAAGAAAAGAGTGTAAATAATACTGACATTGAAATTAAATTAATTACAGCCAAAAAGTCAGATGAAACATTCAACTATTAAAATACACTTAATTTTGATATGAAGAATGAATGAATATGAATGTAACACAAACAACTGCGATGTTAAGTTGCTGAAAGAAATTTTTGACTCATCAGAATGTTCAAGGTAAAGAATCTCAAGATTTCTTATGTGAACATTTCCCATATGAAATTTTTTAAGAATTTTTATATATTTTTCCCCCCTACCAGCTCCATTCTTTCATGTTTTCCAAGATTTTTTCATCACCTCTTTTTCTTAATGTGTCATTGTATATCACTTTTTATCTGGACATCATTGCCGTTTGGCTAAGAAAGCTTTAAATGAAATTTTCAATAAGTATTTTGATGCAGAATTCTGTATCCTACACATCAAGCAAATTGAAAAATCTCCTAAAAATCTCATAAGAATAATATGCCATTCATCCAATAAGTATTTTGATGCAGAATTCTGTATTTTACCCGTCAGGCAAATTGACGGGTAATATAAGTCTAATTTAGATATTCATCCAATAAGTATTTTGGTGCAGAATTCTATATTTCACCCGTCAAGCAAATTGGAAAATCTCCTAAAAATCTCATAACAATAATATGCCTTTCATCCAATAAGTATTTTAATGCACAATTCTGTATTTCACCCGTCAAGCAAAATTGGAAATCTCCTAAAAATGTCATAAGAATAATATGTCATTCATCCAGTAAGTATTTTGATGCAGAATTCTGTATTTCCCCCGTCAAGCAAATTGGAAAATCTCCTAAAAATCTCATAAGAATAATATGCCATTCATCCAATAAGTATTTTGATGCAGAATTCTGTATTTTACCCGTCAGGCAAATTGACGGGTAATATAATTCTAATTTAGGTACTCATGCAATAAGTATTTTGGTGCAGAATTCTGTATTTCACCCGTCAAGCAAAATTGAAAATCTCCTAAAAATGTCATAAGAATAATATGTCATTCATCCAGTAAGTATTTTGATGCAGAATTCTGTATTTCCCCCGTCAAGCAAATTGAAAAATCTCCTAAAAATCTCATAACAATAATATGCCTTTCATCCAATAAGTATTTTAATGCACAATTCTGTATTTCACCCGTCAAGCAAAATTGAAAATCTCCTAAAAATGTCATAAGAATAATATGCCATTCATCCAATAAGTATTTTTGATGTAGATTGACGGTAATATAATTCTAATTTAGGTACTCATGCAATAAGTATTTTGGTGCAGAATTCTATATTTCACCCGTCAAGCAAATTGGAAAATCTCCTAAAAAACTCATAACAATAATATGCCTTTCATCCAATAAGTATTTTAATGCACAATTCTGTATTTCACCCGTCAAGCAAAATTGAAAATCTCCTAAAAATGTCATAAGAATAATATGTCATTCATCCAGTAAGTATTTTGATGCAGAATTCTGTATTTCCCCCGTCAAGCAAATTGAAAAATCTCCTAAAAATCTCATAACAATAATATGCCTTTCATCCAATAAGTATTTTAATGCACAATTCTGTATTTCACCCGTCAAGCAAAATTGAAAATCTCCTAAAAATGTCATAAGAATAATATGTCATTCATCCAGTAAGTATTTTGATGCAGAATTCTGTATTTCCCCCGTCAAGCAAATTGAAAAATCTTCTAAAAATCTCATAAGTAAAATATTTTGCTTCTGAGATTTTCCAGCACAAAATTTAGGCCTGTTAAAAAGTTCGCTAAAGTTGTAAAATAAAAATTCTACAAGTTCAGTTCGTTTGTCAATCCATTTGAAAACAATAAAATACTATTTAAAAGAATTTGTTTCTGGGATTTTCTCTCACCTTCAATTCTTGGTTTATACATTTTCTGGGGTTCTCCAGTTACTCGGCTTTTGGGGAAGGCATGCTTGAAAGAAGATTGTTGAAAAATGCATGTCCTAAAACGGCTGTTACGTTATCATACATCGTGTGTGAATATGCTGCGATGACAAACTATCATGCAATGGTGTAATGGCGCATAATTAGTGTTCGCTGGATGGTTTGCAAAAGATTTTTTGAAATTTGTAATGGAAAGTTTTCAAACACCGAGACCATATCAACTGCATATCCCTCTCAGAGGTACCATTTTTTAAATAGTTTAAGGAAGATACACAGATGCTTGACATGCTTGATATGGCACAACTCTGCCAGCAAGCCATCTGCATGCCATGAAGTCTCAATGTGTAACGGCCCCTTAAGGAATTCCTTTTCAATTACCTTTTTATTTCTATATATGCTTCAATATTCTTGAATAATTTCATATATGTACATATAGACCTTTTAGCCTTGAACTTTATGAAAAGCTCAACATTTTATTATTTTCAGTTGATTTCTTCCATTTTACGCATTTTATATAATGATAGTCGTCTTAAGCAGTGATTTTATGTAAATCATCATTATTTCAGATTAAGCTCATTGAATTGAACCACAAACACTCACAACTTTAGTAAAAAGCAGCTAAAATTTTTATTAAATAACAACTTTAGATAAATATTTTCTACTTCATTGTGTAAGCTTATTTCATAAACTTCTCCGCCACTAAAATACTTAAAAGATTTATTACGTGTTTGTTTATTACCGATGAAGTCATACAAACAGAATTAAAAAAAAAAATATTTATTAAAATAAAGTTTAAAAAAAAAACCTTAGAAATGTATGCAAAGATGGAACACAAAGAGCCGATGATGTGGCCTAAAACTGCTTTCTGGAATACTTTTTTGGAAAGCTTTTTCATACTGGGCTGTATCTGGTCAAATCAATTTGTTTGAAAACTAAAAATTAAAACTTGCAATTATTTTTAATTACTTCTTTGGCTTTTTGAAAACTTCCTCTTCCGTTCATATTGGCACACCCTTTAGCATATTTCATTCACCCTGAAGGTCGCCGCTTTCATTATTAGTTTCTTTCAATCATTGGCTTCGTTATTATGCTCACTAAATTATGCTCAAACATTTAAATATTTATAAGTTTAGAACGCTGAAACAAATAAACAGCAACTGAAATGTATTCAGATGACATCAGCGAAAATAATTCGTTACTACGGCATGCCCTTCGCAAATCTTCTATTATTCAATTACACAAAATAAATACTACAAAAAAAAAATATATTATTTTAATTTATAGCTCTGTCATTCCTTTCAGAAGCGATTTAACATTTTTAAGTGAAAAGCACTTCAGATTAATTTTCAGTGTAAAACAAAAGTAAACAGGAGTAAATCTGTCCTCCACCGAAATACAGTCGAACTATAGTGAAGCTCGCATAATATTAACACTGTTTATCGAGAACGAAGTAAAATACAAAAAGGGGATTCCCAGAAGTTGAAAACATGTACTAAAAAATTGAAAAAGTCATATCAATAGCAATTTTGTTAACAAAGCGTAATGGCGCAGCGAAACAGCATTTCTCTCGGGAAAAAAAAATATTAATAATTAACGAAGCGGAAAAGTGGAACAGTATAGTTTAATCTAGAATACCTGATTTCTTTAAATAAAAGTGTACATAACTAAATTTCTGTATAATGAAATTTCTATATAATGAAATGATTTTCTGGCACCATGGAAATTCATTATAGAGAAGTTCGACTGTATTGGGAGCTTAAAGAAGCATAATAATACAAAGCGCACCAGCAGGCTTATAATCGATACAGTATATTAAATTGCCTGATCAAATGCAGAATGTAAAGGATTGCATTCATGGGCTCAACTAAAGAATTATTTTCAATTTAAATTATTTACTTGGCCATACTTACATAAGTATGGACGAATTGAGATTTTGCGACAGCACGGCAAATTGAACCAACGTTTATCCGATGTTTTCAAATTAATACCCGATTTTTTTTCTAATGAAAGGCGAAAGAAGAATCGCAGGCAATCGACTTTATAATCTTTTACGCTTTCCATAAGTCCGATATCACAGTACTATGCGCACAGTTTGCGCAGAGACTGCGTACATCTTCCCACAACACTGCGGAATCCATCACAATTTATGTAATTTCTAACAAAAACAAATACAGGAAGTTTTTTCCCCTTTGTAAAAAGATTTCGCCACATTTTCACAATTTAATACTGTCACTTTGTCATACCGTCTGAACACGGAGAGCGAAACCTTCCTTTAACTGGTAAAATGCAGAAAAAAAGTTGAATAGGTAAAACGAACAAAGTTAAACTAGAAGAAATCAATGATGTTTATTAAATTTAAAGCCCATGTTGAAAAAACTTATAATTAATTAATAAAAATATTTGAGGCAGTCGTGGAGCAGTGTTGCCAGTTTGGAGTTAATAATAAGCTAAATTTTTGATTTGCTTAAGTTTTTTCTTGTTCGGCATTTTTCAAAAAAAATATTCTGTTTCTAATTCGTGAGAATTAATTAGAATTTATGTATTTATAATTGAAACTTATAGTTTAGTGCCTCATAGTACACTACCAGTCGCACAAATAAGGAATTTAATTTTATTAATTTATTGTGTTATTTTTTATTTCAAGAGAATTTTTACATTTGAATTAGGAAGCGGTGAAATAGAGTTTCACACTTTGATCACAAATTCATTATTTGACAACTCTGGCAGTGGGGAGTTTGCATGCTCACGCTAAGGATCGAAAGAAAAATTTTCATTGTAACAATGCAAATTCTTTCGCCAAACATCTCAGAACGATGTAGTGTGCCACGGCTTATGGAGTATGCAAGATTTTCGGAATTTCCCGAAAAAACTGTGATGCCGCAATCACGACATAACATTGGAACTTTGCAGATATAAAAGGGGGCGGCATTTTACTTGTACAATGGGAAATGTCCTTGTGAGATTAATAAGTATTACTCGCCCATCAAGCAGCTCATTGTGGAATTAAAACGAAGAGTTGCACATGTAATGCTTTCAAATTCTTTCATTTTTTGATTTTACTCAGGCAGAAGATAATGAGGGCTATTCTACGTTTCGATTTGAATCGAAATTTTCTCCGTTTGGCAACTTTGGTATTCTGCGTTTCGATTCCGCTCAGTTTCTTTCGATTGTATGTATTCTGCATTACGATCGGAGCTCCGTTTTTCTCCGTTGTGTTTTTGTTAACGGAATAGTTTTTTTATCTGTGTTTTTTAGTTAAAAACTTTGAAATTGAAAAAAATGTAAGTAGAAAATGAAATAAAATGCTCAGAAGCGATTAAAAAAGCACTTAAAAATATTTTTAAATAATTTATTTAATTAAATTAATATTAATAATGTTACAGGTCAAAAACAACAACACCAGATCAGTATAAAAAGTTGGCAGATTTAATGGCATCTAAAGGAGACATTGCATGTGGATACCACCAGCGATCAAAGGAAGAAGTTGGATCGTTCTGGGAGGAAGTCGCAGGAATCCTCAATGCATTAGGTCCTCCAACAAAAAATGCCAGTGCATGGAAAAAAGTAGGTATGGTTTGTGTGTAATTATTGCAGAAATTAATATCAATTTATAGGTGTGGATTGACTGGAAGTGCTACATAAAAAAGAAGTTATCGGCAAACAAAAGGGAAATGATGAGCACCGGAGGAGGCCCTTGCCGCTTGCAGCGTATTACCACATTAGAGGAAAAAGTAATACAGTTGACGGGGCTGGTAACCAGTACATCTGGCATATCCGGTGCTGTAGATTTTGGTGCGCATTTTGTTGTCACAGATCTGTAATCATTACTTTAATTAAACAACTCTTTTATCTTAAAACAAACATACCACCATTGCATTCATGCTAAAAAATCCCTTCCTGTTATAATAAAGGAAGTTCTCTTTACATGGCTTTATAATCTTAATATGTGTGCCATCGACACACATAATGACACCTGGAAATCCAGCCTTTGAGTAGAAATCTCTCTTTGCCTCAATTCTTTCTTCCTCACTATGGTCAAATTTTATCCATTGAGGGCAAAGCTTTGACTGCATTACCTTAAGAAAATTTGATAGTGACTTCGACACTGTAGGTTGCGCCATCCCAACATTAAAATCTGCTCCAACGCCGTATTGATAGCTACCTTCTGCAAAAAATCTTAAAGCAGCCACAACTTGGTTAAGCGGTGAACAAGAAGTCATAGAATTTTGCTGCACCTCACGAGAAAAAATGTCTAAAACATATTTGAACGCGTCTTTGCTTAAACGAAAGTTCTTTTTGAATCTGTAAAAGTAAATTATTTTCAATATTTACATATTTCTTGTACAATAAAAATTAGAATTGACAAACATACAATTGATCGCTCATTTCAAATGGATTGGACCTATCTCTAATTTTGAACTTTTCAATCCTTGCCTCTTTATTTCTTATTTGGTTCTCCTCAATCTCCAACAATAATGCAGCTGCTATAGACTCCATTCCTCCTTGAAATTTAAAATTTTTATTAAAAGTTTTGTTTTGGTCTTTACATATTTCATCACAACACTATTAATTTTTGTTAATTACGTACCTTTATATTCACACTTTATATTCTTTGCACTTAATAAATTAATCACAACTAATTTTAGTTTCTTTTTATATTTTTTTAATTTTATTTAAGAATACTTTTACTTAACTTTATAAAAAACTTTTTTTTATTATATATAAATAAACTTTTTGCATTAAATTTGACATTTGTTTATGAAAATGATAACAAACTTGTCTATTTTCCTATTTCATTTCCACATTCCACAGTGATGCTATTACTTTTGTAAGCATTGTTGTCTTCCTCTTTTTCTTTCGATTCCGTTTTTCTGCAGAATACCAATTTACGATTGCAACGGAACTGAATGCGGAGACATAATCGAAACGTAGAATAGGGGTGAATAACTATATGGAAGCGAGGAATAAAACACCTTTCTAAGGTTCTGTTTTCGAAAGTGATTCTTGGCTCCGACAATGGCAAAGCCCTTTCAGAGAATTCCAGTATATCATTCCAATATTTGATAGCAATAAATTCCTTATGCAAGTGACTCGCAGTGTGTGTATGTGCTTATTTATTTAACATCTTAAAATTAAAAAGCACAGAAAAATTATTAAGAAAAAAAAAACTTTTTCATGCTGATAAAGCACAAAAGCAAACCGATTAACGAGAAAATAACAACTCAATTATTTTTGAATATTTTTTTTAACAAGTAACGTTTTAAGAAATTAATAACAATTTAATATTTTATAATTTTAATATTCTTTTTAATTTAAACAAACTTTTTTAAAAAAAAAAAATATTTATATATATATAAACATAAAATATGGAAGCCGTTGAAACAATTATGCCCACGTCCACTACAAGGAAATTTCTTTATTTATTTACATCGCAGTTGCACAAGCTTACGCTGCAGCAAGCAGCAACTACTTATTTTGGAATGGCAGTTTAAATTTAATGTACGATTATATTCATGCGACATGTTGCGCATAATAGGAATTTATGCTCGTCGGTGTGTCTGTGTTCTTGAGCTTTTATCACACAAATGCGCAAGAAAACTCAGCCATGGACGCACAATTTCAATTATTAAATAAAAACAAATAAAATTGTTGTATAAACTGATGACGTACCAGCGTACACAAGTTCGTATGTATCTGACATCTACACACGTTACGCACATTGTTTTTATGAAAAATAAATTTTTAAATAAAATGTTTTTATTTATTATAAGATGGCACAGAGCACAAGTAAAAAAAAAAAAACAAAAACATAAAACGATCAAACATTATTTGATTTGCACATCAGTTGTCACGTTCGTCATAGTTTCCCATTAGTGTTCTTATTTAAAAAAATGAAAACGGAAATTGAAAAAATTAGCTTATCTTATCTGTGAAAGTTGCCATATGTTATTCAATACAAATTGACAGGGGTCAAGGGCAACAATTTATAATGGTTTTACAAATGCCATATGGAAATCACCGTTGTTGGCAACACTGCTTTATTTCACAACTCATTTAACAGCTGATGGTTGCTTCATATTCATATAGGAATATATAGTAGTATTTTCACTTGCCAGCTTGACATCCCATTATGATTAGCAACGCTTGCGAATGAGCTTTAGTATAAAATCCATTTTTATATTGAATTTCCATTCGTAATTTATCCCCCAATAAGGCCCACATAAAACAGCGGAATTATTTGCAACTGCAATGAGGATATTCCACCATATTTCGTTGACTGTTTGGTGCGTTTTATGGCCTGGAGATGGTCCACATGTTTTTAAAAATGATGACATTTAGCATATTGCTGTAAATGGTCGACGGAATAAAAACGTGACTGAAAATTTTTTTCTGCCGGAATTTCCCGGCATTAGTGTTCTTGCGAACATGGGGAACCCCATGGCGTTCAACCGAAATTCAACACTTGAAAATGTTCTAATATTTATTGGCAAAATACAGCCGCAAATGCTACGAAAACCTCGTGAAAATTGATAATCCATATTGACGGCGTCCACACGGGCGAAATCATTTTTAAACATCAATGCCAATAAATTTGCTATACAATAAAGGCCGTTGCATCGATATGAAAAATATATTTCTCTGTATTACTATATTACGATTTTAGCTTGCGTAGCTTTCAAAAGATCACAAATAAATTTTATAAGAAAATAATTTGTTTGTCACAAATTTAAAGAAAATATTCGAATATATACTGAGATGATTTTTTTATCGCTCGTCTATAAAGGCAATAAATAATACGCATTTTAAATTTATATAATTTAAAGAGCCAATAAATAAATTATGCGCACTGTATAAGTACGAGAGTGGGATGAAGAATCTATAGCACCATATTTCAGTATTTGTATTAAAATAGTTTAATCGATTGTTCAATTAGTATATATTTGACCGCAGATTCAACACGACCCCCCTTTTGTCTACCTGAAAATGGAAAAATCATTGAAACTCGCAGTCATTAGATATTTCTAATGTTTACAGGAGTCTTTCCACACTCAAAGACTTCTCGCAAACATATTCTAACAATGAGTTAAGCAATGATTTCACGAATTTAAGAAACGTAAATCGAGCACTACTGACGAACCGCAACTCCTGAAACGGTTGGAGAAATTAAAAAAAAAGTGATGGGGGACACAAGATTGAAAATGAGAGAGATAGGTGAGGCAAATAGGATGTCCACTGAACGTGTTTGAACTAATTTACATGATAGGGGGAATGGGGCGTCAGTTAATGAGCAAACAAAAACTGAGGCGCAAATCTTACATAATTTTTGCATAGATTTATAACAGTAGATGAAACTTGGACTCCGTAAAGTAAACAACAGTTGAAACAGTGGATTACATCAGATGGGACCACGCCTAAAAAGGCCAAAACAACGCGTTTTGTGATGCCAAAGAAATTATCTTCAGTAATCAATACTAATCAGTTATTATAAAATTATAAGGACGTAGTGGCGAATGACCAAACACACTTAGCGAGGAAAAAAATCTTGTTTCACCAGGATAATGTACCTGGCCATTCTTCGCACGTTGCCATGTATAAAATCAACGAATTAAAGTTCAAATTGTTCCCCCAACCATGGTATTCGGCAGATTTAGCCATCAGATACTATTTGTCCTAACCTGAAAAACGGCTTGGAGGTAACAAATTTAAAAGGAAAAGGGAAATCATAGACAATGAGTACTTCGGGGGCCCAAAAAAAAATCCCACTATAAAAATGTTATCACTCTTTTAGAAGATCGTTATGAAAAATACTTTAATCTAGATGTTACGTTGTTTATCTTCGTCAGACCGGCAACTTTTCACCACACCCTCGTATTGCGTACTCCAAAGCTGATGTTTATTTTTCAATTTAGTTTCCGGACATTTTTACAAAAAAAAATTTGTAAAATTTAAGTGTGAAATTCTACAAATACAGGTGAATACCCCTATAACGAACGTCACAAGAAAATATCAAGCAAATGGTCAATTATATTGCAAAGTTAATAGATTAAAGCTTAAAACACTTTATTAGCGCCACAATATTTTATATATAATAATCAAATGACACCAGACGCAGAATTTTATATTCCCCCCCTTTTTCCATTTTATGTTCAACGCTTTTCGTCGGAGTATAATGTCATTGAAAATAAAATTTTCGACTATTTAAATGAAATTAAACAGCTGGGAAAAGAAATAGTAACAGCAGATTGTGACAGTGTGTTCTCATGGAAAATGATAGTCAGTCCATAAGAAATATTTCATTGATTTAATAAAGAATACATTGTAGAAAAATAGGCATAATTTTCATTGATTTATAAAAATTTATAAAAAAAAAATTGTTTATTTTACTTAAGAATTGAAAAGAATTTTAAGGAATTTAAATAAAAAAAATATATAATAAAATAAATTAAAGAATAATTTTAAATTATTATTTAAAGTTTTCATAGAGAAAATATTTAAATATTTAAAATAAAATATATAAAATAAATTTAAATAAAAAATATATAAAATAAAATAACATTTGAAAAACTTTTCTAAAACTGGCTGGGCTTGTGTTTATAGTAATTCTCAGTGGATTTTTGAGAAAATGGGCACATTATAAAAAGGTTGGGTATTATTTTTCAAAACTGATTCAAGATCTACTGATGCTTTTAACGAATTAAAAATAATAAATAAACTGTGGGAATAAATATCCCAAATAACAATAAATTCCATTGAATGGTTGGTTAAACCTGTTATATAATAAAATGGGCCTTAAGCCACGGAATAATATCTTTTGCTGTAGCTTAAGTCCATAAAATTTACTTTCTCAATTCAATTAATAGTTAAAAAAAAAATTGGTTAAAGAATTCACCAACTGAGAACCGTCGCGCGTGACAGACGGACAAAGCTTAATCAACTGCTCTTGCTATAAGAATCTAAAATATAATTACTTCATGAGGTCGCAAATTTATATTGCCAAAGTTAGAAATGGCATAGCCAAACCCCTCCTCTCTATTTGTGTCGTTAAGGGCGTAACAAGGTAATTTTTAGGTACTCGGAAATTTCAACTGATTTTCGCAGATTCAAACGCGATTTCATTATCGAACTTCTGGCAAGCTTTAACGCTGTTAGTGTGTCTTTTAAACTAAATGTTGCGATAACTATATTCTACATTATTAGGCACTCTACTAAAGCTTAACGAAAATTAACTTTAGAAACTTTAAAATATTGGCATTGTACAAAAACCAAAAAGTAATCAAAAGGTGCCCCACTTTGGGGAAATAAGTTGTTGTTTGCCTTCTTTTAACGTACTTCTAAATAATTAAGATTAAGAAGGCAAATAGGGCAGGCTTAAGCCCGCAAGCCCAAAATAAATTTACTTTAATTAATTGTAATTTAAATAGCACAATGACTAGAAACTTGTTTCAATTAGTTGCCTTTTAATAAACGCGTAATCACAAACAGCATTTAGGCAGCCCTCGTTCGTTATATAACACGCTTGAAAGAAATATCCAATAGATATTTTATTTAAAATTAAGCTGAATGTAATAACCGGAGGGCTTTATATGGAAGAAGAAAAAATATATTAACCCAGATACATTTTGGCAACTCATCATTATTAAAATTTTACAAATGACATTTAAATCCAGAAGAGAAAGTCAAAATCACCGCCCGGTTTCTTTATCAGTACCCCACTAACTACGCCCAACCCACAAAACACATCACATGAATGAAAACAGAAAATATGTGAGTACGAAAAGATGTGTGTAGTCTTGAAGTTAATGCCGTTCAAGGTGCACACTATTATTCCGAATAAATTAAATACACTGATATAAACAGATAGAACAATAAAGCCACAACATTCACACGCATTTTTATGTTACGAGAGGCAGGCAGGGAGGCAGGCTGGCAAGCAAACATAATTCAGCCATAAAAGAGCCAAACAAATTACACTTTTCAAAAGTTCAGACAAGCTGTGTAAAAGCTTAACAGTAGTGGGTTCGATGCTTTAATGCTCACTGCTATGGAAGAAGCATTCGTGACATCTTTTCTAGCTTTTTTTGTGCTTTATTAAATCTAACGGCAGCACTCTTAAAAATAAACAGGTTTAGCCTTGAAATAAGCAAACGTAATAAAAATTTGTGTATCCCTTCTCTACTAAATGTAGAACTTTTGACTTGAGACATCTCGTACTATTTTCATTTCATTCCCACTCATTTCATTTGTATAAACAAGGCCAAGACACATTTGCATAAACGATTTCTTTACAACTTTTGCTGTTTCGTTTAATTTACTAACGACAGAGGAAAAGCCAAACTTCGCATTTGTTAAAGCAACTTCCTGGATTGGCAATTTTCTTCTGCAATCAACAAACAGAAATATTCGATATATTCAAAACAAATTCCTTAAAATAATTTAATAAAAATTAATTAAAAAAAAAAAAGCTTAAAAGCTCTATTCTATATTAAAGTTTATTAATTTCACAATGACAATTTCACAATTCATTGAGCCCATTTCCAGGAAATAGTGAATTTTATTAGTACCTATTTAAATTGCATGGAAGGCCCAACATTTAATATCCAGCACAATATTAAATAGGTTTTTCTATAAAAGTAAAAATTGTGGATTTTTCTAGATTTCTCCTTCAAAGAAGAAAAAGTAGCATTTTTAAAAAGATTTGGACGCCCTGTAAAAATTCGATTTTATAATTAACTATAATGGAACATAAATTGAGGAAAAAGGTAGCTGAGCACCTTGTAATAGCTAATTAAAAAGTTGTTGTCCAACCTGTGGTACAGCAGAATATATAAAAATTTTATAATCGGAAGACGAGAAAGTGATCATTAAATAAATCACGGCCTCTTCTTCACAACCTTTTTTTAATAAATTATATATAAATGAATCGATTTTTTTTTTTTCAATAACTTTCAAATATTTGGTCTCCCCTGCTGGCAGATTGCTGATTGACATCGACTGCAGCAAATAAAAATCTTGTTGTGTGAATATCTCAGATAATTAACGATCGGAATAGTTCTCTCTATTTTATACGATAGCAGATATAATAATAATTATTAAAATATAATTTTCCAGCTCTGCCGATCCGAAAAATGTAATTTTTGAACGTCTCGAAACCCTTTATAAAAATAAAATAAATCTGTTTTACAGGATAACTTCCACTCAGCGAATTTATAATAGGGAAGGAGTGAAATGCCTTTCGGCCTGAGTGAGGCCACATATATGAAATAAAATAATTAACCCTTTTTGAGCTCAAAACAAGAAAAAAACCTAGAAAAGAACACAAAAGTGCTTTTTTTGTATAAAAAAAAAATCCCATTAGATTTAAGTAAACTTTTAATTCATCTTTAGTTAGAATTTGAATTAATCTCTACTTATTCGAATAAGCATATCCTGAGGATCTGCCTTGGAATGCGGTGCAATGCGCCCAGAAACCAGCCAATGCCTCGAAATAATCAATTTCAATGCATTTTTAATATTCTGCTTCATATTAATTTCTGCGTACTGCAATTTAAAAAAATGTAAACTAACTAAACGAGAATTAAATCAGCAGTGACACAAATTTTGAATTTTTAAAAAATATTGAGAAACTAATAAGATATAAAAAATCTTTATTAATTAATTATTATTTATTTACACGCCAAACCATCAAAATTTAAAAACTTAAATATTTAAGCATAAAAAAAGCTCAAATATAATTAAAATATTAATATTCTTATTTTAATAATTTCCAGTATGTAAATAAATAACTTAAAAAACATTCAAAAACTGATAGATGAGAAGAATTTTATGAACCAAACGAGAATTCCTACTTTCGGATTAATACATGAAATCTAATCTAGGCTAGGCGTTTGTAGCATATGAATAAAAGTTACAAAATACTGTTACAGTTACAGGGTATATATTTATTTTTATTCCCAGGATTAACCCATTTCAGGTTCGCCTTGTAGTGCGCACTATACGGTTTACAGCTCGTGCAATAAATATTGAAAGCGCAATTGTATGCTAAAAAAACGGAAAAAAAAGAATGCGCTGATACTGCATTTTAATACGTGCGAATGTTCGCTTAATTACAGTGAACACATCCGACCCGAGTTCAACCCCTGCATGGAATTATTTCTTTAATTTCATTAAATTGTTTTTAATAGCAGAAACTTATTAATTATCGTTTGGCTAAAAATATTTGAGTCTGAAATTTGGCGAAAAATTACACAAAAACCAAATAACTGCTGGAGTGTTTTATAATTTATCGGAATGGCCCTAATGTAAGGGCTCTCAGAATATTGGGCGGATTTATCTAAATTGGAATTTTGTTTTTGAGTCTATAAAGTTATTTGAAAATATATATGTAGAGAACTCGCAAAGCATATTGTGACATGAAAACAATCACAAACTAAACGAGAATTAAATCAGGAGTGACATAAAAAGTATTTACTACACACCATGCTTGTGGCTCATATATCAGTCTGAGTATTTTTTTCTCAGATCTACTTAATAACGCCATGAAGCCACATGGCTGATGGTGTATTTTTGCTAATTTTCATAGAACTTCACGACGAAATGGGCTGGCATAATTTTGAGTTTCTGGTCTAAATAAAGGGCCAGTAAAAGGGGAAAAAATTAGTGTTTATTAACCGAAAATTATTTTCCCAATTTCACAAATTCTATATCAGGCAAAGTGAAAAATTGCTAAATCCATTTCGCAAAGGAAATACGCCAATTAGCTGAATTGGAAAGATCTGGAACAGCGTAATAAAAAATTCATTTTGTCGCGCACTATATTTTTTATGTTGAGCTTACAAAAGTTTTATCGATTTTATGAGAACTCACTCAAGCTTTTCGAGATACATCAACATAAAAAACAGTAACCTGGCTGGAGTAAAAACGCTCGCAGGAGCAGAAATACGTAAAAAACCCAATTGAAAAGGACAGCAAAATTCTAGTTGGTTTATGTTGTCTTAGGAAACTGATTAGGTTTCTTCTTTCACTTCTTTCACCTCTTGCATTTCTCTTTCCATTTTTCGTATGCCTAAATTTTATTTCCACTTTTTTCGCCGTGAGCCTTTCTAGGCTCTTGTCATTCACATGTTCGTTTTCTGTTGTTTTTGTTGCTTCTTCTAGCAATTACTAAGGCTTTGGATGGCTGTCATTTTCCGCCGCTAAAGCTTTTTTCGTGTCTTGGAAAGAACAAAAAATTCTTGTTTAATAATTTTAAGTCACTTGGCAATTCGATATTGCGCACTACTATAAAAAATGGCTTACCTTAAAATATTAGGGAGGCTTTCAGGAAACTTTCACTTTATTTTTTCTGTTTCGTATTATAGACTCGGAAGAACTTGGAATAGTGAAGAATTTTCAAACAAACATTCGATTAAAATAATTTTGCTTTTGAGACTTGATTTTACACTTTTGAAAGCACTTTTATTTAGTAATTCTCGTATGCTACACTTTTCCTGCTCTCCTTTGGAACAGTTCATAATTAGGAGTAAAGAGTAGCGGAATCTGGCTTATTCAAGCCAGTTAATTATTAAATGAATGCTTTTGAAAAGTGTTGCTAAAAAACTGTCGAAAATTTGGATTAGCTTTCGGCTTGTCTAGAGGAAAATACACAGTATCTACACAGGAATCGAACCCGAGACCTGCGGTTTAGTAGGCTCTACATTTTTAATGCACCTACAGAAGCAATGAATAATTACAATAATTAATAACATGTTAATAAATAATATTTATTAACATTTGAATTTATCGCATCGTTTCATATAGAAAAAAATTATTCAGTACTACTGCGCCCCCTTAAGGTGTAGCACGTACACATATTCTTATCTGAACATAAAAATTCTTTTTTACAAGCTGTCGCAATGTTGGGGGTTGATTTGCCACTAATACCAAATACTCTGCCAGACAGCGTCTTTTTTTCTCCTTTTATTTAACAACACAGCCGTTAATGACTCCACCGAACACGCACAAAAAGCTCATACCACAAATGCACATGCCCAGAAACTGGCAGACACTTTTATAATATCGTACGCTCATTTCCGGAATTGGGTCACTGGATTTATTTTGGAAATTGGGTCACAGTTAAATCAAATATGCATGTATGTGTCAAACGAACAACGAAAGGAAAATATTGAAGAAACATGCTGCCAAAATAAACATGAAAAACGCCAGTATGAGAGACAGCAGATAAACACAACAAACTCTCCCCCAAAAATTATGTCTTCCACCGATTTCTCAACCACCACCAATCTTTTCATTTACTTGAAAATAAAAAACAAAACAAATAATGAAGTTGGAAAATTAAAGGGAAAAGTTGCGTAATTGTTATTTATTATTCTCGTAAAAGAATGTGTTAAAGATAAAATATGTATGTGTATATCGTCAGAAGAAATGATAAAGGAAAACAAAAATTTTTTTTTAAGATAATTTTTTTTTTTTTGGAAATAATTATTTTTTACAAAAATATATATATATTAAAGACAAAAGATGTGTATATCGTGACATAAAATGCAAAAGGGCCTAACGATTTGATTTTTTTTGTTTTGCATAAAAACATATGTTAACGATTAAAGGCAAAAGTGCTCAAACAGAAGATTTCAATATTATAAATTTTTTTTGTATAAAAATATGTGGCAAAGATTAAAAATTTATATATCGTAGCATAAAATGCAAAAAGCCCAAACAGACGATTACACTACTAGAAATATTTTTATATAACAATATATGTTAATAATTAAGTTTTTATATATCGTGACAGAAAATGCAAAGGGGCCCAAAAAAAAAACCATTTCACTGTTATAAATATTTTTGTACAAAAATATGTGTTAGGGATTAAATTTTTATATATCATGACATAAAATGCAAAAAGGACCAAACAGACGATTACAGTACTATAAATATTTTTGTATAAAAATATATGTTAATAATTAAGTTTTTATATATCGTGACAGAAAATGCAAAGGGCCCAAAAAAAACCATTTCACTGTTATAAATATTTTTGTACAAAAGTATGTGTTACCGATGAAATTTTTATATATCATGGCATAAAATGCAAAAAGGACCAAACAGACGATTACACTACTATAAATATTTTTGTATAAAAATATATGTTAATAATTAAGTTTTTATATATCGTGACAGAAAATGCAAAGGGCCCAAAAAAAACCATTTCACTGTTATAAATATTTTTGTACAAAAATATGTGTCAGGGATTAAATTTTTATATATCATGGCATAAAATGCTAAAAGCACCAAATAGACGATTACACTACTATAAATATTTTTGCATAAAAACATATGTTAACGATTAAAGGCAAAAGGGCCCAAACAGAAGATTTCAATATTATAAATTTTTTTTGTATAAAAATATGTGGTAAAGATTAAAAATTTATATATCGTAGCATAAAATGCAAAAAGGACCAAACAGACGATTACACTACTATAAATATTTTTGTACAAAAATATGTGTTAGCGATTAAATTTTTATATATCGTGGCATAAAATGCAAAAAGGCCAAACACATCATTTTATAGTAATAATTATAATTTATGTTAAAAACATGTGTTAACGATTAAATATGGACATATGTATATATATATATCGTCATACAAAATGAAAAAGGTTCTAAACACATGAAATGAAAATTATTATTTATATTTATACAATTAGGTGTCAAAAATAAAATGTGATTATATCGTCAAAATTTCATACCTTTTTGTGCTTCAATTAAAACGCAACTGTCAACGGTTGAATGTATTGTCAAATAGAGCAGTGTTGCTAATACATAGTATGTAAGCTACTAAAATAAACTCAGTTTCACTAAACTATAAAAACAGCTGCTGCTGTTTTTTAGAAATCTAAAATTGCTTTCTGACTGCTCCGTCTCTTAAACATCGTAAACGTAAATATTAGATCAAAGACCAAAAATACATTATATGCGTATTTATAGTCTTTCATTAGATATAAATAACATCCGTTTACTTAAAAAATGCGCACATAAATAGTTTCGACAGATTGTTCAAATATTTATTTAACAGAAAAAGAAAAAAAGCCCTTTTACCATATTTTTATCTTTATTCTAGTTTAAAGTTCGTGCATGTGAATATATTAAATTGTGTTTTTTGTCAGCCAGCAAATAAAATTTTTATAAAATTCATACTAAATAAAACTTTACACAAATATTTCTAATTATAATTAAGGTTGTGTCGTGGCAACTCGCTCGTTCATTTTCAAGGTCCAAAGCTTTTTTTAGTACACTCAAGAGCAAAGAATTCGAGCGCTTTGTAAAACAAAATGAGACAACAAGAAAGGTAACAAAATAATAAAATATAAAACTAAAAGTGAGGCGGATTGGAAAAGAAAACACTGTACATTCGTATAAATCGTTTACAAATGGAAAGATTCTACAAACGTAGCCGATTATTTGACAGCAAAGTGTTTGAATACAAAAAGTTTATTTTCAGAGCACTTGAGACCACAATGATCTTAAAGTCCTTCTTAAGAGAAGATTTAATACAGACGCCAGTTTTCATTTCAGTCAATCAAAAGTTTTCAAAAAAATTTAAGTACATTTTTTTCCACAACTCGCTTTTAAAAGGAAAAATTTTCTTTAATTATAAAAATTCTAAATTCAACTATTCCAACGCGTTGTAGTTCATAAAATAATCTCGCTGAGTTGAAATGCTTTGCGGCAACTAAATTTATAAATTCTGTCATTAAGTCAATTATATACCGCCCATAAATGATGATGCCAGATGATATTGACCTTCAACCAAACAGTCTTGAACAAATTATTCCAAGCTTTGTTTTATTATGCTTTCATTTACAAAAAACAATTGAGAATTACAAAAGCTAATCATCACAGTCACAAAATGTCAATAATGAAGTCTCGTATGTTTTGAATGTCAAATTAAATGAAATTTTTAACTGTTTTCAGTTTAATTTGTGTGGTTTAATATTGAATATATTAATCGGCTGGAAATCCAAAATAATAATTTTAAATTGAAATTGAAAAACTAAAACTAAACTGTCATTTTGACATCATTGGAATTTTTATTTAATTCTTTTGTTAATTATTTGAATGGCGTCCTTCAAATTTATAATACGAGGGTCACTGTTAATGCAATCCGGAACGGTTAGTATTCATGTTAAACTGTCAAATTTTTATTATATTTTTCAGTATATATGCCGACCCCTGATAGCAAACATATAAACATTTCTAATGGTCGTTACGTATCGGGTTATCGATTTCGTGGTTTCAAAAGTATAAGACTGGAATTCGAAATCTGTCAAACTAAGTTGTTAAACCAATTTTTTCCTTTTCAATTAAAAGTCTGACATTGACGAAAATGGATCGCATAACTATCACGCAACGCATAAAAACTATCAACGCATACTATAAAAACGGTGATTCTGCCAGAGCAACATATCGTGCTTTAAGAGGATATTATAGTTTAGACAATCGTCCAACTACTCAAGCAATTGCCAAGATTGTGAAAAAATTTGAAGAGACTAGAGCGGTTACAAATATGGTAAGGCCTGAGCATCATCCTTTCGCTCGTTCCCCTGAAAATATCGCTGCTGTAAGTGAAAGTGTTGCCGAAGACTCAAATGTTTCGATTTCTCTCCGTTCTCAGGAATTAAGACTGTCTTACGGCACATTATGGTGTACTTTGCATTTAGATCTACACCTACATCCATATAAAATCCAGCTCACACAACAACTGAAGCCAGCTGATCCTTTACAACGTCGTAGATACGTGGAATGGCTGATTGAAAAACAGGCGGTGGACGGCGATTTTTCGATCAAAATTTTCTTCAGCGATAAAGTATATTTCTCACTCGGTGGGTA
Organism: Ormia ochracea; assembly: GCA_963402855.1. Taxonomy (NCBI): domain Eukaryota; kingdom Metazoa; phylum Arthropoda; class Insecta; order Diptera; family Tachinidae; genus Ormia; species Ormia ochracea. Next base: position 21,580,808 of record OY727105.1, read on the forward strand.
TGGTAATAAACAAAATTGCCGTATTTGGGGTTCTGCGAATCTTCAAGTAATTGAAGAGAGGTCATTACATACAGAAAAATTTACTGTTGGGTGCGCTCTTTGGTCCGAAGGTGTGATTGGACCTTACTTCTTCGAAAATGTCGATGGAACGATTGTCACCGTCAATTCGGAGAGCTATGGTCATATGATAGCCAACTTTTTTTTACATGCTATTGAAGAATACTACCTGGAGAATACGTGGTTTTAAGAAGACGATGGCAGATGCCACACAACTCGAGCTAATATGGTTTTATTGCAAGAGACATTTCCTGGCATAATTTCCAGACATAATTTCCCGTCGTGGCAATATCAACTGATTTTTTTTTCTGGGTCTAATTGAAAGACCGGGTTTATGCAGATAAACCTTTAACTCTTAGATACAGAGTTATAGCTGAGATACCGTCTTATATATGTCAAAAAGTGGCCGAAAGTTACCCCAAAAGAATCAATGCTTGCAATATCTCGCGTGGTGGCCATTTAAATGATCTAGTTTCACTCATACGTTCAAACTTCATAACAAAAAAAAAGATATAATGAAAAAAAAAATTTTCATATGTATGTGCTTTATTTACGTTTATTTTGAGACCGCAAAATGGATAACCCGTTACATAAGCAGCATCCCTACACTTGGTGCATAACAGAACTTTGTTTTACAGCAGAGCTTAAAGCTCACATTGAGAAAAAATGTTTTTCTTGAAATCGTATAACACTCGTAGAAATGGCACAACATTCCACTGATCAATGGTCACCTCCAGAATCATAGAGAAATTGGAAATATTATATACTGGTAAAGCAGCCCTCGCATATAGTTCACTTAATGCTTTTGTTAACGAATTTGAAGAATAGATTGCAACTCATTGGAGATGTTTATTTGTTGTCATCACGAATTATAATAATAATTACGAAATTTGGGTCAATTCGAAAATATTTTTTACTTTTACTTTTTTCGTAAAGTGGCGTGACTGGAAATTCTTTTGTTTGGATTAATTAATGAAGTTCAAACAGCATTTCAAAACGAACATATTTAATTGTAAATGAAGTTGGTTTCAAATCACACTGTGCAAGTTTTATTAGACCATCGTCTCGTTGTGTGAACTGAGTGCGTTTGGGAATAGCAAAGCAAAATTAAAGTTAAGCGTACGTGAACGTATTAAAGTGTTCACTGAATTTGCTTGTGAAACCCACAAAAAAAAAAAAAAATCAAAAGACTTACACGTCGTAATACATGTATTGCAACATGTCCCAAAGCCATGCAGAATAAAGGAAATCGTAGCATATAACAGAAAACTGCAGTGAGGACAGAACTCTGTTCCCCCGAATAGGAGAGAATACAGATAGGAAATTTCCAAGCGGCCAGTTGATCAGTTAAAGAGCTGTCAGCTCATTAAAGAGACGCCAGTTTTTTGACACCATCCATGATTTTAAACTTTCGTATCCCAAAACAAACCCTAATTCATTCCAAATAAAGGAGTTCTATTCCAAAGAACGAGCACTCAGTGATAGAGAAGAGAGAGCAGAGCTAAACTGATATTTGTTAGGATTTTTTGCATGAAATACTGCCGTAGAAAAAGAGAAGGAGTATGTGTGTGGTCAGCTGTTTTTTATTAGTGAGACATGAGAAATTGAGAATTATTTCTCAGCACCGCAGGTAGATAGCGTTCTTATTAACTAATTGAGCCAATGATGCTTAAAGCACCTGACACACTATCCCACACAGTCGTAATTTTTTTTTTTAACTCTGTTGTTTTATTTAAGTGAGCTTTCTTCGCCGATTATGATTCAAAAGCCGGTTCGTAAAATATATTCCTCTAAAATTTATTCAAAATACAATTTATTTATTATAAATTTAAAATTTATTGAACAGAAGTGGCAACATTTTCAATTTCTCGTCGCCTTCTTAACAACAACATCTATATTAATATTTTAATTAACTATTAGGGCCCTCTTTTAAAACTAAAAATGGAAAGTATGATTTTTAATGGGCCATTATTTGCACAATCTTATACGAGCTTATATATTAGTGGAATTTAAAGCTGCCAAACTATAAAACTTTCGTCTCATAACAATTGTGGTGGCCACAATGAAATTATTTTATATTTAATTTCTTTACAAATTGATTTGATGGAATAAATTAACTAAATATTATTAAATATTATGCTAATCATTTAAATGTTGCATTATGTATATAGCGCGGTGGCAAACCTCTCTTTTTATTCTGTCACACCCCACTGTGTTTTTAAATGTATTTGTATTTCTTACGAAAATAGTAGTGAGAGTTTACTGTAGCCGATCTTATGCAACAAGGAAAGAAGAAATACGAGTACTGGTGCTGGTGAAAATAAAAGGTTACCGATCTCAAGATTTCAATTTTTTTTTAATGGACACTTTTGAATTAATGCAATTGAATCAAAAACTTTAAGCTTAACCAATCATGTTCATTTTACAATCATGTTTAACAATTATTTCGTTGTGGTTTTTCAATGTTTTTTCAAAGCAATTTTTACTATGAAAATACAGAATTATCGAGCAAATAAACTGGTTAAGAGAATAAAATTAGTTTTAGAAACCAGCCACAATGAAAATATAAAATTCATAAATGCAATGAATCTTTCATAGATGCAATGCAGAAATTCATGTTTGAAATGAACAAATACAGTTTAGTAAGAAAAATTCTTAGCATTCTATTAAGGAGTTCCAGATAGCTTAGACAAAAATGGGCACTGGTTTAACAATTTACAAAGCCTTGTAAGCTTAAAATAATTGCCTAAGAATAATTAATTTTTTGTAGCATACCCAACAAGCGTAAGGGTCATGTCATATAAGCATAAAAGCAAAAACCAGTAACTGCACTAAATACAAAACTGTGACTCCGATTGGCTAACGCACAGTTGGCCTCATAAATTAATACATAAAATTATAAAATAAACCTCTTTTACAAAAATCAAATATTTAACTCATGATTTGTAACCAACTGAGGCAACGCAGCTGCTTTCTCTATAGAAAAGTGAAATTAAACAATGTAAATGGCATTGGTCGATAATTTCTTTTAGCCAGTAAATAAAAAAAAAAACATCATTTTGAATAGAAAATTCAAGCTGAAACCGGTATCCACTTGTGCGATTGGAATACCACTTGAAATCAAATTATAAGACCATCATTTTTCAAATGGTTGACCTTGTGTTGGTTGGGCGGCCTGAATACAACTTGAATTTAATTTATTTCATTTTCTTGTTTCTCTTTAAATTTATCACATTTTCAAAGCAGCGTATTATTCGATTAGAAAGATATACTCGTATCAAGTGATAATGAAGAAGAATAAAAGAGGACGACATCAGTTTAAAGATCACAAAAAGTTTCAATTTTTCAACGGCGCAAAAGAATAATGAGAGGATCATCTGGGTGCAACACTGTATTAAATACAACACTGGGCATGTTGTCGCATTAAAACAGCAAATTAAGTAGAAGAAAAACATATAAACGGGAAAAGAGGAAATAGTGTGATAGATAGTCGGACACTACATGAGACTCCACTGGCCTTAAATTTTCCTTTACAAAATTTTTTTTAGTATTTTTTGGGCCAGCGCAACTAGATTCTTCGAAATAAAAGTTTTTATTTTTACGATCATTTCCACACATTTCATAGAATTTTACAAGTGGGATGATATCTTGACGTAAGAGCTTACGTAATTACATATTGAACTGAAGTGAAAAAGGTTTTGAAATAACGGTACCAAATATATTTCACTTCTGACTTTGAAAACTATATATAATTACAAAATTTTTTATATAGATTATTCTCTATTCAATATTGAATTTAATTTTTTAAGGAAAAATTAAGCCTGTGATGATTTAGTTCATAATTGTCCCGCATTTGGTCCATAAGGCTCCTCACAATCCTGTGTTATATATAAGTGTCATTTCTGAACTGATTTTTAATAGCTGATATTAATGTTGGTGACAGGGCGAATGGGGCAGTGACATAAAGGTCATGGTCTACAAACGCAGAAAAACATTTCCCTAAGATGCACTTGGCCAATGTTTAAAATCAGCAAGATGAACACAGTAACTCCCGGGGCTTATGTTGGTAACAGGACAGGGCTGCGCTCCAGCAGTGATTTGCTTAATAAATCTTTTTGGTGAAAGAAGTATTTCACAAAATGATCCAAATAATTGTCCGCCAAGACCATGCGATTTAACCCCATTGGATTATTTTCTTTTGACTTGTCTAAGGACACCTGTCTACCTCGTAATACGGCCGCAAAAGCTGCTAAAACTCTGTGAAAATTATTGTGCGGCCTCGCAGCAGCCACATGCCCAAATCCATTTCAAAACTCAGTGTCAATAAATTTCCATTCTCTTCTTCTTTTTTTATGACGATTTCAGGTTGTATACCTTAAAACTTTAAAGCAACTGTGCAAATAAAACTTAGTAAATCTCTTTGAGATGCATTTGGCTCGCAAGTTATTTTAATAGTTTAATTTAAAAAAATTGTTTCTTTTACAGCTCATTTTACGTCGCCATTCTAATTTCTTTTTTAACGCTTTAACGTCTGTAGAGAATTGCAACAAGTCAAATCGACGAGACTTTTAGTAGGCATGCCTTTTTCATGTTGCACTCTTTTCCTTTTTTTTTGTAACATTTAACAAAATATTAATCAAACGAAACTGCAATTATTGTTGTTACAACAACAAGAAGAAGAACAACAAAAAGAACAACAACAAGCACAAGCCGAAATGGCATCAACTAATTCATTTAAATATGCAACATTTATAAATCCGTATTTCATAGTGGGGAAGGCAACACAAAAAGGAGCAGCCAAGAAAATATCTCAGTTTATTTTTGTAAAGCTTTTTGTTGCAACACTGCTGCATTGCCGTTGCACCGTTGTTGACTAGCAATTTAACACCGTTACTGCCGCTACTGAATGTTTTGGCTGGCGCAACGTTGTTCAAAATCATGTAGCAACAACAAACTGCTTGTGCTTTTGCTGAAATCCAGCTGTGAATTTGAAATCATTAATTTATATGCCTGCTAAAGCTTTAGGAGCACCAGCTTCATTCCCCTCTGCGGCAATATTGGCTTTACTCTGGTGCATCGAGTTTTTCGTATGTTTTCTGATTTCATTTTGGATTTACAAAATGTAAGACTTTGGCCTTTATTAAATCATAAATTTGTGGCTACGAATGATGATGGATGTAAAAAATATGCGATCATCTGTTTTAACGGGGCCCTTCGAGGAACAGAGACAACAACATGTATTTCCACCAAAACTAGTGAAAATACATGACATTAAATCACAGCTTATTACAAATTTTCTGTCAGATTCCTTTCAATTTGCCATTTTAATTTCCCGCTTGCAGAGCAATTTTGACGAAACGCGGCAATTAATTTTAATGACATTGAAACTGTTACACGTCAAGTGAGAGTTTTTCGATTTTTATTTTTGTATTTTATTTACCAAAAAACAAAAAAAAAAAACAAAAAAATAGAAGAAAAGATTATTTTTATTTTACTTTTATTGTCGATGTAAACTGTGCGGTAGTCACTCTGCCATTTCAAGATTTGTATGGCGTAAGGCGGGGCACTCATGTGTGTCATGTTTGGCCGTTAATGGTTTTTAGTTTTTTAGCTTTTAACAAGCCATATAAAATTATAACGAAAAGAATAAAGGAAACTTTAAAAAGAAAACAAAATTATAACATTCCATAGAAGCGAAAGAATATTCAATAGAAACGAGCCACTGCCAGCCGTATACTCGTACGTCACATGTCATATCGTTAATTTTTTATAGCCATTTTTATTTGTGGACGTCCTATTAGGAACAGTTCGAAAGACGTGTGTTATATGAGTGTTTTCTTAAAATAAAATAATTTTTATGACAAAGGCCAACTGGCAAGACGATTTTGATACATAACTGTAAGAGTACAAATACAAAACTCATGCCGCACTTCAATCACGGCAACATTGTTATCAGCTGATATTAAAATTTGACATCTTGAAGCATATTGAAAGCAATGACTTAGAACTTAGACCTTTAATTCATATTGTCGATATAATATATGAAAATAAGTAATAGATATAAAAACGATTATCATATCGATAACAATCTCCTGAGGAAATCACAAAAACTATATAGAAATATAGGAAAAAGACAATAAAAATAATTATTATAAAGAAAATATTAATTTAGAAAACCTATCAGATCAAATAGAAAATAAAGAAAAATATAAAATAATTTATGAAAGTAACACAATAAGCACAAAAAAAATAAGGCGGAGAGAAGAAAATCAAATCGCAAATTCGAGTTCAACTAAATGAAAGCTATGAACGATTTACACAGCTGACACTTCTCGAAGCAAAACGTTAACACTACTGTGTTAACATTCAAAGGAAAATAGAATTAATTTTTTGAAAGACGCTTAAATATTTAATTTCATAAATTATTTTCTAATTAAATTATCTATTGGACTGACAGTTCAAACCTCGCTGCAACCAAAGAAAAACTAGAATTCTTTCGATTGTCAACTTGCGCCTAAATTAATTAGTTCACTAAAGTTTAATAAAAAAAAGGAGTGACTTGTTGAATTTTTAAATGTATTACATTTTTGCCTTCTAATCAAACTTCAAAGTATGGCAACTTTAAAAATTTTGACTGATAAAAATCAAATGTCATAATCAGCTGAAATTTTAGCTAATGCTGATTCATAATAAGTTGACAAAATATATGTATATATTTCGATAATTGCTTCACTGAACTATATCTCTGGAAGAGAGCATTCCTTTAAAAAAAATTTCTTACGCATCAATTTAGAAAAGTGCCATAAAAAGAAATATTTTTTAAAAAACTTCTGCCGCCATTTAAAAATACGACATACTATTTAAATGATGTGTTTCAATGACATCAAAAGAAATTCCTTTGAAATTATTTAATACACAATAATTTTAGAATTTCTTAACAAATCTTGAAATTGAAAGTTAAATTATCTAATTTGGTGGTTTTTCTATCATCAAATAAATACAAAAGATATGAAAGCAGAACTAAAAAAAATAAAACATAACAATATAAGCTGCGAAGAATTATCAAGCAAACTAAAAAAAGAAATACAAAATGTTTTATTCTTTAACTTGATCCATGATTTTGACCCACATTTTCTGTGAGGGGGACGCCAAACAGGCTGCAAACAATTAAAAAGAAATTTAGTAAAAAAAAAAAAAAAAATGTATAAAAATAAAAAAAAAGTAAAATTTAAAATTAGCATCAGCAATCACTTTGAAATTACGAAACTCTTTTGCTTACAAATTGTTCGATAAAAAAAAAAAAAAAAAAAAACACGAATTAACAAGTAAAATGGCCAACTGAAAGGCATAAAGAAAGTGGGAAGTTAATGAGAAGTGTAAATGAAATTGCTTAATTTATAATTGGTTTTACTGCCATCTGCTGCACTTTATGAGGATGCAGCAACTGTAACCAAATGCGTCGCAATAAAAGTGACATTTAAACAATTGCGTTGTTGAAACACACAAAAAATAAAAAAAAAATAAATAAAAAAAAAAGTAAGAAAAAGTAAAACAAAAAAGATACAAAATTTTATTTCTTACATTTCATTTGTAGCACATTGAGCACATCCCATAATTTCAAGTGAAATTTATTACATTACGAACAGCGAGCGCAATGCCACCAACAACAACTCTGTATTTTATATCTCGCTTTGTCTGACACAGATACGAAAATTATTACGAAATATTTGTTTGTATGAGTCTGCTTTTGGTCTGGCTTTTGGAAAAGCCAAACAAAACATTGCCAGCAACAACAAAAGCAAAAGAGACTGTTTATTCAAGGAGGCAAGACATCTGGTTCGTTATCACTCGCATGGTTAAAGGAGAGATGGAGAGAGAGAGAGATATAGAGAGAGATAGGGAAATAAATACAGAAATCAGTGTTTAAAAAGGCAACCGCATTCCTCAAAAATTTGAGTATGCTTTTAGCCGCTCTACAATGCATTGCCCATGATTAACTGTACCCTCTCTATCTCATTATGGGGACTTTTTTTTAGTCCTGCCGATAGCAAAAAAATATATAAATTTATCAGTCAATATCTGGCCAGAGATGGCCATCTCGCAGTCATTTCATAAAAGATCTCTTTCAAATTTATGAACTAAATTAATTAATATATATCAGCGTTGCGGCTTCGTAGTCTTTACGTTACGGTGGCGCCACGACAACCACGGCTCCCCATCTTTTACGGTTACTCTCTCTCTCTCTCTCTCTCTCTCTCTCTGAAATGTTGAGTAATTTGTTTTTGGCTGTTTTCTATGTGCATCTTGAAGTTCTAAAAATTTTCAAAATTCCAAATTTGAACGGGAAAACAATTTTGTCAATATTTTTTTTTCATATGTACGAGGTGCTTACAGAATTCTCGTTTAGTTCGGAAGATTTTTCACAGAGATTTTGCAATTTCTAAGATTTATGCACGATATGTTGATACAAAATTATTATTAGCATGAAATCAAAATATTAAAAAGATGTAATGAAACAAATTAATATAATTTTTGAACACTTGGAGTATCAAAATCAGAAAAAAATATGACCAAAAATGGCTCCAGCATTTTTGTATTCCAAATTATAAAACGCACGCTTTTATTACATAAACATTGTATTTCTTTATATCAATTGGGATTTAATATTTTTCTTCTGTATCTTGTGACAGATGACCTCATTGGTTAAGAGATATCCTGGAGATTAATTCAATTCCAAACTTTAAATCAAATAAAGTGAGGAAAAATTAATTCGCAAAGCCTCGTATTTGCAACAGGACGTTTCGCTAACTTTTCACGATTTGCATACGGCAAGATTTACCGGCAATAAATCTTGGAATCATATGGCATCACTTTCAAAGTATATAAAACCCCCAAAGGGGAATAATAAAAGCACAAAAAGTTTAAATTAATTTTCAAGCAAATAAAATAAATTAAGCAAAATTTAAATTTGTAAATTTTTCCATTAAATTTTATTTAAAAAGTGATATACTTTTATTGTAGTTTCAATCTGCGCTACGGTGTAAAGAAAAGTCGTTGGAAATTTTGCAATATAGAACATATATATTGTTAGTCTCAGATAGAAAGGCCCTAACTTGGATTTTTTTTTCTTTCAATATATTTTTGTAGTGATTTCAATGTATGAACTGAATATTAAGCACGAGCTCGGTTTACGCAACCACCGATAACTGCAATACGCAATTTTTTTATATTAAAGTCTTTAGAAGAGCAACTTTTTTTCATAAAGCTTTTTCGATAAGTAAATAAGTTTTCTGGATTATGTTTTGTAAAAATGAAAGGAATTTTCTCTCATGAATTATTTCTTTAGAAACGAACTGCTTACAGTTTCAGCAAATAATCATCCTAAGAATGTTTTAGCGTCGCCATTAAGAAATTATGGATCGTTTTAATATCAAAAACTAAAAATGGATTGAAAAGGACGATCTCTAATTAATTTTGTCACCTCAATGGATTCGCCAATAAGTAGATTTGCCGCATTTGGGCGAATGATAATCCCAAAGAGTGATTGTCGCAAAACCAATGAAACAAAGAGTGACAGTTTTGTGCGGGTTATGGGCAGGTGGCATCATCGGCCATTATTTTTGCCACATATGAAGCCGATCAGGCAGTAACTGTAAATAAGGCTCGCTATGGTAAGATGAAAATGAATTTTTTATGCCACCAATTGGGATATGGATGTGGACGATATGCGGTTTCAAGGCACGCACAGAGTTACTATTTGGTAGGATTTATAGGCAGGTGGCATCATCGGCCATTATTTCTGCCAAAAATGAAGCCGTTCAGGCAGTAACTGTAAATAAGGTTCGCTATCGTGAGATGACAACGGAGTTCTTATGGCCCAAAGTGGGAGATATGGATGTGGGCGATATGCGGTTTTAACAGGAAGGTGCCACTTATCGTTAAAAATAACGACTTCAGAGTTCTTGTCGACTGTTTCGTGATAAAGGAAAAAGTTAAGAACAATCCATATCGTTGAATTTGTACCCAATAGAATTTTGCGATCACTTTTCGCTGTTTTTTTCGCGTTGCGCTTATCACAAGAAAAGGTAAGTTATACCAGACCCCCATCAATGTACGTCTTGAGGAGTTTCGCAGATGAGTGTAAAAAATTATAAAAAATGGCTATGAGGAAACCGAGAAAAGCGAGTAAGTAAACTTATCGCACATCCCACGTTCCTCTTTCCGCCCAGCTGCTCCACATAATACTTGTTTTCTAAAACTCTTTTAAAAAATTAATCAAGCACATATAATAGTTAATAAAATACTTTGTTAAATTTTATTTCATCATAAATTTTTTCGTTTCTATTCGCATTATTTGCTTCTTCTTAAATTTGAAAACGAGACCGACCATAATAAGAGGATTAGTTTTCTTGAAAAAAGTACACGCTCTCAAAACTAGGAAATTGCTGGACTGAAATGTGAATTAAAGCATCGAATTTACACACACTCTCAAACTCAATGCATTTAAGTGAAAAACATTTCAGATACGATTTAGAAGTTGGAAAATTTAAAAATGGAAAGAAATGAAAATATGAACATAAAATGCACAAGTTTATGTCACACGAGCGATTTAATGATACGAGTAAAATGGAGATGGATAGGCAGCAATAAAATGTATAAATTTTTCAAATTTAAGTGGTGATAACTGGAAAAGCATTGCCCTTATTAATTTGATTTAAGCACTAGTAGAACTATTTAAAGGAAAACAAAACGCATAAAATATCCCCCTCCCGTTTTTATCAATATTTTTATGGCAGTTCAGATTCTAAATAATTTTGTTTTATTCTTGCCGGGCACATCTTTTAGTTACAAATAAATGAAGCGACAAAATAATTCTCAAATCGTAAAAATAAAAATTTTTTTTATTGTTGGTTGTTTGTGAGTCATAGTAGGAGCTTTTTAGGCATACTCGAGACAGCTGTAAAATATGGAAAGCCGATATTAAGGGGTCAGGAGGCATAGAAATTCAATTTTGTGCCCTTGAAACGTTCTTTAAAGAGAAAAGGAGAATGAATATTGCACAGCCTACTAAACCAGAGGTGGCGAGTTCCATTCTTGTCTAGACCCTAAGTGTTTTGCTTCACTCAAGCCAAAAGCTTTGCTGGTTAAGTTAGTTTAAAAAAAAAAAAAAAAAAAAACTTCATGAAGGCTACCTTCAGGTACGTTAACGTAACTCACCATAAAGCTGAGCCATTGGAAGTACACAAACTGTACAACGAAATGGAAAGCTTTTGAAGAACCGTATTAAAACATTTTATGAAAAACGAAATTCTAAAAAATTATAAAATTCGTTTAATTGAAATTGTTAAGGCAATTCTGCTAAATTCTGCTACTTTCGAAATACAGGGTGTTTTTTTTAGAATGAAAAGCTTAAATCGTAATGAAAATGAGATATATATTTTTAAAATCAAAGCAAAGGGTTTTATTGTATAGCAAGTTATTTACAACACTTTATTATTAATTCCTTAAAAAAAATTACATTGTGATATTATAGCTTTACTCAGCACTGTACATTTCTAGAAGGTTGTTGAATAGACTATGTTGTTGTTGACAATCAGTAAATGATGCACGAACATATTAGATAAAATGAACAATTTTGCACAATTAAATTATTCAAGCTAAATTATTACAAACAAAGATTTTCAAAGCTTGATTCGATTTAGGACATCAGCAGTGGAATTTGCAAGCTTCTAACACGCACAACTATTTTCTTAAGCCGCTCTAGTGTTATCATATCCAAAGTATCATGATGACCTGGCGCTCAACAACACATACAAATTATAATTGTTTCCTTTCTATGAAAATGAAAGTTAGAAACTGATACTTTTGAAGTTCAATAGGTACGGGGCGAAAAAGAGTTAAATTTGGAAGCAAGCAGAGCTTTTCAATGAATTCTTGCGGTATACAAAATAAGTCAACTTTATAATTCTACACTTTCAAATCATTTTGAGCCAAATTGCTAAAGAAAAAATGTTATTTGCCTGATCTTGTTAGGATTCCTTCTTCGCTCTTAAAACCCAGCAATTCAATAAAATAAAATTAATGTGATCCTGCAGGTGCAAAAAATTTCGATTTAACATTTTAATGCGATTTCATTCGCCCTCTTCTATTCTTCTACACTTTCAAATCATTTTGAGCAAAATTGCTAAAAAAAAGTGTTATTTGCCTGATCTTGTTAGGATTCCTTCTTCGCTCTTAAAACCCAGCAATTCAATAAAATAAAATTAATGTGATCCCGCAGATGCAAAACAATTGACTCTGAATTATTATTATTCAATTAAACATTTTAATAGATTTTCAAAAGTTTCATTTGGGTATCTTCCGAAAGGCATTTAAGCTTACTCGTATAATTACCTGCATGAGGCAATACACGGCTAAATACTTTTCATACAAAATTCTGGAACTTTTCAAAGAGATAATCAGGGTTTTTTTTTATTAAAGGATAATAATTTTTTCTAGAGTAACATTTCCTAAGCCCACTCGTTCAATTTTGACTTCAATATAATTTTTTTTCCTTGAAGAATGAAATAATAAATAACAAATTTCAATTTGTTGTTATTGTTTGAGTTGTAAAATCGGAAAAAAAAATTTTAATAAATTTGTTAGAAAAACAAAATAGCACAAATGCTTTGCTGTTGCACTTTTAAACAAAATAACAAAAAGCTCCCCTCCGTTCTACAAATTGTTTTTCAAATCTTTTTAATTCGTGAGTGCGTGTCATGAAGCTGTGCTAATAACGAAAATGGATTTAATTGCTTTTTCAAAACTTTCAAGTTTTCAATCATATTGAAAGCCCACATTCTCCTTCAATTGTGTTTACGAAAATTTGGCGAAAGCCATTTTTGGCAAAAACAATTTAAAAATCGAAAAAAATTGACAAAAAAAAACCTTGACCATGCACAACAAGCTTAAAGCATAACGAAAAAAATAGCATGAATTTAAAGTCACAAATGGAAACACACAACGAAACATGAAAATGCTTAAATTGGAGTGTCTGGTCACAATGAAATTGCGATGAGGTAGCAGTTAACAAGGGAGCTTTTTCAGGCTGTCACGCATTTCATTCATGCGTTCATTCATTTTGCATGCAATGCAGTATTTCTGTTCTCCTCTGCCCCAGCTCGCATAACTGTTGGCCCATGTGTTGATTACAATGTTGTTGTCACTCAACATTTCAACAGTTGGCGTTTTTAATGTTTTTGTTGTTATTTTATGTGGCAAATATTCGGATACTTTGGACTGCATCTTTTATTCATTAGACAGCATGTATTTTTTGGATTTGATTTTTTCAACTTGCATTCGTTGCATAAGAAAAGACATTTCATTCCCGAACATAAAGTGGCAACATTGTACAGCACAGTGTAATGTAAGTGACAAAATTTCAGGTAAAAACCTTTAAAGCCATTTTTGTTTTACGGGTCGAATTGGAAGATATAGATGTGGTTTCAACAGGACGGCACTACTGGCCAAACGATAACAAATTCAATGGGCGTGTTATTTCACGTGGTGGCAATGTCAATTGGCCGCCAATATCACGTGATTTGACACCATTGGCATTCTTCCTTTCGGTTCGTTTGAAGCCAGCAACACTTGAAGGGCTAAAGGATGAGATAATTTGGTACATTATGCCTAAGCATCATCGCAAATTTGGCCTATGGGGTAAAGGTCTGCGGCCATTTTCATATATTTTGTTCTATACATAATTGACCAATACCATATTGTCATAATAAAAAGAAATTACAATAAGAAATTATATTAATTTATTATTATTAAATAAAATTTATTACTAAAATTTTTGTTAAAAAAAGGCAAGTTGAAATTTTTTATAAAAATCTCAGCTGATCTTGAGATGATAATTAAATTTTATTGCTCTTTGCAGCCACATTTTCTGATTGACACGCCATCAAACTTCAATTTTGTATTTTCAATTTGTATTTAGTTCACTTATAATGAAAATAACTATTCCACTCTTTTACATATATCCATTATGACAATATATTGTTTACAAAAAATAAACAATTCGTTTACAGTGTTGCCACCTTTAAAGAATATTCCGCAGAAAAGCACACATTATGGGCCAAAAGCTGTCAAGCCGCATTTACTTTTAGCTACGCAAATCGAGTGTCTACTGTACTTTAAAACGTTTGAGAGAAAAAGAGTTTTTCGAGTACACAGAACGAAATAAGTTTGTTAAGTTTTACACAACCTGGTAATTTTTTGTTTTGGTCAATTTCCACAGAATTGTGAGTGCGTTTTCTGTATTTTAAGTTTATCAGTTACTTTTTGTTTTCATCTTTGGTTCTGACGAAACTTGTTGACACCCTGCACGATATGCGAATTAAAAATTTTTTACAAATACGCAGCAAATAAATTTATTTATTATATTTTCTTATTCCATTTTATATTACATTCCTTGTTACGTTTCCCTCTTCTTTTCTTTTCGTTTCTTTTCTTTTCTTTTATTCAATTCAATTCATACCGCAAAGAAAATTCCGTATGCACAGTTTTATTTCATACGATTTGACCGTGTCCACCAATTCACAATTATCAATATGGAGTTTTATTTCGTAGATTCTTCTATTTCTTTCGTAATGTTGGCAGTGGAAAATCATTTTTAAATTTAATTAATTTTTACTCAAGAAAATATTTGCTAAAGCAAAATAAAAGAAAAAAGAAAAATTGATTTAAAACGTCGTTTTAGAGAGACTCGGATGAAACTTTCACAGTGTGAGCCGAGACTTAAACAGCGTTTGTATAATAATTACGTGTGTAACTACTTTTACTTAGAAATACAAACACAAAATGTATGCCTACACTGAGCAAAATTAATTCTACAACATGATCACGACCAGATCAGGATACAGTGAAACTAAATGGCAAATAATAAGGCGAACATGAATGATTTGCAACAAATCATATAAAAAAAAAAATAATTCACACAAAAATAAATAATACTATTTCGACACTGCGTTAACCATAAAAGAATTTTCTGTGCCATTAATCATCTGAATTTTTAGTGATTTGACCTTCAGCAATGCTTAAGTATGCCCAGATTTACCTTATTTCCACACACCTTCTGCGAGATAAATTTAGCCGAGTTGGAAATCATCGTCTTATTGGTGAATAAGCAAAGACACGATGTTGTTTTACTTTCGCCCAAAAGTTGTAGCGAGATAGCTGTCAAAGTCAGCACAAACACATACATAAATCAAATAATTTTTTACGAGTTTTACACATTTTCATGTTTTGTGTTTTTCTTTCCTCCGTGTCGGTTTTTATTTGTTATTAATAATTCACGGTGCTGTTAGACAGTGCAATGTTTTAGTGAAAATCAAAACAAAAAACGCTGGGGTCCAGCGAAAGGTATTAATACTTTTTGCTGTCACTATCTGCTGAAGCTATTTTCAGAACTATTCGTAAGAATTTGATAAATATCAATGCCAATGACTGAATACTAATTATGAATTTACAGAGATATTTCCAGAGATTCACAACTTTCGAGTTGGCAACACTGGTTTCATTGTCAACACATTTAACAGCTGAGAATTGTTTTTTCTCCATGGTGGCTTGGCATTTCATTATGGCTTGACATACATATAACGGAGCAATGCTTGCGCATGCGGGGTGAATGGTCCGATGAAGCCCATTTTTGATTGCACAGGCAACAATTAATAAGATTCTATTGAAACATAGAAAATGCTCGACATGTCTTTTAAAACGATGATTCTTAGCCTGCTCCTATCAAAACAGAAGCAGCGTTTTTTTTTTGTTTTTGGTGAGTATAATTTCACATAATGGCCTAACGAATTGTCGACCAAGATTCTGAGGCCTAATCCAATTGGATTATATTGTTTGAAGTTATGCAAAGTTGCTGATCTCTGCCTGGAAATCAACATTGGCAGACTTATGAAATGCTACAAAAATCTCTTCCAAATAAATATTCCAAACTGCATTTGGCGGCCGAAGAATATGACGGCCAGGAATAGCAAGAATCTGCTATTAGTAATAACATTTGCTAGCACTTTACTCGCTGTGCCTTTTATAACGATTTGTATACCGAACTACCACTCGAAATTTAAAACAGTCCATCCACCATTGTTCAGTGGCCCTTATTTACTCACAGTTGCTGCTTCCTTGATTTTTACAGCCCAACAAAGACACAACCACAAGCATAATTGATGAAAGCGCTGAACTGTCAGTACGTATGTCAAATGGATTGAAGGTAATGACAATGGCAAAGAAATAAATACCAAATGGAACCTCCAGCCTTTCTATATTGCCACCCTGACAACCACTGCACTCACTTTTACCGCCACACACTTGCATACAATATACTATGCAACACACATATATGTATGCATGTTTACTTACTGCATTAACTTTTAGTTTTTGCTTTTTGCAATCTTTTACGAAGCAATTTAACCTTGACACAGATAACAAATTTATTTGCCAAGGTTTTTGTTTTTTGCAAATGCCATGGTTTCAGTTATAAAAAAAGCGTTTAAACGGCAACTACCACAATACGAAAACGAATACGAAATTCCTTACGAGTACAGTGTGTCAAACCGAAACGAGTACATCGGATGAAAACTACAAAAGCAACAATTGCCATTTTATATGCCGACAAAAAAGCTGTCGTAGAGGATGACTGATGCAGCAACAAATGGAATAGCAGCATGCATGTAATGAATTGGAAATGACTGCGAGGACCAAACCACAGTCACACCCACTCTCGCACATGCTGGAGGGGGTGTTGGCAACAAAATTCTTATTAGAAATCGTCTTAACGCAGTCTATTGAAATCGAGGTTTCTCATGTTCCTTTACTTTTTTTTAGTAACCTCATTCCTGCACATGCATGTAGCCAGTGGACGGATTTGGTCTTCAGCAGAAATCGACATGTATAGTATACAACAAGCACAAACATTATTCTATATTTTTATTTGCTTTTGGCAGGTCAACTACGCGTTTGAAATACGCTTCTATTGCCTTCAACTATTAATTGACAATCGGAATTGGCATAGTGAGGCAATATCCGTTCAAGCTCATGAATGCATACAATAGAAAAAAAATTATTCACTGGACAGCATTCATATATGACGTCACTTTTCATGTTCTATTGCAAGCGTCCCCAAATTGTTATAATGAAACTTTATCATTTTGAACCAATAAAGCACAGTCGACTAGACTCCCTTGCAATGTTTAATCCTCTAACTCCCATGTCCGCCTCTAGACGGGTTTAGTTTTTGCCCAATAAAGTAAAATTTAAATTCCATTGCATATAACAGCTTAACGCCCCAGGCCTCTCTACAGGAGAGATACACTTTTCTCACTCCTCAGGCTAAAAAAAAAAACACTTTTTTGAAAATTATAGGCGCAGAAATTTTTTTTTTTTAAGTTTTTTCACATCGTTTAATTTTATAAGCGAAATCAAAAATTTGGGAGTTAGAGGGTTAAGCAAGTTAAGCCAGCGTCATTGCCATAACGGTATTCTTTATATATGCCGGCATTGTAAATATATTATATATATATATATATATATATATATATATATATATATATATATATATATATATTTCATTTCAAATTCACATAAGTCATCAACATTATTATCAATCAAATTTCCTACTTGTTCAAGGTGAGAGGTCCCAAATCGAAAGTTATCCAAATGGTGCTGAACTGCCACGATATTTTCAAAGCACATATTTCAAACTTCACACAAGGATATACTATTATTTTATAAATTTTTTAATACTTTTTCAAGCTTTAGATATTTTATAAAAACTACAACTTGTTTAACCATTTTTTTATACGGAAATACTGATCCGAAACCGCTGAGCATTAAAATTCTTTTATAAAAAGTTAATCATAATTTTCTTACCTCATTTCCAATGGCATTTATTTTTACTGAAACTTCATCATTTTCAGTGTCGTGCATCAAAACATCACCCGAGATCTCACGGCCATTATAAGTGAGAAATACCCTTTGACCTGGCTGCAACTGAACACCCATTATTGAGCGAAAACCGGGCCCAATTAATTCTGTTTCTAGAAATTCTTTAATCATAGCATTGCGACGTAATGTCTGAGCTGGACTTATATAAACACTAACCTCACGCCGATTGTCCATTGCGCTATCTTGTGTTTTAAAATCGAAACGCACTATATACTTAGTTTCTGCAGATATATTTTCTGTAATATCAGATGTGGTTATGGTCGCTGAAGGTGGGGTTTTAACGTCTTGTATGACACCCGAATACCAAAGGCCATCAGGACCTGGAGCACAAACTTTAGTGCCGATTATAGAACGTTTAGCTAAGCGCCGACCCGTAGACATTTTCAGAATAAGAGTTGAGGTAATTAAAGTTGTAAATCAACGTTTAAACTTTTTTCTTTTCTTTTTCGTTGCAAAAAGATTTTTAACACAAAATTGAAATTTTCAGCTTAATATTTTAAAATTTTGCCTTTTAATAATTTATAATTGGCTTGGAATTTCTTTCTTTTTCACATTTGTTGAAGCGTCATTTTCTCTATGAAATTTTCCAACAATTATTTTTTAAAATTTTATTCTGTTTACCACGTTTTTATTTTTTTTTTTTTTACCACTTTTCTTAACACTTTTGCTTTGTACGTATGTATGTGTGTATAAATATTGCACTAGTTTGATTATTTGTACTCTGGATTCTTTATATCGTTAAAATTTCAATTCATTTTATGTATGTATGTGGATATGTATGTAGTAAATTTAAATGATTGTTACTACGAACACAGAAATGAACACAATTTGTTTGTCAATTAAAAATTATTTTCACAGATTTGACGCAATGAACACATTTACATTTCTATTATATTTTTTATATACAGTATATTTTCCCACCAGTATGTATATGAAATACTACTGTGTCGTATACATATTATGACAGTTTCGATATAAACTTTGGTTTATTGCTTATTCCTGTTAACTTAACAGTAGGGGAATTTCTGATTGGCTACTGTTATTTTCACAGAGCATGAGAGCATGTTTTTTTTTTGCTTTTAAATCAAACATTCATAGTTGGTTTCATGGTTTAACATTATTCTTACTCTTGTTAGTGGGAGTTTAACATTTCTGTAGTAGTGGCGAGATACCAACAGCTGTTTTATAAATGTTTTTGGAGACATATATATACATATGCATGTATGTAAGTATGTTTATCATTTTAATACTATTTGAAATATGTATGGAGACGTGAGATTATTAACACGTTCGTACACTGTAACAATTTTATAATCATGTAATTCTGTGTTTATGCATAAATATGTTAATGTATGTGTGTATATATGCACATACTAAAGTACACAATAAATAATTTTTTATATTATCGGGGTCTTATGTGTATAACAAATACATTATTAACTGCTTATTTCAATATATATGTATTTGGAATTTAAAATATTTAATTATAATTAAAATTCGCGTTTTTAATTTCTTAGTTACGTATGGCTTGAATTTTTAACAGTGTTCCTAAAGCATGGACACAAATACACAAAATAACCTTTTGTTGCGTACGTGCATATTACTTTTCACTTAAAACAGTCGAATTGTTTTTTTTTTTTTAATTGTTATAAAATACATGCTTACGTAGTTATTGCAGTTTATTAAGTAGGTGAGCGACTGGCTCTGTTAGCCCAGCAGAGCAGTGCAGAGCATAGAAACAAGTTTTTATTTTTGTGATGACTTTGCTTTTGATTGTGCACGTACTTTTCTGTTTTCGCTTTTAACAGTTGTTTTGTTTTTGTACGGACCATGAATTTGTTTTTGTTCTGAGGTAACTGTTAAAATAACAGCTGTGTTGTTGGAGGTATATTATTTCCTTTTGATTATTTTTTTAATCAAACTTTTGCTGCCTTTTTATAATTATGGATCAAATGGCTTTATTTATTTATGAGATAAATTAATATTTCTCTTTCACTTCTTGTACACATTGAACAGATTTACTGTAAGTATATAATGTTGCCTGTATGTATGTATGTATTTATAAGCATTGTTTCGTTTAATTTGCAGAGGAGTCTGCTAGGGAACATACATACATATGTACATAGTTATTTATATATTTATAATAAAGAATTATTAAGTTTTTTTTAGAAATCTAAATTACCACCTTTTCAAATTTTGTTTTCTGTTTCCTTTAATTAAATTTGTTTAATTTATGTTGGTATTCGTGGTTAATTTTACTTGTATTATTTTTAATAATTTATGCATATAATCAATCTTTTCGTAACTTTTATTTAAATTATTTCTTTTGCTTTTTTGCACTGAAAAAAAAACAAAATACATATATATAAATAAAACTATATACAAATTCTTACAGCTTCAATGTGGAAAGTAAATCAAAAGGGAAGTAAAATAAATTTAAAAATATATATGTATGTGGAGATGTATTTATATACATATATTTGTACATATGTATGTCCATTGTTTTTACAAAGAGTTTATCTTACAACGATGGTTGAAGATTATTGTATCTCACAAAGTATTTATGTATCTTAAACTAGTATTTCTTAAGAAAACAGGAAAAGAAAAAATACTAAAAGGATATAGAGTCGGACTTCGAAAATGTCATGAAAATGTAAGAAAAAAGGAAAAAGAAATTTCTATACCAAAGAAAAAAAGGAAAATTAATTTCTACTTAACAAACTATACGTAAACATTAGCAATAGATGTGATATATGTATGTATGTATGTACATATGTAGACTATATATGGACTAGATCAGAAAAGTTCATATAATGCATAACGTAATCAAAGTGTCTTATCGTAAATTGCAAAATGCGAATAGCTTAGTGGAAGCATGCGAACTCTTCCAGCACAAAAGTATCAGGTCAAAATCTTACCGAAAATGGGCGCTGAGACTCATTGTTAACAGTGCGCTTTATTTGCTGACACAGAGAGATTGGCTATTATATTTCGGTTAGCTAAATCCAACCGCACAGAAGGCTGGCATGACTCTAGTTTCATCAAAATAAAATTATTTAGCTTTGTTGCAATCAAGACAATTTCAAATAAAAACAACGACGATGAAAGCAAAAACGTTCATAGAAGAAATTTGACTTTAGGCGACAAGATAACAGGGTATTCCGATATAGGTTAAGTGACCTTCAAGATTCTATGTATAAAAATGTCACAAATAACTGCAACAATTTTGAAATGTAAGCTCATTGGTAAGCAAATAAAATTGGTAAGTATCTGCATTCTATAAGTGCTCAGTTCAATATAAAAAGTTTGAATTGTTTTTTGGATACTAATACTTTCGTATTAAAATAATTATAAAAAGAATACATTTTTGAAGGCACTGTTAAGCAGTTAGGTTTGCCGCAGAGGGAATACTAATGCAGAAGAACCGAAAGATAATAAAATTTATTAGGTGCTAAATGTTAATTGGCCATGGTTTAGATCTTAGCCATATGATCTTAGCAATGACATCCTAAATAGCAAATCAGCACAGAAAGATTAAAACGGATGTTCATAAGCATTTGCATGCCTATGTGTCAGCGATGCCTTATCGTAACACAAAAGTATATGCAATTTAACCTCACATGTATAAAGTGTTGACGTAAAAATGTACACTGTAGGGTCGCTGTTATTTATTAAGCCGCATGCCAGTGAAAAGTAAGCTAGTCCGCTAGCCGACTAGTTGCTAGTTGTGCGAAAATAAATGATTTAATCACTTTAAGAACTGCTTCCAATTTGGTTTTCTTATGTCAATTAATTCATTGCAAATGGTTGCGACTGCAAGTAGAATGAAAAACGTTAAAAGCTCATACGCGTGACAAAATGTGTTGCATTTACTCTTTGCCACCAATATTGTTTTTGAAAATTGAACAACAAGTGAACAATTGGAATTTAAGTGTCACCCTGATCCCACTAAAGCTTTAGCCAGCCCAAGATGCTGGCATCATGGCAGACACATGGCTACTATATTGCCTCGAATGCAGGTGGTCAATGTCAATATTGACTCAGCAGCACGTTCTCGTCATAGCTACTCCCTACAAGGAAATCACTTTGCATACTTTCTTTTTGTAAAGTTTCAGTGCTTTCCGTATAAAGTTTATTTAAATTACATACATACATACATATGTAAATTCATTCATATATTTACCTGTTTCATTCACTCTTAGCTGGGAGCAACTGACCCCGTCTATGACACTTTTACGAACTGATATTGCCGTTTAGTTTTTTTGCAAATTAATATTTGATAGAATTTTTTTAAAACATTTTTCACATACACATCCAAGTTGAATACGATGCGTTGCTTAGAGGTTTGATTAAGTTCCAACATCCAACTTAGATCCCACAACAATTTCTTGAGTACACTAACATTATAGACAAGCTGTTGCTGTCGGTTCTGTAGTTTATAGTTTATTTTGGACTGGTGTGCTTCAGCTATATACCGTCTAGAAAGTGTTAACAATCCGTTATTACGTTTTAAGTGGAAACTAAGCATAATCCAAATGTTAATATCTATATGTTTGTGAAACTTTAAATACACTCTGAAGAGTTTTCCTTTATCGAAAATGTAATTTTTCTTACTTCGAATTGATGCCAATATTTTTGGCGTATTTTTCTTTAACTGAGATTTCTGTTCTAAAAAAAACCGCGCAAATATTCAACAACACGCTTCTTATTTGTCTCGTTCTCTTCTTTGTCTTTGAACAATCTCAAACGTTTTAATAACTTTACAAATTACAAACCGCAGCGTTGAAGAAAACACATGTTCATACGCACGTACATACAAACATACATACATACAAACGTAATATGTAACATGAATTGTTTACTTATGCGGTCTCCTCTATATTATTTGAACGTAGTGGAAGACGGAAAACCAAGTTCCATTTCTTTTTATTTTGTAACTTGTTGTTGCTGTTGTAAAACGCTTGCGATATACATAATTTTACGTTTTGATTGCTTTTGTTAACTCACGTAAAAAGTCCGTTTATTGTTATTGTATTTGCTTGTGAGGTAATATATTGAAAGTTTCATGTATTTGTCTCTTTCTCCTCCAACAAAAAAGCGCTTATCATCTACACGCGAGAGGTGGCTATCAACGACTGATTTTACGTAAATTAACTTTGTTGCTCTGCGTTGTGCACGGCATTTGCTTTTGTGGGTTTGCATGTTTTTGTTTTGCTTTTATTGTGTTTAACTACTTGCACTTGCCAGCTTGCTCAACACACACTTACATTAGACAGTGGCATTCAGTGATGCCATGTCACTTTCGATACATTTACGTAGCGTTTAAATTTTATTTGGACCAATTCCATACAAATAAACATCCTTTAAATTCCATGTTAGCTTTTTATAGCTTTTTGAAAACAAATTCCATGTTTCAACTTTTAAAATCAATATGTTACAAGTAAAAATATGTTTTTAGATTATTGTTAAATGCCATATATGTTAAAATTTGACTATGTGGTTAAGGACGCAATACCGCGCTAAGCCTCTATATTTGATAACACTTGCAATTACGTTGTTTGCCTTAACATAAGATATAAATAATAAATGACTGATTTGTTTATATGCATTTTTGATATGATTATTTAAAATTCTGGAAATTGAAAATGCAATTTTAGTACACACTAATCGTCCAGCATACACGCCGTATATGAAAAATCGTGCGAAAGAGTGGGATAATGACTGGCTATGTCATTTTCTTTATTCAGGAAGAAAGTCGTAAATATGAAAGATAAAATACATACCTATATATGTATGTATGTACGTATTTGTGTACGTATGGATTGGCTTCCATACAAATATGATCTTCGTTATATTAATATAAAAAAAATAATATGCAGATAATATAGTTCGAATCTATATCTTGTTAAAGATGTAATACATAATGTATATACACATAATATAGTTCGAATCTACATCTTGTTGAAGATATAATACATAATTTATAAGCAATTAATAAAACATTATTTGCAAAATTAAAAACGCTAAACTCCAGCGCAAAAGTACTAATTTCGCATCACTGAATTTGGAAATGTTTTTGCAAAAATACTTTTTATACACACACATGCATTATTAGAATGGTGTATTTTGGTATGGTGTATGCTTGGAACAGTGTTGCCATAAACAACATTTTTGCACCCACAATATCAAATACAAAAGTACTAAATAACCGAATAAACCAATTCAATAAACCATGATTATTTTTAATTTTTGTTGCTATTCATTTTTGCAAAACTACCCGCCGTCTACAGCTTAGTTTTCACAAAACTAGCAAATAATATATTAAAATTGAAATTATTGATTGAAATTATGGAAATTGTCAGCCCAAATTATTACTTTAACTCTCTATCACGGTTTTGATAGCAACATTTTACATGCTTGTATATTTAACAATTGCAAAATATTTGTTAGATTATTGCTGCGAAATACTTTTTATAGCAATAAGTTTATTTATAAATTTTCATGGTAATCACTATAAAGTATCACCACAGTTATTATAATATTTTTATAAGATTTCCCGTTAGGTTTTTAATATTGATAAAATTGCATAAAATGGATTTCAATGAGAAATGGTTTGAAATAATTGCATCAAAAATGAATATAAATGAATAAGTTTATTTAATATTAGAAGGCAACAGTTTAGAAATAATGCATCACCAGTTAGAATGAAATTTATTATGAAGTACATAAATGCATATTCATTATGCAAAAAAAATTTTATATGTAAAAATACCATATATTATTAAGGCTAGTTGAAAGCATGTAAACAAGGATGAAAAACCTACACATTGGAGATGAATTTTTTAAAAAGTAATCATAATGGCAACGCTAATCATAACAGTAGTTATACTGTGCAGTAGAATGCGAAATAAAAACCCAAGCCAAACAAGTAATAATTACACGAACATATTATATCGTACTTACGAACGAGGGGGAACAAAACAAAGAAGGAAAAATATAAACAAAACTTTTGATATCCGTAAATATATATACATATATATTTATGTATTTGTATTTATTTATATAGAACATGTTTTCAGTTGATTGCAATTAAATAAAAGTGTAAAGTATTCACGATTTCTTTTTGCATTTTAATAAAAAGTAATCTAAGTATTACGAGTAGGTATATATTTACACGTATGTATGGATTTGTATATATATGTAAATATGTTATGTGTATGGATGAATGTGTCTATACAAAAGGGAGGGAGATAACTTCTAAGAAAAGTACGTAAGGAAGTACGTTCATACGTAACTACACATGTAAGCATACATATATGGATGTGTGTAGGGATGTAAACACATTAACACACCTCAAAGAGTTACATGCAGACATATAATGTGCATTAACTTTTTCGTAAGGCTAACTTCTTTAATTCGCCCGAAGTGAGGACACCACGCTTAGTATCGCAGCAAAATAAATGCAAGTATTGTGAACGAAACAGTGTAATTCTTTACTAAAATATATTGTTAAAACTTCAATATCAAACAGAATTTTTCAACATAAAAAATATAAAAAAAATATGTCATATAAACTTTGATAATATGTCTTTTTGGGCAACTTAAATATTACATTTAAAGTTTACTTTGACTGTATGCAGATTTAATAGGATTTGTAAGAAAAATCTCCCATATATGTATATCACATATACACACGTTTACAATGTCTGACTATTCGGAAAAAAAGACTGCCGATGTACGAATACATTACGAGTGGCAAATTATTATATTTTCTTCCGTATGTGTTTCTTCGTATAGCGCATTAGAAAAGACTTAACAGCTGTTTTCTCTACACTACAAAATTCCTAGCACCTATACATATACAAACATTTGATTGGTATCAACTTTTGCCAGAAATGTAAACAAAACCATAAACACCGGCCGGTATAAATCCAAATAACACTGGTTAACAGCAAAAGCAAAAACAAAAACCAAATAAATTGTTGTGCTCTCAATTTCTCTGTTTTTGTTGTTCGATAACAGAATTAATATTAATATGCAGAGAATACGCATACTTTCTCACCCCTAGTTTAACATTACAACAGCTGATTTCTATTATGGTACTTCTTCAAGGGTATGTACATAAATATATACTAGTGGGAGTGTATTTTTTATGTCAATATTATGCAGCCATATTTAACTTTTACATTAACTTGGCATGATTTCAGATGCTCATCTTTTATTTTTAACTATGTACACATATATGGATGTGTGTAGTATGCTTGCGGCTACATGTATAAAATATATTATTTTCCTACTTTTACTTTCTACATACAATTTTTATATCATCTACACACAGAAGTTACGTGAGAATGAACTTAAAAATAAATACAAACATAAAAATTTAATTTTAATAGGAATTCAAAACACAATTTCTTAAAAAGATTCATTTGTATCACAATGCTTAATGCGCAATGCTAATTTCTTTGTGATTGAAGCATGCATGTGCATACATATATATGTATCTACGTATATGCATATGTATGAAGCTATTTAAGTGATCAATATTCCTAATGTCTTTTGAATTGCCATTGGTATTGAAGAATGTGGCAGAAATAGTTGTGCACGAAAACACTTTCACCCATACATAAGTATATACAAACATATGTACTAACGTACACGCGTCAAACATATGTATGTTTCTAGATATATAATATTATGCACAACATACATTAATCCAATCAGACTTTTTCTTGTGCTTAGTTCTGAGTATTCTAAGCGTAAAAAATGTTTTAAATTAAAGTTAAAAATTAATATTCTATTGAATATAATTTGACGACAAGTTCGTCTATAAATGGCATAATTCTAAAACCAATAATTGATTTTGTCATATACTTACAAAAACATAATAATGTACATATCCATACATACATATATATGTACATTTATATATACATGTATGTTATGCAGGTAATGTTAAATTACGTTCTTATATATTTATATACATACAATTGCATATGTACTTACATACATACATGTGTGGATATGTACATGGAATCATATTTATTTATATACATAGATGTACATACATATGTACATCAACATTCATATGTATGCAGCTTCAAAAACATTGCCATGGATTTTTCAAGGATTTTATGTTTTGCGCAACTTAACCTGGTTTTGATGCTTTTGTTTGAAGGTCCTTTTATTGGGTAAGTATGTCGTTTTCTTTATAATTGTGGGCCAAGGATTTTTGCTAAATTAAGTAGATCATTTGAAAAAAAAATCCAACAGCATTGGATTTATAAATTTTTTATGGATGGGGTCATGTCATACAGCCATGCATACAAACATATGTGTATACCAATTAAATGTTGATGTAAAGGGTTTCCTTAATTTAGAAATTATATTTATTAAAAAATGCCATAATTCTAAATATAACATCTTTGTGTCAATAAAGGACAAATGATTCTTATTTTAATATATGTATGTGTGAAGATGCGTATGTACATACAGCAATATATCCATTATTAACTCTTGACGACCGAAAAATACTTAAAAACATGGAAAGTGATTTCACGTTATTTCCGCCAGTGGATGGACATTCATTTTAAATGCAGTATTTAGCTATTTGAGCAAATCATGTGACAATTCGACAGAAATACACATGACACATACATACATAAGTGTGTATGTGTAAACAGAAAACGTCAGTTATTGATTGGAAACCGTTTGAAAACATTGAAGAAACTACCTCTTCTTCACATGATCAAACTTGCTGCAATACTTGCTCCTTTAGAATCATGTGGACAAAATTATTATCGCTGCTTGTGATCAAATATCGTAACAAACTGCTCATTTCAAATATTTTATTGCTTATTCGGAATGATTATTTTGAATATTATTTTATTGGTTTGATTTCAAACTTTATTACAACGAATTGTTTGCTTCTTTCGGCGTTTTTTAGGGATAAAAAGTTTGTTCTACTGATATTGTAGTGGCTAAATGTATAGATATGTATATGTATATGTACATATATTGTATGCGAGTATGTGTGTCAGTAAGAACACTTTTCTGTTTGTATAAAGTGAGCTACAGATGTCATTCGACACAATTTTTTTTATGATTTCATCTGCATAAAACCTCTGATGTACGAATAAAAGTTAGCTAAACATGTTCGTCCATTCGACTGACAAAAGCAATAATGTCTTGCTTGGAAGTATGAGATTAATTTACTCAGTTATGGATTTACTAGGAATGATTAAATGAGATTTCAAATTGCTTTTTGATTCTCATTGCAAGAAATAAAGACAATAAAAACTATAAACTGTACCGATCTTTGCGATCCTTTCGTGAAAAAATTCGCCTTCAGCACAGACAAAAGGTCAACGGATTTTGTAAAAGCTTTAGATATTAAGTTTTTTTTTTGTATAGAGGGATTTTAATGTATTGGGCATGTGTCAAATGGTGTCAAGAGACTTTTCTATGTTGAGAAATACCTCTACAGAGGTTTTAGGATTTCTTTTATAATTTTCTAAGATGTAAATTTCAGGTAATTATATTTTAATTCAATCATTTGAGTATATATTAGGAACGATATTGAGTACTTAGTTTACAAACTGAAGTAGAAACACTACTTCAATTGCATCCCATTCGATAATTTTCTACTTCAATTTCTGTATATTAATTTTATTCTCGCTGTTCTATAATGTAGATTTCGTTAGTATGGCAATGAAATTTTAAAGAAGTATATACACACATACATATTGCTTGAACAAATTTTTCTTGTGCTTGAGCAGCTCTCTAGTATGCACAAATATGGAATAAAATATAGCAATAAAATACAGAGCATTAATATAGAAAATAAAAGAGCTTTAAAGCTGATAAAATTATATCTTCTTGTTTCGATTATATTTCTAAATTTAAGTTCTTTCGCAAAGCGCAACGTACGGATTTCTCAAATTTAACTTACATATGTAAGTATTATTGTTGCAACCTGAATTATATACAAAGTATCTAAAGTATATGTATTGTAGCATGGTGACATGCATGTACATGCATGCATATATACGTATGTATATACATGTATCTGGAGTAGCATTCAAGCATATGTAGGCATACGTAGTAATATATTCATATGCGTACATTTGCCCTAAAGGGCTTTTTTTAGTTAGTGCACTTCAAAAAGTTGTTATTTTTGTATATATATGTATGTGTGCGTATGCAAATGGGTACGTATAGTATATATAGTTACGTAAATGACTGGTAAGTAAGTATTGGCAAATATGAACTCATATTTGAACATACATATGTATATACTCGCGCATACTTTCATATGTATGTATATACATATTGCGTAGCGGAAGCAAACAAACTTAAGGTCATGGGAGTGTAAGAATCAATTACTGTTCCTTGCAAAAATTGCGCTTTTCAGGTAGGAAATATACGTATATATATTTATATGTATATACATACATATGGACGAATGTGTGCATATGTATGGATTATAATGTACAGTTAATGCTTGTAGCGACATACAGCCAGTCTTCCAATAATCTATTTACATATAGAAAAGTGATACAGTTTAGTAAAAATCATTAGTAATTTGATAGAATAGAAATAGAGAGTTTTAATAATTTTTTAATGTGTCTATTGTAAACAAAAAAGCTGTTAATCGTGTGATGAGAAGTATTTTTTTTCTAAATACATATGTACATATGTATGTATGTATGTACATATGTATACACATATGTACATTTCTTTTTGGTTCAAACTTAATAAATAATTTTTTTTGTTGCAATCTCTTTAAAAATCCATAAGTAAGCAAAAAAGAAAGACTTTATTTCAAAAAAGTTATTTCTTTACCGTACTTGTTGTCTATGGATGTATGCATGCATATGTAAACTGCTTATTATACACTGTATGTACTTACATACATGCGTACTTACTTACATACATACATACATATGTATTTATATTGTTATTTTCTATTTTCACTTCATCAATATCCGTTTCCGATATACATACTATATCTGTGTGTACGTATGTAATAGAAATGGCAAAATAAAATTAAATATTAAATTAACTACGATTAGTAACGTTAAATATTACTGTGTTAACGTTTTACCTTTTGTGTCATAATTTTACTGCGTAGTAAGTATGGAATATATGTACATATGTATGTATGTATGCATGTATAAGTGTATGCGCGTACATATATTCTGAGTTAGATACATATGAATGTAAATATAAAGAAAGCCAAACATTGGCAAGCAAATACTGAGAGAGCGAGAGAAATGGGGGAGACTGGAAAACAAATACAGAGTACACCATGGCCCTTATTTATTAAAGTTTAATGTTAAATTAAAGTATTAAATTTATAAATTGTAAATGAAAGTGTAAATACATATGCACATACAATACTTATGTATGTATGCATGTATCCAAGTATTACAAATACATAAATAACATCTATCTAAATACTTTTACACACCCATATGTAAGCATATGGATACATTTTTATATATACATATGCATGTGTAACTTCGTAGAGAAAAGCAATGAAAAAGAAGAAAACAAAAATAGGTCAACTTGAAGAGAATGTGTGCAGAGCAAATGATAAAGAACTGACATTATGTGTCTTCGTCTATCACGCATAATTTTAAAGGGTGACCTAAATAGGAATTTTGTTACAGCAACAAAAACGATTTGTTTACATTTCTCATGTTGGATTTTTTACTGCTCATGGTATTACTTTTACGTTTGAAAAATGAGAAGTGAGTAGGTGAGCTTCTCTCACACTCTCTACATATTCATATGTGTATACCAGAGATGCCAAGTTTTTATATTTTAAACTTAATATACCACATTACAAATAAAATAATATATTTGTTTTTTGGGAAGGCTAAGGGAAAAAGAAGGCTCCTGCCAATGTTATCGGTATAGGATATAAATTTGTTTATTTTGTATTGGACATTGTTTAGCGGTTTTTGTGTTAAAATTTTATTAATTATTATTACTTCGCTCATATACATATATATACAGTGTCACAGAAGGAGTGAATGTAGATGTATATACTCAGTTGTATTTTGCCATTGATCCATGATATATAAAAGGGCTTGCATGAGAAAGGTACCTCGTTAATCTTTTTTCTGAGGTACATTAAGTATTGATTATTTTAAATATTTGTTTTATTTTGAATATGATTGAAAAACACGTACATATGTATGTATATGATTTGTTCTACGGCTCTCTAGAGAGCAACAGAGAGAAACACGTTAAAATGCTATTATATATGAAATTTTCTAACTTCCAATAATAGTTTATCTCCAAAAAAGTACAACGAAAATGGTTTTTGCCCAAAACAAAAAATAAATTGCGGAATCTTCTTACAAAATGTTAATATCAAATCACAAATAAAAGTCACCTACATTAGAGTAAATCCCCAAAACTGGCAACGTTTGTTTGTACATACAGTTAGTTTTCTAAAATATCAGTGCTGCCAGTTGGCGTGGTCCTAACCACAACTTATGGCAATTATTATAAATCCAATATGGTAATGATAAAAGTAAATATATATGATCTATAATTTTTATATTAAAATTATTTAATGAGGTGCCAGAGTTCTTTTCCCTCTTTTATAATTTCCATTACGGCTTGGAATTGCCAAAAAAATAAAAATTTTTTTTTATAATTTCAGTCTAAATTTTATAATTTTAATATGAATAAGCTTCAATATCTAGGTTTGGATGTGCATTTTAGCCCTAATCAGGTCCTTGGACTTGAAAACAAAAATTGTTTTCGGCCAATAAATGCATAACAGTTTATTATTAAAATGGCAGTTTTTTTTTGACGTTTTGGTGGGGAAGAAGACATTGCTACCAGCTCCGGTGAATAGTATCGTCAACTTTGTATTTTTCTTTTTGCTGTTGGACGTTTTTGTAAAATTTATAAAAAAGGAACATTTCGGATTGCTTAATTTTTTAATAATTGTTACTTTAAATAAATCACTAAATTAAATAATACAAATTGAAGATGAATAAATTAAATGTAAATAATATGTAAATGTAATTTAAATGTAAGTTAAAACCCCCAGTTGTAGAAACTTTAACTTGGTAATCAAATGCGATAATTTAGCAAATAAAATGAAGCTTTAGTTCAACCCAAATTTATTTTCGTAATTGGGGAATAAAAGTATAATAAGCCCACATGAAATAGTGCTACTGCTTACCTTCCATTAACTACTCGCAAATATGAACTCAATGGTAAAGCTTTAAAATAGGAAGAGCCTATTTTGAATTTTTTAACTGATTTTTTTACTGTTGATTTAACTGCATAGATAACAATTTGGGATTTTTACTTTTAAATTGTGTGCAGATATTAATCAAATGTTGGTGCTCAATCACCTACTAAAATTTTAATACTAATTTTTTTATATGAATGAGAAGCCAAAGAAGTCAATTCAGAGCAAAGCACAACTAATATTTTCAGAACTCTGCCAACGAAAACTGAACATTAAAATAAAGTTAATGATTTACTTCACTTCTGGCTGGGCTTGTGACTTTGACCGTTGCATAAACGAACGAAGATAATATATGGAGTGCAGTGACAATGAAATCGAAGGAGAGGTTTATAAAGGTGGAGGAAAAATGATAAAAACTCCGTGTTAGGTGTGGTGTTTGGGGTTTGAAATTTGAATATAGCGGTGCAAGGAAATTATTTAAAGGGAAATTATAAGCAAAGCGCAAATATGAACTGCCTTCATTTGTTCATATTATCGGCTGTTCACTGTAAATGATTTCAAAATTAAATTGTCATATAATAAATCATAAAACCTATTTGCTTTAAAAATAAATTTATTTTATTTATAATTATATTTATATATAATAATTTTAAATATTATTGACATTTCGATTCATGATTTCTTTGCATGAGCATAATTAGTGAAAAGTTTTCATAAAGCTGAAAACGCAAAGTAAAAACAGATTATCAATTGCAGCTGTTACAAGACTAAAGTGTGGACGTGCTTTGCACAAGCATACTTAATAGGTGATCCAAACTGAATTTACATAACAAGTTGTTGCTGTTTGTTATGTGCATCCTGACATGCGTGCTCACTTTCCAAACGCATCTCTGCGTAATCGATTGAACTACAGGCATACAAACATGTTTGTAAACGATCAGATTGATGCTGTTATTTAATGAAAAATTCAGATTGTCTAAAATTTGATACAATAAAAAATCTACTAAACGGCCCCAGAGACTGTTTTTTTTTTGTGTTAAAATAAATTCTGGTACTGGTAGTCTTATCAAATTTCATTGTCACATTGTTTAAGTTTATAAAAGGTTTCATGAGACTTGGGATTTTCCATAAATCCGGTCTTACTAATGGTTTTTTATATGCCAGTATTAGATTTAGTTGCTGCTGTACTTTCAAGTAAATTCCCCTACACCACTGCACCACTGCACCACTGAACCGTTACAGCATGAAAGATTTGTAAATAAAGGAAAATTTTATAATTTTTTTTTTATAATTAATTTCCAAAAGTTTGTCTCTCAAAATGAAAGCCGGCGGTAAAAGCCAATAAGCCATTTTAGTCAGATGCCGAATAAGAAAACATACGCTGTTGTGCGGCTTTGGATCGGGCCATTTTTGAATTGTACAGGTTTAATAAAAACCACTGCGTTTTCTTTTTGGCTCGTTTCTGAAAACTAAAAATTCTTAACTCGTCATTGCTTGTGTTGTGGGATGCAGCAAATTGTTTATGTGTTGGTCCATTGTGTCCGGCTGTCCGTTTGCTTTACTCGCTTTTCACTTTTAGCTTGTAAGCTTCTTATCTTGTTTTCATTTTAAGTTTTATGGCTGGTTGCTTTCTGTTTCTACTTTTTTATGGCTTTTTTATGAAAATTAGAACCTGATTTTTGCTGTAATTCCCAAAATTAATACCTTTAAATAGAAGTTTGCTTTTTTCCCTCACTGCGTACTCGACTCGTGTGGCAGTTTGCTGAGCGTTTGTGTACGGACCAGCCAGTCTTTACTTGCTTTTGTTATTCGATATTTTCTAATTGAAATTCAAAAGCAAAAATATAAAACCACTAAAATTATTGATTTCTTCTCATATTGCATTAAGTTTTTTTTGATATTTACACATATGTACACACGCAAACATATACACTTTATTACACACATACACATATGAACATTCAGCTTGTAAGGTGAGATTGGTTTATGGGCGTTTCTGAGGCATATTTTGCTATAATTAGGACAAAAAAATTCAACACTTGCTTTCAATTAGTTGCATTTTGTATTATTTAGTAATAAATATCAATATATCTTAACATTAATATGTATATGCATTTACATATGTATGTATATATGTGTGTGTATGCATGTTCATAAATGTTAAAAACTTATGTCATAATAATCTTCAAATTGACATAAAATAACAAAATATTTATGACGGCTGCCGCAAATTGATTATGTGTAGAGATCAAGTCGGCGTTAGACAGGGCTCAAACAGATAAGCCGAAATTTTTGGGGCAGACAGACTCCATTATTGTAACATAATTTGGAGAAGGTTATAAGAATGACAGTCAGCTGTTGTAGAGGTTGATTTTCCTCTTGCCCTTCCTTAATAAATTTATTTGCGTAAACAAGTAATGAATTAAAAAAAAATATCTTTCAATTAAAAAATATGCACCGGCCTTCAATCGCTCAAATCTCAGCAATTTCATATAATGAATTCGCCGCAGCAGGCTTCATAACTTCAAATATATCTTTATGCATTTGTCGCGTCATGTAGCCGTCGGCCTAATCATTTTGATCGCTATCATTAGGAGTTGACATTTCACAAAATATAATAATTAATTTTAATTTATTCTCACTTCCAATATACAAATAAATATTTCATTAATTAATTTATAATATTAATTTTATAATATTTTTGAGCTGTTAAAGGCCACCTACCAAATCAGCTACCCAATCGTACGACTTGTTAAATATGTCATATCTGCTGACAAAATATGACAGTGTGTACTAAAAGTTTATACGAATTTTTGTGTTATGAAAAATGTAAATCATTGATTTGATTAAAACTGGATCCAAATATTTCAATACCCACGCTGATCCCTAATGGCGGTAATATAATATCAAATAATATAATAATAATTTACAATAACTATTACATATATTAAAATAATACATTAGAACGATTTTCTGACATGTTGCAGTTGCAGTTGCAACCAACCAACGTTTTTAATGACGGGCATGCAGAGTTGCATTTACTTCAACTAGCTGACAAAAAATTTGTTTGCATCATTTTTGTATAATAATGTGGCAGCTAAAACGATATTTTGATGGGTTTTTTTTTTTAACAGTGTAGAATCACATCAGATTTTCGAATCATACCACTACGAGCGATAGTAGTAGCACTACTTTTGCTCTACACAGCTACATTAGAAAAGGAATTAAATTGGTGCCATTCTATGATTAGACGCGACGTCGTGCAGTTGTATTGTCCTTAAAACCGCTTCCCTCACATAAGCATATATATCCTATTTTTGACATTTTGCAGTCTGAAGCGTGCTAGGTTAACTTGTGTGGATGCATAATGCTTTACAATGTAAAAGGTTAGAAACACAATATACAAGATATTAGTCTGGCTTCTTACGACTGGTTTAACAGTACACGACACGTTTTGGCCCTACAAGCGTTAATGCAAAGGCTGCAAATTTAAAAATATTTGTGCAAATTTTTTGTGGCTCTTTTTTGGAAATTTATTCACTATATTACTTGCTACCATTTTCAATCTATTTGATTTCTTGTTGCACTCAGCAGATACGCCACGTCAGGCTACCGACTAAAATCTCCCAAAAATAGTCTGCATATGCGCATATGAAATGTGTTATTGCCTCTTCAACGCTTAAATGCCAACTTACATCTATTCCTAATCATGATCCACATAATTGTGCTTAGATTTTTATATGTCGTAAATATATCGCCGACATTCCAAGCATTCTAAATACCTTTTAGAAATGCAAAATTTACATGAATAAAATTTTTTAAATACTTTTTAAACTAGTTCGATGCTCGGAAACGAAATTTTTCTCTTTAAATCTTGTTGAAAACGTCAAAGTTACAAACAGCTGTAAATACAACACTGTAACAAAAAATTAACAAAGTCGCTTTACGAGTACAGCAAAGTAAGTTCTCCCCTTTATTATTTTTTCTCCTCAAGAAAAGATGTCAAAAAAGGTTGTTTGTGGCTGTTCTTAATAATTTGGCCACCCACTGTATTATGTGCTTTTTAATTTCTTTGAATCTCAACCAAATTTTAAAACCTTGAGCCAGCCGTCTTAGTCCTCTTAACCAAATAAAAAGAATATGACTTTTATTTTCACTGGTCCAAGAGCCCGGCACGCCAATATTGAATGCCATTTCCAGCAATCAATTGTGTAGTAAACTCACTTTGTTCATTTACCAAGAAGAAGGCTAATAAAAGTGTCCATAGTGGGGTTTATAAATGTAATCCTATGATGACCTTCTTCTGTAGTTAATAAAAACTGACAAAAGCATCAATCAAAAAGTGACAGTTTTGAAACGAAAAACAAAAAAATAAAAATGGAAAAGAAGAAAAAGTATTGCCAGCAGCAGCGCAGTACATAAAAATACTGGCAAATGGTTGCATTTACTCGTACGGGAACAGAAAAAGGAAAGGAAAGCTGAACAGGAATCATAATGTGCAGGAAAAAAATGTCTAACATTTCAAAGACAAAAAGCCGATTATATGGAAATTTTCGTATCAGTAATTTATACGTAAATATTACAAAATTCTATGCCATTTAAAAACGTCGTGTTAAAATCTTATTGTATTTGCTACACTGTTGTACCAAATAAATGCAACTCTGATCGGATTGAAATGAACATTTTAGGAAAACTTTTATAAATCATTAAAAGGATTAATCACAGAAGGGTGCAGAAATCGTTAAAAGTTCCGGGAATTAGAAAAATTTCAGTTTTAACGTGACTGGTTCGGCTGTTACATTCCCAGACATGTTGGGCAAATCCTTTATGACTGCAATATTAATTTTCTACAATTTTCACTTACTTTTGATGATTCTTGTTTTATTGGCGATTTTAGTTTTAGCGATTTTCTTAATTTAGTTCACAATGTTGCCAACATATATCAGGACGATTTGCACTTGGCCGATTTTCCGTATTTCATCGCTTCTAGAATACATATTTAAATTTGGCTTTTACTTTTTACTTATATATATATTTTTTTTAATGCCGATAAAATTTGTTTCATCTTTTCGATTTTGTTTTCCTTGTCGGCAATTAATCTGGAATTATTATTATCTTGCTGATTTGTTTTCAGGACTCCATAGAAGTCATGACTAGTCCAGCAATGCTATATATATTTGTTACCA
The DNA here is from genome assembly GCA_963402855.1 of Ormia ochracea. Taxonomy (NCBI): domain Eukaryota; kingdom Metazoa; phylum Arthropoda; class Insecta; order Diptera; family Tachinidae; genus Ormia; species Ormia ochracea. Next base: position 21,618,266 of record OY727105.1, read on the forward strand.
GTTATTTGGTCATCAGCTTCACTGTACGATGTAAAATGTATTTACATGTACAATGTCCATTCGTTACCACTGCTTCAAACTGGGATCAACTTAACTCATAAAACGTCAAAAGTAACATGTTTACAAGCAACATGATTGATAAACACATGTCAGTTGAGCCGCAAAAAAAAATTGTACACAACTCACAGCTGTGCAATGTTTGCACTTCTAACGCACTCACTTCATTTAGACTTATGAAATAATGAAAAGATATCGGAATTTCAATAATAATAAAATATAAATATGTATGTATTTATGTACTATATGTGCAGAAGGTATGTATGCTTTTATGGGAGAGTGTAAACTAATTGAAATTGCTCGCATGCCCATGATTTGGTCAACAGATATAAACTTTTGTTGAAAAATGCGAATGAAGTGTTTAATATGATATAAGATTGTAAGAAGAATAAATAAGAAAGCACGAACGAACTCAATAGCTTGGGAAGGGTTTCCTGGAGAAGGGGCTTACCTCACTCAAGAATACAGGGAGAGCACGCAGAAAATCAATTAGATATACAATAGTTGCACACGTATGAATGTGCACTGTAGGATAGTGTAGGATAGTGAAACGGGGACTTTATAACCATTATATTAACTATGTAGCCGGTCTTCACCTCAGTAACTAATCTATGACAAATGTCAATGCATTCTGTAATTCAAAGCATTCTGTCATTCGATTGCTCTCTTCCGGTTTGACTGCCTACCCCCATTGACGCCTACCGTCACAAGTCCGCATACTTTTATTGGGCTTTTATATAATGTAATAAAGCCCAAATTTTGTGTAAAGATCAATTTACACTGCAAGAAAAATAACCAAAAACAGCAGCAATAGAGAGACAGACAGACAAAACCCAATCAAATTCCTTTTTAATATGGATTCAGAATATATATGTTTTATAGGATCGCAAACTAATATTAAAAATAATTATCATCTCCATAACGAACCTACACTCAGAAAAATATCCTATGGAATTAATACAATGGTATAGATCACTTTAAATTAATAATATTAAATACAATGCGCGCAACTCTGCGCTGGCCCAACTATATATTAACGGATTTCTTATATCGTGGTCACATTAGTTCAATAGTTCTTCAAATTGATATTAAAACTTGATATGATTACACTGTTAAATCAAATGGCATTTAACGTTCTTAAAAATTATTTAAACGATCTAAACTATTAGAACAATACTATATCTTCTAGAAAATATAATGTGAAACGTCGCATTGAGAATTAATAGGGACACGACATTAATTTGATACGGTGTTTTCACTGATTATTAATATGGTAATCACATAACTTGAATAGTTTTCCACATTGATATATAATACTTTAAAATTTATTTTTTTATAGAATAAAACTATTCAATTCCAATAGCTTTGATGTCATTTAAGTCAAATTTTGTCCCTATTAAATTAATAGGGACTCTTTGGACAATTTAATAGGTTCGCTTTTTCTGAGTGTATATACCGTTGGTCTCAAGTAGAAAGTGTCTAACTAGCATTCTTTTCGCACTGCCTTCGTTTAGTGCTTTCAATCTACATTTAGATCAAAAACAAAAAATGCTAGTTAGGCCCTTTGTAGTTAAGACCAATGCTATAGACTTCTATTATTTGTCATGGAGAAGGCTACCAAAGCAGCCTCAAAATCAGCATACATCCAAAGGTAGTAAATTTTTCAACATATAGAAAGGCCCGAACTGGTAACCAACCTTTCATCCTGTCCATATCCTGTCCATATGATGAATAAGAATATAAAAAAAGTTTTAGAATTGTAAATTAATTTACGATATTATTAGTGATATCTACGTGTCAAAGTGTTAGCAAACGTTGTATTGTTGTTGTCTTGTTGCTTCATTGTTGTAGAAACAATGTATAGATTGCAACAATATAACATGTGAATGAACAAATGTGAGTACGTGCAGGAGAGATCACAGTTCGTTCTGTTATAGGATAACCCGGCTGACCGACACACTGGTCGATAGTAGAAGAAGCAAAAAACAAAAAAAAAATGAATGTGTACAAAAAGACAATGTAAAAATGCAGCTGGGCGTACGCGTAGTTGCATTCAACAATTGGTTAAACATACTGTATGCTGCTTGTGCACGCATGCAGCCATGCAGGCATGCAACATACGAGTTAAAACCAGTTACCAATTGGTAATACAATTCTTTTATCAAACTCAAATCTATTTCAGATTAAGTTGGACTCTTACACGATTTGTATTGTAGAAATAATGTATCTACAAACTGAATCTTCAAATTAATGTTTGGGGTCATGCCACCATGTTACGCGTATTTTTCACTTTCCTTATGCATGTGAATGCAAAAAAGCTTATGGTGGCCTTATTAGAAGACTAGAATCTTCCGCTTCATAATGTTTTTTTTTTTTGTGTATTGGAAAAAGGTTTTCTACTAAAAGCTTGTTATGGCAATTATTTATTTCATAATTAAAAAAAAGGCCAGGGCCTAGCAATGGGTTAACTGGCCGATTTGTAGACGGGAATAAATGCATGCAAATAGTAAAGACGGAGAAAATTTAATTACGATTAGAAAAGAAAATATTTTAACTTAGAAATCAGTTAATGAAATTTATTATTATTCGGGCCTATCCCCACAATTTAAATTTAAATAAATATCTTTTAATTAAAAATTGCCAATTGCCATTAGTTGGTCCAAAAATAAAATGTACATGTTTATATAAGAATGCTTATTTTAAATACATCGCAACTAAAGGTATTCTCGATAACCGATGACGTTCTTGTCTCTTGAAACGTTTTACTATTTTTGACGCCAATGAAGAGATATAGTGTGGCCAACTTAATAAAAAGAAGTATGCGTTTTAAAAATTATGTTGACAGGCATCATCAGCACAAAATTAGTGTTGCAAATGTTTTTATATGTTTGCAAAAACGCTGCTCTCGCCGCTGCATTCAAAATAATTATGAACTTGTATACATTGGCTACAAATGCAGCCAGCGTCTTTGGTAGTCGTGAATATGGCTGGGCCGAAAGCGTTTAATGCTAAATATTAAAAGATTTTTATATACAATTTTCAGAATTTAAAAATCTTTTCTCAATTTGAATTTACTTTACACGTTAATACTTTTAATAATGAAATCAAACATTATGGTTTTTGGATCCAGTCATGGGGATCGAAGTATTTTGTGTGAGCTCAATTTAAAATTATTTTAATGATATAATTATTTACTTGATGTCACTTGATGCCACTTGATTGCATTCCGCCCCATTGTGCTTCGTGTTTAAGTGAAATTGCTTCCGATCATCATCGTCTTTGAGCTCGCATATACGCTGACAAAAATAAAATTTCGTTCTTGCCTAAATGGGCCCTTCTCGTGTCCTGTCTTTATATTTATTATATGTTGTTTTTGCTCTGCTCTGTTGCTGACATTGTTGTTGTTATTGGCAGCAATTTTATAATGTTTGCCCAAAATGGAATGGTTCCTTGTCATTATACGAGTAACAGTTATTTACTATTTACTATCGGTTACACATAACAATGAAGGCGACAACTAAAGCAACAACAAAAATAGGAAAACCAGCACTGTTCAATTTCGCCTGTGTGTGCGTTGCCAGAATCAAACAGTTTTTTTTTATTGTCTAACCGAGCATGATATTTATTGGTGTTTGTACGTCCATTCAATTATTTATTTATTTTTCTTCCTGTCTGGATGTCTCTCTATCTGTCTGTCTGTCTGTTTAATTTATTTAATGTTTTGTATAAACAATAATTGTGTTAACCGTATTATTCGTTTTGTTTGGTAATTTCACAAATTACTGTCATGGCATTTGTGATGATGTACAAAGAATGATTCGTAGCCATGCAACTACTGGGAAAAGTTGCCCCTGTAACTTATGGAATTAGGGACGCCATTTTTAATTGATTAAATTGCAAGTTTCGGTAAAGAGCGTATAACGAGAATCTCACATGTAAGTACTGAAAACCAGCGAATTCTTCTTCAAAAGCAAAGCAAATTCGTGTATCTAAAAACTAAGTTTATGCCAAATTAAGGCGAAGTGGTACCAGCTGAACTTGCTCCAGCAACAATCACTTCGCAGCGAAAAGCGGATAAGGATTTTGTTGAATATTAAAACAGCAAATCGAAACAACAGATGAAAAGTATCAGCAACTTAAAAGTGAAATAATTCTTTTACATTTTTGGCTATTTTAAGCTAGTAGTAAGGCGAATTCATATGAGGTGAACCCAAGGGCATTCGCCTTTAGAATAGAAACCGCAAACCGAAACAACAGATGAAAAGTATCAGCAAGTTAAAAGTAGAATAATTCTTTTACATTTTTGGCTATTTTAAAATTTTATTAATTAATTTAATATTTAAATAATAATTTAATTTAAAAATGTTTTTATTTTTAAATTTTTTTGGCGAAATATTTTTTAGTTTTGCGTTTAAAGATATGTATCTTAAACAAATTTAAACTTTTTCTAATACAGTAAAATCTCGCTATTTTGGACACCTGAAAATCCGGATACCATCATTTATTCTACATCAATAATTCGGACGACACTTATTTCTTTCGCTTTGGCAATAAAAATTAATTATCGGAAAAGTTTTATGTCAGATATTTCATCAGCCCCTCGTAGGGGCTCTTAAAACTTTTACATTTACGTAGGAATTCCGCCGAAACAATTGATTTACATGTTGATTTAGCACCTAACATTTAAATAAATGTGGAAAATGATTCGTTGAGTGATGAAGTTGAAAGCAATGATGATGAGACTGAAGAAGATGATGAGGTTGAATCTTTCACTGTATAAAATATTGCGAAGAGCAGAGACTTCCTGCTGGGGATATTTTAAAACTAAAAAGCCTCAGAGATACTAACGATACTAAACTTCGACGGATGAAAATATCCAACTATTTGTCCAGCAATTGATGTAATAATTTATAAAAATGACTTATTTTGGACTCACACGTAAATATAAGTTTGCTATACACACTACATATATAACAAAAGACTTCTTTAGTTGTTGGAAATTTTTGTTTCGGAAATTCGGGCATTTTGATATTTGGGAAAACACTTGATTTTTATTTGTCCGCACTATCGAGATTCTACTGTATTCACATATATTTTCTTTGTTTTCATTTAAGCAAATACTAATTTAAAAAAAGAAAAGAAATGTTTCCTCAAAACGGACATGAATTCGCCCTGAAGTCGAAAAGCAGCTGTGATCTTAAGATCAGCTGATACTGGTTTCGAATTACGCATTATCGCGAAAAACATTAATTAGAAAATAATTTATATGCATTTCTTTGTTCCACATGTAAAGTAAACTTAAACTGCTAAAGTTTTAATAATAGATAAAAATAATTATTAGTAATTAAAATGCCTAAAAATATGCAATTTGGAATTCGACTAAAGGATGAATTCCAGGAGAACGGGGGAAATGGGAGATTTTTAATAAAAATATATTAAGAATTGAAAAGAGACTTAATTATTTTTTTTTGAATATATGAATAATGAATATATTTAAATTTTATCCAATTTCTCCCTCTCAAGCCTAAAAATAATTCTCTGCCTCCTTGTAAATTATTTATTTGTGACCTTTCTAACATAAAACGATATTTGTAGAAGATGGAACCGCCTTAACTTTCTATTAATTATTTTACTTTTCATATTAAATCTCAAAGCAAAGACTTAAATATTTCGTCTTTTTTTGAAATACTGAAAAGTAGAAAGTGTTAACAAAAAGAATAATAATTGATATTAATTAATCTGACTCGAGTTCCACATCGGGCCAATAAATTATCAAACTGTATTTTCATAATTTTCTATATGAAATTGTAAATTTAATTAATGCATAATAAATTTCTCTTAAATATTTTAACATATTGAAGATGTTTTATGTGTTAATATATTTTCCATGCATGGTGTAGGGTGTATCTGAATAACAAAAATGCTTTTGCCAGCATTTTATACTTACAATCTAGGCAGATAATCGCGTATTTAATCATTTGCAACTTGCCGTAAAACAAATAAACGGATATGCCTAAGATTCTTAGGAATTCCACTTTTATAGCGCACTTAAATGATATATGTTGGATTAAAAGCGATTTTCCACTTAAAATTAAATGTATACGGTGTGCCAAAATTCACTTTGCCGTCATTTGTGCAGTAAAGTTGGCAGCACTTAAAAACAATTCAATAGAAACCAAAAGTTTAATCAATATTTAATTAAATTAAATTTATTTTTTTAAAAAATAATTTCTATTTTAAATATTTATTGTAATTTTATTTAATACTTTTATTTCATGTTAAAATGTCGCACTTCGTTAGAAAATGTTATTTGGTGTGAAAAAGCCGCAGAAGCGAAAAACTTCGCCGTGCTTAATAATAATGGAATTTATTTTAAATGTCAATATGCATAGCTGCATTTCTTTTATCAGCTGAGTTTACTTGCTAGTTTACTAAAAAATATTATATATACATATTATTGTTAATAATTTGTTATTGTTTATGAAAGAGTTGTTTGTGTCTTAATGTGGAAGGCAAACTTGCTTGCATTTGAAAGCCGAACAATTTTTAAACGCATATTATCGATCAGCTGTTTGGAAACATTCCCTAATAACCTTAAAAACACACAAATTTTAATGTCACTAAACGTCGTTAATGAGTGTTAAAAATATTACCGAATCGCGTTACTGGTTGTAATATGAGCTGACCATTGAAACCACGCAATTTGTTTTCGGTAATGCCCCGATTTTCAAAATTTATGTTTACCAAATGTTGCTGGCCAGTTTTAAAAAGGTCACTGAAACGCATTAGCGGCTCTAATATGAACTGGCCACTGTGAATGTACAATTAGGTCTCGTTAATAGCAATGATATTTCAGGCACAGTCGTAACTATTTAAATTCAATGATAAAGAGCTCTGCATGAAAGGCCCTTTAGTGCTCAGAGGTTGCAAGCGGAACGATAAGCAATTGTGTGCACACATACTCATGCAGTGCATACCTCTAACCTTTGCACCTGTGATGAAGGGTATAAAAATCAAACTGAGCTACTTTCTGTAAACAATCTCTCCATTTGCTTTTTATTGCTACTTTTATATTTTATTTTATTTAAATCAGTGATTTCCAAATGCATGTGCGATGCCATGTGCACTGTGGAGAACTGTTAAACGTGCACCACGTTCGCTGTAAGTACATCTTATTGAGGAAAAACCAGTTACCACAATTCCAAAGTTATAATTATGTTAGAGGGAGCAACATATGCACATGTATTCTTAAAGGCATGCTTATAACCAGAAAGTGGCTTAAAGTGTTGCTTTCATGTCTGGCATTGTGTGTCAGTCAGTCGGGCTAGTCATTCGTAAAGTTGGCTTTAATTTTGAATTTCATTTATTATTTATAATCGCCGCTCGACCGGCATCGACATTTGGCACACATGCCAAAATCCGTTTGTTACGTTCATTGGCCTGATTGACAGCTGAAAACGGCTCTAGACACATTGAATGTTACCACTCCCCTTTATACCTTCTTACAACTTCCTTTTCTAGCGCAATACCATCACTTTAGACGTGTTTTCAACTCGAAACTACTGCTACAATTGTCAAATATATAGGCGTGTGTGTGTTCATAGGCGGCACTAAAAAAACTGCTTGTAGCATATCGCTGGCACATCCTTTCCATCTGGCAGAGATCATCTGAACAAGATCGAAAGCTCTACTGGCAAACTAGTTTTCTTCTTTCCATTTTCCTCATGTTCACTGAGTCAAACGTAGCCAGATACTTATTTTGCATATTGATCGGTTGCTCATGTAAAAGTCAAATTGAAGTCGCTGCTGTGCTGAACGAGCTAACTAGCTGTGGACAGAGCGACAGACATGCCGAGTGAATGACTGACGACAGCAAACAATAGAGCAAAGCAGGCAAAGAGCATTTGTAAGCTTCTCTTTTTTCCTTTCTGCTCAGCATTTCACTTTTATTTTCACTGATCATTTTGTATTTTAATCGCAATGACTTTGTATGAATGCTGGATATTTTCAATTACACTTGGAGAAATTAAGCGATAAGTGTAGCTTCAAGTTCTAATTTTTACATAACAAGTATCTGGTCTAAATACTGCAGCCTACAATCAGTGGCCGGCTTTTATTTGTTTAGGCTGTTGTAAAATTAACATAAGTGTTTGAGAATTGGAAGTACACTAAGCCAAAAAGGATTTCGAACGCTACAACTCTCCAAAGAAAACCTAAAGAAATTATTCCAGTGATGGAAAATGCGAGAAGATAAAAATATAAAATCAGTCACAAGCTGAAATAATTCGTATCTGATCAGCAGACAATAACGAGACATACTTGAATTTAGGCTTATGCGGCAACTGCTAGCTGAGCTACATTTTGTAGTTTTGTAGTGTCACTAAAGCAAATTTAGTTTGGTAGACAAGTCACAGCCTTAAAGTATGCAGTATTAATCATTTATTTTAAAGGCAGAAAGGATTTGAGTTTCCGTGCTCTGCACTGAAATTTCAACATTCTTGTCAAACCTCAGAGGACACAATCTCTTAGGTCAAAGCCGACTTATTTTCACTTGCACGCTGTTATTTGCTTACTCGTACCGTCATAAGGTTTCTACGCGGAATTCTATTTTGTATATCTCTTTTGCAATAATTTTCAGTGTATTAAACTGAAACATTGTAAAGACTGTAAGAAATACTGCCATCAATTAACTTGAAAATTAAAAGAAAAAAATAAAAATGTTTATGTAGAGTAGAGCTTCGGAGCTCAGGCTATTAGATAAGACATGCTTTGCAAATAAGCCTTGTTTTGTACAATTATAATAAAGTTTCTGCCGGTATGTAAGTTTGTGGCTCCGTGTATTAAACTTATAACGAGTATTAATATTATTTGTAGCCGTTTTATTCATTCAACATTCATCTATTGCAACTTGTTTATTTAAATGGTATAATTAAGATATTTTTAAATTCCATTATTTAAAAAAATTAGAGAGGAAAAAGGAAAGACAAAAAGAAACATGTACGATAATTATGACCGATAAGGCTGTGCGCTGCAAAAAAAATCCATTTGATTTAACTGCAGATTAAATTATTCATTTAGAAGCCTTAAAAATACTTTGCCATGCAAAAAAAAATTTATTTTTTATTTACATAATAATATAAAATTTTTTGCAACATGGCATCCTTCGGCAGGATCTCTCTGTTACCGGTTGTAAATCCAATTATAAGCTGATTTCCTTATAATTTTGTATAAAAGAGAAATCTTTCCTCCGATAGGTGGCACTAGTACAGCTGAATGGTAATGTTACACTAAACAAGGTAACTTCAGTTGCAATCATTTTTATTTACCCCCTTGCCATGCCTTCAATAGTTAATTAAATCAATTAAAGTGGATGTTCAATGTTAAGATATTCAATTAAATGTTTAATTAAACCAATTGATGTCTTATTTGCTCTCCTGTTTAATTATTTATTATTTTATAAATTACTTATTTATTGTCCATTTGATATAGTAATATATTTAGTAATACAGGGTGTACCAATAATGTGTTTAATTTTTAAAAGCTTTGCCTGACAAATGACTATTAAAAATTCCGCCAGTAAGAAAAATGTAAATGTATGATTTTTAGTCCTGTACAGCGATTGACTTTGGCTTTATCGATAATATGGCATAATATTTTAATTTCAATTAAATTCGGGAATGGATTTCAATTAAAAAAAAATGTCAGTCACGCATTTTGCAATGATATCAATAATGCGTTTAATGTGGCTACGGCTTTATCGATAAATATTGTAACAAATATTGTGGTGAATGAATTACGTTATCGAACGATGATTTTCTACAACCGGAATTGGAAAATAATAATGTAAACGGCGCAACTTGCCAAAAGTTACTTGACCACAATTGTACGTGAAAGACAATGCATAGGCCAATGGGGTTCGCAAAGTGGAAATTTGCAAACTGGTAATGTAGGAGAATACGATCCTGCCATCATTTGACTGTTACTATTTTTCATTATTACTGGCATAGGATTTCGCTTAAAAGCATTTGGTTTTTATACATGAAACTAAAACCTCTTATTGGAAGACTCTATATATTCTCTGGATTTTGATTTGCCTGATAACTTATTCAAAATATATCTAATTAAATCTACAATTTGCCACGAGAAAAAACTTTTTAAAATTCACTCCTATTCAGTTAATGTTCAATTAATTATTTCACTGAATCAATATATGATTTAATTGAAAACCAGAACCGGTAATTGCTATTTAAAAGAAGTTATTTTGTTTTCATCTAAATTAGTTAAAATTCGCTGGTAAAACTTTTAATGAAAAATATTGCGCAAACTATTTTAGTTTCAATTAAATTCAAGAATGGATTTAAATTAAAAAAATTTCAGCCACGCATTTTGCAATGATATTCGTATGTCACATGCGCTTTCAGCGACATACGAAGGACGCAGTTGCACTGACCTCTGAATCTGCTAATTTTCTCTTCTACTAACAGAAGGCCCCGAACCCAAAAATTCATTATTTAAGACAAGCATCTGCCTTGACGCACATGTACATTTGACTTACGTTATAAGCGTATGCAATACCAGTCGACGGCCTGAATGTTCTTTGCCAGCCATATACGTTCCTCTTTTCTTCACTTCACTTGGCTTTTTTGTGTACAGATTAAAAGATACGGCAGCAAAAATTTGCCAAAAAAATATTTTTGTTGTCTCAATAATTCCAATGAATGCAACTGACCTCTTTTAACCCAACAATTTGCAATTAAAACGACTTATCACATTTAATTATTTTGTGTTCTTTTTTTTCGTCATTTTAACAGGCAAAACTTTAAAATATTTGAAATTTCGCAAAATTATAGACGCGAAAAAAATATTATGTATTTCGTTTTATAACTTTATCGAATAGAAAAATTTAAATTTGCAGAGCAAAAAAAAAAAAAATAAAAATAAAAATAAATAAGTAAATGAAAAAAATGCATTGAAAAACATGTTGGTATTTGAAAATATCGTCTGCATCTGTAAGTGTTCGCTGAGATTCGTTTATAATCAGTCAGCGGCTGGTTGCAAGTATCACTGGCATGCAGCAAACAACAAACAGGGCAGTTTCAGTTGAGCTGAGTGGTACAGGTGCCGCCGCCAGGCAGCGGAGCCAACATGACAATCACCGGCAAGCGCCGACGAGAAAAGAAAAACTAAACAAGTTATATAACCGGCACAAGGAGAAAATCGTTTAAACTGTAATCGTATCCATAAGATTTATTTTAAATTGAATAAACTGAAAAGCGAACAGCAGATACTTGAAAAGAGTCATAGAAATCAAAAAACTAAAGTGCGGCAATAAATTGGCGAACCGCTCCCGGGTCCAATGTGTGATCACACTTAAGCAGCAGCAGGCATACGAGTGCATACTTATGTTTACATACGAGTACGTAAGTGTGTATGTGTGAGTTGCTTACAAGTGCAGCTGTTGGCTTCAATTCACACTGGGCCGTTATTAAATAAATTTCATTGCAAATATCTGAGGGAAAATATTTCTATTTCAATGATACTAAACTATTTACGTAAATTATAATTTATAAAAAAATTTTTATAAAAATAATAATAAAAAAATGTATAAAAAAATATATAATATATATAACTATTTCCTATATCTTGCTTCAACTCTTGAACTTTTTCGCGAATGAGATAATACAAATATAGAAAAATTCGGCTTGTCATATCTACTTACATAAATAAGAATTTAAAAATAATTTTTTATAAAAGATCTAAAGCTGGAAAAGGTATTAAATAATTTATAAAATAACAAGAACGAGTTAAAAATAAAAACGAAATAATTTAATTATACTTTATTTTGTTTATAACAAAATAATCTGGATTAGCGGGCAACAAAGGATGCATTTGAGCCAGCTGATAAACCACAATCTCCAGTTTGAAGCTAGTCTCATGAGCATTTTTTTCTATAAAATCGTTATAAACTGGCACATAAAAAATCAACTCTGTGTAGGAAATAAAATAATTAATAATTAAAAATTGTCTTTTCTTTTCCAATTTTGTCTGATGGATACTTTTATTGGCAATCGCTGAGTGACCAAAAAAAATTTGTTTTTGTGTTTTGCAAACTTGGCGTGATTTTGTTTTTCTAATTCTCAATTGATTTGCGAGAATAAGGCCTTCAATCAGTTCGGTTTTGGCACCACTGTATCAGCTTAAACACTCAACCGACAAAATGAATAATTGCCCAATAATTACGCAACTTTCTAAAATTAATTTCTCAATATGAAATTATTTTCTACTTTTAAGATAATTCCGACTGTGAAATTTTTTTACATGCCATATTCGGCCCACAGTGTTTCTAAAGTCTTATAAAGTAGTAACGTTTTGGGAAAATCCAAAAACTGCTGATAGAGAAGAAACGCTTAACATGTGGCGGACATGAGTGTAACACCTTCAAATGTGAATGGGCAGCGTAACACATTCATGGCTGCCAATGTATTTTCGAAGTCGTGTTTGGTAACAAACGACTATTTGAAGTTGTTCAAGAGTTAAGAGTTCAGCTGGTACTCGTTCAGACATGAAAGTATTTAGTACTTGTTATGGGTGTGAGCGTGTACTTTGGGCATTTAATCCTTTAGCTGATCTTTTGACTAATTTTTCTTATATTTACAAATGCTCATATGTTTGAGCTTTTCGTTATTGTTGTTGTTGTTGTTGTTGTTGTTGTTGTTGTTGTTGTTGTTGTTAAATAAGCGTTGTGGTCTAGCAAAAGTATAGAAATGAACGAGTGAAGTCTGCCCCGGGTATGGCTTGCATAACTTTTATAATCATCAACCGTTTTCATTTGTTGTTATTCAATGTTTGTTGGCATTTGTTTATTAACACTTTTCATATGCCACAATCTCTCAATTGGCATGCATTTGCAACAAACACTTGTTGACGCAATAAAATTTGATTATATTTTGCTTTACGGCCTTTTTTATTACAGCGAGTTTTCAGAAATATTTAAAATAATTAAATATATGTTTCTTTCGCTTTTCATTTACACAAATAGTTTTATAAAAATTTTCATAATCGATATATTTTTATATCCTATTAGCAATTGCAACTGATGTAATCTTAATTTATATTGGGTGGTGGGTGAAGTTTTTTCGCGATCAGCCTTGAGCAATATTCGCATTGCTTTAGATACAGTGAAGCTGTGATAAAGTGTAACTAATATCATGTGATGTCTAGACTTCTTATTTTGGAAAAAACTAAAACCTCTGTTGCTGCGATATTTGTGTTAGACGGGAATAGCTCAGAGTGCATTGTGGCTAAGTGAAACATCCGTTAGGCAAATTAACTTAGATGGATAAAAATCACCCAACTTTCAATAGCGAATACGAGGCATGGTAAGAAGACAATGAGACGTTGCTGCTTTTCCAATCTCACTGAGCGGTTTTTGCTGTGATGAGGTATATATTTGTACTTCGGTGCTGCAACATTACCGCCACGATTTATTTTACCCCACAGTAATGCGATTCATTCATACGAAAATCTTGCGTGGTGATCCTATTCCTTTTATAAAAATCCCATCAAAATTGACTTACAAGCACTCCACTACGGGTTTTATACAAACATGATGCAAGCGAAGAAGGCGAGCAAAACTTTTCCCTCGCTTTCGCATTTTGTGTGCAGTACCCCATATGGCAGATTCCTAGTTTTCGAATATTTACTCATAGTTTTATTTTTACCCTCAACCAATAGTTGTGAAATAAATTCACAACCATGATTGCATCTACTTTCACACATACATTCACACACGAGTATGCACTTATACATACATTGATTATGTATGCATATTTCCTTGCATGTTGCTTCAACTTTAAGACCTTGATGGCAAACTTTGCGCGCAACCATTTTACATCTTCATGAACATCAAATCTAATTTTGTGCAAAATAACCGCATTGAAAACGAATTGGAAGAGTTATTAAAACGCCCACAACTAGCGATCCAACTAAGCAAAGCAAAGGTTTTGCTTTTCATGCAGTGCAAACTCAATAATTTTACAATTTCAATTTTTCCAACTCTTCAATTTTCAGCATTTTCACATGCCCGCCTGTTACATAATTAAAACTAAATATTCAACTGTTATCGGATCTGCAAAATAAAGTCTCGGCTCAAGTCAATACATAAACACAATGTAGATGATTACGAGTACAAGCCCATACAATGTACTCACACACATGTGGTAAGTCTTTCAAAGCTCTGGTATTTACAAACTCGTTGGTTTAAGGTTTTGTGTGTGCAACGCAAATACTCGTATCGTGGGAGAAGCATGCAAATGCATATTGACAACATCAGTGGCTTTTTAGTTTATTACGGCGATGCAAATTATCTGCACACATTATATGTGTAGACTGCATAAAATGAATATGCCGTGTTGCACAATGGAGCAGTTCACTTCTCGGGAAGAGAGTAAATATGATGATAAATGTCAGTTGTCCTATTAAAAACAAGAGAAGAAATGCCAATATACACAGTGTATGATGATCTTTATCGGTGGGAGATAAGCATAAGAAAGCTCAATGCAGAAAAGATAAAAAGGTCCTGACTCTGACCTGAAGAATGAAGGAATGTTAATTTGGACAAACCCGAAGACGAAGATAACCCTATTCGGCGAATATCAATATTGCTATGATGTATATCTTTTTTTATGGAAGTACCCCGTGGAGGAAGAACCCAACAAGGCTAAATGATACTGTTTGCTATGTAGGAAAGCTTTACCTGAAAATCGGTTCTGAATTCTACAGAGGCATTTCAGAGATATGATTAACTAACTTAGCCCAACTTCTGAGTTTAATGTGCATGCAATTGACATATTTTTTTTGGTGGCGGAAAACATGAAGAAGAGTTTTGTGAACAGTTTGCAAAAGATCCGAGTCTGCTAGAAACCATTCTATACTTCGAATCGATTGAAATTCGAGTAGAATTTGATACAGGATTGCAGTCAAAGATATAAAAGAATATGGCTCTTTGCCACGTTCCATGAAGAGATGGCGATCTTGGATGGCGTAAGCCCACGACAATTTTTAGCTACACCGATGAAGGAATCTATATATCGGCAGTAACGTGGCCATTAAGGGCAAGCTACCATACGAGTTAAATTCTGGAGGGTATTAAAGAGTAAGGTAGCGATCAACGATTACCGTGTACATGGTAGGGAATGCATCTCTACATACATAATGTAATTGAAGAAAGACGCTCCAATTGTATCCCGACGAAGGCTTAACTATTCAGTGTTACGAAAGCTGAGTTAATCGATTGGAGATGAAAAGCTTTTATGAACGCCATAGGCCAATAAGACTAGTTTTAAGCCTCCGTACAGAGACTAACTCAGCAATAGTGAGAAATTACACACGGGAAAAGGAACTTTTACGAATAAAAGGTTGCTTTCAACTTAACTTAATCTTACCTTCTTAAATATTATTGAAGTACTTTCATGTGTCTATTGCTTAGCAGCCTGGCATGAGATTAAATGGATTTATGTTCTTCAAATTTACCATTTATTGTATTGTCGGTCCCACTGTGTAGTGTTTTTTGTTCTGTAGTTGATTTTGAATGCTTGTTTACTGTTGTTTTTGTTTTCTTTTTGGTGTCACATCTGCTGGTAGTAAAAGAAAATCGGCTTCTGTGACAGCACATTTTGTGCCATTTATTCTTCTTTTTTCGGTTTCCAGCTACTTATTCATCGGCCAATATTTCTTTCCAAGAGATTTACAATTCTTTTTACGATTTTATGTCTTTCAAGAGTATTTTATTAGTCTTCAAATGGCTGAGTGAGCATCTTGTTGCTTTAACAGTGAAAATTAGATTGAGGAATTTTTTACTGTTGCATATAAATGTATGCAATTATTAATCAATTCATTATAAATTTTTATTTTAAAAAATAAATATGAATTATTCTATGTATTATGAATATGATTTTAAAATAATCAAATACTCACGATGAAATAAAAGATTTAAATTTAGAAATTTTAATACAATTGTGAGACAAAAGCTACAGGCTAATGCAAATAACAAAATCTACAATGCTCTTAAACAAAATAGTTTAAAACAGATTTGCTGAAAGCTAATCAGCTGTTCAGCTCATCTGATCAGCTGCTTTTTCTTAAAATTGTTGCTTAATAATGATTTTTAGTTGCAAAGTGCACACACACCATATAAATTATAAACTGCATCCTTGTCTACCATCTAACAATTTATCATTTTGTCCTGCAAAAGAGTTTTTATTCAATTAAGAAAATTTTCCTTTAAAAATGCGTAAATATTTTGCACAACTGTACCAAGACTGCATGAATTTTCATTTTATGACAATCGCATGAAAATCAAGCAGGAAAAAAATATAAATAATCTGAGCTGATGAAAGAAAATAATCATAAAAAATAATGAAATTGGAAAGGAGGGAAAATATTTGCACTGATGCGAGAAAACATTTTACCGAAATCAAAAACGAAAAGAAGAGTCAACAACACAACTACAGCCGCATTTATGTATGTTGCCCACCAGTTCCCCACCCACACACACACACACAACTATCACTTAATTCAATGCCAACCCCATCCCCATTGTCAAGCACTGCCTTTTATCGCTTCTACTTCGTTATTTTGTCAAGGCCTTCATTTCATTACAATACCAAAGGGGCACAGCTATAGTAGTAGCTCTTATCTGTGTAAGTATCTCTATGTACATATGTATCGTATATGTGTATGTGCAGATGTGTGCTTGACACACATCCATACATACGTACAACGAATTTGCAATATTTATGCAACAAATACATTGCACAACATGGCGAGTGATTGCCATCGAAGCGCCATTTTTGTGCTTCAGTGCTTCAAGTGGAAAGAGCTTGAATTCAGAATTTATTCTCACCATTTTTGTTGCTAATTTACAGCACTGTCATTTGCTCCAAAATATACAACTGACCTAAATTCCAAGGAAATGAACAACTAGTTGAAATAATTTCTGTGTCACT
The DNA here is from genome assembly GCA_963402855.1 of Ormia ochracea. Classification (NCBI taxonomy): domain Eukaryota; kingdom Metazoa; phylum Arthropoda; class Insecta; order Diptera; family Tachinidae; genus Ormia; species Ormia ochracea. Next base: position 21,635,329 of record OY727105.1, read on the forward strand.
GTGTAAATGTTTATTTATATGCACGAAGGCAAAGGAAATGTACGAGTAGGTCAAAAAGCTTTTTACATTGCAATGCTGCCTGTGCATCTGACACTTCCTGTATGTGCAAATGTGCGAGAACTCTTGTAATCGTGTGCTCCAACATGGCAAGAGAGCCGGCAAATGATATACACTCGATAACATTTGATGCATACTTTTAGGCACCTGGTCTCTCCTCTAATCCACGAATTAATTCTTAGTCTAAATATAAAGAGCATCAGCTAAATTAAAGGAATTCATCTGAGCGATTGTTTTTTTGTAATTATGGTTTAGTGGGCTACAAAAGCACTCTTAACTGAGAAGTGATTCCCATAGAAGTCCAAAAAAAAAAAATTAGCCACATTTTAAAATTTTGAAACTACCCTAATACTTTTTCGAAAACTATATACACTGGCTTTGATCTAGGCGGAATAGCATTTCATATTGCATGGCAAACATTACAGCACCAGTTACCGGTTGAAGGCAACTATCTGAATCTACGGTACTCAATCATTCTGAATTAGAACTCTGTTTGAACTGCATCGTTCTACATATGGGCCCTTAATTTAAAAAAAAATTTTTGAATGAAAACAAGACCGAAGCTGGGCAAGTAGCCACGGCTAGCTGTTCTTTAATTTCTATTTTTTATGCCATTTTATATTGCTTTTATAATTTTTTTTTTAATACTGCTTAAGCTTAATAAATAGATCATTCTTTCAGACAAATTGGACAAAAACCATCCCAGCACAAAATCCCAAAAACTAATCGAGAATTACTAAACAAAATAATTTTTTTGGAATTTCAGTTTTTTTTTTTGCACAAATAATTTTAATTTACTTTAAATATTTAAGTTTTTATCGGATAATGAACACGCTTATAATATAAAACTAATATTCAGTAAACTATTAATGTTTTTTACTTAAAATAAATTAATATTGATTTTAGTGCGATTTAATTTAAAATTTGGATTGTAAATCTCATAAATATAATCAGATATTTTAATTTCCTCTTGACATTTTTATTACACTATTCTGTTTTATTTTTTTATGAATTTCATTATTTAATTTTTTTGATCTCGTTTTATATAATTTAAAATTATTATAATTTAAATTTTTTTTTATTTTATTGCATTTTATTTTGTTCTCTACTTTGTTCTACATGATTTTATTTAATGTTATTCCATTATAATTTTTCCTGTTCTTGACATTTATTTATTACGTATTCTCTCTACTTATTTTTATTTTATTTTATTTTATTTTATTTTTCTTTTCATTTTATTTTAATCTTTAATTTTTTTTATATAATTTTATTCCATTTTCTTTTATTGAATTGAATTGATCAATTTATTTATTTTTTTTCTCATTTTATTTCATTACTTGATTTCTTTTATATAATTTTATTTCGTTTTGTTTTATTGATTTCTTTTTTAAGAGAATTTTTAATTAACAACTTTTTTTTCGATTTGGCTTTATTTTTATAAATTTATTAATAATAATATTTCATTTATGTGTAATCTTATATTTATTTGATTAATATTATGTAATATATTTAATTGGAGATTTTTTTGAATTTTATTCATCGATTATATTTCATATTATTTTTTTTCATATTATACAAAAAAAATTAAAAAATTAGTTAAATTAATTAGTTTAAAATTAATTTAATTTAATTTTTTTGTATAACATGTTAAAACGTATTTTATTTTATATAATTTTATTTTATTTATTTCATTTATTTTTACTTTTATGAATTTTATTTATTTCTTTTATTTTATATTATTTTGACTGAATTTTTTTAATAAAACATATTTGTTTTCTGTTTTATTTTATTTTATATTATTTTATTTGATTTTATATTATTTTTTTATTACCTTGTTTAAACGTATTTTATTTTATATAATTTTATTTTATTTATTTCATTTATTTTTACTTTTATGAACTTTATTTATCTATTCCATTTTAAAGTATTTCTACTTGATTTTTTTAGTAAAACATATTTGTTTTCTGTTTTATTTTATATTATTTTATTTTATTTTATTTATTTTTTTTATTACGTTGTTTAAACGTATTTTATTTTATATAATTTTATTTTATTTATCTTTTTTATTTCATATTATTTCGACTGAATCTTTTTAATAAAACATATTTTTCCCCCGTTTTATTTTATTTTATATTTTTTTATTTCAATACATTTTAATTTTTATACCCTTCTCCAAAAAGGATGGAAGGGTATAAATAAGTTTGATATAGGGGATGCAATTTCAATAAATATTGATTTCCGACCATATAAAGTATATATATTCTGGATCGTTATAAGAAGGGGAGTATTTCGTCTGTCCGTCTGTCTGTCTGTCTGTCTGTCTGTCTGTCCTCATTTCCTTCCGGTAATTTTGTTGCGCTCAAAATTGACCTTAAATTTTGTCTAAAATCAAAAATTTTTTTACCTATCTGTTCTAATTTCTTTCAAAAGTACCACTTATAAAAAAAACCAAAATCGGCCAATAAATAAAAAAAATATAGGCAAAAAATAATTTCATATATTTATATGAAGAAAATGCAAAAAACCCACGCTGAGTAACAAACCAAGAGCATGTGTATTGACAAGCACGTCTACGTTTGCAGCCAAACTTGCTGTTAAAATTTTACTATAAAGTTGGGTAGATAAACGACTATTTTTTCTTAATTTTACCCTTTTTGAACGACATATGTGCTATATTTTTTTTTTTTTGAGTATATTTGTAAAGCAACGGAGCCACTTGGGATCCGTGGCGGGATGCTTATGTATATGAATAGAAAATTTTTGTTTTTGTTTTTGTTTTTTGTTTTTGTTGTAGCAAACGCAAATTCATTTGGTGGTGGTTTTGTTTGTGTATACTTTTATGTGTTTGCAATACGATTGTATAGTATTCTGGCATATGAAGTGTTTTTTTGCCATCATAGTTTTCTTAAGCATTTTTGTACATGCATGCACACAGTGTTGCAAAAATTTCTCCAACTATATATAGCTATTGTGTTTCGATTGCCTGCGATATGGAGCCATGAGAGCCTCCGTGGAGCTGTTATCAATGGAGATCTTGAATTTGGAGGGTGGCGTCGCAAGGAATTCCTAGCGCTGCAGAGAGCAGCAGAAAGAGAAAGAAAGGTAATCTTAGAAAGTAGTAATCGGTGAACACCTCCTCACGAAGTAATACTATGACGATATGGGTACGTTTTTAAGTTCTTCTTTATGTTGCTTATTTTTTGAGAGAACATATCCATGGAGAAGGGTATAGAAGATTCGGCACAGTCGAATATAGCACTTTTACTTGTTTTATTACCTTTTTTAGATGTATTTTATTTTATATAATTTCATGTTATTTTGGTTTTTTCAATATTATTAGAGTTTGCTGTATTTGCTTTGCATTGATATTGCAATAATTTTAATTTATTATTATATTTTAATTTTATTGGAATTATATTTTTTTATAAAAAAATATATTTAAAAAGATTTATTCGTTGAGGAATATATTTTAAAAGTTTAAAAAATAAAAATAAAATGACATGGAAAAATTAGCAATATACAATAAATTTTATTTTATTGATTTATTTACTTTTGATTAAAAGTTCAGCGCCTGGAGAATATGCAATGAAATTTATTTATTGATTTACCTTAATGTATGTAAATGAAATGCTGCTCATTAAAGTCTCATAAGCTGCTTAATAATCCATTGCCAAAATATTTTCCTCAGCTAATGAATCTTTTTTAAATGTATTTGTATGCTACACATAAAGAAATATTTCATTTTGTTATTCCTCCATAGAATAAATATAAAAGACCTTTCGAAACGAATCGTTGTATTTTGCCATTTTCATTGTCATTTTTATTTCATGTATACATAATAAAAATGCATTGCTTTGCTGTTTTTCCTTCGTTTCTTTTGCATTTTTTGTGCACTTTTAATCTTTTAATGTCCTCAACCCAAAAACGTGCTTCAACTATCAATGCTCTCAGTTGTGTTTAGTTTAGTTCGCATTTGCAACGTGTTGTTGCAACATCTACCAGCTTCATATTTAACCGCCACATTTTGCATAAATACGATTAGATACAAACAACAGCAAAAAAGAGAAAAAAAAAATTGTATGGACTCGCACTACATAAAGCTAAAAAGCTTTTTAATGGTGGCCATTTTTTTTTAACAACATTGCGCCATTTAACAATGTCGAAATACAGAACTGTAAATAACGTTCACTTTTCGGTTGCCGCTTTTCTGTTGTTGGTGGCAATTGTTGTTTGTTGGCGAGATAAAGTATTGAATTGCTGAAGCACTATAAAGCTTTATGCTGCAGCAAGTTAGCCGACTTTGGGAGCGGGGCGGCAGGGGAGCAACTTTTATTTGGTTTCAGTTGCAATGCCAGTTCAAATGTGTGTCGAACCAAACCAATATAATTCACAGCATGCCTCTGCGGCAGCTCTACTATTGCTAGCATTCTGTGAAACATTCACATGGCAAATAAATATTTGGTTTATCTCTCACACTTTATAGGGCCGTATTAACCGATACTTGGATCAGATAAAACTATTTAATTTGATTATCTCAAAAATAATATAGGACCTCCACAAGCCGTGTTCATAACTAGAATCTGCTAGAGGCAAGAGAAGACAACTTAAATTCATCCACTCTTTATTATCTTTTTCCTCTTTTGCTTTCGTTACTCCATCCTTTATCAAAAAAGTTTGGAAGGCCACCGCGAGAAATTTTTTTTTCCATGAGCTATATACGAGTATATACCGGATTTATATAAGAAGGGCAATTGATCTTTGCCCGTCTGTCTGTCTTCCTGCGATATTTTTGTTACGGTATAAAATGAGCTTAAAATTAAACATTTAAAATTTCATTTGTCAAATTTTTCTCAAAATTATACAGTATGAAGGTCACTAAAATCGGCTAATATATAAAAGTAATGTAGGAAATGAATTATTTTATATATTTATAGATAAGTCAAACACGCTCTTAGGTTTCAGGATCATTTTATTTATTATTTTTTATTACAATTTTCAATATTTCTCAATAATGCAAAATCAAAGTTTATTCCAATGCCGTATAATTGCAGTGCACCCAAAAAGTTGTGGAACATCTACTTGGAGAAAGGTATATATGATTTGGGACTTTTGCATGTTTTTTATAATAATTAAAATATCAAGTAAAGTGAATCATGCCACTTCATGAGGTAACATTTCAAGGCTAACCGAGCCCACACGTTTGTACATATATATTTTGATTAAAGTTTACTGTTATTTCGAAGAGAAGTTATACCAAAAAATTATATCGATTGGAAAAATGTAGTCCTAAATTGTCGGACACGTAATTAGATGTCTGAAAGCAACGGAGATTAATTAATTATTTCATTGATTCAATGTAGAAATTCATTGTCTCAATGAACTGACTTTTTTTAATGTTATTAAATTTCTGAAAGCAAGCTTTTAGTTCAGCTGAGTTTTTGCAATTTTAATGCAGCGGCGATTAATCGATTATTTCATAGATTTAATGTAGAAATTCATTGTCTAACTAAACTGAAGTTCTTTAATGTGATTAAGTTGCGCAATATAAACAATTCGGCTTTGATAAAACAAGTTTTTGCGTTTTTTAATTGTGTGCCAAAGAATCGATATATTAATTAATTAAAGTAGAAACTAATTTTGCAAATGAATTGCGATTTTTGACATTATTAGCTTCTACAAAGAAATTGTTTGTTTTGATTTAATTAATTAATTAATTAAATTGGGCCAGAAATTAATTTATTTTCCTTTAGAAAACTGGAAGAAATTATTAAAAAGAAATGTTGATGAAAACTCAAAATACATTTCAGCAAAAATAATTATTTTATAATAAGAGTAAGACAATGAGATAAGCAGTGCTGCCACCTTCATGATTTATTATGAATTTGACAAAAATTAAATATAAATTACATGCAACTGACGTAAAATTTGAAAAAATTTAAGTTAGAGAGTAATACGTTAAAAATGTTCAATGGCAAAGGCAAAACACTTATGGGCCACTAGCTGGTAATTTCGAAAAATGATTTCCGAAGTTTATGAATTAATAGTACTGTCAGAAATATCCTTAAAAGATATATTGAAAAATTATATGCCTACTAATCAATACAAGGTGATCCAAGAGAAAGGTTTGATTTTCCGACCACAAATAAAGTGTATGGGCTAACTTATTCCTAAGAAATATTATTGGGTAACTCTAAACACTCAACTCTGCTAGGGAAAAGCCAACAGCAGTAAATTCAGAACTGCGTGGAGGACTAATCTTAGATCTTCTCTTGGAGATCAATTTGGCAAAAGTGTATTGTAAGTGTGCGAGATTGAGCAGTGCGGCTGGAGCTATATGCTTTGCTGGCAAATGGAATGCTTTTAAAAGTCTGGTACAAAGAAATTATCCAATATTCCCGCACACCCTGTAATTCTGAATTTGTGTAACAAGTTGCTTAAAAGAGAATTTTCATATAAATTCTTTTTAGATATGGGCCGCTAAAAGAAACACATTTGCCTGGCCGAAAGTTATTTATATACTTACATATAAATTTATAACTATTTCATAAAAAAAATATTAAAATATATTATTATTACACCTATTAAATATATTAAAATTGTCATGCTCAGAAAGGAATGTAAATTATAATTTCTGCGTATTAACGCTGAAAGAAACCCTTAAAGTTAAATTGAAATACATACGACGCAGAATAAGCAACACCCAGCTTTAACTTTTACCACCAAACACAATTTTACTACGCACTTCATTTTATAAGCAACAGTTTATACACGCCACAATATAAAAATCCAAAACACTTTTATACTCCCCCCACCGTAGATGGCTGGCACGCAAACACACAAGTCTGTTGTGGAGTATGGCATGCATTTGCCGCCACCCCAAACTCCAAAACTATTACACATAATCAAGGGTGTTAATAACACAATATGCGTCTTAAATTGGAAAAATTTTCTAAATCGCAGTAAAATTTCTTAAAAATCATGTAATCGTCTTAATGAAACAAAATATCGGGTGTAGTAACTCCCCATAAAATGGAACCAGTTTCAATTTAATAAACCAGTGAAAGAATGAAATTAATTTCAATCACAATTCTTTTCAATTCGTTCACAAAATGAAAATTACCCCCGATGGTTTCCCCTTCATGTTGGTCCATTTGGTACCGATAAACCAATTAAAAAAAATTACTCTTGCAGAACAAATTTTTTTTTAAAAAAATAAATAATTTATTTTTTTTAATACTTTTGAATCATTAACAAGTAAAAGTGCTATATTCGACTGTGCCGAATCTTCTATACCCTTCTCCATGGATATGTTCTCTCAAAAAATAAGCAACATAAAGAAGAACTTAAAAACGTACCCATATCGTCATAGTATTACTTCGTGAGGAGGTGTTCACCGATTACTACTTTCTAAGATTACCTTTCTTTCTCTTTCTGCTGCTCTCTGCAGCGCTAGGAATTCCTTGCGACGCCACCCTCCAAATTCAAGATCTCCATTGATAACAGCTCCACGGAGGCTCTCATGGCTCCATATCGCAGGCAATCGAAACACAATAGCTATATATAGTTGGAGAAATTTTTGCAACACTGTGTGCATGCATGTACAAAAATGCTTAAGAAAACTATGATGGCAAAAAAACACTTCATATGCCAGAATACTATACAATCGTATTGCAAACACATAAAAGTATACACAAACAAAACCACCACCAAATGAATTTGCGTTTGCTACAACAAAAACAAAAAACAAAAACAAAAACAAAAATTTTCTATTCATATACATAAGCATCCCGCCACGGATCCCAAGTGGCTCCGTTGCTTTACAAATATACTCAAAAAAAAAAAAATATAGCACATATGTCGTTCAAAAAGGGTAAAATTAAGAAAAAATAGTCGTTTATCTACCCAACTTTATAGTAAAATTTTAACAGCAAGTTTGGCTGCAAACGTAGACGTGCTTGTCAATACACATGCTCTTGGTTTGTTACTCAGCGTGGGTTTTTTGCATTTTCTTCATATAAATATATGAAATTATTTTTTGCCTATATTTTTTTTATTTATTGGCCGATTTTGGTTTTTTTTATAAGTGGTACTTTTGAAAGAAATTAGAACAGATAGGTAAAAAAATTTTTGATTTTAGACAAAATTTAAGGTCAATTTTGAGCGCAACAAAATTACCGGAAGGAAATGAGGACAGACAGACAGACAGACAGACAGACAGACGGACAGACGAAATACTCCCCTTCTTATAACGATCCAGAATATATATACTTTATATGGTCGGAAATCAATATTTATTGAAATTGCATCCCCTATATCAAACTTATTTATACCCTTCCATCCTTTTTGGAGAAGGGTATAAAAAAGTTGCAATAAAATAAAACTCGATAGAACAGATCGCAGATTTTTTTATAAAACAAATGAAGGTTGCGTGCTCGCCAATTTGGAGAAAGCCGATAAATGAATTGGAATGACGGACAATATATGGGCCAGATCACAATAGGGGGGAAAAGAAATATTTTGTTTCTTCTTACTCAATTTGGTACAGTGTATTGTTAGCATTAGCATGCCGAGTACCTTATTAGAGGAAAAATGTACTAAAAATGGTACTTTCTCTATTCAATTACATATTTTAAATGGATTTGTTACTCTGGCTGCTTGAAATAACGAAACATATGTTTCTGACATTTGAGAAAAAGAAGAACGTTTTCGAAAACACGTTTAACATGAAATTCATGTCATATTAGCAGCATAAATTTGAAAGCCCGTGACGGTAAAGTCGTTACAACATACTACGAGTAAGTTAGTTTGTGGACCCGAACATATGAAAACAAACCATGATTGATAATATGAGTAACAAATAGGGAGCCTTGTGAGACTGTAGAGGGGTCACTGGACTGAAATCATTTTTCATTTTGAACCGGAATAATTTTAATTCTCCTTTAATTTTTTTTCTCGTTAACACTCGAAATATTTTGTTAGTAAAATTAGCTGAAAATACGATTTGAAATAAAGGAAAAACAATTAAAAGCCGCCTAAAGGTTTTAATTTAATTTAAATTTAAAATTAACTGAAATACTCTTTTCATATATAAAAAAAGAGAATCATATATGAAAGTACTTAAACACAAGCAATTTCAAGTACTCATTTTTATACCCTTCTCCAAAAAGGATGGAAGGGTATAAATAAGTTTGATATAGGGGATGCAATTTCAATAAATATTGATTTCCGACCATATAAAGTATATATATTCTGGATCGTTATAAGAAGGGGAGTATTTCGTCTGTCCGTCTGTCTGTCTGTCTGTCTGTCTGTCTGTCCTCATTTCCTTCCGGTAATTTTGTTGCGCTCAAAATTGACCTTAAATTTTGTCTAAAATCAAAAATTTTTTTACCTATCTGTTCTAATTTCTTTCAAAAGTACCACTTATAAAAAAAACCAAAATCGGCCAATAAATAAAAAAAATATAGGCAAAAAATAATTTCATATATTTATATGAAGAAAATGCAAAAAACCCACGCTGAGTAACAAACCAAGAGCATGTGTATTGACAAGCACGTCTACGTTTGCAGCCAAACTTGCTGTTAAAATTTTACTATAAAGTTGGGTAGATAAACGACTATTTTTTCTTAATTTTACCCTTTTTGAACGACATATGTGCTATATTTTTTTTTTTTTTGAGTATATTTGTAAAGCAACGGAGCCACTTGGGATCCGTGGCGGGATGCTTATGTATATGAATAGAAAATTTTTGTTTTTGTTTTTGTTTTTTGTTTTTGTTGTAGCAAACGCAAATTCATTTGGTGGTGGTTTTGTTTGTGTATACTTTTATGTGTTTGCAATACGATTGTATAGTATTCTGGCATATGAAGTGTTTTTTTGCCATCATAGTTTTCTTAAGCATTTTTGTACATGCATGCACACAGTGTTGCAAAAATTTCTCCAACTATATATAGCTATTGTGTTTCGATTGCCTGCGATATGGAGCCATGAGAGCCTCCGTGGAGCTGTTATCAATGGAGATCTTGAATTTGGAGGGTGGCGTCGCAAGGAATTCCTAGCGCTGCAGAGAGCAGCAGAAAGAGAAAGAAAGGTAATCTTAGAAAGTAGTAATCGGTGAACACCTCCTCACGAAGTAATACTATGACGATATGGGTACGTTTTTAAGTTCTTCTTTATGTTGCTTATTTTTTGAGAGAACATATCCATGGAGAAGGGTATAGAAGATTCGGCACAGTCGAATATAGCACTTTTACTTGTTTTTTCTAATTTTAATTTATTTTCTATTGCATGCTGCAATAAGTTATCAAAAACTTTACTTAACAATAACTGAACGGAATGCAATCTGCTACTGAAATAATTTTCTGAGTGTATTACGCAGACCATTAACTAAAAATCCTCCATTAAAAGCATCTATTATTACCCAATATATCGTGAAGGCTCTGTAAGCTGCCGTCTCACAAGTGACTGCTATAAGAATATCTAGTGTTTCATAATGTCACAGTACAGGAAAATATATATGTACTGACACATACAAGGAGCATCGTAAAAAGCCAGTTGGAACTGGGCGAAATTAGCGCGATCTAAATAACGCAGCAGAACGTTGCATAAACTTTGTGTTCATACGTTTTGAAAATCAGCCAAAGTATTTATTATACCACTTGGCACAGATTGATATAGCGAAAATCTATCACAAAACTTTATACTGAACGAAATCAGAGAAATTATTTATTCACCGACTTGTGGGCCGAGTCATGAAAAGTAGTCCAGTTGGGCAACGTTTAACCTTTGACATACATACGTCGAGTACTTTTGCAGATATCAGCTGTTTTAAGCCAAATCCTCATTTAGAATATTATGATCAAGTTTATGCGTAATAATGACGTACGCAAAACAGTATCAAATTGGCTCGAAGGTTATTCTAAAAAACTTCCGAATAATTATGGCACACACTGTAAACACAGTAAGTTGGCCAACTGGTTAGAGCTCATTAGCTTCAACGATAAACTTTATTAAATTTTTGCACAGACGACGATAAACAAGCAAGTAAATGATGGATAAAACGTAAATAGATGTGAGAGAAGAGGAATAAAACAGTTTTACCTTTAAAATTCCAACGTCATAGATAAAAAGACATATAGAAACAACAACATTAGGACAATTGTTTAGAATTTGCTGGCAAAAGGGATGAAAAGAAAATGTAAACAAATTTAATCGTTTGTAATAATGAGGGCTTTAAAATGAGAAAGTTCGAGCATGTTTATATGGCCCTTAAGCCTTAAGCAGTTTTATTTTTCATACTCTCTGGTCCTTTGCAGTTTTCTGTAGCTTAAATTGCAGCCCCTTTCGTTGTTACTATTTTTGCTGATGTGACTCTTATTTTTTCCTTATGACGTTTTATGTTTTAATTTTACTGCGTTGTAACTTCCTCATATGAAGTGGCAGTACCTTTTCCTGTCATTTCAAATCATCAAAAGGAGTTTTGTAGCGCAGGCCCTCTGTTTCAGGCTTGAATTTTTTTTTCGCAAAACTATCTTTTAAAAAGAGAAGAGAAAAACACCAGCCACCCTTGATTTGGTTATTTTTTCTTGTTTTTGTACTTGAAATACAAAAGGTTCGTGTATATGAAACAACAAGTATATTTCCAAGAGGATAGAAAGAGAGTTTTTATTTATATATTTCAATTTTTTTTTTTTACTTTTTTACTTTTTTTTTTGTTGGGGTCTTTTGATGGTGTCATGTACAAAATATTGTCCCCAGCAAAAAAAAAGATTTTATAAAAAGATGAAATATTCATTCAGATGAGTTTTTCCATTAAAATAGGTCAACAATTTTTCTTTCAGTTTCATTTGAGTGGGAAAGAATTTCAATTTAGTCACTGAACTATTTTAAACAGATCTTGAAAAATTAATTTCAGCACTGTACCTTAAGAAACTCTAAATAAGGTGATATTTGTATAAATTTGTTTATTTCTAATGCGTAAAAAACTTATAAAGCCAACAGAAACTTTTATGTTGGACTGCACATAAACGAAAACCATCACATAAACATCGAAAGAGAACTCCGTTCTAGTAATTTACATTAAAAGCCAGAAGGAAATTATGAAATTCGTGATTGTTTTAAATTGAAATTGTCCGAAAAAATAGAATTCTTTGGATTTTGTGGCTGCGTGACCCAAAGAATTTAAAAAAAAAATATTTAAATTTAAAGAAAACATTGTCAGTAATAAAATTTAAAAAAAATTTGTTTAGGATAAAAACATTTATTTGAAACTGTAAAAAAATTTGTCTAAATATATTTACAAGTTTCCAGCAAAAGAATCATCGGCGTATACAAACGAATTTTGTAAACATGTTTGTAAAGCATTTGTAAATATTACATTCATCAATTGGCTTTAGCTGGCGAAGACCTGCTCCATATATGATTCAGGGGCACCACTCTGTACAGGATGTTTGAAAAAATATGAATCTGAAGATCAAGTTTAGCTTCTAAAAAAAAAAGTCTGAAGATCAAGTTTAGCTTGAAAAGACGCTAATATTATTTTCAAGAGATCCTTTTACATATAACCACTAGATCGTATAAAATCACCTCTGTTGAGCAGAACTCCCTTCATAGTTATGCCGCAAACTCTCATCTGTGTGATAAGCTGTTCGAGAAGTACAAAGTCTAATAAAGCCTTATAGCCTTTTCACTCCTGTCAACTTCCAAGATTTGCATTTGGTTGATGGGAAAATATTGAAATCTTCTTATAATATAATAACTGGCTCAACATCTTTGGAAAAAGTTTGCTTCTTATTCCGTTTCTCTCAATAGCTGGCAATATCTTTAATGTCATAACTAGAAAAAGAACAATCTTTTTTTTTTTTGGATTTACAAAAAATTGACGTTCAATGCCATAAAATGAAAATTTTAAAATTAAAAATATATGTAAGCAAAACGAATTGGTATTATCAATTATAAAAAAAACTTTAAAGTGATTTAGACAACTTGATTTTAGACAATTTAGTCATTACTTTATAATAGAAAATGGTGTAGTTAAACCATTTATCTTTTGCAAAAGAAATTATAGTATCTTGAAATGTACGGAAACAGGAAATTAAAAGCTTAAATTAATAATCGCTTCTTCACTTCTATCGTACGATATTGCCAGCAATGTAAAAACAATGTCATGGACACTGTGTACAAATTTTTATTTAAACGATTTTGCTCCAGTTCTCAACCAAAGCTTTTTCTGCGCATTTAGCTTTTCCCCACATTAACATTTGAAAAAATGTTAATTTCAACACTCATTAAAGGGCGCGCAGTTACATTTTAAATTTTGTGAATATTCTGCGTGGTTTTATCCAATTTACTTTTTATATTACAAATTTCAACTTTATTTTTATTTCGCATCAAAAGGTTTGCCGTGTAACCCACAATAAATAATAAACAGAAACAGCAGGAGTGCAGTTGATTTTTGCTTTTGTGTTTACAAAACAACTAACGATAACAAACAATAACAAACTTTTTAATTCTTACGAACAAATTTAGTTTCTGCTTACCACATATGAGTACACATTTAGAATTGAGAATCAAAATTTAAACAATATTTCTAAATAATAATATTTTGTTTTTAATCAGTTGCTGGCCAACTAAGTAGCGAAATATTATTATTTATATTTTCATATAAAAAAATACCTCGAACAAAAATTCGAATAGTTTTACATACTTAATGAAATGTATTATTATCTGGGCCATTTCGCATTTATTTTGTTTTGTTTAAGTTTGTTTCAAAATAAAATTTATGTTTTTTGAATTAACGCTACGGCAAACACTACTGAAGAACAGCAACCCTTTTTTACCCATTTAAGTAAAATCAAATGCAACCATGGTAAACATTAACTTTGGTACCACAGCAACACTAAACCAAACAACGAAGCGGCGCGAATGACCACATTGTATGGGAGATAATTTATTAAATAGACGATTACTGATTTACTATAAAAATAAATTGGAAAAAACTTAATTGTGTTAAGTATTTTCGAATACATTTCACTATTTGCTTTTGATAAATAAATCGGTGAGAACGTGCTTCAGAACATTAATAAATAAATTTAAGAAAATTTTTTGAAATATAAAGAAAGCATTGGAAAAATTCTCAACGTTAGTGTATTGCATAAATAAGACTGGTGAAACACAGCAGAAAACGTTGGAAATATTCAAGTTTTCAGGAATACTTTCTATAAATTTCCTTGGCAGTATATTCCTTTTTGGTATCTAAATTTTTCAACTGGCTACAATAAACTTGAACATGTTTAAGACAAAAAAAGACGTCGATGCTCATGTACGAACCGCTTTATCTAAAGTCCGGTCGGAGACAGAGGTAAGATTGTATTAAAATCCAGTTGGACAAACTAAGGACAAATGCTTTCTAAAATGAAGAATGAAAGAGTTTAATGGGAATTGGTTTGGGAATTTTAGTATATCTAATATGCATAATAATTGGCAAAAGCAAAAACACAGACGCGTACTACGCTATACATATATGGATGCGTGTAGTATATAAAAGTATGAACATATCTTTTTTGTATAGATTTCGTTTTTATGTTTAAGAAAATCTGGACTTAAATATATATGTATGTATTCTAAAATTTTCATTTTAAAGAATGTAAACCGTGAAAATCTCGTCTTAGAGTTGTAAGATTTTTTTAATAAAAGAAAATTTTCTTCTTTGAGGTTATGTTTGTTAACTGTGCATACGCAAAACGTTATTCTCTAATCAGGCAGAGGTGTGTACACCGGCATTTTTGTTCAAAACTTAAATTTCAAATGGTATGCATACATACATGTTTGCATATATAAACACAATATAAAAGTAATTTGCATATTAGTTCGACTAGGCGCGTAACTTTACTGAAGTATAAAAATCAATGTTAAATACAAGAAAACAAAAGTTATTCAAAAAAAATGCTGGGGGAGTATTAAATATTATTTTAAATATTCAAATTCGTTGTTCTTCAAACTTTTGGAGAGCTTCTTGAGGGAACTTTCCTAAATGGTAAACTATGTTTCCGGCCCTAGAGCAAGAATCCTGTGTACATTTTTATGTATGCCCAAATTTGCGTCAAACCATTTCCTAATAAATTTTATATCTAATTTATACTTCTGTACATCAGTAAGAAACATTTAATGAAAGTCGATATTACTTTTCCTTTGTTGGTTGTCTACTTAAGATAATCGGGATTATGTTTTAAGAAAATCTACGGATAAGTTTGGTTTTAGCATCAACGAGTAGCACCCAGAGTAGCCTTAAAAAAAGAAAACCAAAGCAAATATCTCCTAAGATATTCAAATTAATTTTTTTATTAAAAATATTCTAATTGAAAAATAATTAAGCGAATACACCGTGTTTCCCAATTGTTTAGGAAACCATTTGAAACATTCGGCTCGACCTGGTTTCACAAAACTGCTAAGAAACATACCGAAAAGCTTCGGGTTATTGACAATAAAAATTAAAAAATTATCAATTAATATTTCCTCTGCATATCAAATTTTTTTTTTTTTTTTTTTTTTTTTTTTTTTTTTTTTTTTTTTTTTTTTTTTTTTTTTTTTTTTTTTTTTTTTTTTTTTTTTTTTTTTTTTTTTACTAGGGATCCTAGTAGGTGTGGTTTTATAAAATTTCGTTATATAAATTATTTTTATAAAAAGGAAAATCTTTCGTTTGTTGTGTGATAAAGATTGTATAGTCTGAATTTCGTTGGTGATAAAATCAAACTCGTCAGTAGACCTTCAACCACACAGTTTAATCCCAAGCCTTTCTATGATACACATATTTTTTCAAAAATCAATTGAAAATAAAATTATAATGATAAAAAGCCTTGAAAAAATTATTCAAATCTATACAAACAAATTTTATCTCTTATGTACATATTTTATTTTAATAAATATTATTTGTGTAAAATAAACCAAATAATAATAAATTTTTTTCAAATCATTAATAACATTGCATATAAAAGAATTTTTGAAAATTACATCAATAATTAATTTTAGCGCCACCTTCGTGGTTTCACTGTTGGAAAGCTTTACTTTAAAATCAATGAATATAGTTCAGCTGAACAGTATCTGATATCTTACTTGAGCGTAAAACAGGACAATGATCAAGCTCACAAGTTATTGGGCCAATGTTATCAGCGCCTTAAGAAACCTGATAAAGCTTTGCAGGCCTTTTCTTCGTCATTGCATCTTAATCCCAAACAACCCGATGTGTTGGCTGAAGTTTGCCAATTGATGTTAGAGGATAAACATTTCGACAGCAGTAAAGCAAAATATTGGTGTGAATTAGCTGAATCGGAAAAGGTGCAACATGAGTCGGTGTTTTCGTTACGTCTTAAACTTATGAATGAGGATCATTTAGGCACTAATAAAGTTGAAGAAATTATACAAAAAGAAATTGCGGCTCGACCAAATGATGTGCAGTTAAGAGTTAGACTGATACGTAATTACGTAGAAAAAAATCAAATATTGGACGCATTTAAATACGTACATCAGTTGGAGATGAGTCAGAAGGATGAATTTGTCACAAGTGCTGAATGGTACAATATTGTTTGGTTGGTTTTAAGTAAATATGAAAAGATACCCAATTTTAAAAAAGACTGGGACTTTTGGCTATTGGTGGCTACATGTTTAGAACGACAAGTTCAAATATCGTTTACTTCTACAGTTAGTTCAACTATTGGCGGAGGAGCCGTCACGGAAACAGCAAATTTGCTCTTCAACTTTGATCAATATCTATACAAGATTTCCCAACTGTGTGATAAATTCTGTGTCCAAAAAGAATTGGTACAAATATTTCTGGGGCATTATCGCGGACAGTTACTATTGCACGCAGCAGCGCTCATCTTTAAACGTGAATTGTTACAAAACAAAAACAAATGGAAGGAAACTACTCGCATTGCTTTGCCGTTGCTGCTGTTGGCGTACCAGATAAATGCACGAGGAAATAAAGAACCCTGGATGAAACATTGCGATGAACAAAGTACACAATTATTAGCGTTATGGCACAGGGAGGGCTCATTCCGTTGTGCTCAGGTTAGTATGATTGCTACAATCATTTCTTTTTCTTTATATAACTCTGTATTCTTTACGCAGGTTGGTCGCACCTTACTTTCTTGCATTAAAGAAGACACCAGTGTAGATAAGGAAAATGCGCATAATATTAATTACCTTATGGGCTCCCAGTTAACCACTCTTTGGCAAAACAATGACGAGCTTTTGGCACAAGTACGTGAAATCTGTAGCGACCGACAATGGCGTTATAATATTTTCTCGTTACTATTTTGCAACGGCGACCAAAAAGTGAAAGAACAAACTTCACTATTTGCTAAGTGTTCTAAACTTAGCGAACCACTTTACGAGATGCCATCGTATGCTGATGTGGAACGTTATGAAGATGATGCTCAGTATTTGCGACCACAATCCTTGCAGCATATGGTGTACTTGTGTCTGGGCAATGACAACTTGTCTTACATAAAAGCCAAATATTTTAATGGTTTGAATTTCTCCACGCATAATCTCTCTTTCTGTGGTGCCGAATCTCTGAATCAATTGGATATGGACAGTTTTCTTTACGCTGCCACAATCCAAGCGAAAAGAGCGGTAGCGGTAGAACGAGAATCATTTGAAAGCTATCAATCGGGCAATAGCGCAGCTGCTGGCAAACCGAAAATTTTACCTTTTATTAACTTGCAAAATATGCTATGTTCCGAGGAGCAATCTCAGTGGTGGTATTCAGCATATATGGTATATAAAAATCTTAGCGACAGCCACAATCTAGCTGAATTACGAGCTAATTTACAATACGGCATCGAAGCTGTTAGAGGAATTAATGGGCCAAAAGTAGACATGGCGATTGTATTTAAACTGGGTCAATTGTTTGTAGCCCGCGCACAAGACATAGTTAAGCCTCTAGAGAAGACATTCCTAGAAGACAGGGCCGAGACAATTTATAAATATGGCTTAAATATGATGAAAATGCACAATAAGGGTGTATTGGAACCATTTCGAAAATATTTCAAATACTGTAAATCCCATACTTCGGCTGCCGAGCGCGAATTAGTTGCTGCTGCTGAAGATGCTGTTTCATATCTTGCTTCACGCTATTTTAAAAAATCGGAATACGAAGATTTAATTGAAGAGTTATCAGGTGTACATCTTCCCTTTGCTACATACTTACAGGCAGAAGCTTATCGTAAATTGGACGAATCCAGTAAGACACCTAAAAAAACAAAGCAAATGTATTTGGAACGTGCTAGTGAATGTTTGAATCAAACATTATCTCTTTTGAAGAGCAGTGCGCATGCCGATCCCAATCATCCACTTAATTCAGTAGTACATAACGAAATCAAAAGACTACAGCAAGCGTCTGCTCGGTACTTAAATGAGTCGACCGTTAATTGTAGTCCGAAGGCAGGACATAGCAACTCCAGTACATACGAGGATGCAGAAGAGGATTTTTATGCAGAAAAATCTAATGTATCTGCGGGCTTGTTGTTGAACACGGTTCGACATAGACGTGAAACTTCGTCGAGTGCGAACGCGTTGATATCGAATAATAATCAGGAAATGGAAAATCTGATAAAACAAGTATCTCAAACTCTTAAGGTAGAATTGGGAAATGTAACAAAGGAAATTTGTACTTTAAAGGAAAAAATCTCAAATTTGGAAGATGCTGTGAAAAAAATGAGAATTTCTTCAAATCCACCCTCTCGAGATGATGCTTCACATATGTTAGACGATTTATATCTGATCGAGGATAGCTTACAACAACAGATGTATCAGCAACAACAGCAGCCCAGTGCAGCTCCTCATATAAACCCCCAGCAATATGGCAGTCATGGCTGCAGTATGGCAAATGTTACAAACATGTTACCAAATTCACCATTTTTGACTCAACAGCAACGTTTGCAGGCATTTAACAGTTCCATGTTCCCTCCTGCACACGGCTTTCCCATGAATTTCTATGGCCATCCTAATCAGCCCAATCCGTACCTCATTGCACCACCACCACTACCACCACCCATTAACCAACGCGCTGGTCCCTTAACATCTTTACCATATTTAGATCCAACTGCACCACTACCTCCAACAGGACTGAACTTCAATATGACGGCTACTGCAACGCCATTATTACCAGTTCCAAACCAAGTGCACCCTCCTCAACCTTTACCAGTAGATCCCAACAAACCGAGCAATCTTTATAATTTATTACAACAAATAAATCCAAGCCATGGCAACCCTATACCACCGATTGCAGTTCCCACATCTATTAGCCATACTTCAGTTCCCATGTCTGTACCATTGTCCAACACAGTTCCGATCAATAGTATTCCTAGCACTAATATGCAAAATAATAAACCTTTCAATAACCAACCAGTCGACAAAATGCCTCCTGCAAATGTTGTTATAACGAACTCAGACCCTTTACCTAATCCTAATACCGTTGCTATGCAAGCTTTGCAGCACCCTCCATTAAGTGTTACCATACCATCTCATCATATTAAACCCAGTGTATTTAACCAACCGCCACCAACTATTGAGGCGGCACCAGTGACGAATAAAACTGCATCTTCGACTTCAAACAATTCATTTGTGTCGAATGCATTTGGTACATCTATAGCTACATCAACATTCAGTTTCAAGCTTCAGGTAGCCGCCGCTGCAGCTAAGGGCAATAACAATCCTCTTGGCAGCACACCTTCCACACCCAATGACACCTTATGTAAGACTTCCGAAAGTTTAAATAGTGATATTAATAGATCTGGCACAGAAGAAGTTGAGTATGACCCACGTCCAGACTTTCAGCCTATTATATCTCTCCCTGATGAGATCGAAGTTCGTACTGGCGAGGAAGATGAGGAAATCATGTTCTGCCATAGAGCTAAGCTTTTCCGGCATATTGATAAGGAGTGGAAGGAGCGTGGTATTGGTGATATTAAAATACTCAAAAATAAGGAAGGAACTTCTCGTATTTTAATGCGTAGAGATCAGACACATAAAATATGTGCCAATCACACAATCACACCAGAATTAGTCCTGACAGTGCCGAAGAATGAGACTAAGGGATTTATTTGGGCTGCTAATGATTTTGCTGATGAATCATTACATTTGGAGAAATTCTTTGTGCGTTTTAAATTGCCTGAAACTGCTAAACAATTCGAAGACGCTTTTAAAAATGCTCAAAATTACAGTAAAGACAAACAGAATACTCTTACAAAAGTTGATGAAGATAAATGTAAAATCGTTTCAAGTACATCATCTAAAAGCACGGTTCCCTTCTCGTTGGCCAAATCTAGTGTAACTAATTTTTTTACCAGCACTCCAGCAGCAAAGGGCGAGGCAGCAGTTGGAGATGGGTTAAAACCCGTTTTTGGTCAATCCGTAACTTTGGCATCGACCTCAACCACGTCTGTTACAGATGTAACCACTGTATCAAAATCCTTATTTAGTGGTTTTAGTCTGCCAACAAAGTCTTCTGAAGGGGATGATAAAGTGAATAAAACAACTACTGCAGCATCGCCGTTTGCCAATTTTACTTTTAGCAAATCGATTGCACCTTCCAAGATTTCAACAACACTTACGTCAACTACAAGTATACCTGTAAGCAGTTCCAACACCGCTTCACCATTCGCTAGCATATTCAGTAACTTGTCCTCCTCGCCCTTCAGCACAACAAGTTCTACTGCGATTGCAGTTACTCCCGCAACTGTAAATGAAACAACCGGTTCAAATGCAGCAAATAAATCATCAGCTTCGGACAATGAAGATGAATTCGTGCCCACAGCACAATTTAATCCTGTTATAGCCCTTCCTGATCTAGTAGAAGTAAGCACAGGAGAAGAAAATGAATTGATCCTTTTCGAACATCGTGCGAAGCTGCTACGATTTGACAAGGATGCAAGCGAGTGGAAAGAACGTGGTTTGGGAAACATTAAGCTGTTACAAGACAAAGACGATATTAATAAAGTTAGGTTAGTTATGAGAAGAGAGCAGATACATAAATTGTGCTGCAATCAACGTGTTTACAAGGACACTGTTTTTAAATATGCTAAAAATTCTAAAGTTGCGTTATCTTGGGCTGGTCAAGACTTTTCAGAAAATGAATTGAATACTGAAATGTTGACAGTGCGCTTTAAATTGCCCGAAACGTGTAAAAAATTTTTAGATGCCATAACAGAAGCGCAGGCTAAAATGAAAAGCGATGGCGAAGAGTTGAACAGCAAAGCAAATGAAAAGAAAACCGTGACGCTTGCAGATAAATCTACTAAAGGTTTTGGCGATGCCTTTAAGCCTAAAGCTGGTTCCTGGTCGTGTGATGCCTGCTACATTTCAAATGATGTTGATCAATTGTATTGTGTAGCGTGTGATACCCCTAAAGACAGCACGGTACCCAAGAAAGAAACAAATTCTAACGTATTAGCCACTAAAAATACGACTAAGTTTAACTTTGGTTTTTCTACGTCTACTGTGCAAACAACTACTGAACAGTCTCCTGCTGCTATCAGTAAATCTATATTTGGAATTAAGCCAGCCTCTGTTACGTCGACAACTGCAAGTGATTCAGTAAAAACTAATGAGCCAGCATCTACAACTGTTGTACAAAAACCGATTTTCGACTTTGGATCCTGCACTATTAATGGAACAAGTAAACCAAATGAAATAAATGCTACAACCAAACCAGCAGCTCCCAGTGGTTTTGGTGATGCTTTTAAACCAAAAGCTGGATCTTGGTCCTGTAATGGCTGTTATGTCTCTAATACAGCTGATACTGTTTACTGTAAAGCATGTGAAGCCCCAAAGGATGATACCGTACCGAAGAAAGTATCTAATACAAATGTGCTTACTCTTTCAAATCCCGGACAAAATTTTAATTTTGGTTTTAGTACTGCCACAACGGCTGTTACTAAAACACAGTCAATGGGTGATGCCAATAAACAAATCGCTCCAACTTTCAGTTTTGGTGAATCTCAAGCAACTTCGTTTATATTTTCTCAAACTCCTGCTACCTCCACCACATTGAATTCTAAATTATCTAGCGGCACCACGATCTCAACATCTAACGCTGGTATAGGGGAGTCTACTTTTACGTTTACTTTAGCCCCCAAAGAATCAGCTGCAACATCTGGATCTGGTTTGGAATCAACATCAAACATATTTAATATAAAACCGAAGAGTTCCGGAAAAGCCATCAAAAGCCCCACGAAAATTGATGGAGGCGATAATGATGCGGATGGTGAAGAGGATGCAGAGGCTGACGGTCATGAAGAAGATGAAGAGAACAACACTTATTTTACACCGGTAATACCGCTCCCGGATAAGGTAAGTCGAATTATTTTTTCCCCAACATTTTAAAATATTCCTCTTTTAAATTTTCGCTTCCGTAGTAGTTCTCTTAGTTCAATACAAATAAGACAATACTATTCGCAAGAAAGAATTTGCACATATTTCGTTGTAGATGTAAATTAATTGTGTCTTTTTTTTGGACGACGAGCATTCAAAATCCCAAAAATTTGTGTGTACGAAATGTACGCTTTTCACAAAACTTGTTCCATATTTTCCTCATAAAACAGTTTCTAGGAAAACTCGTTCTTTGGCACCTACAGCGGCACTTTTACATGATTTTTTAAAATGTCCATAATGACGGCAGATTTACGTGTGAATAAAAGGTTAATATTGTATAAAAGGGGATACTGGTTTGTAGGACTAAAGCGACTTGTGTTTTATCAATGTCTACTTTGTATAACTGTCCAAAGGAGAATAGACATTTGCCATCATTTGCAAAATTGGAGCGTCTTACATCTAGTCTATTACGTGCTAAGGAAAAATGAGGGCCTCCCAAAATTGAATGTCATTTATTTGTCCAGTAAAATTGTTTCATCGTGTGATGCTTCATTTTTATATACCAAACATAAATTGACCTTAACAAACTAAGACTTTGCTTTCTTGCATTGAATTTTTCGGGCACCCTATATAATGCAAATTTCATACAGTGTAATAAATAAATATACATTTTTGTCAGATTGAAGTAAAAACTGGTGAAGAATATGAAGAACTTCTGTATGAACATCGGGCCAAATTATATCGTTTTACTGGCGACGAGTGGAAGGAAAGAGGATTCGGCAATGTAAAGATTTTACGCCATAAAGAAGACAAGAAGCTGCGCGTCATAATGAGGCGAGATCAAATTTTTAAAATCTGTTTGAACCATGTGCTCAATGATGATGTTGATTACAAGCGCAAAGATGAGAAGTCCTGGTTATTTGCAGTACACGATTTTAGTGAGGGCACCGTTGAATTAGAAAAATTCTCATTGCGTTTTAAGACTAAAGAAATTGCAGAAGAATTTATGGACAGCGTTAAGAAAGCTCTTAATGGAACTGCAAAGGTCATCAGCTCTCCGGTTAACATGTCTAAGACAACGTCAACAAAAACAGAACCATCAGTGAGTGATTTGGGCATTAGTGAGGAGGACAAAGTCACCGCTGACAAATTGAAATTGCCTTATGAATTCTTTACGGGCAAAACGACATGTGGGGGTTGTCGTGGTTGCGATTCTGACAAATTTGAATTTGTGTATGTGAACGACATCAGTAAACCCATGGTAAATAAGGAAGATACTGAAAATCCCCTGGTCGTTATGGAATTGCCTGATTTAACCATAAATAAAGCTACACTAAATCGATCAATTCTTAAACAAAGTGTACTCTCCCCAGACAATCGTGAGGAAGAAACAACAAGAATAAATGACAACACATCTTCTGATATTGGAGGAGACAAATCCACGGCGTTTGCATCTACAGCAACATCAGCAAACAAATCAAAAAGTTCAAATTTCTCGTTTACGGCAGCTCTTAATAACAGTACTAAATCGGTTGAAGAAACTAAGCCATTCGGATCTGTGGCCACAGGTGGTTTCTTTTTTGGTTCTGCAGACACCATTCGTTCAACTAATACGAGTGGTTCCATTTTTGGAGGCTTCCAGAACAATAAATCCATTTTAGGAGGAAACCACGTTAGTTTTGGAGAAGTGGCCGCAACAGATAACAGTATAAAATCAGATGAAACTACGGATTCGTCTGATAAAACAACAATAAAGTCAATCTTTAGCGGTAATACAACAAGTGGTTCAATATTTGGCCAAAAATCTGTATTTGGCACCGCTGCTCCAGCTCCCACTTTTGGCACCTCATATCCTATTAATGCTAACAAGCCGATATTTGAAAAGTCAGCAAATAGCGAAAATGTTGCAAACAGCTCCATATTCGGATCTACGACAAATGCACCTGTATTTGGTACAAAAGTTCCAATATTTGGTTCCATTTCTCAGAATATGACGAAATTTGGTAGTGTTACTAAAGATGGAAATACAACATCATCGGGTTCTGCCGGCTTCACATTTTCTGACTTATCTAAATCAGCTGCAATTGCTCCTAATGCCAGTACCTTACAAACAGGCGATGAATCCTCAATATACGATCTTTCGAACACCCAAACCGCATCATTTGATTTTGCCACCCTGGCGAAAGCAAGTTCAAATATTACTGCACTGGGAGGAACTGCAAGTGAAAAGCCGGTTGGTGGTTTTATTGGCTTGACCCATCAAAATGCATTTTCGAGTTTTGATAAACCATCAGCAGCAAATGAATCACAAAAGAGTGTTGGCGGTAGTGAAGATGATGGTGCTCAGAATGATGCTAATTACGATCCCCACTATGAACCTATAATAGCATTGCCGGATGAAATTGTTGTCACTACAGGCGAAGAGGAAGAAAAAAAGTTGTTCGGTGAGACAGCTACGCTCTTTCGTTGGGATGGCACAAGTAAGGAATGGAAAGAACGAGGTTAGTATGAACATATGCACAGTTTTTATTCCTTTGTGTACATATTCATATATTTTATAAACATTATTTATCTGTGTGTGCCAGGTTTTGGTGAATTGAAAATTTTATCACATCCGGTAAAAAAAACTTACCGTTTATTAATGCGGCGCGCTAAAATACATAAACTAGTTCTAAACCAAGCAGTTAATGGTGACTTCCATTTCACCAATATGTCGAACAATCCTAAAAGTTTTGTTTGGGCTTCTTTGAATTTTGCTGAGTCGAAAGTTGGCGAATTGGAAAAATTAGCAGTACGTTTTAAGAATGTGGATGACGCAGAAGCTTTTAAAACGAAATTGAACGAATGCATTATGGACTCTCTCAAACTTAGTGGCGATTGAACACGACTGGATTTCTTAAAAACCAACTTTCTAAATAATATTGACTGTTACGGATAACAACTAGCACTATTGCTGGTTAATATGTACAATATATGCTATATATATATATATATATATCTAAATTTCAATTCATAATTGTAAGTTTCTGTTTAATATGATTTAATATAAATTATATACAATTTGCTTCGGTCACTTTTTTTTTATAGAATTCCGTTAGTTCTGAAAGCTTAAAATTTCACATTCAATAAATTTATAGTAAGTTTTTTGTATTTATAATATTTGAATTTTATTATTTTTCTTTTTTCTTTGCGTTAATAGTATTGCTAATAATTGGAATACAAGTTAAATTTACAACTAAAATGTGTAGAAAATAAAATTTTATGTTACTTTTCAGTTACTAATGGATTTGATTCTTCCTAGTAATACAAAATAATGCTAATAAAAATTATACAATAAAGCAATTCTGCTTAGAAAATATACTTGTGAATTGTCTAAACAGTGATCGAAGTTGGAGAACAAATTTCAACTGACTGCTGCGTAAGTTAAAATTCTGATTAACAATTGGAAATGTAAGTCTTAAAAGGAGTTTCCTAATAATCTAGCAGGTTTATAAGAGGTGTTCTGGAAAACGCATATCGCTTAAATTTGTAATTTTCGTTTTTAAAACGCCAAAGAGGTGTTCTGGAAAACGCATATCGCTTAAATTTGTCGTTTTCAAACCGCTAGACCGTACTGAAGCGTTCTGGCTTATTTTATTGAAACTGCACTTTACACACAAAAGGAAATGATGTACAATTTAAATTTAATATATTTTCTCTTTATTTAAGCTAAAGCTTATATTTTTGCACAATTTTAATTAAAAATATGCTATAAAAATTTACCTTCAGTTTTTCAATTGTCGGTCGCAATTGTTTACTTAAAAATGCAGTTTTGTTTAACCTGTACAGAGCTACGAAACTTAAGGATTGAAAGAATCCCTTAGTGTTTTTTTTTTTCAATTAACAACAATGCTTTAGATTGTAGCTTTTTCAAAGCCAATATAGCAAGCAAGAACGCTGTAGGCTTTTTAATTTAAAATTTATTTCTTTGTGTTTTTTGTTATGATAAACCATATGTTTTCATTATTCCAACAAAACTTCGACAAATAGCAAAACGCCAGCAAATCGCTTCGTTTTCAGAACATAGCGAAATGCGTTTTTAGAACCGCAAGCGATTTGAAAACGCTGCGTTTTTCAGAACATGGGCGTATATGTTTTACCCTCAGATGGGCTTAAATTGTTCAATGCTGTTTTCCGTTATCCACATTTATCGATATATGCGAGCTCATTCAAATAAATGGGATTTATCGTATTGCTGGACGAATTAGTTGAATTCGCCTCGGCGTGTTGCGTAACAAACTCAACACATTTCACCTCAAACAGGGTTGCATATTTTGCTTTTTCGGAACACCTCCTCAAAAAATAGATGAAGTGTCTTTTTTGACAATTTTCGTAAGATGTACAACAACATACTCAAGTTGGAGTTATTCAATGTTTTCGCTTACGATAAAGGCTTAAAAAATTGCTGAACTTTATTATTTATCGTGTTTTAGCCGCTTTTATAAGTGCCAAGTGATAAGATTATCTATAAAAATACGCATGTCTTGTTTATATAAAAAAAAAGTATTAAGTAATGCTTGGAAAACCGCTAATGAGATTGACATTTTAGTTCGATGAGTGCTCCAAAGTGCAGATACAATTTGTATTCCACTTAAACATTCCGTCTACGTGCTCTTTTTGAAGCTTCCACAAAACACACGTAGTCTTATGTCTAGATAAATTTAAATATTTTTGGAAAGTAAAGTCACACTATTTTTGAATTTTTCGAAATAATTTTTTTTTTCAATATTTGACTAGTGTTTTATTAAGTGAGTGCTCATTTTAAGTGTTCTCTTGTATTGTGTTTGTGCTACAACTGGATATTCTTATCTTGGTTTTGTGAAATTGTGTTCAAGGTATTAAGCGAACAAAAAGAATTTTTAATGCCTTGCAAACCAAAAAATTTTACCCACTAACGAAAACAGAAATATGGGCATTCAATATGATTTAAATATCGTTCGCAGCTATCATAAATCACTTTTGCATCTTACCATTTTGATATCAATAGTTACTGCAGTGGCAGCGTCATCTACCACAGAACCTACGCTAACAAAAACCACATCGTCATCAATTTCATCATCCATGGATGCGCCACCAACTTCAAACTCTTTATCATCCTCAACCATTGAACCAGAATATGATAATCAAATTGTGCTAAAGAATCGGCCTACTATACCTTATTGTAATAAATCTAATGAGCAAACAATCGCAAGAAGGTAAGTTTATAAAAGTATACAAACACACAACAGAATTGTATTTAAGATTTTCAGGCCAAAAGTATTTAAAATCATTCTCTAACAAATTTTGCAAATGAATGGAATGTTCTAGTTCGTTTTTCAATTCCTTTTTTTCTGTCAGTTTGTGGTTTGTTTGTTTGTTGTATATTTTAAAGGTTGTTTTTTTAAGTTTGTTTTTGTGGTTTTGTTGTGCTTTATGTATGCATTTAAGCATTTTCTTTATTTTATATAAAACTTGTTATTTAGATATGTATCTGTTTTTTTTGAGGTCAGTGTTGGCAAATTATTGCTTAAATTTCTTTATTCTGTCTGATTTTAAGAGGCTGTTGCATTCTCTGCTATACAAATAAATGTATGAATGTTTCATTTGACACTAAGAAAAACTGCTGCTACAAGCATTGAAGCAATTAGCCGGGCCGGTCCAGCAGGTATGGCATATTGAATACATTGGCTACTAATTCAAAATTATTCTCTAATGGCTTAAATAAAAATAAAGTAAATTTAGCAAAACAACTAATTTAAACGGGCTTGAAGAAAATTCGTCAAAACTTAACCCTCTTATGAACTGGAAGGCCTTCTGAAATGATAGTTCATTTTATACACGTTAAGAACGTCTTTCGTTAACGATTATTTGAAAGGGACTACTCATGCATTAATACTTTGCTATGCCACTTATGGGGAAAAATATTAGCTATCAGGCTTAATGACATGTAACCATTCATGTTCCAGCAGTAAAAATATGAATCAGTTAAATAAATTCTCTCTAAACACACGGCATTAAATAATGAAAATTAAACTGAATAATGCCCGCAAATAAGATTAGCTTTTATGGCAATTGTTTAGTGTACTAAACATACAGATTTATGTGTGGATATACATAAATATATTCATCACTGCCCTTTTAAAAACTACACGTGCCACAGGGTTTTTATATTATATAATATTTGAAATATATATAAAAATAAAGAAATAAATTTATAATTTTTCTTTTGATCAAATATATGTATATATACTATATATACATATGTATATGTATTTGTTGTTTCTGCTTTCCTGCTGAATAATAATTTCTGACAAATAAAATAAGTTGTGTAAATATCTAATAGTATTTATAAATACCGCAAAAAAAAAGGTAACTAAAAATGACAATACTTTTTATGCAAACATAGCTGGAGGTGTTTTCTTCAAACTCCTCTCTTGTTCTACATTCATATTTGAGTTGATATATATGTAAGTATATCTGTCAAATATATTGTTGCTGTCTTATAAATACAAACAAACGTTTAGTGACATACAAACATTCACACCCACAAATGTTAATAACTGTTGTTGATCTCACGTTTATTTTGGTTTTATGTGCTTCTTCTTTAAATGTTTCCACAAGTAAATATAAACAGGTGATTTTTGATGCCTCTATTCATGTACGTGTATGAATGTCAAAACCCATTATTTTTCCGTGGATTTTTGATATGCATCTGCCGGCAATGTGAAATAAGCTGATGTGTTTGTTGTTTATTTGTTGTGGCGAATAATTTCATTCTTTTGAATTTTTTGTATTTTCGCTTTTAAGTTGCAAAAGAGTTTACATAAGCTTTTAAGCACAAAATACTGGCAAACATTCTCTATTTACAAACACACACGCATGCATGTATCAGCACTAGTAGAAGAGCTGTTTGGATACGCCATGTTTTGGCGGCAAAAGAAAATATAAAAAAGTTTTCTGTTTAGGACAATGCAAAAAGCAATAACAAGATTTCGGGATTCATTTCAATTGTATGATGAAATTATTTTTTTAACATGTGATATAATAAAAAACTTGCTCAAACTGGCATGCAATACAAGCGATTATTTGTTTGGCATCTGAGGTGTTTGTAAGAAAAGTTTGTACGAGTAGCTAAAGTACATATGTCTGTATGTACGTATGTAAATATGTGCATATACAAAATAAATATCTATGAACGTTTTATCTGTTACGTAGAATGGGTGCACGATGAATATACATCCACACATACAAACATACGTCTGAATCTAGGTATGTAAGGAAGTTATAAACGTACGTATATTTATCTTGTTTATAATTTTTTTTTCACTTATCTTATTTTTTTTATGTATGTACATACATATATTTTGTGAGTCATATTTTGTTTTGGTTTTTTCACAAACTGGAAATATTATTTATATTTTTTTATAGAAAATGTTAAATGTTATAAGTATTAAACAGAACAGACTTACGTAAATATATACATACATATGTATATGTATTGAACAGAATAGCCTACAAATTTCTGTTGCACTGTTTGTGAATTTTGTTTCGCGAAATTCTTTAGTTTAAAGTTGGAAATTGTGGAAATGTGCAAAAAAAAATATGATTGCGAAGTTCATAGATTTCTCTATCGATTTTACGGTGATCTTAAGGGCTACGCCAATAAGTAAAACTTTCCATATTTGGGATGATGACAATCTTCAAATCTGTAGCGAGTTACCATTAAAACACTATTACAATGAATGGCAAGCACTTTCAAGTAGTCCTTTAATTAAGATGATGGCCACCCAACGCCCAATAATCGATTTATTGCAAAACCTATTTGATGATAACTTCTTTTGCACCTTCTTTGTGCGATCTAACGCTTTAAATTAATTTTTTATAGTCTTGAAACGACGGAAACATATTTTTAATAATAATTGATGTCATATGGACATATTTAGTTTAAATATGCAGTATAAATAAATGTGGCGATATTATCTTTCACCATATAATAAAAGAAATTCTCATTCCTACAATATTGCTGTCTTGTGTTACCACTTGAAATTCTCATGCAGTTAAAAATACACATGATATAAAGAAACTTTTATAATCACCCTTATAGTTCACCAAGATGTTAACATCTTCCTATATATAAAACTTTACTCTGCAACATCTTTCAACATCTTTACAAGATGTTCCCTTCTCATTTTTTTTCAATCGTCATCTTTCGATAATAGAGCTTAGAATATCATCTATAGAAAAAATGAACCATCTGTCAAAAAAAAAAAAAAAAAAAAAAAAATTAATAAAAAATTTCATCATTAGGAAAAATTTAAATGTGCAATAAACTATGAAGAAGCAAAAGTTTTCTATGGTTTTGTATTAAAGAAAAAGAAAATATGTAAAAAAACAAGTAATATAATGAGCTGATCAGAAAAAGTAATTAAATTTTAGGAATATCCATTAGGAATATTCCTTTTCTAAAAACATGCGTAACGATCCTACGATTCGATGATTTTACAAATCATGTCTAAATGAATTAGCTAAAAATACCTACAGAGGTTTATAGGTTTTGTACACTTCAGATAGGTAGATATGTATCATATCTTTATGGATCATTTTGACTATTTTTGCGTGCTGTACTAATTCCTTTTTTTTGCTCTTCAAGAGAAGTTAATAAGCTAATTAGTATACAATTCTTGGATTCGATTTTATTAAATTTTTTTAACAATCTTGTTTGTGCACATATGACAAAATGACAGATGATAGATGCAGTAATGTAAACACATTGTTTCAATTTCCACACGTTCCTCTAAGATGAAACGTAACGTTATTGCGTTTTTTCAAGTGGTTTGTTTTTCAATTTTTCTCTGTAGTTAAAAAATTATATAATTAAATATATAAAATTAAATTATGTGTTAAAAAAAAAGTTCGAAATTAAGTTCCGAATGTTAAAACTTCAGCGTTCAACTACAGGTTTATAATGCGATAAAAGTTAATGAATTGAACATTTAATTTTTAAAAAAATGATAAAACAAACTGACAATCCAAAATTTGAAAATAGCAGTTATTTTTTATCACACCTCGTACATGAATAACATTTTAAGATTGTCAAAAAGGTCTCCTTTTGTGACGAAATGACAATAATTAATTTTTTTTACAAGATCAAGAATAAATCTAAACAATTTGTTTGCAAAACTGAAAGGTGAAAATATCGAATGGTTTTGACAATTTATTAAAATTGTTATTTTCATTTTTTAAAATTTTTAGACTTTTATACGTAACAACTTTGGACGGGCGACTTAATGCACTGGACATTGCAAAGGGTGGTAAATTACGCTGGAGTATAGCGACTGGTCCAGGGGCTTTGATTTCCTCAAGCATACATCGTTTAGAATTGACAAGTAATGGACAATTTGTGCGCATGATACCATCATTAAGTGGAGGCATTTACAAATTTGATGGAGAATCAATAGATCCCATTCCCATAACTGCTGACAACTTGCTCAGCTCTTCGGCGAAATTTTCGGATGATTTGGTAATTTCAGGTGGAAAAGAGACTCGAACTTATGGCATATCGGCACGCACAGGCGAAATGATATATGAATGTTCAATGAATGGTTGTGTGAACTCAACGGATGCGGAATCAATTCTTAATGCTACACAGACTATAGACGAAGACCATGACAATATTGTTGAAGAAATAGACAACGACTATGAAGATGCAAATGAAAGTTACTACATTAGAAAACATGATCCCTTGATTGATGATGTAATTATTGTCCGTCGCCAAACTCAGACGGTCCGGGCTGTTGAAATACGCACCGGTGCAGAGCGTTGGAATTTCAGTGTTGGTCAACATGAATTGGATCTTGTTCGGCCGGCTGATTGCCGTGATCATGACCTTGGCAAGGGAGATATGTCCATAGTTGATATAGATATTAGAGTAGTTGTCCCTGAGGGTATCATATGTGCGTTTAGTAAATTGGAGCCTAAAGTTATGCTTTGGAAATATAAGGTATTACCTAGAAAAATACTTCTCCAATGACTTTGAAGATGAGTTCTATTTTACAATTGTAGTTCGATCATCCTGTTGTAAGTGCTTGGAAGATTGATACTAATGATGAATTGGAAGCCATTGATATGTTTGGCTCAGCACAATGGCTTTGGAATAGTAATGATAAGATTTTTGAAATGCCATCGTCTAATATACAACCATCTGTTTATGTGGGAATGTACGAAAAGCAGTTGTATATTCAGGTATGCCCATTTACTTTTGCTTGAGAAACCAACTTCTTACTAGCTTATTACATTTATTATTTTAGGAATCTGTTAGTTTGCGTAAAGAGATACTAGGGCAAGTAGATCTTTACTCGCAACTTTCTATAGAATCCAGAATGCCGAAAATACCTTGGCGCCCCTTAGCAGCTAGTCGCGATTCCTTAGTTATGTATGAACCTATCCACAATGACCACATACATAATGGTTCATATGCCACAAATGAAATACAGGGCAATGAATTGGTTCCCTATAGTGAAGAAAACTTTGCCCTGTCGGCTCAGTCAGTGCTGAATGCTTCGGAGTATGTTAACGGTAATGGGTTTTATTTGTATACCAGCAACGAACTAGAAAGTAACAATAATGATTCCATTTGCGGTACGGCCGGTAATCAAACACTGCCTAATATTGATGACAAGAAAATTAATAATACAAGCAGAATTAATAGTACAATCAGTGAAGATTTCGGCTTCAATCTTGATGATATGGATGCGCCCCTAAAAGTTGTTATTTTATCTGTATGGTTTTGGTGGAAAGAGCTGGCCATTGTGGCCTTTACTTCCGCTGTACTGCTCAACATTTTGTTAAGTCAACGTTATCGCGGTGAACGCCAAATTGTCGTCATTGAGCGTCATATACCTGTGGCATCTGGTATTGAGGCAACTGAATCTTCAACTGTTGCTATTTTAGGTCCCACTAACGGCAGTTCACATACAAATAATAACAATAAAAGTTCTGGAAATGCTTACCGAACTTTATCTGAAAGTTCTTCGCATTCTAGCGAACACTTTACATCCCGTTTTCAGAGTGATTTCGATTTGCAACGCTGTTTGGGTCGTGGTGGCTTCGGCGTTGTTTTCGAAGCTAAAAATAAGTTGGATGACTGCCGTTATGCTATCAAACGTATAACATTGCCCAATAAAGAGGAATCTCGAATGCGTGTTATGCGTGAAGTTAAGACTTTGGCGAACTGTGAACATCAAAATATTGTGAGATATTTTCAGGTAAGCTTACATCGTCTGTTCACAAAATACTTAAAGCAAACTTCGCACATGAAGGTTATTTTATCATCTTTATTCTTCTGAGCAATAGGTACAGAGTACAATCGAAATTTCATACAGTTGCATCCTTGTTCGGATCAGATTTCTCGATTGATTTATTCATATATTAAGTTTTTTTTTATAGAATTTTTGGTAGTTATTCAAATATGTATTTAAATTAAAATTTTGGGAGAGAGCTTTCTTTCTTCGGAAAAAAGTTAGTTTTATTCGAACTAACGATTAGTCCAGTTTTTCTCATTAAGTTTATTATTAATGTAGGAATTTGCCACTGCATTTGATTCTCGCAATAAGATCGTTCAACTGAATTGTTCAACATCGAATTCTCTTTGTATTCCATTTTTTCCTGAGTTTTTTGTTCCTCCGGCGGGTTTTTTATGTTTGATTTTTTCGAATAAATGTGTTTCAAACAAGTTATAATGGCAACTTGGAACGATATTATTTTGCAAGGATCAGTTGGCTCCCAAATGTTTAGTTGATTTGTCTTTTTCAAATTCACTGTTTTGAATATACAAGTTATCCGAAGTCACAAAAAACGTAGCCTTAATAAGTGTGCCGATGACAATCAAAACTTTAATCTTTAATTGCGTGCTCACGTCTGTATGTATGTACTATTTTTAATTGCAGTCTTGGGTAGAAAAACCGCCACCGGGTTGGCAAGAAACTGAGGATAACAAATGGCTGGCTTCGGAAATGTCAACATCAATTCAAATAGAAACACCTTCAGAAACTCATGCTACAGGTATAGCATTGCAAGATTTGAAGAAGTATAACATTGACAAAAAGGAACAACTCAAGGCTTGGATGGACAGCATGACATCTACAGCCTGTTCCGTCGACTGTAATCGCAAGATCAATGGCCGCGTCAACTATGATGATGAAGAAGAAGATTCCTGTGTAATATTCCGTTCCGAATCATCATCGTTGGCTATGCGCTGTAATAAGGCATACGATGATGAGGATAGCGATTCCTGTGTGATATTCCGCTCTGAATCCCAATCGTTAGCCTTGCAAGAGAGAGAAAGCGGTGATGATATTTCCAAAGGAGATGGCACTAGAAACAAATCTCAATTTGCTAGAAATAATAAAAAGAATACAATTTGCCACGAAAGCATCTCAATTGATATACAAACTAATGGATCCGAAATGAACAACTCTGGGCATCATACTATTGATTACAACCATCTATCTGATTCTTTCCAAATTGAATTTGTCGGTTCTGTAAACAGTGACGAATGCAGCCCAGTTGAAAAATTCGAATCGGACGAAATGTCAACGACTAACACAGCGAAAAAGCGCAGACCTCAAGAATTGGCTTTAAACATAAATAAAATAGAGAATAACAACAATGCACGAAACTCTGTGTCGGCAAAACAAAACAAAGTTTATTTGTATATACAAATGCAATTGTGTCGCAAAGAATGCCTGAGAGATTGGCTGAGAGAAAATAAGACCGAAGATCGTTTAGACTATATAGCGAGTATTTTCCATCAGATTGTAGATGCTGTTGATTACGTTCACTACAAAGGCCTTATACATCGTGATCTCAAGCCCAGTAATATATTTTTCTCACAAGATGGCCAAATCAAAATTGGTGATTTTGGCTTAGTCACCGATATGGCTGATATACCAAATATGATTACCAACTGTGGAGATAAGACTGGTTTGCCTTCATGTGCCCGCCACACACAGCAAGTGGGCACACATCTGTACATGTCACCCGAACAGTTGCGCGGCTTACCATATGACTACAAAGTCGACATTTACTCATTAGGTCTCATATTCTTCGAGCTATTAGTTTATTTCGGTACCGAAATGGAGAGAATTATGACCTTAAGAGCATTGCGAGATGGAAAATATCCACCTGATTTTTCCGTTCAGCATCACGAAAAATATGAGCTACTTAAGAAAATGCTTTCCTCGAAACCAGAAGAACGTCCAACCACGACAGAGCTTAAAGTTGAGTTAAATGAGATCCTGAGATTGCCTGATTTGTCAGGTGATAGTGAAGCGGCAGCATTAGCGGCTGCAGCGCGACATCTAAGTCGGTCGCGTACATTTAGTAGCTGTGAATAACAAAAAAGTCATTTGTTTAAGCTAACATAATATTTTAATTCATAATTTTAAGTTCCTAACACAAGCACGCATGCGTACATACATTTTCATGGCAATTGCTGGATTTTATTATTATCAGCAGATAACAAATTAAATATTATTTAGCAGGTAAGCAAGACTATACATTCGAAAAATCATATTTTCAAAAATGTTTACTTGCATTTAAACTATTTAGATTTACAACTTTATAGCGGATAGCTTGGCGTTATTAAAGGCCTAAATCTGTTTAGAAACTATATCAACATTCTTAACAAAATCAAGAGATTGAGTTTATGAAGTTGCAATACGAATAAAAATACACTACATTCGATTTTTTTGATATCCAATAATGCGTAAATTAACGCAGCTGAATTTAGAATTCAATAAATTTTTATTCCGAGAAATTAGAATAGCCAGTGAGCTGAGTTGCCACTTCAATTTCATTTACTTAAACTGATTAATATTGGAAGAATTATGCACAGTTTGGTTATTATAAATATAAAAACCCAGCTTTCGTTGGAAGCATATTGCGGAATACTGTGCATCCTACTAGTCAGTTTGCACTATAAAAATTATATAAACTTTTTTCTCCGAATATTTTTGCCTGCTTTTAGAACCAACGTTGCTCTTAACGGCATGTTGTGAAAAAAGCGATATTTGGGTTTAACAAACCACGTCATATATTATTTATTAGAGTTTAGAAACGAATGAAACTCGGATGAAACCTCATCTTTTAGAGCAAATATAAGCTTGTCACAAACAAAACATTATATTTTAATGTTAGATTAAAATGCCAGCCATAACTTTAAACAATTACTCAATTCAGCTTTCCGGAATTAGTGTAGGGTGCAAAGTTGTTTGGAAAGCTATTGTCAGATTCCAGCAGTGCAAATATCGAAAATCTGTCTCATTTATATTCTTTTCTTTCAATGGAATTGAAAATTTGAAAATTGTATATATTTATTTATAATCAGTTAGATTTTCTTAATTTATCTTACATAAGAAAACAACTGCCACCTAATTTGCCATCCCTGCATGGTCTGCATTTTCTTTTAAGTAAACATTATTTTCGCTCTTTGCCACTATTCAGCGTTGAATGTTGTGTTCACATCACTTTTCATTTTGTATTATTGCCACTAGTTTCCGATCTCAGCAATTTATTTTCTTTAACATTCATTTCTGTTATCCACTGATATTTACAATTCTCCTTCTTATACAGCAATCTATCGCACTTAACAAAAACAACAAAAATGTGCTATGAAAAATTTTTATGTGATTTGATTTGTTATAAACAATAAGTAAAGTATTTACGTGCCCTTAAATTATATTTATAATAGACATTTAAATTTTTACAAAGTTTATTAGCTTTTGTATTATCTTATATAGAAAGCTTTTAATTTTACATGTTCTTAAATTAAAAAGTGTTAAAAATTTAGTTCTATAAATTTATTTGCATTGACAATTTTAATTCTTAGTCAAATTGAAAAAGCACACAAATTAATTTCTGTAGCGAACTCGTGTATCTCGGACTAGATGAGAGTAAAAGCACATTCTTTTTCACTTGTCTATTGTTATTTCGTTGTGATGTCAAAATATGCCTTCACTTTCCCTTTGCGATTTTGACATTACAAGACGGTATTGGCTGAGACAAGTTATTACATAATCCGTTTGGTAGGAATACTCTCTTCCTTTTAACTTGACTATTTTGCTTTGATTTTTACATTGATTTTGTGTCGAACACTTTTTCTTTTTAAATTATTCTTCCTATTATTAAACTCAAGAATATTTCATTTTATTTAATTACTAAGTAAATTAATCTTAATTATTTGTTTTCTTTCAAACTTTTTTTTTATTGTTTTTATTATTAAGTTGACAATCCAAAGTCTAATGAAAATGTCTTTAAGGATATATTTTACTTTTTATTTAGCTTTTCTTTTTTTTTTTTCTCTTCAGTTTTTAATTTTATTTTAAGCTTAAGGTCGGTTTTTTTTGAAGTACTTAATATAGTTTTTTCGATATAACGTTAACATTATCGGGAAATAATTTACAATTTATTTATAAATAAATACAGGATTATTTTTTAAATTATTCACAAAAAAATTAAAAAAAAAAAAATTACAACGATTATTAATTTTTGCAAAATCCAAAGATCGAATGTTTCTGCTTCAAATGTTTTATTATGGCAGATTCATTGTGAGTCCTATATTATATACAAATAGATCTTAGCTTTGCAGAATTACGTATAAGTACATAATAACAATAGAGACATTCAATTCAATTTAAATTCTTCCTTGTAATTGATCGCAAGGAAAATTGCTTCGAATCTCATAATGTAAGACAAAACGGTGGCTTCTTACAGTATGGTCTTACGGATCAAAGTCGCACAAATCGGAGGGGAGTGACGTATAGATGCGAGAGCCGCTTTTGCATACTCAGTTGCTGAGTTTCCGTTTCCTCCTAATGCTCTAACTCGCCGGATATCATCGCTTTAATTTAGTTCGACATCTCAGTGGGTAAAATTCCGAAGGCGTAGTATACACGGCTACAGAAAATGTTTAAATACTTTGAGGCTCATAAAGTCCACCGAATGTGTTTCTCAAGGTTAGGCCAAGTTAAAACAGCATAGGCAATTTCCGGATGGTCAGTCGGAATTCTGTGCATGGTGATAGTCTGGTCTGTAGCCTGCTCTTTGCTTAGCTGTGGGACAATTTTGTATTTCGACAGTTTGCTCAGTTAAGCTACAGATGCTCCGCGTAAAAGGAGTAGAGTAACTTCATAATATCCTAATGTAATGTGAGCTAAAGTTCCTAAGGAAAGCATGCTACGTGAAATCTCTGGTGAGCATAGAGGATTCAAAACTCTTTTAGAACTGTGTTAGTTAGGAAGTGAGTTTATAACTGGCGGAATGTGTCTATTGCTGGGTTCTCGTGGACCATTCCTATCTCTTTCTTTAGAACACGGATTAAAGCTTGAACATTTTAAATCATCCCTAAATTATAAAGGTAAAAAAATTGAGCTTAAGCTTAAAATAAATAAAGAACTTAACAAAGAAATTAATTAAAAAAACTAGATAATACATACAGATATATATGTATATATATAATTAAGATATCCCATGCTTAAAGTAGCAGATTATCTAAGGTCGAAGAGAATTGGCTGTTTGAATTTGGTTTTTAAGTTTTTAAGAGAATTATTTGGTGCCTCCTCCAGTTGGCTTTTATTCTGTAAACTGTGCCCAAATTACTCGACTGATTATTTAATACCATATAAATTGCTTCAAACAATGATATTAGGACTTTTTGTCTTA
Organism: Ormia ochracea; assembly: GCA_963402855.1. NCBI lineage: Eukaryota > Metazoa > Arthropoda > Insecta > Diptera > Tachinidae > Ormia > Ormia ochracea. The sequence goes on from OY727105.1 coordinate 21,674,494, forward strand.
CTGATTGTAATTTTTATAATTCGAAATTTATAAATATGTATGTGCGTATGTACATTCAAGATTAGGTAGTCTGTCAATAAATTCGGTTACACAATAAATAGAAATAGTAATTGATTGAAATGAATAATAAAGTAAATATTTTATTCTCTGAATAAAATTTTGTTTTAAACAATAATTTTATTGTTGTTTCTTTTTTTTTTTTAATTTAATTTGAAATCGGAGAAAGTCAAGGTGAGCAAATTTGGTGTTGTGGGAAACTGCGATTTAATTTGACGATTGATTTACCATACATTTTGTTATGGGATTCATATCATCATTTGACTGACATTGAAAAGCTTCTTGAAACTCCGGCATATTCATGTAACTACGATTTATCAATGTGCTGTAAAGTGGATCGTTACGGTTGCAAAATTGTTGAGCTACGGCATAGAACATCACTTGCCTTGAGTCCAATTCAAAATATTCCAATATGAAATCTTCAGCAATGGCAAAATTTTCACTCTCCAACCAAAATTTATAATCCAATAAGGCCTCTATAAACGCAGAATGAAATTCGAAAATATTCTTAACCTGATCCATGCTAAGATTCTCATATATATTGGAATCGCCCGCATTCAAATCTGTTTGATGACTTAAGCAATCCACAGCTGCATAAAATCCATCGGAACTGTGCAGAATATTCGAATTTTGCCACATTTCGCGATCGTATGAAGCAAAATAGTGTATACGTGGTCGGGACACCAGTAAAAGTGAAAAGTTTAAAAACTCTTTTAAAAATTGTAAATCTTCTTCTGCGCCCTCTTGGGGATGTAAAAATTTGTAACGCATGTGAAGCCTTCTTAGCTCAAATAGATGGGCATAAAATGTTGGCTTTTTATTGGAGAAGAACTCGGCTCTAAATGTGGAGGAATATTTTTCTAGATCCAAGAATTGCTTGGCATAATTTTTAATAGATCTTTCGATGTTTAAGTTCTTACGTTCAGAATGATGTTGGAACAACCGCTGCCAGTCTGTGCTGGATACAAATTGTCGATAATGCTTTTGGAAACGTGTGGTGTGAAACATATATGAGGCTAATGCCACGTCTCGTCTAAAGTGGCGCTCAAGGGCATACCAATGCCAGTATTCTGTCTGCAAAAGATGATCAAATTCATGAACCAACTGGAAACAATCTTTGGTGTTTGTAATATGTTCATATGCCTGCCAAAGTACAAAATTGAAAACAATGCGGGGATTAGTGGATCGTAGAACTGTCAATATCTCACTTAATTTATCCATGTAAATTATGATTTTACGAGCCTGCTCGATTTCAACATCGGTAAAATTTAAACGAGGAAACAACCGTTGAAAAAATTCGCTCATTTTATCATCTACCAGCAGATTGGTTATATTATCGATTTTCACTGATATGGCAACTTCCCCTTTCAGTTGGCGGCATAGCAGCCAAATTTCACTCGCACAGATCTGTGCTATTTGAGCATTACGTTTTCGCAGCAAAGGCATTAAGTTCCCTTTCAAATGGTTTAGATTTGGGCACTTGAGCTCCTCATTGGCTGCTACATAAATGGTATTTTCAGCGAAGAAAACATTTAAAATGGTATTTAAGCCGTGGGCAGTAAATTCTGCGGCTAACTTTGGCCAAGTCAAGTCCAAAATTGGCTCATACTTTTCCCACTGGTATTGTAGAAATGGCCATTTTCTTAATAGATCATGATCACGTTTTAAAAATGGCATATCCTGCAGCATATGCTGCCACATTTTGCGTTTGCTTTTTGTCTGTTGCAGCGATTTTTTACACTGATCGTAAACGTTACGCAACAAAATGCCGGGTATCGTATTGAAATATTGCTTGTGTGTTTCAAAGAATTTATAATAGTCTTGTTTGTTGTATAAAAATGGCACAACGTCTCTCCCGCCGTACATTACCATTTCATCTGGATCTTCACTAGCCGTGCCTGGCTCACCATACTTTTCATAATTCCCAATATTACCACAAGCATGTTGAAAAAAGTTGACGCATGGCTCCACCTCATGATCCCTTATAGCGACCATATTAAGCAAATAATCCCGATAGATAAATGTGAATTGGTTTGCATTTGCGTTTACATGCGACACTAATGTATTTGAGTTCAAGATCAAGAATAGAATTATAACTAAACAGGTCGTTGTCAGTGGCGCATTTGAATCCATGTTTGCGGTCGGAAGTATTTTCGATGTTTATGTTTTGAATATTTGCAAAATACTATTTTTAGCAAAGCAAATTCTAAAATGTTTTAAGCTGATAAGAATTTAGTTTATTATTATTATTTTTTTTTCTGTAACTGATAAGCGGAAAACTGTCTCTTTAAAATCTAAAAAAATGACATTGGCGAAAAATTTAAATGTGCAACGGACGGTATCCATGAAGTGGTTTGACATTCATGCACGCACATACATGTGTATTGGCTTGTACGTGCCACGACTTTTCAAAGTCAATAGAACTCGTACCATGCGCGTATGTATCAATTTCACTTTTAGTTTTATATGCTGGCAGCATAGGAATCATAGATGCATACATATCGATAGTTGAAATGCAAAAGTACAAGTTGCTCTTTGTCTTGATAATATGGCATCATATCAACTTATCTATACTAAACACGCGGTTAAAATCGCTAGAAAGACTAGATCTGCCTATTAAAGGCAAAAAAATTAAAATTATGTATCCTACAAAAGTGTAACTTTCAACAGTTTCCAGTTTTATTTTTCTTTTCAGTATTTGCAAAGGGCATTATTCACTATCCTACACAATCACACAATTTGTTAAATATGTGCACTAACAATTCATCTGCGTGTTTGTGACCAGTTATACGATTTAGAAAACTGTATAAATATTATAATGAATTTCTAGCTAATTACGTATGTCTGCCTTACAGCTTACGATATATGAATGACTAATTTGCTGGTTAGCAGAGAGCTTGATCTTTATTAAATTTCATTTTAATTATTCAAAATTGACGTAATTAACGTTCACTTACGATTATTACAAAAGAGAAAACCAAATTATATTTTAATCTCATTCTGAAGAGATAATACTAGTGGATGAACTATTGCTTTATGTGATGGAAAGTTATAAAAAAAATAATAATAAAAATCTAAATGAATGTAGTAGTAGCTATCAGGTCTAGCTTGCTCGACTCTATCCTAAGCTCTTCTAATCTTAATTTTTGAAACTTCTCCATAGTGCAATGTACGTTTATACTCTGTACTCTGATTTATTTATTTATTTGCAAGCCCACTTCTGTCGCTATGCATAAAGATTTATAATTGCTTCATTCGCTAAGCGTAATAAAATAAGATACATTTATTTCGTTTGAATTATTTACACACTCGACACTTATTAAGCAGGCTTTGATCACTTTTTATTCAACACGGTTGTTGACTTATCAATACTTCACACCACAATGCTGTATTAATAACGCATCAATGATCGCATTTCCTTTACTGAATGCCCATCACCCAATGATCGCTGTTTATTAACAACCGAATACAAGAAGCTTCCGGTTGTAAACGTTACTAAAAACTTCAGTAACATCAACCAAACAATGCTAAATAACTTACAGCTGGCAATGCCACAGAAATACAATTGAAAATCCAAATAATAATAACAATGCAAATAACAACAATAACAAACCGTACCGCTAATGAAATTCTTACGAAACACAAACACAGAATAAATCTCAGCGTAGTGTTGGTTAGCTTTGGAGTGACTACACTAAGCAACAATAATAAATACTATAAGTGAGAGAATTTTAACAATCACAAGTACATAATGATGTACTACAGTGGGGTAGCAATGATAATGATACAGTGGGTTATGTGCATACATACGTGTACATATGTATACAATGTAAATTTTGGAATTTCAATTTTTCAAAGTCGGTACGAAGAGGTATATAGCTGGATGGTGTTCTAGAAAGTCGTAATGCACTGTTAGGATTTAAAGGGATGAGTTAGGAATGAGGCACATCAACACCAGCAGTGTTTCTGATAGAATAATTTACCAGCCACTTTGTGGTTTTTCGTCGTTTGGAATGTTTCATGTATTACTTTTTCTGATCTTTTGATGTAATATTTTTTCGTCGTTGTTGATTCTTCCATAACATCGGGTTATATCTGTCAGTAGCTTAAAAATATTTCGTCTAAAGAAATGTAATCGAAATGTAATGAAATTCACTGGCCTTGATATGCATAACGATCAATACTCGTAGCTCCCGTACTCCTCATGCCTTTCTCGCGTAGTAAACTCAACTCTTCGTTTTTATTTGCATCTTTTTTGTGAATACATTATTAAAGAACGTGACCAATCAGATTAGGGATTATTCATTCCTATTCTCTCATTCGATCGGTACCGGGTTATTTCCCTCTTCCTCTTCTTTTCCAGCACATAATCGAGCAAAATCACTTTCTATTCTCAATAAATCTTTCCTATTTTGCTTACGTAACAGATTAATTAGCTCAGCTTTTTTGCGTCAATACATGAGTTCCCATTTCATTGCATGGAAGATAATACCGCTTCCAATAAAAATACACTCTATTTCCTATTCATAAGCCTTGCCTTTCCTTTCTTCTGAACGGCTTCCCTGTCTTTCTAAGAAATGTTACGCCACTAAGTAAAGATTTACAGGGCAGAATGAGAAGCAGCATCTTGAAATGAGAGAAGAAGAAAGTTGTCTCAATCTAGTTCATGAAATGAAATTCGCTTGTGCAGAGTGGATTTATGGTGCAGAGCTTTGTGGAACCGGAAAATGTAACTAAAAATGTTGTAGTACCTTTAATCAAAAATTGGTTGGAAAAATAGTTAATGCCCTCGTTTATAAAGAAGTTATTGGAGGTGTTACTGGGTTAAGCAGGTATCATATGTAAGATCCCATTAATTTTATTAAAGTTTAACTCGCAGTCATAATTTTTTATTCTTTTTTTTCAATTTTAATTTTTTTCTACTTAAAATTCTTATAAATATTTTAAATGCTGCAAAAAAAAAAAAATGACACAAGAAAAAATTCAAATGGGATTCTGAATAATAAACACATGCCCATTTACATATTTATCCCTAATGCTGTGCAATAATAAACCGAGTGAAATGGGTGAAAATAAAAGCACTGCTCCCTACAGCTTGCGGGTGGCAGAAGGCAGCTTTTGCTAGACCTGCGCCTGCTTACATTTGGAATGAATCTTTGCTTTTGTCTTTCTATTCTCTTTATGGGGTTTATTTATTTTTTTTTATCCACTTTTACATTTAAATATCAGACAGTTTTATCGTTTAACTTCGAATGCAGAACCTCCAACCGCTTAAGTTGGAAGTGTTCAATTTTGTGTGATTTGATTTATGCGAGCAGAGCTCGAATAAGGAGTAACAAGTCAGTCATGTGTGGGCAGCTCAAGCCACACTAGAGGCCTGCATTTAATTTTTTTCATATAATGAGTATAGGAAAAATTACATATGCTTTTTTATGATTTTTTTTTGGTATGTAATTCTTAATTGGTTATTGAGAACATGCCAATAACATAACAATGTTTTTGATTCCATTTTCGGAAGTGTCTTCTTGTTGTAGGCCTATTGATGACTTTAGTCATCAAAACTAACTAACAAACTCTTTTAAAATAAATTAATTTATTTTATATATATATATATATATTATATATTTATATTATATACTATACATTATATAAATGAATGTCTCTCTGGCTGTACTCGATATATTCAAATTTGGGAAATTATTGGGTATATTCCGGAAAAGTGTTACTCATACAATTTATTTTTATAAAACATATCACACTGTAAAAAAAGTCTCCCGGATCGTTAGGACATCGAAAAATTTAGGAACTAAAAAAAATTATTTTCAAGAAATTTTGAATAAATTTGGATATTTTTTTTACGATTTTATGATTTTAAAACACTTTTCGGTTTATTTTTAGTGGGAAGGAAAATTGTAAAAAAGGTTTCTTTTGTACCTTTTTTTTTAAAAAAAGTTTGCTATAAAAACATTGACAAACATCGATAAATTTGTTATAGAAATAGTTTATAGGGAGCGTAGTCGCGCCCAGCGGGAGAAAAAGGTTACGGAAATTAAACGACAACGTTTACAAGTTAAATCAATTTTATTTGAACATTAATTGCAGTTGTGCTTAAATTTTCTCACTGAAGGCAACAATTAATTGAAAAAGCCTTCGTATTATTTAGTTTCTATGGAATGTGGGGCATGCCGCAGACAGCTTTGAAAATAATTGCCTCATAATAATTGGTAACCCTGGTGGCAGAGTATCCAAGCAGTTGTCATTGGAATGAGCGCCTTTTACATTTACAAATTCAGTTTTTATGGCATTTTTCTTATCTATTCACATGTTTTCTTTTCAAAATTTATAGTTATACCAGTTAGACAGTTGTAGTTCCAGAGAATTTATAATGCCATTATCAGAATAAAGATTCATTTAACAGATGCAAATAAGAAACCAACATATTCAAACAACTTGCTTGTTGGTTTTTGAGATAGTTAGCGGCTGCATGCAAAAACCATCTAAGGACATTGAATTTAGAAGCATTAAAAATGGCACGCTGCTGGAAAATAATAGCTTAGTAAACCAAATGCAATAATCAACACGATAAGCAATACAGAAAGAGTTTTTATCTTCGATTGTACGTGGAAGGTTAGAAGAAGAGAGTTGTACAAATGTATTGGCAGGACTCAGACTAAAAGGTTTTCGTTCTAAGTCTACTCTCAGCTTTCATTCCCATTTTACTTATAATTTCCTTATATTGCTACTGTATTTATTTTCTTTTTCATTCATTATCCTTAAAGTTGCATATAAAGCGGACTACAGCAAGGACAGGAATTTTAAAGCAAATAATTTAAAATGTTCTTAAACAATATAACCGCATTTTCAAAAGCAGATGCTTTAGCAGCGGGAATAAGAGAGAAACCTGTAAAGTAAAACCAGTCAAATCAAGCCAAGTAATTCCAAGGAGAGGCAGGACAAGAATAGTATGCGGTTATATTGCACAAGGATTAATGAATGTTGAAATTAAACCGTAAAACATCTGCAGTTTAGTTTATTGCAAGATTATTGCTGCATGAGTCTTTATTATAGTAAAACATTTTTGCTACCTGCAGTTAGTAAATTGTATGGATACACGAGTATTTATTTAATGGCATGAAATATTTTTAAATTTTCACTTGGTTACGGTAGAAAATTATAAAAAAAGGACAGCTTTTATATAAAGGAATTTCATTTTTATAAGGATAATTCTTTTCTGAGCATCTGAAATGTGTAACAGCTTAAAATGAGTTGCTAGATATTTTAACATTGTTCATAAACTTTTATTACGCACTATCATACATACCTTGTCCGGCAGACTAGCTATAATTGACAAATCCTGCGCTTAGCTAGGATGCTGTGGGAGCTCTGGGCTTTAGTTGTCGCACTGCATTGAATAATTTGCCAAAGATGCATTCACATAAAAGATGATAAGTACAGGGTTAGAGCTTCGAAATAGGTTTCGACAATTGACTACATAAGTTATCCTTACACTTTCTATGTGGATGGCAGTATAGTCACAAAAGCGATTTTTTATTTTACGATGTACTCAGTGTAAACGAGTACTTACAATTTAAATTAATAATTTAGTTGTCGCACTGCATTGAATAATTTGCCAAAGATGCATTCACATAAAAGATGATAAGTACAGGGTTAGAGCTTCGACAATTGACTATATAAGTAAATATAGTCATGAAGGCAATTTTTTATTTTAGGATCTAAGCAGTGTAAACGGGTACTTACAATTTAAATTAATAAACTTTAATCTTTATTAATCTTATTTTATAATTATTCATGATAACTTGCCTCATTCGTTACACAGTTCACATCCACTTTTGAATTGAGTAAAATATGTATTTCCAATTGTAATCTGGTCTAGTTTTACATGATGCAATTTTTTATGAAATTAATTTCAAGTCATTTTGTTTTGTTGGCAAGAAGTGGGAAGATGAACACCGATATGTGGCTTTTTGTCTACTTTTCGTATACTTGTAATTTTCTCACAACTACTTTTGTGAATATATTTTTATTTATGCTCTGAAGGCTTCATTGTGTGAACCCGGTCTTCAGTTAAAGAAAAGAGACTTTGCACTGGGTGTAGCGAAATGAAAAAATTAAGAATTATTAGTTTTTTTTTATTTTTAACTGCATATTTTTGCATGTGTATGTAAAGAATCAGCTGATTGATTTTCTCCAACTTAGTTTTCTCACCGTTCTGTCAAACACTGTTCAAAATGATCATACTTAGAGTAATTGTCTTATAAATTTGCTACATTGTTCTTGCCAGCATGAATATTTTTTATTCCTCTTAATTTTTCTAATGTACAAAATCCGCACGAATAAAATGAATATCTGAAATAGGCAGATGGCATCGTTATGAAGACAGAACCAGCATCATTCGATTGAATTTAATGGCATTCAAGTAAAAAAGCAAATTTACATTCTATATAATAAAACAGTTTTTTTGTCATAACAATTAAAAAAACGATTGAAAAAACGATTTCATTATTTATTATTAAATAAATTTCTACGCTTTTCTGTTTCAATTTTGGCTGAAAGTATTATTCAATCATGAAAAAAGTGCTGATGCCTGTCAAGTTATTACCAGCAAAAAAGTTTCCTTTTAGATTATTTTTCAAACAGCAAAAACTGGCGGCACCAGTAATGCAATGTTGGAACACGACAAGAGAGTGCCATATAAACAGTTTTATCCCATTAAAGCATTGCGATATGTTCCCTTGGCGAACCAAAAAATCTTTCTAATTTTTAGTCGAAGATGAGTCGTGGGATGTTGTATTAAAAGTGCGTATATTAGCAAAAAAATTCGAACTCTTTGTGGCGTACGTGATCGTCCTCAATTGCATTATTTTGTTGCTCCTTAACGAAGTGCCGTTTATCGGTTTTTTGGGGGGAAAAATAAGAGAAAAGCGGTATGACGTACATGAAAAAAAGATCAGTTCTCCATGGAAATGACCATATGGAAAGGACCATGTATTGTTCTTATTGCAATAATTTGACTGTGGCCGTCCGCTGGTGTATAAACCTCTAAAATGGTAGAAAAATGTGGGCTCGGGATCGAGTTTCATGATTTTATTTTAAAACACTCGTTTAAAATAGCTAAACAACGAAACGTACCCCACATTGCGTCGATGCTCAACCGTGTTCAAGCAATTGCTTACTCCACCATGACTGAATGCTATTGAGGAGTGTCCAAATACATTTTTAAACAGTGGCCATTCTCGTCGAATGTTTGTGTTATAAGTATTAGGGAGATACGGTGGTAGAAAGTATTTCCTAAACCGTCTTAAGAAATCGAGGGACTTGCAGGTATGTTTTGTGATATATCGAATACTCATGTAGAAGATCACCGACAGCTGCTGATTTCTGCAATGGCAGATGTAGCAGCTGCGCCATATTCCGCCTCATTTGTTCACTTTCTTAAATGGTTCGGCTGAAATAATATGTTAATATGACAAACAGAAGAGCAGACAGGCTTTCAAGTTGGACATATATCTTAGAAATATAAGATATATATTAGGAGAAAGAACGAAGGCTTGGGATAAAACTGAGTTCATAGACTTCATCTGTAACAACTGGTATAGTGCGATATTTGAGAAAGTTCGATATAAATCGAGAGAAGTAGTCACTGAAATTAAAACCAGTAAGCTTTGATGAAAGTGTGACAGGCCACACTCCTTCAAACGCCTTATGAATGCCGACAGCCACCATCCTACATTCGCAGAAATGGTGTGCGGATTAATACAAATTTTCTGAAAGGAGTTTCATTAATTCGTATGTAGAATGTCCTCTACGAAGAACTTCGTTTGGACGTTAAGTATGATATTTGACTGCATACACCTCGTAAAGTATAACTAACGGCTGCCACCACTAATGACGATGAATACTGCCTCAAGACCATTGCCGATATATCAACCGCACTTGGAGACTTTTTACCATCTTTGGCATAGTTACAGATTGTTACTGATTTCTTTCCGCTAAGCAAGGCTTGCATGCGAACGGTTCAGCTTTATCAGCGGAACCGTTTTATAAAACATATTACACTGTACTTTTATCGGATCAGTGTGCATTTTACCTCCTTTTGAGAGACTTTGAATTGACAAATCACCAGAAGCTCTAACTGAGGGGGAGGAGTAGCTCGGACTTTAACATTAAGAGATTTTCACATTTTTTTAAAAGTGCCATTATTAAATTCCTTATTTATGAGATTCACAGTGTCCTTATTTAAAGATGAGGAAGTCAGGACGCACCCTTCCAAGTTCCGGCTTTAAACACAACGAAAGTTATATATTTTTTATATTTTCCTTAAATTCTATTCAAGTCAATTTTTTATGTCAAAATACCTTCACACGCTCTCTAAGCGCACCAGCAAGTGGCCTGCAGGGAAAATTAAATTTTTACACTTCACTGGTTTTCATACTTCAATTTCTTCGTCTGTGTGTACATGTAAAGTAACACAATGCTCGTGTGTATCAAATGCAGAGAAAAAGTACTTTTTATGGTGATGATGGCATGTGAAATATGCATTTATTTTTTCCACCATTTGTGAAAATAAGAAATGAAAGTATGCTGTAAAAACGATTTCATACTTCGTGGTATCGTTTTACACACAACGAACATAAACTTTAACACAGATGCAAAGTGCGAGTATGGAATTTATTAGATTATAATACTCGTATATCAGTTTAGGTTCGATGACAGTCCTAACAAAGCATATTTATTTTGCTAACAAATTCAATTAGGCGCATAAATGTCTCAACGTATACAGTATCCTTCGAATGCTAAAGTGAGTATGTGAAAACACAATAAAAGCAGATAGTAGAGAATAAAATTGTTCAGATTTGATGAGGCTTTTCAGAAAAGTTACTTACAGTATGGCCTCTACAAAAAGTTAGAAAAAAACAAAAAAAAAAAAAAATAAAAAATAAAAAATAAATAAAGGAAAGAAAAGATGGAATCGCAGCTTTGTTAGAGCAGGAATATGGCTTATGTTTTTCTTGCTTCATTTTGCTTCAAGATTCAATCATCAAATCTATTTTCATCAAATTAATTCACTTGAGCATGAAGAGGCTAAAAATATACATCAATTCAATGAACATCATACTCGTGTCCATGGAAACTAATTTTAGTACGATACTTCTGCGAGGTACATCTTAAAATTATTAAAAACCACTTTGGTTACATATCTTATAAAAATTTTTCTTGCCGAACTTTTCATTTTTAAATCAACAAAATCTTGATTGAGAATTGCGGCCTCCTTAAGAAGTTTCTCCACGAAATTTTAGGAAAAAAAAAACTAAATGTAAATCGCTTTCAACATATATCTACAAGCCTTTTTATACTGGCCAACAGATTCCATTTAGCATCAGCTTGCCAGCATGTCAACCTTTTTCAGTCAAAATCTTTCAATAACTCCGATTCTGTTTCACTCAACGTGAGTCGATTATTTTTTTTAGTGTCATCACTAGAAAAAACGAAAAGATCTGTCAAAAAATTTATCTCATGACTAAGAAGAAAGTAGTCGTACATTTAATACGGATACTTACATGTACATATATGGTTAGGGTGTCCCACAAATTAAAGCCATAGGTGTCCTTGTTTTTGTCGCCATTTATGTAGTAAATGCAGAATGGCAACATGTGCCGTTTCCTACTGCAAACTTATTTTCTAACGTTCTTCAAATTTTAATTTTAAGAAACTATTTCAGAAAGTTTTTATAATAAATTTTATTCAACTTGTGTTATGCAGTTTAAAAAGTTGGAATAGATATAGATCGGGCAGCAGTTATCTGACTATATTTATGGAAATAATATTTATAAATTAACTTTTTTTCAATCATACATTTCTATATTGCTTATTCCGATCAGAAAAGCTTACAAAATGTTCCAATAAAATTATGCATAAGTAATGAATGAAGTGAAATTCCAGGGTTCGAATAACGGCGCTAGTAACTCGCCACAAATAACTGAGATATCATCTGAAAACGACTAGCATCCTTGAAGTATTATTAAGAGAAATATTAGCATATAAGAGTGACCAGGTTAAGGAGAAAGAAGCTGGACACGATGGGTGGGTTTGTGTGAGGCAGTTGTTGGCGATAATTAAGCACTGTGTGATGAGAATGGTTACCCAGAATTGCTAAAAATGAAACTGCCATTAAATCATTTTTAATTTATTTCCGAAAAAAGTAAATACATACATATTTCTTCCTCTTTACTTCTTCGCATTCCTAATTAACTTGTAATAAAAAGCTGCAATGTAATTTCATACTGTTAAAAGCTCCTCCATTTTTGTGTTTACCATTCTTAGTTTGGTTATTTCACAAAAAAAATATATATACGATTATAATGGTATTTAAGATAATAAATTATACAAAATGAGTTACTTTGTAATCAGCTGTTTTATAATTTTATTAAAATACAATACATTTTACATTAACAACAAATTTAATTATTCACCTGTAATCAAAGAAACGACCTTCAAAGTTTATAATTAAATGTAAATCTCCTAATTCGTTCAAAAATTTACAATATCAATTTAACAATTTTTCTTAAGCCTAAACTGCATAAATTCCAGTGCTCGTTATTTGCATTTCTTTTTTTTATCTCTAGCAAAACAACTGCAGAAGCCTAACTAGATGCATTCTTATTATAATTATATTATTATTATTATTATTATTATTATAAATGCATTAATTAATTTCGTAATTGTTAACAAAATTTTGTAATGTTTCTCTCTAAGAATAATAACAATTTTTAAAGGGGGTTTCAATAAGGTCGAATTAGTACAAACTATGCTGCACTTGCTGTATTAAGCATGAGTTGCTGTTGCTATAAAAATGGCAACCTCGAAAGGAATTCTATAATATATGGAATACGTGCATATTTCAAAATTTTGACGAATATTCGAGAGATAAAAGTTCTTAAAAAGTGATCAAAATATAATGGAATTGAAAAAAAAAATTTAGGATGTAATTAATAACTAATTATATTATAAAGTTATTAAATAAATGATTAAATTGAGACTGTCTTTACTGGGTTTCGTAAGCTCAGCAACGACAAATGGCTAAGGTCGTGGTTTCGATCGCTAGTGGACTCAAATATTTTTACGAATTCTTCACAAATAATGTAATATATCCTGTGTACATTGCAGTCGGTGATGTGGAGATAACGAAGTCATACTCCGTAGACACTCAAGACAAGTATTCACTATCCCATACAATCACACGATTTGTCAAATATGGCGTGGCTGCTGGAAAGGCACGATCCTGTCTGTTAGAAATACTTGTATGTTCCAACTCGAATTTACTTCAAACAGCTGACAGCGTGGCAGCTGTGGCACGAAAACATTGCTTGTGAATGAATCATAAGGCTGGTGTAGGCTCCTTTTGCGGTCTTCTGTAGCAGTGTTTCATCGGGGAAGTAAAACACTAATGAGCCCCAATGTATTCCCCGGGTGCTGGTCTCAGAAAAAAAGAAAACATATTCATAAGTAAGTGTTAAATAGTAAAGCAAATAAAAAACTAATTAAATAATAAATATTTAGATTTAAAATATCCTCTTTGGATAACCCTTAAATTGTTGCCGAATACTTTATATCCATCTTTTTACAAAAAATTCGCTGACAATAAAAATTAAATAACAAAAACAAACTAAATTTGTTCCTGAGATAATCTTTATTTGTAGAAAAAGTTTCGTTTTTAAACTTTTTCAATCTACTATTCAAGTATGAATGAGCGTACAGTTTAGTTTATCATGAATTAAAAATTGTTTATAGTTAGTTTCGGTTTCACGTTGCTTGGATAGTCTTTTAAACTCTGTGACTAAAAAGCAGTGAATGCGCCTTGTATGAGGCCTTATTATTTATTTGTTTTGCAGATTGTAAAGCGGTTCGTTAACACTGTCTCAATGTAGGGTTACTCGATCAGCTGTTTTTATCGCCACTTATAATTGCGAAAGCAATCAATCTACGCCTAAAGTCAAAAGAGGTCCAACTTTAAGTACTTATCATTGTCAGAGGTGTAGTGGTTGGAATCAAATTGATAGGAATACAAGTTAAGGAAACGGTGTAACTTAAATGAAGATACCCCTTTCTCTCCATTAATTATAAAAGTGTGTCAAAGTACACTTATTGATTTTTTAACATTTTTGTGTACTTCAGTCCGATCAGCATTTAGTTTTTAGTTGAAGTTACTGGTTCCTTATAAGTTGATAGAACGTAGTGGTTTCATGGTCAGTCCGAAATTGCATTCCAAAGTGGAACAGACTTTTTTGACTAAAAGAAAACTACATGTCTTCCAATTTACAAGCACTTCAACTTAATTGACAGTTGGAAAAGTTAATGTCTGACGGCTTCATGCCCCTCGGCCTCAACTCGTGTTCCCAATGCAGCCTAAGAACGACTAAGAAGGCTTTCAAACAAATGCGCCTAGTTCACACCGCGTTTTGTTCGTTTACTGGTTAAATTTCTATGCACAGCATGTGTGTTGCGAAGTATACAAGTGTAAATAATCAGAAATAACAACATTCTCTTACGCACAGACACACACATACAAATTAGTAAATTTGTATAAAAGCAGCATGCATTGCAGTGAATATATGTTTCCTTTTCGAATTTTAAATAATTTTCCGTTTCTCCTGGAAATTTTTTTTCTACTTATGTGACACAGAACCATATGCATCACACCTAACAACAGATATTTGGAAGAGCATGCACATACTGTGTACGAGTACACACTTAAGTAACTGTTTTCTGTTCTATTCTTGCATACATGCACACATACATACATGTAGATATTTACAAGTGCTTGTACGTTTGATATGCGTGTGGTTTCCTTGTTGCTGAAGTTCTAACATTATTGTAGCGTGTGAGTTGAATTTTAATGGGATCAAAACAATTTATATTTTTTTCCATTTTCCACTTTGACATTGTCTTTCAATCGCAGAATGTGTTAAAAAGCACAAATCCATAAAGAACAACAAACCAAATAATAATTTTGTCACTTAAATTTTAAAACTTTGCAAAAATGTCCTAGTGGTATGACAGCACGTAACAGATTAGCAAGTACGCTTTTGTACACCCTACAGACGGTGTGGGAACAACACATGGTTACATACACACAGCCATGCATATCATATGTGTACGTATATGGCAAAGCGAAACCCTTAGAGCTATGGTGTAATTGTTATTTCTTTGAATCACTTGTTTCAGTTTTTATTTCTTTTTGGGAGCGAAATTTTATACAGTCGAACTTTTCTATAGTGAACGTCTGTATAGTGAAGCTCTCCCTATAACGAATTGGTTTCAAAAACACAGCTTTTTTGTTCCAGTTTCATTGTATTTTGATTTCTTTATAATGAATTTCCATATAGTGCATTTTTCTATATAGTGAACAAATTTTTTTAGATATTCTTTTTGACTATCATGATTTTTTGTCTCCATATCATGAGTTTTTTTAAACTATTTTCTGTTCCGCATAATAATAACACTGTTTATCGAGAACGAAGTAAAATATAAATAGGGGATTCCCACAAGTTGAATAGCAATTTAAGTTTCTTCGTCAAGTGACGTCCTTCTAACATTTCTGGAGATGACAAATAACGTACCGATTAATGTATTTGCATCCGTGAATATATTAGAAAATTTTGTTCAAAAACAAAAATGGAACAGTATAGGTCAATCTAAAATATCTGATTTATTTAAATAAAAGTGTATATAAATAAATTTCTGTATAATGCAAATTCTATATAATGAAAGGATTTTCTTGTACCATGGAAATTCATTATACAGAAGTTCGACTGTATTGTATTTTATTATAATATTATTATTATCATATTTTATATAGAATATTATGTAAAATATAGAAATTTTATTGCTAAAAATATGACATGCGGATTCGATTAGTTTGATTCGATTATCTGATAAAAAAAAAGTCTCTATCATTTAAATATTTTGTAAGATTTTGGCTTTGATTCGAGCTCCTCGAATTATTAATTATTTTAATTTTTCTTAAAAATTTTAAAGTACACATACTTCAAAGAATTTTCCATTCATAAATTCCTTATTTTTCCTTATGGGATAGTTTGGCATCAAGTGTTCGCTTTAATGGATTCTAAATATATTAAACTTGACTATAAGACACGTAAAACTTGAGTGTAAATAAAAACTTTATTTATGTGGGAAGTTACAAGCACTCATAAATATGCACGCCCAGCGGGCAAAAGGGACAAGAAAAAATTAAATCGTCTGTCTGCAGCACTGGTGAGGAATTGTAAATATGTAAGTGATAGAGTGCGTATTACTTTCAACTGTATTTTTTTTAACGATAATTTTTGTTGAATAAAGTAACCGCACTTGTATTGGAGTACCCATTTTGGATGGATAAATTCCCATACTTGCTCTGTAGCTACATTATTTCCACTCTATTGATTCGTATTTATAATAATAATAATAATAATAATAATAATAATAATAATAATAATAATAATAATAATAATAATAATTAGAGCTAATAACTGTCAACCAGTCAGCTGTTTTCTGTTAACTAATTCAAAGCAATATCAATACCGGTAAACGGCGGTATTTATTTTACGACTCATTAACTTATATAGCGTTTCTAATGTGGTGCTTTCGGCCAAAAACTCAAGTTAAATAAATGTCAAAAAGACATCAAAATTTTTTCCATCTATGAAGTGGTTGCCTCAAAAGGACTGGAAAATCTGACATGTATTTAGTGATTGTTTAATTTAAAAGAAGAAGGCAAGAAAATTAACAAAAGTTTTAAAATTAAAACAGTATTATTTTAAAGCTTATTAAATTCATAGAAAATTTACGGAGTATTCAAAAATGTGCTTTAAAAAATTTAGGAAAATTATGTAGAAATGAAAATTGTTTAATTAATTGTTTTTATTGAATATACAAATTTTTTTTTCTCAATTTGGCCATATATGTAGAAATTTAAAATCTTGTTGCTTCTTGTGTTATCTTAATATTCTTGCTTTAAAAAATTTTAAAAGGACTAATAAATATATTATAGAGTATATAAAAATAATTCTTATAATAATAGCATACTCAGGTGCTTCTCAAGACAAAGAATTAACTTAAGGATGAACTATGTTATTAGTCCTGTATTTTGCTTATGTATATGTGTTTACGAAGACCTGCTTCGTGTGGTTGTTTTATTCTAGGCATGCACATCTTAATAAAAAAGGAAATGCATGATCATGTCTTAGACAGTGAACTCATGCCAATGACAGTGTATCGAACTCATGCTCTTAGGCATTTGTATTTCATGAACATATTAGTTCAGCAAGCAAAACTCTAGCTTGATTTTGAAATAATATATTGGTTTTGCCATTCCATTTTTTATAGCCAAACATTTCGACATTTTCTTTTGTTGCTACTAATATTATTATTTTCTGTGTACGTAATTATATCATATGAACACAATTGCACATTTAAAAATCACAAGCTGTTGGATAATATTTACCAACATTCATTTTAATTTTATACTAATCAAGCCTTCTCTTAAAGTATTTAATTAGTTAAACAATCACGGACAAAATTGAATAATTAAATGCTGAAAATATAGCAGTCGGGGAATTGTCCTCCTTGCCACAAAATCGTCTCTATGCAACATCACACTATAGAATATAATGAAAGAAAGTAAGAACAATTTGCTACAAGCGTACAGATAAATGAAGACATCTGAAGTTATGAGGATGAGTATATGACAATCACATTTCTTCATGCGGCTATAATGAGGCTCATTTCATAAGCCGCTCGAGGCGATAAGGCGTTTTACTTTATTTTCACACATTTCTTATAAAGTTAATTTCAATTTTAAATATTATATGTAAAAATAAATTTAATCTTATTACGAAGAATTTTTCTGTGCTTTTTTTCGTCTTCTGAGTGTTGCTTATCCATGTATGGATTTTTAAAGATGTTCTTAAAAATGTGTTGCATACCATTTTGGTTCATAACTGTGTGTTCTACCTGCAGTGAAATCTCCTCTCATGGACTCTTCCAATAACCAGACACTGCCATATGGAGTACGAATTTCACGTCTTTATATTTTTTGTGGCAATTTTGAAAAAAAAAAAAAAAAAAAAAAAAAAAAAAAAAAAAACACCTTTAAGCACATAATCTCATGGCCACACCGCCCATTTCTTTTTCTAAAAACACCCAATCATTTTTTATAATTACCACCTGTTGCCGAACCACAGTCTGAACAGATTAAAATATGAATAAAATATTCTGTTATACGAATAATTATTTATTAATTTTAGTCCCCAACCATTTCTTTATATTTTGCCACTGTGTGAAAATACGCATGCATGTGACCAGATGCGAAATAGAAATCATAAATATTACCGTATATACGTAGTAGGGTGTTCCCTTTTTTGCTCATCACCGTACATAAGTAGTAGGGTGATTCCCCTTTTTGGTCATCACTGACAATAAAGATGAAGTTGCAATGTTTCAGCACTTGAGAAAGTACAAGTTCAGTATAATTTTTTAAGTTAATTTTTTTTTGGCTAAATGTGGCCCAGTAGACCCTATTGCCGCCCGATTTACATTTTCTAATTTTTTTTTTTTAAAGAGACTACATTTAACCACTACAATTACACAATTGCAATTCAGATATTACATAAATGCAATCTAATAGCCTAATGTGTAACCTTCCTGCCTTTATCGGATCATAAGGAAGAGTAGTTTAGATTTAGATTCAGTGAGTTGATTCTTAGAAAAAGTAGGAAATTCGATACTAATTTCATACGATTTATATAAAAAAGATATCGTGTGATATTTTTTTTAAAATGTATTTAACTCGAAGTACTTATCTTTACACGCATGTTATGGTTTCATTTCGTAGTCTCGGAACAAGAACATCACAAAAGCATATGAGTGCGTTGACAGAACTATGGTTGATTTTATAAAGGTTACAGCAATGGCAAAAATGCTCTGAGTGAGGGTATCGAAGTAGTCGGGGTTTTGTTTCATTATGGAAGTTTCAGCCTTTTGCACCATTATTCCTTACAACCGACACCACAATGAACACCAGAAATCCCGTAAAACAACGCAAACATCAATAAAATCACTATAAAATAAATTACGCAAGAAGCAGCGCTTTGAATAAAGTACTTAAAGTGGCGGCAAACATACTAGAATGTATGCGCCAAAAAATTGTTTATGAGTGTTGTTCCTTTTTTATAATCTCTATTCCTTTATTATTTGTTCCTCTTTGATTTATAAAGTAATTTATTGGAGGATTATAACAGAAGGGTGCATCCGCAATACACAATTTATATTTTACTTAGAATCAAATTTATTTTTATTAGATGACGAGTGTACGAGTATAAGCAACCAGTGTAGAGTTTTTTGCGTTTTTAGCATTAAATCATAATAAAAATTTCAGATACAATCGGTATGCAATTATTGGTAGCGATTGCTAGTTTCCTCTTCATGCCTTTAAAAGATTGCACAGCTAGTTTGTTTTCCATATTATTTTTTCTTATTCAAGTAATAGATTTAATTTTTGTAAAAGATTATCATACCTCTGTGCCATATTATCTTCTAAGAATAGTAAAGAAATTTAAATTTTAAAAAATATAAAAAAAATAACAGATCTCGAATAGAACCATAAAATCCCTGAAAACATTTTACCATTTTGATTATATGAATATAAACATAAAGTATAAGGATCTGTGAAAAACATAGACGAATTCTAATATTCTAATTCTTGTTTAATTAACAATTCTTTTCATTAAAAAAATTCTCTGAAGTAATAAGAGCAAATCTGAGTAAAAAGTAATCAACATTTTTTGGAAAGGAAACAACATAATAAACTCAAGTCCGTAATTGCTCTTAATAAATATTAGATAAATAAGATAAAACGGAAGAGCACAATCCATGAGATCTAAATAAAATGCAAAATGAATGATTGACATGTTATCATGCATGTGTATGTTATGACATCATGCACACTTCTACAACCTCAATGTCATGAGCTTGACAAGTTTATAATGCCTTTTAAGTAGTAATAACTGAATTGTATATAACTGGTAATCCAGTGTGTCATGCGGAAAGCAAGAGGTCCCCTGTCTTTTCGTGTTAAGCATCGTTTTAAATTGTTAAAAATTGCTTGTAGAGCCACTTCACAGTTTGTTACATATAAATCTTAAATGCTCAAACATTCATTTAGATTAATATTTTACAACTTAATAAACAATTTAATAGCATTTTGAAATTATGAGCAGATAAAACTAAATACACAATGCGTTTGCGCATGCGTGCCTACACAAATTGTATGCCAGAGTAATTCATCGAGGGGTTTATTTTAAAAACACTGCCAGTGTATGGTCGGCTAATGGAAAAATCCTTGCTGTGGTTGGCTGTTAAGTTGGCTATTGCGGTATTGAAATTTCCACATGCTTTTTTTAACAGATGCATTATATAGTTTCCGTTTTAAGTCTGACATCACACTTGGATTTTCCTTTCTTTTAATTTTCTCATTGTCCAAACATTATTTGCTAATGTAACAGGGCTGTACGGAAGCAGCATTGCGTCTGGCACGTTTGTGTATAACGTAACTCGAAATACTTATTAAGCTCTGTTTTATGTATGCTTTTGTGAATTTTTGTAACCATTAAAGGGTTACCTTGTACACTTACTACAGCAGGCTTCTAATTATATTCATTCCCTGTTCCCTGTCATTGTAATAAAAATTAATTGCTGTTGTAGTCTGATTTCCGGCGTGTGTTTCCTGCGGCAGCTAAATTTAAATAGAGAATAGAAGAAAGGGGGGAAAAATTGTTAGGAATTATTGAAAAATGTATATTTAAGATTTTATAAACTGTTTAATAAAATGTTTAGTATTTTCTCCTCCGGCTTTATTGACATTCCTGAATCCTTTAGCTGCTTGATAACAACTATTTGATGTTATTTATTGTTTGCATAAATACAATTGAAATCTTTATTCTGCTGCTAAAAACTAATTAACTATTTATGGAAGTGGAACTTTTTATTTTATATTTCCAATCACAAATCGCATAGCTTTTTTTCCGCCTTTTGTTTCGCACTTGGGCAATAATATGAAGCAATATATTTATAAGATTTCCTGTTTTGTAAAGTATGCTTGTAGTGGTGAATGGCTTTGTATTACAACAATACATCCCAGAATAAAATAAAATTGAAACCATGAAACCCTCTACATTAAATGTTTCTTATCACTAAATTAAAATAAATGGCTTTTCTTGCTTCTAATACACTGTTCAGACATACAATTAAATTAAACAATTTAACCATGCCATCGATTTATTTATTTTAATTATAATTTTTTTTTATTTATTTATTTATTTCCTTAATATTACAATTATATGAATATAACTATAATATGAGTAGAATTACTTACTGATGAAGCCATTGCCTAATACAATTTTTAAAATGGCAATTTATTAAAAATTGTCTTATAAATTGCGTCCCGCCGATGTAACCCTTCCGCAGATTTCTTTGTTGAGGCAAAAAAAGCTCTGTATTTAACTAAAAGTATAAAATGTAAAAGATAGTAATAAATTAAATTAATAATAATAAAAATTTTTACTCTCCTGAGTTTGCGTTTGTCAACTTGAATATAATAACTGAATAAAGAAATTCAATAATATTGAATTAATTAATTAAATCGGGTATGGCATGTGTAAATACTTAATTCTTTTATTGTGAATTTAATCATTGAAGCAATTTATCACACAAATTTCAATTAATAACTAAGACAATTAATATTGTGTTACTAAATAAAACAAACTGTCCCAAGTAATTCTTCCAAAGTTTTGCTCAGAGAGCAATAAAACGTTTATACTTTGCAGCATTGGATAGCCTGTAAATTAAAATATCAAAAATATTAATGATCAGCTTTTGACTTTGTATTTAAATGTCCCTTTAGTTTATTGTTATTCAAATTTAAATTGTATTTAATTAAAGTTTCACTTTATTAGGTTGAAATTATTTGTTTTTATTTCCTTTCCGGCGAAAGTATGGCAGCATCAAGAAATGTCAAAAAATATGTGTATGAATGTGGCTGCCGAATATGTATGTAGATGTATACAATAAAACAAGCCACGCTGATTTCACAATCAGGAAGTCAAAGAATATTAAAAAGAAAAAAAATGAAAATGGTTACTGCATTAAGGCCTGCTTTCACTATCCTGCACAGTCGAATGACTCATTCGCACGAAAGTGTATACCTTATATGACTTATACTTTATGAATTCAAATAAAAATGGCGTATATGGTGTTACACGGTATTTTAAACGTATTACTGAAACATATGTTTCATACAAACAAAGTAATTTATTCTATTTGGTGCTGTAAAAAAGGTACATTAAAAATGTATATTTCCAAAGACAACAACAACTTTTGATATATACATTACTAATAATAAAAAATAAAAAAAAGGAAAATCAACCCTGGAAAGGCGAAATCTATAATTTTATGAAAATTTTCAAAAACTTTTGCAAGTGTTATTCGGCTGTAAAAAAAATAAAACGGTTTTATGTTACATTATAACAGTTTTTCATAATACATGCCACATTTGGCATGTGTTAATACTGTGTGGGATAGTGAAACAAGGCCTTTAAAAGTATTGCCATCAGCTGATTTCTTGATAGTAAATAGAAACACGCAATAATGAAATAACAGATATAAAATAAATTTATGTGTGAAAATGCCGTATATGTATATATTGCTCTGCTTTACATCAAAAAGTCCGCTTAAGGTGTCATTCCTTAGTGTCATTCTCTGCTTCACTATCCTATACAGTCGTGCGATTCCTCCACACGAAAATAGTTAAGCAACGATCACAATATTATACAAGTATGAATTAAAAAAAATTTTTTCTGTTCAGCTGTTTGATATGAATGCCAGTCTGATCGCATTGAAATTGTCATTGGAAATCATACGATGTATATATATACATATATATTATTTATTATTATTATGTGTTTGATATATGTAGATGCAGTTTTTATTTAATCAATTCAAAATTTTAATCAATTTCAAATAGTTTTTATTTTTTGTTGTAAAAAAAATGGTATGCCGTTTCTGTTTGACAAATCGTACGATTGTGTAGGATAGTGAATCATGCCATTAACTGAATAAAAACGTGCAATAGAGAAAGTATTTAATTTGTGTATGACAGTTGCGTAAAAGCTGAATTGTGAATATGTTGTGTGAGCATTTCAGTCTACTGGTTTGGGTGGAAAATTCCTTTGGGAAATATTCAGACCAGTCATCATTTAAGCTCATCTTGTATAGCTGTTAAGGCATTTACAGCTTTTGAAATAAAAATGCAACTCTTCAATAAAACTTCAGTTGTTTAACTGTTGAAGCTTCGAACAGCTTTGAAATATAGTTTAATAAAAAATTTAATAGATTATGTTTCCGTCATTAGGAACTTATTTAATCAATTCCAGCGATTTCGCTGAAAATGGTTCTCATGATATTTTAATATAATTGAAATATTCCGTTGATATAGTTTAATAAAAATTTTAATAGATTATATTTCCGAACATTAGGAATCGTTTCCAGCGATTTCGCTGAAAATGGTTCTCATCATATTTTAATATAATTGAAATATTCCGTTGATATCTCAAAGTGTGTGTACTCATCAGGTTTTGTGGTTTGAATTCCTTTTTGTTGTTTTTCCTTTTGTTATACTGACCCACAAAACTGCATTTAAAATTATAATTTGTAACGTGTTCACTTACACGTGCTAATTGTGTTTGATATGCATGCCATTTAATGTTTTCAGAAAAATCGACTCAACCAAAAGTTATGCCTGAATACCGCAGAGTTGATCACTATTTGTCAGCAGTTCAATTAATTAATTAATTTTTAAGGCTTAAAGGACTTAATTAAAATTAGCATAGATTGTGTTAATCTCCAGCAATCTTTCTTACTCCTTTTTCTTCAACTAACTCTAAAACTCCTGATGATCCAAGTGAAAAACTTTAGAAACTGTTGACAAATTTATTGCTCGACTGTCCACAAATGTTGTTTTCTGTTGAGAAATTTAAAAAAACCAAAAATATGTTTCCCACAGAAAAGCAAATTATACGAGATACAATGTTTTAATACAACATGCTAGCATTATATAAAAGGCCAAAAAGAAATTCTTCATCTGAAAAGTTTATTCTTTGCCACTAAACAGTCGCTACAGTTGATGAAAAGTTATTTGCTTGTGTGTTCAAAAGTTGGAACAGGAATTGTTGGTAATAAGTGGCGAAAGACGTTGCAGCAAATTAAGTAGAAAAAAAAACAATGTAAGCAAGTACTTATGTAATATTAAGTATTTTGTTGTATGTTGTTTGTCTTCTTATTGCAATTAATAGTGCTTCCAGTCCCCACCATTTTCGTATTAAAGCTAATGACGGCTTAAAGGAAAAACTTTTTTTAATTCCATTCCTTGTCATGAATCTAGTCGCACACAACTCAGTCAAACAAGCAAGTAGGAGGAGTGCGTTTTTATATGTTTATTCTACAGATATATATATATATATACGCAGAATTGGCATAACAGATTCATTAAAATTATCATTGGATAGAGAAAATATGGTTCGAATTGAGCAAGTCCGTATTGCTTCCAAGCCCGTGGTATCAGATTAGCGCTGTTGCCAAGTAGTTGCTAATAATCCAACGATTTCGTCTGAAATTGCACTGCATTTGTTTTCCACTTCCGCATCCGCTTTCAAGTCTACAATTATTGCTTGTTAAAAAATAAAAATTTCAGACTGCATTGTAAGCAATTCGATCTCAATTGATGAACCAAAATTTGCTTTTATATACTCGTACATATATACATAATTCAGTATAACAAAAATATATATAATATATATAAATATATAAATTAGTTTTACCATTTATGTTGAACTGTATGAGCTTAAGACCATAGAAGTTATAGCACGTAAGCTTGTAATTAAGTTATTCGCGTTATGTCTATATAAATAAATAAAAATAACAAAAAAAAAGGTTGTTGATTTTAACGTTTGACCATCCCATTAGATAATTTTTCAAATCAATTAGCTGATTTAAATATGCCCTAGGTCGCATGGTAATGCCAGCTTTAAAGTCTTATGCAGTCTTATTGTCTGTTAGTAAAACTATTTTAGCAGACCGGTCCCATGCAAACTTTGGACTCTTGCCATTTCTTACATTATTTTGTAGGAGAACCACTTGTCATAAATGCGAAGTTAGTAGACTTAGGAAGTTGGTCTTTCCTATTGTGATTACTATTGTTCTGTTCCATTTGGAGCATCCTTGGAAAATAAATTGTTTCAATTTGGAAGAATTCTTTATGTTAAAAACGAGCAAAGTCCTACATTTTATAAATGATTGAGCTTTAAAGTTTATTGCTTTTCAAATTTAATTTTAAAGTACTTTCTACCTCACTGATACATTTCGCTTTATTTTTAGTAAGGTCACAACTTTAGCAGAGGAAATAGTTAACACGACTGTTAAAATCCATAATTAATATATAAAATGTTTATTTTTTAACTTGTAAAACCAGCTTCAAACATTGAATATTTATTACTAAACATTTAATTACTTTCCTCCCGACAAAATGAAAATGAAAATTTTGTTTTTAAAACTATTTTGTTTTTTTTTCTTTTTACTTCCCCATCGAAATTTCTTCGTCGAAATGTAACAAAGTTACATTGGCAACCTACAGCATTTTGCATTCCACGAAAGTTTTTCATCAAAAACTTTATAATGTGGACTGGTTCCAATAGAAGTGGGTATAAATTAATTATTTTTAGTTATATCTTTTTTATTTGCCTAAAAGTTAGCAAAAATTTCTCTATTTTAGGCCCATTGTGCACTGATTGGTATATCTGTTCTTTTAGAAGAAGAAAAGAAAACAGAAAAAGGGAAGTGGAACACATTTTCAGATGGTTTGAAAATGATACCAGTTTAGAAGAGTAAACTTTTTTTGTATTAAAATGCCTTTTTGTTGCTAAAAATTAGCCTCAAATAAATACATACTCGTATTAAGTGTCCTGGAATTTGTGTTTGTATGTATACACAAGACTATTCATTACTGCAAACATACTTTACATAACATGGAATCCTATAAATATATTCCTACATATTATTGTGGAACTCTGAAACAAAAAGTAGTGGGCAAAGTTATCCGATTTATGGTTGGAAATGTAAAAGAATAAGTTTGATTTTTACTCGACTTACCATAAATAATTAATTACATTTCAGCAGCAGCATAGAGATATAAAAAGTATTTACACAAGCAGAAAAACAGAAAAACAGGAAAGCAGAAAAGCAGAAAAGAAAGGGGGAGAAATAATTATTATCAAGGGGCCGACAGGTTGATGGATGCCAATAGGGCTGTACGTGTGGCTATTTATTTATATTTATAATTAATTTGCATCTTATTTCATTATAATCTAAAAAATTTTCAGCACGCACACAATATTAATAATTGATTACGATTTTTACTCACTGCATGAAATTTCAATTTAACTGATAGGAAAATCAAAGCAAACACATCAGCATATTTAGGGCTTGACATCAGATAAGTATATAAATATAAGAAAACAGAATATTTTTATAGCAGAATATAAAATTGTATACGTTATGCCATACCTAAAATAGAAAATATTTTGTACGCAGTGCTTTTGTATGGCTCTTGCGTGCAATCGTTAGGCAATGTAACAGCCAACGACTTCAAGACAACACAATATGCCATGGTTGTGTATGTCGTTGTACATATTTGTGAATGTAGTTATTTATTTATAGCACGCACAGTATTTGCATGCCTTTCAAGAACTTTAAGTTTAAGTGTCGTTTCAAAATTTTACTTGAACTACAAGTATTCACCTTCTTCGTGACTATAATTTATGAAATGGAAGCACATTGTTCAACTCGGTTAGTAAAACAGTAATATTAAATGGAAATCTAGATATTAGGATAGTTATATGGCGCGTTGAGAGCATGACTCACTGTCCTATACAATAATACGATACAAACACCTGATGTTCTTCCATCATAATTTAAAAAATTCCATCAATAATAATGCGGCGTTATAGCAAACGTAATGCAGATACGTTCTTAGTTACGCTCCTCTGATCGCATGGAAATAATTGTTGGCGTTCAAGGCATGCTTAGGCTTATTATGAAAACCCACGACATTGGGTTCGTTCCTAACTACGGAGCCGAACAGGACAACTAATAGACTAGCCCTCTCGGACTAACTTTAGGAGCCGTCAGCAGCTACCGAGTCAACCGAGTGAACCGATTGAATAGATTACCAATTGAATAGAATTTCTCCTGCGGGCCTTCTTAATCTTTGGATGCTATTTAAAGCAAGCAAACTGGCAAAAGCAAAGGTAATAGAAAACAAGTGCTCAGTTATTAGGCTCACTCTAATCCCTGCTATGTGCAATCTTTACAAATTCGGTAAACTCAGTCGTACGACTTGTCAAAACCAAGGCTGCACTGTTAGTTCATACTTTACCGGTAGATGTGTATTGATTGACAAATCGTGTGTGGGCGTATGACTTATTTTTCCTTTTACGAATTGCTCAAAATTATAATACGTATACGCCACCAGTGATGCGACATTATACTGACCAATCGAAACCGAATTCAATACAGTCGACTCATTTTGATATCAAAATGCAAGACTCTACAACTTAAAATATATGTTTCCATTCTTGTGCAATACAGTTTTTAAGCTTTAGCTCTGTTCTTAATATCTTTATTGGCTTTTCTTTAATCAATACGAACATCCTCAAGCAACAACGATTTATTTTAAACATAAATAAATAACAAATAATTTATTGTTTCCTGAGGATGTTAACAAATTATCATTGAAATATTGACAAAATAATAAAAATATAAAATGCTAGCCTTAAGTTTTAAAATTTGGTTGCAAAGCAGAATAAAAAAGCCAATTAATACTGAATATTTACCCGATGGCGTCAGAAGTCACTACTTCTACCGATTCTTATATTCATTTAATTTTTATATTAAGCAAGTAAATAACATAAGTCACTAACAGTGAATATTAATTTAATAATGACTAATAATTCAAATAGAAATCTAAATCAAATACTTTAAGTATGGCAGCTGATATTTAAGTCACCAAAAAAAATATTGATTAAACATTTTGTGATTGGTGTTCTGTAAATTTGCCACAAGGCACCTCGTCAGAATGCTGTACAGGATTTCACTGAACTCCATTTCACAAACCACAGTTGCTTTTAATGGTCGTGTATATATAAAAACGTAATCCCAATTAAATTAAATTAATGCCTGAAAGTGAACATTGTGAAAATGCGTATATAAAGTTTACTTTTTAGAAATAAACACACCCAAATACGCATGCACACACACATGTATATATATATATATATATATGTATATATCAGTTCTACTATATATTACTATATATATAAATATTAATTTTTTAAGGCAAATGTAATAAATTTTATAATATCAACTACTTGTATGGCTGGATCATGTACCCGTATGTACCCATATGTATCATGTATATATATATATATACAGTTGAAAACAACTGTCGTCCAAAGGTGTTAAAAAGGAATTTAATTTCCCGGTAGACTCAACTTCGGAAACTTCTAAAAAACTTGGTGACCACTTGGCAGCAGAATGGCTTGATATAAGTTGTTTCAGCAATAGTTGGTATACAAAATCGATTGCTTAATGAATGGGGTTGTTGTGCTAACGTTTACGTGAATACCTGCTGAAGAGCTTTACTTCACGGTGCACTTAGCACTGAGTAAATTAATGCATTTACTAAGCCCCCTGTGCAAATCACAGGTGGCAATTCTTGATAGGAAGATTCAGTCCCAACCAAGCGCCTTGCTGAAGCTTTCGGCACTGTCCAAGCCTTACTAGTAGGCACGGGGATAGACTCTCCCGCCAGCTTCGGGGTAATCACATCATGCCTATTCTATCCCTGTAATTCAAAAGCAAGTCAAGAATTACAAGATGGACGCCCTCAGAAGGGGAGAACCATCTGCTGCCTACTAGCGTCTGTTGAATAGCAACAGCACCTAGATAACTAATCGCTTGACCGGGATCGTATCGAGCGTTAGCATCAATAAGATACCAGCCACTCAAGAGAAATCTCCCAAGCAACTTTTGGTATCAACCACATGCCACTACGTGATCTCCGAGGAGGCCTCACCAACAACCGGTCACAACTTCATTCAATGTTGTAAGCCGGAGCGAACTTGGTGTATGGACAAAGTCACTAAAGCCGCACAATTTTATCCACGAGCATAATCAATTAACTCCGTGGAGTGTGAACTAAGTCCGTCCTCGATAAAAGTTCGGTTCAGGTAATTGTGCAAACCCAAAATCACTCTCTGACCTACGCAAAAGAATTCCATTGTGGGGCTACCGGTTCCCATAGCACCAGTATATAGCAACTGGTCGGGCTTTCAGAGAGAATCCCCAAAAGAACTCTCCTACAATATTCGACCCTGAATCGATCAGGTTATGCTAGACCTATCCCAGACAGACAAGCAAGCTTGCCTTTGCCTTTTAATTACTTGCAAGCGCATCCGTTACCATGTTATTTCATGGATTGGGCAGCCACCTGCAAGTTTTACCGGTAGCTGCCAAAGGCCTGAGGTCTGGAAACGCAGGTTACCGTCTCCCCAGAGTGCACAACACCAAAGTGTCATTTCACCCAGATGCGTCCCGTACTACCCTGGGGGCAAATGAATGGGGTATCAGGTGCTGCCACCTAGTTGAAAACAGCTGTCGTCCGCTGTAAATTTTAATTTCGTCATCAACAAAAAGACCAAACCCAGCCGCCTGGCCATAATTAAATAATGCCCTCTAGTTTTAATAATTGGAATAAACGTATGTGAGTGCTGCCAAGTTTCAAAGTTAAAATGTGCATTCTTATGTGACCCCCCTTTTATAATCTTTACTATTTTATTTTGTTTTTATAAAATTGCTTTAATTTTAAAACATTTGACTTTAATATTTAAAATTTCTTTTCATATACAATTTACAGTATTATTACTTTTTTTAAATTTACTTTAACCGAAATTTATTTGGTTTTATTTCAATCATTTATCATCTTTTTATTTTGGTTTATTTTATTTCCATTTTATTTCATATTCAATTGATTTTTTTTTCTTTTGATACTATTAAAGTTTGTAAAGGTCTATTACTTTTAATACTTCTGATCAGTCTGGCACAATAATAAAATCTCAAACATGCAAATATTTTTCTATTTGTCACAGTAAGAAAAGAACTTTGTCAATACGAGAAAATACTTATAAGGCAATTAAGTTAAAAGGACACTGCAGGAAATGACTGGAAAAAATTTCATTAGAGAAAAGTAAAGATTGGAAATTATTTTCCAATTTAATTTGCAAGCCATTTGGTGTTATTTGGTTTTTAAGGCAAAATCCATAAATTTTTTAATATCAAGTACTTGCATGTAGTTGTGATGTCTGTGCTCATATGTATCATGATGATGTGGATAAAAGTTATTGCGTCAAAGTTTTTCGTGCTGAGTACGCATTTCAAAAATGGTAAAGCGATGCTTTAAGAAAACCAATTCGAAGTATGCCTTTTAAAATTAAATGTTCTGTATTAAAATTTTATATCTTAAGCATACATTTCACACACATTCCAGCTATGTTTTTTCCATGTTATTACGTCACTCTCTTTAAGCTTTTCTCAAGTGCGAGAATAATAATTCGTAGACGTCCTGCATGTTTGTTAACTCTAAATTGTTGTCATGCTACGAGTTAAACCGATTTCCTTTACGTCGATATATTGAAAGTGTTATTTCCGATCTAATTAATAACAGTAGAGTGTTATTAAATTACTTTATTATATTATATTGTGAGCAAATATTAGAAGAAGAAACTTCAATTAAAACAGGAGAATAAAAATGTGCATCATCTGCCAAAAGAATTAATGACTCGAGAAAGAGCTGACTATAACTAGAAAGAAATTAAAAGTTGCGTGAAGACTATAAAGAAAGTTTGTTGCCCATAAAGCCTAAAAGCCTTAGAAAAAAGCAAACGTACTTAAAAAGTTTCCTTTACAAAAACACATTTTACTCACAGTTACTTCACCACGATCCACTAACTGGCTCAATAAGGTTGCACCATCATCATTCTTAGATTATTTTTCAATGTGCTGGCAACTGGAAAGGTGCTTTTATTTGGAATTATCTTCTATATCATTATATCACACGGAGACTAGTATTGAAGAAAGATTAATGTCATTAATGTGATGGATGGTGGTGTCTTATTTTCATTTGTTTTATAGATGCCCAGTAAAAGAATTCTCCCCTTATACATATAATACTTAATTATTATGAATACATATAAAAGTATTTTGTTACACCATACAATTATTATTTATTTGATATGAACACACAACTGCCATATTGCCAAGAATGACATTCATTTCTTAAGCAGCATTTAAAAGGTAATAGGTGAGCAAATGTTCAGTGGGTTTTCCGATGTTAAAGCCGGCAGAAGGTCACCACATCCGAAGGGAAACAAGAGTGTGCCTTCTTCAAAACTTAATAATTCTTCTTCTTAATAATATTTTACTTTTTATCTTTTGACTTTTACACAGAATGTCGCTTATAATTTATAATAAAATACACAAAACGAAATGTGTTTACAAGCTGCCAAAAACAAAGAAAGGAAAACTTTTTAATTTTATTTCAAATCAATTGCATCCGAGTGCCATAAAAGAAATTTAGTTTTAATTCATTAATATTCACTGAATCGAATAATATTACTCGTACATAAAGAAAAGGGAAAAAATAGAAATTTCTTTGTAAGCTAAATTATTTGTAATTTTTTTTTTTGATTTTTAGTCCTTTGATTGAATATACATTTTTCTGATGAGAAATGCTTGTTTTTTTTGTTCTGTTTTGTTCGCAACAAACGGGCCATAAAATAGCACTTGAGAGTGTATGGGCTATTCCATGATGTCAAAAAAGGAATAATTGTAAAAAAAATTATATTTATTTTGATTCGAATTCCTACTTATAGCGCTTCTACAATAGTGCTATGGTCGGTCCTAAAGTCCTTTATAACTCATCCTTCTTTTAAAACATAATTGCAAATAATCCAGGCTAACGAATGGAGCAGAAACAGCTATTGGTTTTATTGCTAAGAATTAAACGCTGTTGGGGATACCTGAAAGCAATTTTGGAAGGTGCAGACTCTATGCCTTTTAAATCAGACTAAATTGTAATGAAAGATTGTGTGTAGTTTTGTTTTAATTTAATTCCGATTATAGTCATCGAGAAAGTCAGTTATATAATGCGCTCATAGAACAAATATAGAAAAATTTTTGAATATCTGGAAATGTTTTTTTTTTACCTTTGTTGACTTCCTTAGAGAAATGCCCATATTAAATTTCATTTGACCTGAATAAAACTTTTCGATATAAATGGAATTCCTTTTTATGGTAACATAAACACGTGCTTTGTTTAAGTAGGTGTGTTGAAAGTCACATTAATGTTTAAATTGAGCTTTAACGAGTTTAAATTATTGATGTCCTCCGAACTCATATAACATAATATATGCCGATATTAAAACTTTTCGTATGATGAGCTGGATAATGATACTATGCGATGGCAAAGCTCTAAAGGCCATGAATCAACTTAAGAATTTATGTGGAAGTTTGGTTCTCTTTTTTTAAATAGTTATTATAATTTTTTTCCTCACCCCTAATTAGTTTTCTGATCTCTACCTTAAATGTTTTCCATTGCCTTCCTAATGGTTCGAAAGTAATGCAAAAATAATTAATTTTTAAAACTATTTGATGGCAACTTTTAATTTATTTACCAATGCGTGCAATCATAGATATGCCTTTTGCAATAATTAATATTCACTTAAGTGGCTCCTTTTTAAATCCTCACTCAATGGTGGATTTGCATTTAAAAATTTCTTATTTCTACTAGACTTAAAGCCTGTACTGTTTTAAACATACACAAATCACGAACAGTGACTAGTATTATTATCCTTTTTTGCAATTTCTTCTTTTACTGTCATTTAGTGTTATCAAAAATCCTTCAGAAGATTTACATTAAAGTTTACTAAATTAATGATATAATTTTATATAATCAAGTCTTAGACTACAGACTAAAATTACATATATGTTGTATGTAAATCAAAGACGTACTATTCCTTCAGATAAAAATCTGAATTGATTACATTTTATTTCAAAAAATCGCATCCAAATGGCTTAGTAGCTCCCATACTATTACACAAATATGATGCAAACAAATTATTTTTAAATGCAACTCTGATTGCATGAAAATTTTCATTTTATGAAAATTTGCATAAACTTTTGCAAATCGTACGACTTGTCAATAAAATCTGCTGCACATATTAAATTTTAGGCCGTATTTGACAGATCGTACAAATGCGCAGAATAGTAAATCATGAACTTTAGAGTACATTATTGTTGCAGCATACATGCCATTTTTGACCGTTCCTATGATTGTGTAGGATAGTTTGTCATGCCAATGATTATTTATTATTAGGATTGGCAGATTTTAAGCAAAGTAATTGAATGTATTGAAATTATATATCTGATATATTAAAATATATTTTTTTCTCTTTTTTTTTAAACAGAAGTGTCACTCAGGCCAGTAAGGACTACCCATAGTGGATTCCTCGTGTTAAGAAAGTGACTTTGTGAGACAGGGCAAATATTTCATAACTCGACTTTTTATTTTCCCCATTGTTGGCTAATGTTCGCTAATTTTTAATTTATCTGAACTCGCTAGATTATCTGAACTAAGGGGGAAAACAGAACAAAAACAAAAAAAAAAATCTAAAAAATTAATTTGTTCAAAAAAAAGTTTGTATTCGAAAATAAATGAACAAAAAAAAGGTAAACAATAGTGAAACAGGTTTTAAAGAGTAGCAGTCTGTTTCCAAGGTCTCCCTGCAGAGCAGCAGGAGAAATGAAACAAGTACAATCATCGTGTGAACAGGATATCTCAATATCCACTTGTATCGCTTGGCAAAAACAATGCCACGTTCTCACGGCAATATCAATACAGTTCATACATTTAAATCACTAAAAAAATCTATTAAAAAAAAAAAAAAATCCGAGTTGGAACCTTTCTAATGGCTACCAACGATATGTATTAAGAACATACGCAATATTTCTATGTCATTCTAAAATGAAATTTTAAATGGGAAAACTGAAGTTCATGACACATAATATCACAGATCTTTCGTTTTTGCATTGTTGCTATAGAATATTGCAATTTTGCATTGTCCTTGTCGTCCTTTGTCCTCATTGTTGTGTGCATTTCCTTTTGAATTCCCAGACATTCAAGAATGCCTTAATAGCTGCTAAAAAAGTATGTGTTAAACGAATTAGAAAGCCCAGTATTTGTTTGATTTGTCTGGTGTGAGGATGTATGTCTGTAATTTATTTGATGCCTACCCCAGTCCCCCGTGTACACATTTGAAAAGCTATACACTAGTGCAATCACATAAAAAGGAAAATAAAAATAACAAAATATTTGTTATATCATTTAATAGATAAAGATATAACTACATCTAATTCTAAGCTATATAAAACAATTTCGTATAATAATTTTGCAAGTTGTGTATATATTTAAAAAATTGTACTAAAAGCGTAGACATATTGTGGTACTCTGTTGCAATTGCTCAATTCAGAAGCCTGGTTGTATTAGGTTCCGAACAGAGTGAGCGCTGATACCGAGCGGAGCCGAAACGAGCTTATTGAAGCTTATTTTCATGCGAGAACAACAATTGTATATGACACAGTGGATGCGAGAATCAGCGCCGAAATTCTGTTTATTTCATGTGTTTTGCTTTTATGCCAAAAAAAAAAAATATATATATATATAAAGGTCTTGTTTCACTATCCCACACAGTATTAGCTTATGTCAAATTTAACATGTATTATGAAAAAGTATTATAGTGTAATCTAAATCCGTAATATATAGTATTTTTCACAGTCAAATACCACTTGCAAAAGGTTTTTAATATTTTCATAAGATGATAGAATTCGTCAGATCAGGGTTGATTTCACTTCAAGCGTCTGAACAAAAAATTATACTTTTGTGACGCAAAGCAACTAAAAAGTGCAAAAAGTTTTGTTTATAGTTTAAATTAGTATGTTAATCAACACTTTTCTACAGGATCAAGTAGAATAAATTACATTGTTGATATGTAACAAACATAAAACATATGTTTTCTTAATTCATGGATAATATGATGTACGCCATTTTTATTTGATTTCATAAAGTACAAGGCTATGACTTGATATTACTTTCATGTGAATAAGTCGTTCGACGGTGTGGGATAGTGAAACAAATGCTTAAACACTGCAAACAAGCACGCAAAATCCTTTGAAACTGTTTGCTCACACTCATCGGCTTTGCTGTCAGCTGTTGTCGGCATTCAGTGTGTTATACAGAAGCTTATTTGGATTAACTTGTATGTAATCAGTTTTGTTGCACTGATAATCTCGGCTCGGCTTTCAGCGCACAATCTGTTCCCGTCATTAGCAGCGAAATGTGTGCTTTTAATAAATTTCTTTTTTTTTACAGTAGAATTCATTAGGGATTTGAATTACAAGTAGGCGATTTTTAAGAAAACACTTTAATTTTCAGCCTTTTTAATAAATTATTTATATAAAAAATAATAATTTTTGGTTTTTAATATTTTTCGATTAAACCATTTATTAATTTCAAGGTCTTATAAACTTATGTTTTAACTTTAAATGCAAGTTCTTATTTGAATGCCGTATTAGTTGGATATTCGCCTCTCGTTGAACATCTCTAGTGAGCAGCATCCAAAATCTATGGATTCTTCAATAGACGTCGAGTGTTAGCCGTCACTTTGGAAATTATTACTTGGCCCATTTTAGCCACTTTTTCTAAAAGTTATATTTTCCGTTTGCCAAAGTAAGATAATATTATTTTACTTACATCAAATCCTTTTCTGTTCTTTGTTATATCCCATCGCGGATCATTCGATATAACATAGCCAATATCGCGAATAGCGAAAGCTCTTTAGCAACAAGATCCAAGATGGAAACAAAAATCTTGCTTTGAAATATTGAATACCGCTCATGTGGTGGAAAATCATTTACAACTTTAGATTCATTCTAACTCAAAAGAGCTACCTGACCCCGCTGCAAGTGATCTGCTGTTTTACTAAATTGACCAAATTATACGAAATCCTTTAAATGAAATCAATCTGGACCTGGGCAGTGTTCTTGTTTAATAATAATTAGCTCAAGAGCTGCTTAATTCAAATGTTTATGCATAAATAAATAAAATATTCATTAAATGAAACAAACTAAACAAGTATTGAGTGTAATAATGAATGGCAATGCATGGCTCATTGGCAGGTTTACTCGGCGAAAGTTTCGTATACCCCCTCATTGTTAAGAAAGTAAATGGAAATTGCAAAACGCCATTTACATTGCAAATGTATGAATGCATATCACACATACATACACATTTTGCATGTTTATATACTTATGGGCCTTATGTGGCAAGTGGGGGGGGAAAAACAACAATAGAAAGTGTATGAAAGGATATTCATACACTTGTTAAAATTTTCATTGTGACTCATTAATCATTTATGGGCGGTTTTTTCTTAGTTTCAAAGTCATCCTTTTAAGTGAGGAAAATGTTGGAAGTGAAAAAATGTTAAATACGGCCAGCCAAACATACACATGCAAATCTAACTTATACACTTACAAAAAATTTTCTGCTCACATGCGTCATAGAGATTGAGAAAGATTTTCTAAAGAGGTTTTTGTCTAGTAAAGTAAAAGGATTAAGTATGATTACTTTGAAAGACCTAAGGATGTTATTGTGCTTAAAAATAATTTACTTTCAATGAGTGGCACAAAAATCGAGCTTATTTTGAGCCATGACGTGGCTCATGTAGTCTGGACAATCGCTGTGTTGGGAAGCTCATTTCCCTAGATCTTTGACTTAAGAGAACTCCATTGCAAAAAAGTTAAAGGAATTAATTCCTATGAGCTCCCTGATAGTTTGTCATGCAGCAAATCCCTTGTGCAGAGTATTCAATATATAATAGAGCGTTATGTGATACTTACCTATAAACCCCAACGCAGCAAGAAATTCTACTAATGACAAATAATGAGAAACCAATAACTGCGTAGCACATTTTATTCTGACAGTTGGAAATGTTACCAATCAAATAGAACTGAAGCATTTCACCATGCTAAATTTACTCATAGATGATACAAGAGTTTATACACAAACAGTTGAGAGAATGTTGGGCAGTGCTAAATGGAGAAATAAGAGTGCAGGGAGATATCTTATTTATCGATATTTATATGGCGTCGGGATCAGCTGCAAGCCAATAAAGCCAATATTGATTCTATTTAAAATGTTGTATCGATCCATTTTCTATAAAAATCGTAAAAAAAACTCGCTAAAAAAATAATAATAATAAAAAAAAGGCTGCAAAAGCTCCTGATCATACATATATAAAGTTATGAGATCAAAAGAAATTAATGTTTCTCATATAGTAATAACTGTAGTGATAAAATTTACTGCTCCTAAAATTGAGGAGATTCCTGCTAAATGAAGAGAAGAAATGTTGAGATTAACTCTATTCGAAATATTGCATAATAAAGTGCAATAAACTGGTCACTCTGCACCAGCTCGAGTGTTCTTGAAAGAAGTGAGGTAAGAGAAGGAGGTGGTAATCAGAAACTTTTATTATTTATTATACGAGTATTATTTATTTATATAAAATTTATATTTATTTTGTCCGCCCTCGTTAACTAATAAAATTATGCTCCAGTGGGGTTAATACGCAAGTAGTCATTATTCCGTTTAAGCCACTTGTAGCTGGTATTCATGGAATTCCGACTGGAGCCAAAGAAATATTCACAAATTGTAATGCAAGTAATATAAAATTAAGATCACCAAGATGTGACTAAGATGTCAAAAGGCCCCTTAAAAAAGCAAACCAAATAAAATTCCAATCGAACTGGTTGATGATAATTTCTATATCCCTTTAATTTGGAAAATAGGAGGGCATTTTTGAAAAACATTTCTAAAAATATAGAGTATGCCAGATAGGATGGCAAATTCATCTAAAACATTTGACTGATCCGCTTCATTAATATGAGAGGGATTATGAATTTGCCAATAGAGTCCAATAAATGTAATTTTACTAAATTGCACAAAGACGATTAGCAACAAGGCTCATTCGTCATTAAGAGATTCTAAATGCCGTATGTCGCTTTAAATGTGTTTATGAGACATGTCGCTTGAGCTAGTTTACTTTAAGTATCAGTTGAGAAAGATGTAGTCTGCTGTGGCGTTGGTTTTTCCAAAGCCGGATTAATGGGCCAATATTTACTGATATTTCTGTTAGGTCCAAAACAAGGCCATTTGACAACGATTTGCTCTGACACTTAAATAATAATGATGAATATATCTGAGAAAATTTATATCTCCTGTACCACAAGTGAAAATAAAAGTTCGACCGCGTTGCTACCAATGCCGAATTAGATGAATATTTAATTAGCATTTAATTTAACCTGTGAGCTGCTTGGGAATTGTAATATTCCCTTATTTGTTTATAATGTAAACATTAGGTGCTTCTGCAATTTACTTAGAAGATTTTTTTTTTTAAAAAGTCAGCTGAGGAATAGTGTAATATAAAATTCATTTACATGTTAATTACTGGATGGCTTGCTGTTACCCCAAGCAACTCTTTCAGCAGAACGTGATCTCAGCTCTCAGCACGTGCTGCTAATGCAATGAATAGCATCGTTAAAATAAACTTTATCGTTAAGAATTTGTGGGAGATTAATTGCCTTATGCTTGGAGAAACTTGGTATCCATTTTTAAATGAGGGCAAAAACGAAAACATTTCCATTAAAGCCTTTTTCACCGTGTGCTCTCAAGTAAATACGTATGTAATGGCATCCTTGGAAAAGCCAGCATATTTGTGAGCGTTATTAGTATTGTAAAATGGAGGACAACAGCTCTTGGTGTTAAGCATTTAAACTGGTACAACATTTATTTCAAAAAGCCAAGCAGCACTTTTATCGCCAAAAGCAACAGCATATGTGTGTATGTATGTGTATGTGAGTGAATTTGTTTGCCCATATTGGAAAATACATACTGGAATGTGTGGTACAGTTTTAAGAACGACATTTTAAAACATTGACCGCGTAGCACAAGCCATATAAATAAAAATGTAGCAAATTGTATATATGAGTATATATATATGTATATTGACATGCCTCCACTCATACTAATGCAAAAACTAATTCACTGAAAGTCTGTATCTATAAAAGTGTCTTTCTTTTTCAAATAATTTCTTTTTTAGGAAGATGGACAAAATTAATGCACAGAATATTTCTTTTTTTAGTTCAAGTTTGTTTTGCTTCGTTTTGTTGCGACCTGCTTGCCAGTAGGAAGTAAAGAAAATAGGAAAAAATGAAAATCATTTATGACCAGTCAAGCATAGTAAATTTTGAGCATACAAGTTGAGGTTCTTATAACATTTTTATGGTGAAATAACAAGGACTTTCATAATGTTGCTTTCAAATGGTTAACTAGGAAATTTGTACGTAGAACGAGAAATGTTTGTAAAGCAATATTTTCCTGTTTATAGATGTTTGGGCAGGACCAAAACCAAAAATAATAACAAATAAAAATTTGTTAAAAGGGCCGGATACTAAACAATACTATTGTGTAAAATACGGTTACAGATTTGTGCTTCCATTTAAGAACAATGTTGTTAAATTTAGTTTAATGGTCGGGATATGGCTTTGCAAAAATCTTGAAATTTTCCTAAATCTTATTCACTAACAAGAATATTTGATATTGAAAATTATAGATCTGCAGCACGTGGGAAAGCCTCATTTTAAATAGAAGTTTGAAAAATTACAAAAAATATTATTCAAAAAGTATAAGCAAAAATGCAATGTCATATAACAATGCACACTTCTTAACTTTTTCGAGAGTTGAGTTCAGTTCTCAGAACTTTTCTAAGCAAAATTGTAAACAAATTAAAATTAAGTATCTGAAGTTCTGACTAGTCCGGACAGTCTTTAAGAAAGTTTTTTCAATATTTTATTAATATTAACTAATTCTGAAAGTATTTTCAAATTACCATAAAACGACATTAAGCGACATTATCTGATTTTAATGTTTAAGATATGTGGAAATTTTATAAAATTATGCAACGGAATGAAAGGGATGACCTAAGGAGAACCTTCGAAGCCTGACAATTATTTCTATCGATTACCGATAATTTTTTTATATGCATTTTTTTATACTGCAACAAAAATATTTAAATTTTCTCGATACTTTTTATTAAATTGATTTGTCTTTTTTAATTTTCTCAATTGTGTATTTAATTTCCTTCTTTAATTTTTTAATTATTTTAAAATATATTTTTAAAAATTTCTTTTCCAATTTATTCAGTTTAATTATTTTTATTATTGTTTACATAATTTATTTTTAATTTTGCTTGTTTTCGTTTTGTTTGATTAAAACGAGACACAGATATGCGAGATATGCGAGGGGCGTGTCGCAAATTTTTGGTGCATATTGTGTTAAAATATTTTCTGTTTTTAATTTCAGGATTATTATACTTTTAATAGTTTAAAGAAAATATTTTACAAAATGTTTTCAATTTAGAATGTTTTTTTGAATTTAAAAATAATTTTTTTAAATTCTAAATGAAAAAAATATTTACAATGGAAAATATTTGAAGTCATTGAGAATAAAAGTGACTAAATTTTTATCTGGGAATTCAATAAGATTTTATTTGTTTGTAGGCTTATAGTTATATAATACACGTTTTTCGGGAAAAGTGCTTCCAAAGCAAAGCGGGGAAGTTATAAAATAAGTAAATGGCGAAATGGGTGTTTGCCCATTAGGTCTATGTAATACAAGATAAAAAAAAATTTTTATAGTGCCTATGGGCTGGAGGCGTGGAAGGAAGTCGTGGCATGTAGCTTGCGATTTATAAATTTAACAAAAGAATAACGATGCTTAATAGTTGCTTATTTTTTTAAAAACTTACAAATTTCTGTACACCCTCGTTGTAATTCTATACCCGGAGCAATAAATTCTAAAGCAGTCCACTAGCATTATGACATTGTAGTATTTTGCTGAATACTAACTTCAGATATTCTGCTATACTACGAGATATTTAAAATATTCTAAACGCTCCAAATTAATGTTGATTATAAAATATGAAGAATTCGTTATTGTGGGTTATGAACTGCCTAGTGCGGATCATTGGGAAACACATACTGAAATATTGTAACGAGCAATGTGATGAAACTGTCACTTAAAAATTAAACGAATTGCTTAAATTCAATAAAATTAGCAACAAGAGCTAAAGAATTAGTTCATTTCCCTTAATAATTCATTTCTGCATTACTTCAAATAAAAAAAGGTTATTCTACTGAAAATTAATTTTTGGGAGATATTTGCATTTTAAACACTAGATAAATAGTTATTAATATTCCTTATTAATAAAGCACAAAATATAATTGAGAAATCTAAAAATGGCAAGGATTTTTTCTATGATGTTTTCCTAACCCATATAGGGACTCTACCAGTAACAATGGGTAAAAAAAACAATAGGAAAATATATTTTATAATTTTGTAATTACCCTCGCACACATCAATATGTGTGTATGTATGGGTGTGTGTATCTGTGCATATATATGTTTGCGCATCCTTCAGTTAGTTGTTATTCGCATAAATTTATTTGCTTTCGAAGGACCTTCTCTTCTTCTACCCTGCACTCAAACAATTAATTGCCCAGCCCACTACAACGGAACGCTTATTTCATTCTCGTATTAGTCTGCTCCAATACGTTTGCTTTTCAACATTTTTGCATTCAAACAATATTTTTTTTATACAGATGTATACATACATAAATATTATTTAAAGTCCTTTTAAATAAATTCTGAATGATTTATGAATGCATGCTAATGATTTGTTTGTTTTCCTTAAAGCCCAAAAAGCAGGACACACATAAATAAAATGAAAACGAATTTTTCATCATTTAACCTCGTGTTGTTTTGTATGCTTAATAATAAATCTAATAATAATTCACTGGCGAACATTTTTTTTTAAATTATTATTTACTTAAAAGAAAAATTTAATTTATGCTCGCCTTTTGTGGCAATAATTTTGGGAGCTTTTGGCTAACAAATTGTATCAGTGTGCTTGAATATTCCTGGGACTCTTGTGAGGACCACTAATTCGTTGAAAAGATTAATAATTTCATTTCATTGCACACTGGGGCATTTGTGAGTAATAATCGTAAAAATTTTCAGTTCATTATCGCAATGCAAACGCTAACAAAAAATGATGTATAATTTAGAAAATCCATATATTTTAATATCAGTTTTATTAGCTAAACATAATAAATATTTTGCTGAAAATAAAAATTACTTCCCTTATA
Source organism: Ormia ochracea (assembly GCA_963402855.1). NCBI lineage: Eukaryota > Metazoa > Arthropoda > Insecta > Diptera > Tachinidae > Ormia > Ormia ochracea. Next base: position 21,717,105 of record OY727105.1, read on the forward strand.
AGAAACGAGTAATGAAAATAACATTAACATTCAATTTAAATTCATTTTATTTTTATTTTATTCAATTATATAACAACATTTTTATGTATTTGCTTAAAAAAGCTCTTTGCATCTTATATTATTTTAAGCATAATTTAATTTTTTATTTTCTAATCTGCATTTGCAGCAATTTGCTTTTATATTTTATTTAAATTTAAATTAACAGCCATTTTGACGAATTTTCAAATGGTTTAAAATAAAGTAATTAATACAATATTGATAATTCAAACAAACAAAGTCGGGGCTTTCCCTTCTTCTCAATAATAATAATAATAAACCACATTTATATATATCATTTAAGCCTTATAATTTATTTATTATAATATATATAATAATATATCATTATAATATATATATAATTATATAATATATATATATAATTATTATATAATATATATATATAATTATTATAATATATATATTATTATTATAATATATTTATCTAATATCTTTATTTTTTAGTTGCAAATTCAATAGAGCAAACAATATATTTTATGCAAAAAAATACATTAACATGTTTTAATTCAATCTATATTAATTTACCAATTTTACTTTTTGCTTAATTTCAAAAAAATTAAGCGAAAACAAGCTTTTAAGCTCTTAGTATGATTTTAAACTTTGCAAATAATTTCAGCATATTTTCCTCTTACATTGTTTTTAATTATATTAACTTGTTTATTATCTTTTCCATTTTTTCTTGTCACTATGAGTAAACACTATAAAATATACTAAATTTATTATGTTTAGTCCACTTTGTTTGGGAAAACCTTTTTTGTTTTTTTGTATAACGTTTTAAATTTATTTTCCATATACGAGGGTGGCATCAAAATTGGCTAAGTTTAGATATGAAGATCTTAGGAAAAGCGCATTTTTATTGGAAATTGCTATTGCATGTATAAAAACTTCCCCTTCACAAATTATTGAGCATAAGACAAATAAATATTTCTTTTCTAAATTATATAAAAATTCTGGGATCTAAAATTGTTCGATTAAATTAAATGAATTTTGTTATTATGTGAATACAACATATTGTCAATAGTATTTTTATTAAAGTTGGGAAAGCAAAAATTATACAAATAAGAAATATTCGAATAGAAATCATTCGAAGCAAATGAATAAAAAGATTTTTTTATATAAAAGTTTTTCGAGTATGCATTCTCTATTTGCAAGAATTATTCGAATCAAATGTAGAATAAGAGCATGAAGTCTGTAAATAAGTATTACTGCAGGAAGATTTATTCGATTGCAAAATTATTCATTAACATTTTTTAGCGTTAACATTATTTTATCTATGAATTGAATAATTAACATAAATTATTCGAATGGGAATAAGTGGAATAAAATTTACTGGAAAGGAAACAGTACGTAAATAGTATTTTAAAATGTATTTAAAAGAGTCTTACGAGAATATAAATTACGCAAATTAAAATTTTTTTTATTAAATATGTTTGAATAAAATTTATTTAATAAAAATGAATCCGAATAGAGTTTTGTTAAATAAAATCTTTTTGAGTAACATTTATGAAACCCTATATATATTATTCGAACAATAAACATTTGAATAAAAGAACTTTTTGATTCGAAAACATTTTAGTCTAATATTGCTTTAAGAATTAGTCCTTCTGCTGTTCTTCTGTTTTCTTTTCCTTTAGGGTGTTCGTTTCTACCACGATTATTTTTAGACCTAAAATGCATTAAAAACATTTAGAATATTCTAAGCTGAATAATATTCTTCAATTATTCGAATAAATTTTGTTAATGGAAACATTCTATAAAACGAGTAAAAAAAAACTTTAAACAACTTTTAATCGAGTAGTTTTTGAAATAAGTAGCAAACTTAAATTAACTGCCGCTAATACTTATTCTATGAAAAACTAAGGAAGCCAAATAGACTCTACGAAAAGTTATCATGAATTGTACATTTTCAGAATTAATTAATTGGGAATTAAAAGGTTTTTTGTGCATGATATTGCTTTTAAAATGTCAGTTGGTTTTTGAATGACAAGCAGTTGAATGACAAGTTGCCTCTTTACATACGGCAACAGTGGTGCGATTTCATTACTTTCTTAATGCTCATTATAAAGAAATGACGCTCAAATTTAGTATTTTTACGAAACGGCGTTAATTTTTTAACGTTTTTTGGCTGCGTTTTTAAGTTACGCACACTAAAAAAAACGTTTACCGTTTTGTGTAATTTATTTTATAATGTTTCAGCTGTTTATTGGAAGCATTTAAATAAATAAATCATAATAAATCTAATTTAATTTAACGCTCATAGTTAATAAGAATAAATAAATTGAATTGATTTTTTATCTCCAGGAACCGCTCTGCCAACAGTAACACAGCGATATGCCTTAGTGTTACTACAAATCTGTATATTAAAGTTATATAAACACTTTTCAAATCGTTATAACTTAATGCATCGCAGTACGGTGCTGGCGTTCGAAATAATGCCTTTAACATTCTTCTTGTTACGGAGAATTCTTGAGCCACCCTCGCAGTTGCTTTGATTTAAAACTAAATTATTGTAATCGATATATAAAAGTTTTATTGAATTAATTTTTATAAATTAATTTATTACGTCGAAAATGTCGAGACATCCTAATTTTTTATATTAAAGAGACTTTGTTGTATTTTCTTTCTTTTCTATTTTATTAAATTATTATTTTATTCATTTTATTCACTTTAAATTAGAATAACTTTTTTTTTCTATATTTTACATTAAAAGTCAGCCTTATTTTATGCGTAAATTTTAATTTTCCCATTTTGTATGAAAAACCCATTGCTTTGATATTTTATATTTTTAAGAAATTTAATTCTAAAAAAAAAAGTTGCTAAGAAAAATTGTGGAAAAATTTTTCTTAAATTTTTTTTCAAAGGTGGCAATAATTGTGGAATTTTAATATCGTTTTACAAAAATTAAAATGTGTGAAAATTTTTTATTAAAAGGAAGGATTTGAAATAATAAATATTGAATGTAAAAAATATTAAATTAAAACTATGAATTAATAAAACAAAATTTAGAAAATAATAGTGAATAATGTAAATTTAAAGCCTCTATTGAAAAATGTAATCTGAGTTTTCTAAAAGTGCAATAAAATATGGAATAATTCTCGTTTGGTCAAACAATGAAATAGAAGAAATGATTTTTGCCGAACGGCAAAGAAACCTTCATCAATATTTTTGGCAACAAAACTGAACCAAATCAAAGTATGGGAAATGAAAACTGTCCTTTTTTCAGGCATTCAGGATTATGGCGAAATTCATTTTGTTGGTAATAGGGAAAAGTGTAGCGGCGGAAGAAATTGGTATTTAGAAAGAAAGTCATTTTATTATATATTGGGTTTCACAGCCCAAGAAATACTAAAAAAATTTTAATACTGTTTATTAGACCGGTGATGGAGGCCTTGAAACATCGATGCGGATATTAAGTGACCAGTGTCTACATCCCTTATATATTCCCATAACAATTAACGAGCAGTGTTAAAGCGCATGAGCAGCATTCCTGAAACATATTCTGTGATTGCTGGAACTGGCATTGTAAACACATTCTTACTCAGTTGCAGTTCGCTGTCCTACGGTCGTGGCTAACTATGAAACCTTTTACAACCCTTTATCGTCATCACCGGTATTTTGTTTTGAATAAAAAACTGGCCGCCATTACTAAACAGTGAGTGGCGTATAAGTTATAAGTTAATAGAAAAATCATACGAAAACCAACAACCCAATTTAAAAGCATGTTTGTAAAATAGGACAAATTTAAGGTCTGGTCAAATCATATTTCAGTTCACTAAATGATTAAAATGGTACTATGAGCATGTATTAAATAAGAACAAGGAAGTGTATTTAAACAAGTATTAAATTGTAAAGAAATAAAAAATTTTCTTATTCCTATTTAAATCCAAATAAATGGAAATGGCAATGCCGCAAAATGAGGGATCACTGTAGGACTTCAATGCTTCAAATTAGTTTAGTTGATGTTAAGATGAACTATGAAAGAAATTCTCTACCACTCGGGCCCAAGAATACGTAAGACAGGGGTAGGAGGGAGAGATCTCCGATAGTGAGCCTACTGTTCTGACAGTGGCATGATTTGATTTACAATGTAGAAATTCGAATGAGACGATATTGTTTCATCTCCTACTCAAGAAGGGAGAGGAGTAACATGAATCCTGTGCCAGTGCATAAAAGAGAGTACTTCTTTTTTGGGTGAGAAGGGAGGGATCTCTGATAATGAGTGCACGATTTGATTTAAAAATATACAAGTTTGGATGACGTGAAAATGTCTTCACAAGATCTCAAAAAAGGAGATGAGTAACATGAATCCTGTGCCAGTGCATAAAAGACAGTATTTCTTTTTTGGGGCAGGAAAGAGGGATCTCTGATAATAAGTATATTGTTCAGAAACCTGAAAACTGGCAGTGACACGATTTGATTTAAAAATACAGAAATTCGGAGGAAATGATAATGTCTTTTCCCCCTTTTTTTTGGCCAGAGGAGTAACATGAATCCTGTGTCACTGCAAAAAAGACAGTATTTTCTTTATTTTTTTTTGGTGAGGAGGGAGGTATCTCTGATAGTGAGTTTATTGTTTCGGAAGCTGACAGTGGCATGATTTGATTTAAAAAATGTATAAATTTTGCACGACCTGAAAATGTCTTCTCCGTTTCACAACCGGGATAACTAACATGAATCATGTGTCACTGCATAGGAGACATTCTTTATTGTGGTGGAGGGCCATCTTGCCTTCATGAATTCCGCAGTCGTATGGATCTCTGATAATAAGTATATTGTTCTGAAACCTGAAAGCTGACAGTGGCACGATTTGATTTAAAAGTATAGAAATTCGGAGGAAATGATAATGTCTTTTCCCCTTTTTCTTGCCAGAGGAGTAACATGAATCCTGTGTCACTGCACAAAAGACAGTATTTCTTTTTTGGGGCAGAGGGATCTCTGATAGTGAGTTTATTGTTTCGGAAGCTGACAGTGGCATGATTTGATTTAAAAATATAGAAATTCGGATGAAATGATAATGTCTTCTCCATCTTTCTCAAGAAGCGAGATGAGTAACAGGAATCCCATGTCACTGGAGAAAAGGCAATATATATTTTTTTAGGGGAGGAGGTAGGGATCTCTGATAGTGAGTATATTGTACCGGAATCTGAAAATGTATACATCCGCAAGTTGTCTTTAATTTATTCTGTGAAAGTATTAAAGCAAACAAAAATTAACAAAAAAAGTATTTGAAATAAAATAGTAATTTGAAAATAAATAATATGTTTATTGATTTGATTAAATATGTACGCATATAATTTAATATTAATATTAATGTACGAGTATCAGTGAGTATCTTAACAATTATTTCTATCAAACTTTCTTCAATGGGAGTGACAATTCAATATATGTGTTTTTAATAGTACGAGAATTTAAATTCATTTCATGTGGTTTTATCAATCTTCTTCTGAACTACAACTTATTTTATTGTATTTCATTTAAAATTATTTGTTTTGTTATTAATTTGCAGTTTATTTAAATTCCTTTTATATTGTTAAATAAGACTATTTTCTTTGTGCGTTGGCTAAGAGTTCTTATGTCGTACGTAATGTTTTGAGGGATTCTTTATTTTCTATATACATACGAAACTACAATTATATACGATTACGATTAATTTTGTGAATATTTTCGATCCAGAATTAGCCAATTTGTAAGTTGCATGACTTGGATCAAACATGAAGACGTTTCATTTCTTCTAAATCGGAGCTGCTGTTTCAAATGCGTCTCATTTATTTATAAATTAGGAATTATTTTTACAATTCATACTTTATGAATAAATAAAATCATTTATTGATTTATTATAATTATTTTAATTTTCGTTTTTCTTTCAAAGAATCACAACTTTATATATCTTTTCTAATTTAGATTTTTTCAAAAACTTTATTACTTATTATCTATATTAGATTTTAGTGTAATCCAAAATTATTTTTATTTTCTTTTATAAGTATTTTATTTGTTAAAACATTTATTTTTTTATTTTTTATTCGAAAAGAACCACAAAAATTTATTTTGTTAAATATTGTAAATAATGGTGGGATTTATTTATAACACATATTATTTATTTTTTATATAATTAAATTTAATTCATTAATAGCAAGAAAATATTAAATCGGGAGAGCTTAAACACCGCCAACATATGAAAATGAAAATTTAATATGAAAATGAAAAAAAAAAATAAAAAATATTTTGAACAAACATTTAGCTTTCTGCGATTTATGCTGCACACCTGAATTTTATTTGCACGTGTCCCAAGTTGTCAAGAGAAATGACAAGCACAAGCAGTGGGAGTTGCGAGACTCGATATGAAAGCATTTCCTTTTTTTTCTGTTTTTGCATGTAAACAAAATTAATCATTTTCAAATTTAATTAAATAAATATATGGAATATTAATATAAATAACAGCAGGTTTATATTATGAAAGCTCTCTATCAAAAGCCGGGTGGGATTAGTGATGGCATGTTATGAATTAATTAATTACGGCATCAAGATCGTGCCAGTATTAAATTTATATTTAGGAAGCACGAGCGAAATAGTTTATATTTCACAAAGTATATGTTCATAGTGTAAATATACACTAGGTGACTTGCTTTGTGATCCACAGTGCTAATGTGAACGAATTTATAAATGTATATGCTAATATTTAATGATTTTTTAAACATTTTTGAAGAATTTTTGAGGAATTTTTGAAAAAGAATGTGATATTTGACACCAACAGAGTCGCATGCTATTAAACGGAGTCGACTTTAGTGAAAAGAATTTCTTTGTAAACAGTTTTTAATTTTAAAGAGGATTCTTGAAAATTTTTAAAAGCTCTTCAATAAATTTTTAATGACTACTCGGTCATTATTTGACATTACTTTGATGCTTTGATGTTTCAAAATGCACAGACATCACAATAAATTAATTTGGCCTGTTTTTTTAAGAGGTTTAAGGAGTACAATAAAATGAATTGTTCTGGGGTTAGTTGGTTTCTATCCGCATTTCACAGCATGCTCATCCAAATCTTCGAGGAACGTTTATACAATTATTTTCTTGCAACAAGCGGTGTGTTAAGCAACTTTCGATTAAAATTAATCGGGAAGTTTAGTAAATCAATGTTGTAAGAAGCAACATAGGAGCCAGCTAACCCCACGGTCATCATTTGCATCGTATTTCAAGTCAAATTTAGTTTTTGGAGTTGCTTTGAAAACATTAAGCTATACAAAAAATTATATTTAAATATCTCGCAAATGGAAATCATTTCAATTTTGTTTATGTGTTGCTTTTACAGTGTTGATTACGTAGGGCTTGTGTTCATTTCATATTTAATATTGGGTCGTGTTTTCGAGCAAAACAAAAACAAAATAGTGCAATAAATTCTCCTATAAACTCTGCTTTACATGTGAATAATCTGATTGAAAATATTTTGTTATGTTTAAAAACCTTTTTATTAAGAGAGAGTTAAGCATAAATCAATTACAAGGACTACATAAAGGACATTGAACAACAGGAATCAGTGGAATAGCCGTGGCATTAGATATTTATTATTAGTGTTTCAATGAATAATTTGCTTGACATAAAAAAGTACTCCCTTCAAGTGCATGACTTGAAAGGCAAATAATTTTGTTGAGAAACGATAATAAGAAATGAAAATATTGAAGCATTGCAAATCCTTGCAATGAACACTTTTATTTACCCGTCTTCATTTCCCAATATTTTGGACTGCCAATGAAGAAAATCCTTATTTTTGTTCTAAACACATTTTAAAGTTTCCTAGTTTGCACTCTACGTGGACTTTGAATTACCTATATCTACACCATCTGTAATACTAAAGCTGTACCAGATGTTGTAAAGCATTTATTTTCAAGTGTGAGCCATTTGGCATATTTGGCGCCATATTTCTTTTCGAGTGTTTGCGATTAAAGCAAAACACTTTGAATGTCAAGAAACTATCAAAAGTACTGAAAGTATAAAGAAATGAAAGGAAAACACAAGTTAACTGTTTAGATTTCCTGGCTTAGATTTCCGCCGCCATTGTTTACAAAAGAAACGCTTTCGGTGGGCGAAATCTCTTAAAAGTAAAGTTTCAATTTAATTTGTGGCTTTTAATAAGTAAATAAATAATTTATGCAAAGAGTACTTTCTGTTATGTTTCCAATTTGCTTTTCAGTTTGTTTAAGGCCCGTTTTATTGCTTTTACTGTTCGCAGTCAATTACTGTTGATATTTTAGTTAAGAATTGTATAATTAGATTTGTGCCATTTAGCAAAAGGATCTTTGGCTCTTTAAAGCATTTAACTCTTCAATAAATGAAAATAAAAGAATAATATGATTACGGTTTTAATCATGTAAATGCTTTTTTATCAATTAAAATGAATTTTTACTCATTTTATTAATGCATTTGTTGTAAACAATTGAACATTTATTAAACATGTAAAATTTATTTCTAGTTAAATTGTTCATTGTTATCATCATCTCATCATAATTTCACTTACATATATTTTTATATAATTATTGTTGATTTTATTTAACGTCATTTTTTTTTAATAATAAATAACTACTAGCAATTGGTTTCATGTCCTTCATTACAAATTCTCTTAAAAATAAATTTTCCTTTTTATTTTATATACGGTGATTTCTAATTTATTCTAAACTTTTGCATAGTGTGTATGTGTGTGTGTGTTAGTGTGTAGGTGTAGTGTGTTCTATGAAATTTCTTTAAACATTTATTTGTCACATAATTTTCATACTATTCTAATTAATTAATATTCCTTTTCAAATTTTTTATTTGCTTTAGTATTGTATTCGGTTGTTAATCTTAATTTTTTTAAAAAATTTAAAATATTTGAGATGCACTTAAAAAAACTTATGCAGAAATTGCTAAAGTATTGTACAACGTCCTTTATTTCTATTTGATTGTGAAAATTCGGTGCCAATGACACCACCACTACTGGTACAACCCATTAATTCACGAAACACGTCACCGATTTTATAATGGTATCTAAACGCACATGAGCACAAGCAAGAAATAAACAAATAAAAATTTATTTTTAAACTTTTCAATAAAAACAAAAAAAAAGAAGATAATTAATTTAAAACGATAAGTCTCTACTTACTGTGCTGAACACTCCACGTAACCGCAACGCCAATGCTTTCGTACCAAAGTTGAAATATCTTTTAATTCCTGAAATGGAAACCATGGTTATTAATTAACCAGCAATTAATTAAGGGATTGTCAGGATTAAGAGATTGCCACACATTGCATATGAGTGTTCTAAGTTTAGAAGGGTACAACAATTTACAGTATGTACAGTAAATGTGTACATTCTCTTTTACATGAAATTATTAAAAGCATTACAAAGGATCTTGGAGAAGGATAGGAAAGCTGGAAACAATGTCTTCTCCCGTGAAAACTTTGATAATGAGAACATTAACATTTTTGCATGTCTGCCTTGAGCTTAATCTGTATAAGCAAACGCAACACTGATGAAGTTATTCAATATGTTTACTATTGACAGTTGTGCTACAGTTTACGTGAATACCTGCTGAAGAGCTTAACTTCACGGTGCATTTAGCACTGAGTAAGTTAATGCATTTACTAAGTCTCCTGTGCAAGCACAGGTGGCAATTCTTGATAGGAAGATTCAGTCCCAACCAAGCGCCTTGCTAGAGCGTTCGGCACTGTCCAAGCCTTACTAGTAGGCACTTCGCAGGATAGACTCTCCCGTCAACTTCGGGGTAATCAAACATCATGCCTATTCTATCCCTGTAATTCAAAAGCAAGTCAAGAATTACAAGATGGACGCCCTCAGAAGGGGAGAACCATCTGCTGCCTACTAGCGTCTGTTGAATAGCAACAGCACCTAGATAACTATTCGCTTGACCGGGATCGTATCGAGCGTTAGCATCAATAAGATACCAGCCACTCAAGAGAAATCTCCCAAGCAACTTTTGGTATCAACCACATGCCACTACGTGATCTCCGAGGAGGCCTCACCAACAACCGGTCACAACTTCATTCAATGTTGTAAGCCGGAGCGAACTTGGTCTATGGACAAAGTCACTAAAGCCGCACAATTTTATCCACGAGCATAATCATTTAACTCCGTGGAGTGTGAACTAAGTCCGTCATCGATAACAGTTCGGTTCAGGTATTGTGCAAATACAAAATCACTCACTGACCTACGCAAAAGAAATTCATTGTGGGGCTGCCGGTACCCGTAGCGCCAGTATATAGCAACTGGTGGTGCTTTCGGAGAGAACCCCCAAAAGAACTCTCCTACAATATTCGACCCTGAATCGATCAGGTTATGCTAGACCTATCCCAGACAGGCCACCTGCAAGTTTTACCGGTAGCTGCCAAAGGCCTGAGGTCTGGAAACGCAGGTTACCGTCTCCCCAGAGCGCACAACACCAAAGTGTCATTTCACCCAGATGCGTCCCGTACTACCATGGGGGCGTTTACTATTGACAGAAGGAAGAAAACTCAAATTATTTTCGCATTAAAATAATTTGCTCAGAATCACTACTGAAATGAATCAGGAAAAGTAGAACACAGCCATTTCAAAATAAAATAATTCGACAACGTATAAAACGTTTCAAACGTGTAAAACGTGTAAAGTAACAACAAAAGAAAATGTCGAAAATAATAACACAAAAAAAATCTAAATGAACAAAATTAAAAACTTAGACATTTTTAATACAAGAAAAAAATTTAAAATAAAGAAAACCAGAAAGTTTTTTATTGAAGGAAATAACAAGTCAAAAGAAAGAGTCAGTAAATCTGAAGAATCAAATTATAATTTAAATTTAATATAATTAATAATAGTTATAAATTATAATAATATATAATAATTATTTATAATAATTATAAATTAATAATTTAAATCAAAAATTAAAAATCAATGTAATGAGAAATTAAAAAAAACTTAATTTAAACAATTAAGAAAAACACCTAAAAAAATTATTTTAGAATGCAAAATAGTAACAAAAGCCCATAAAACATAAAAAGTCTTCAAAAAGCAAACAAAATAAAGAAAAAAATTAAATAAATTTAAAAAGTAATTGAAAATGAAGAATTATTATCTCTAATCAGAAAAAAGCAAACGGGCAAAATAAAAAAATCGTAAAATGTAAAGCCTTATTGGAGATGAATAAATAATTGATAAATCAGACAAAGAATATATAAAATTGTATTATATAAATTTGCATATTTAAAAAAAGGCATTAAAAATAACCAGAATAAGACAAAAAAAAAAAAGAAGAACTGGGGGAAAAAGTGGGGAAAATATATGAAATAAAGACTATGATCGACACAAAATCAATATTTTCAATGAAGAAACAATTTCTTTTTCTTTCTCTAAATGAAACTGCTGTGAAATTGGAAAAGAGATTCATCGAAATGAGGGGGACTTTTAAAATTCGCTGCTGGCCTGTTAAACAAATTTTTCACTTTTAGCAAAGTAAGAAACTTTAAAGTTTTAATACCATCACTTTGAATTTTTTAAACTTTTATTTATTAATATTCGTATATATTTTATAATTGAATGATGTATTTACCTGCGAATTTGCTTGTGCTTCATTTATTGTATCATATTTATTGCCAACTACAATTATACTAAAATCACGATGACTAAAACTATCCAAAATTTGATCTCTCATAGATCTGCAATACTACAAAGAATAAGAAGAGAAAGGGAACAGAAATAATAAATTAGATAGAAAGTAATTAGTTGTAGTGCAGAACTGATTGATGGCCAAATACGAGAGGTATTTGAGCGTGTTTCTCACATTCATAAATTCTTGCACCAGCTTTTTTCTCAAATAACAGCAATAAATAATAATATGTATTTGTATGAATGTATAGGATGTCTGAATAAAACTTACTCGAAATGTTTCCAAATTTCCCATATCAAAGACTAAAACGTACGCATGAACTGTTCTCAACCCCAGTGGATGGCCATTGTTCCACTCAGCGAAGTTGTCAGCAGGAAACCGTTTCTGTTGTTGTATTGGCGTTTAAGGTAAATTTCAATATAAAAAAAAAATTTATTTTATTATATAAATCCATTCGTTACAATATTTAATTTTAATGAAAATGTTGGATAAAAAATTTTCTTTCATTTAAATGTTTTACGGTATGCATACACAGGATATTGGCGAAAATTCTAAGCATTCTTGTTTAAGGACATTATAAGTTACTGAAATTTGAAAGGTGGGGAACCAATGAATACTTAAGCCACTGTTTAAAATACTTTTAAACTCCAAATATCTTTATGAACAATTGCTTGACAAAGATTCATTACGGCTGAAAAACAATGAAGAAAAAACTTTAGAGATAAAGAGCAAACATTCAGCACTATCTGGAATGATGGAGGATAATAATAATTGACTGTTTTGAGCCGCCCTAAAAATAAATATTAGTACACATGACAATGCTATAAGATTGATAGGAGAATATTAAATATAGACTTGAACTCAGTTATCTCTTCATTACACATGAATGAACCAACTGAGAAGGTTTCAAACAACATTTCAAAAACAAAACAAAAAAAAAATGGCCAATATTTTCAGTAATTTTTTTTTTTAAAAATAATTTAAACTCCAAAGCTTTCGGCTTGTCAGCAGGAAAACTCACAGGTTCTAGGCAGGAATCAAACCCGCGATCTCCGGTTTAGTAGGTTGCGCATTATTCATTCGCCTACAGAGGCAACCAAATGCCAAAATTTATCAAGCCAAAAAAAACATTTTTTAACTTGTGAAAGTATTTTCAAATCGCAACTTGAACTCAATTATTGCATTCCACTCATATCAATTACAAATAAATAATTCCTTACAAATGTTCCCTCTATATACGAGCATATTCTGAATATGTAATATCCCGGCAGTCAGAATTACAAAAAATTGTTTCCTTGCCGTAGACTGAAGTTTGTTTCTGAATAGTTTAATAACAAACTGGCGTAAAACTTAAATGACCTCACTCTGGTAAGCGGGAGTGTACCAATTTAGCGTACCAATTTATTCAAGCGTACTCAACAGTTATTTCCCCCCGCCAGAAACAAGAATATCCACAAATATTTATATTAATACTAGCTGGGCCCGTATAAAATTGGTCAAAATCGGTCCAGTACTTTTTGAGTTTATCGATCACGAACATACACGTCATTTTTATATATATATATGTATAGAGATTCGCAAATTATAAAACGAAATAGACATTTTTACGTAAAACCTTGAAAAGGTGGAAATTTAAAATTTCCACAAATTGGAAATATTTTTCATCAAGTCATCGAATAATTTCATTGACGTGGGAATAATAAATGAATGTGACATTTAGTTGTAACCATGGATATTGAAGGCATAACATTACAACATTATAAATGTAATTTATTTACCTGGGGTGGAACATCGATTACCATCAGCTCTCGTATGCATGTATCACATACCAGGCAACTTTTGTATACTTTTCGTCTGGTTGTTGTTTGATGTGTCTTGGGAAAATCATGGTAGAAGAATTGCTGCAAATAAAAATGTGGGAAAAGGAGAATTGGAAAGCGAAATATTACAAACACACATAAGCGGGCAAATTGGTTTGTTTAAATTTAATAATAGAAAATGATTGAAGAATATATCCAGCACACATTTTTCGTTACATTTCGGTTTAGACTTTGTTGTATTTTATTACGGTGTAAGAATAAAGGAAATGTCTTTTAGAACTAAACGAGAACTATATGTTGTGAAATAAGAAGAAATAATTAAGAATTTAATGAAGAAAATTATTGAAGACGTTTTTTTTGAAGCGCACATTTTTCGTTACATTTCGTTTTAGACTATGTCTTATATTATTACAATGAAAGAAATAAAAGAAATTTTTTTAGAACTAAACGAGAACTATATGTTGTGAAATAAGAAGAAATAATAAAGAATTTAATGATGAAAATTATTGAAGACTACACACAGCGCACATTTTTCGTTACATTTCGGTTTAGACTATGTTTTATTTTATTACAATGAAAGAAATAAAAGAAATGTCTTTTAGAACTAAACGAGAACTATATGTTGTGAAATAAGAAGAAATAATAAAGAATTTAATGATGAAAATTATTGAAGACTACACCCAGCGCACATTTTTCGTTACATTTCGGTTTAGACTTTGTTGTATTTTATTACGCTCTAAGAATAAAAGAAATGTCTCTTAGAACTAAACGAGAACTATATGTTGCGAAATAACGAGAAATAATTAAGAAGTTAAAGCCCTTAAACAAATAATTTTTTTTTGTGTATTAAAATGCATTACAAGTTTTTAGCCCAAATATTTCGTAGCTCAAAAAAACACCATTTTAAAAAATGTCAAAAAAAGTACTAAAAATTTGACATGTTTTTAAAAAAAATTAATGGTTTAATTAATAAATAATGGAATTTTTATTTTTATAAAAATTTTCGGTGTGGTATTTTCAGAAAATACCAAATAACTAAAAATCTTTCCAAATAGTGTTCACATTTGTCGACTTAAAATGTGCACTGGGTGTTTGAGCACGTACGTGGTTGTGCATTTGAGTGCGGCTGTATTTATTTACAAGTATTTAAATTACATTTCAAATATAAAACCACAATGTTACGTAAATGTAATTGGAAAAATTTGAATTGAAATGAACAGCTCTCGTGTGCAGCAGATGAAATCTATGAGACTCCAAATACATGAATTCTTATGCTAATATTAGATGGGGGAGGGAAGAATACGAGTGAAATTTAATAATTCTTTCAAGCGAAGCCATATATAGAAATATATGACTGGTACAGAAAACAATTTTTAGGTACGAATTTATGAAAAATTTCGAACTATTTTTAGAGTTTCTAGATAAAATTAGAGGCACCTAATTAATCTATATTTAGGATGTCAAAAGGACGAGAACTGGAATACTAAAAGCTTTCTTTCATGTCTTTCATGTCTTTTCACGTCTATGCCCTCCTATTTAACAGCGAATTCGAAAGGGAATATAAAATAAGGAAATAAAAGAAAGACTCTGAAAAAAAGAATTTCATATTTCATTAATTTTCATGAGATAAAGCCAACTTAAATAAAATTTATTATGCCAAGAAAAAACTAAATAAGATCTATTAGAAAAAAAAAACAAAAATAATAAAATATTCATCTGGGCTTTCGAGCGTAACTATTTTCAGACTTTTTCACTTGTATAGGATTTTCTAAATGGGCTTATACCCTGACTGGTGAACACTTCCGACTTTGTACTGAAAATTTTCACTGATTGCCAATGTGATTTACTGCAAGTAATTATTTTTCTTTTCTAAGATCAACACTCGGGGAATGACCCCTACTAGAATACTGATTTATGCCAGAAGATGTAAGGAATAGTCATCTAGTAAACACTGACTTCTCGCACTTAAGCATTCCTACAAAAGAGCAATTGAGCACATGAAAAAAAGCCAAGACAATTTTCATCTTATGATTCCTGGAAGTAGAGATTGACCCCACGGCCTGTGCAATTCGTACTATTTCAGCCCACGACTTCCTTGTAATTGTAGTGTAATTACATATTTCCTTCTTGATTTCTGAATAAATTATTTTCATTTTTCTATAAATTCTATCAAATATGTGTTTTTGATTTCCCGAAATCTGGTTAAATGTTTTCTATGCATTCGGGAAGTAATCACTTTTAAAAAGGCAAGATTTCTAAATCTCTCTCTCTCTCTCGTACCACGAAATCGTTTATTGCAAATTTTTGATCACGAAATCTAGAATAATGATTTTATATAATATTTGAAAACTTTATTCTTCGACATTAAGTTATTATTATTAATGTATAATTAATTATTATTTTGAAGAAGTGGTTCTTTTCTTATAATTTTTTTTTAATTCCCATATCCTGGCAAATTTTTGGTGAATTATTTTTTTTTACAAATCCCAAAAAAAAATAATAATAGTTGATAATAAATAAATATTCAATTATATTTACATTGTAATGCTTATCGTAATAAAGGCGATTTTATATTATATTTTTATTTCCCGCTTTGCAGGATATTCTAATTCGCCTTCCGTTTCCAGTTTAAGTGAAACGACTTTTTTTTTTTAAATCAAAGCAAACATTTTTGCATATTAAAGGAAATTTTTTGCAAATAGAATGAAATACTTTTTAAAATAAATTGTTAAATAAAAAATAGTATCCTCTGGGGAATAATATTTGTCTCCGTATTCAATACCTCATACTCGTGCGAATGTAAAGCTGAGGTATTTGAATGGCTAATGCCTCAAGCAGGGCCATTTTGGGTCTGTATTTGCCAAATTCTGTTTGACTGAAATCACTTTGAAATTCTTGCTTTAAATATGCAATTGCTGTGATTAAATGCAATAAACTTGCTTTAAATTTGTATGGACTCGTGTTTAGTTTGAGGGAGTTCTAATTTATTGAGCAATATTTAGGACAGGAGTCTGTTATAGTCCTGATGTTAACTTTTTTTGTAGCGAGATAATGATGTCAGAAAATGTATTGGCACTCACCTGTAATATACTTGTTTTGCCGACGCCAGTGGCCCCCAAAAATGCCGCTTTAAGGGGGCCCTGTAGCCATGGGGGCTCTGCACCACCCTCCAGAGTGATGCGCTATGCTGAAATGCACTTATTTTGTATATGAATTTCCATTGCGATTGAGATCTTTGTTGATTTTGTTGTGGAGTTATCACCGACATAGTCGACGCTGCGTGTGCTGCCAATTAAAAGTTTCTTCGAATTTGTTGGCGAAATAGTGCTCCACATTATATTTTGAATGAACGCCAGTTTGCAATTATTTTTGATTTATTTTTCTTAATTAAACATCAGTTGGTATGCTCAAGATGCTTTTTTTGTATCGGTTAAATGGGTTAATTGGTTATTTGTTTGCTTTAAGAATTCGTGCGTTCAGATTGGGTTTTATGTGTGTGTGTGGGTGTGTGTATGTGGATCTGTTATTGGCGCTAAAAACGTTTTATTTCTTTTATTTGTTTCCTTGTTCGCTCGGCTCATAAAAAAAGTTTGCTTCTTGTTACATATGCATGCATACACCAATTGTTTGCCAAGTCTGCTAAATGTCTGGCGTTTTATATTGGTTCTAATGTATCTTTAGCATTTTCCTTTTCCTTCTCTCTCTCTCTCTCTCTCTCTCTCTCGCTATTTTGCACTATCTATCGTTTGTTTTCTACTAATTAGTTTTTCATGAACGAAATGGACATGCCAGTTTTAATTAAATAAAATCATATATTGCTTTCAATTTTCCAAGGCCTTGTGCGACGTGCCTCTTGTACGAACGATGACTAGTCTAACGATAAAAATATAATATCCAAGCAAAAATTTAATTTCTTTATTCAAAGATAATCTTCGTTAAGGGTGTGGGGTGAGCTCTAATATTGCTGAAAAGAGAGAAAGTGGAGTAATAGTAATTTTTAAATTATTTCTTTTATTTATTGTAACAACAAAAATAAAAACCTTTTAAACAACCACTGGGAACAATTAAGAGAGAAGATATCCGGCAGAGAATCATTTCTCTACATTAAAGGTCATGATTCACTATCATGTGAAGTCGTACGATCTGCCAAATATGGCATGTGTGCTGATAAAATTCAGTTCTGTAGCCTAAAAATTCATAACTGCAAACGATTTTTTCGAAAGTCGTAAAATGACAATTTTTATGCGGTCAGAATTGCTTTTACTTCAATCAGAAAAATTAAAGAAATCATTTGTTTGCATCACCATATTTGTGTGTAAGAATCATACGATTGTGTAGGATAGTGAAGCATCGGCTTCAGACGACTTTATATGTAAACAAGAACGATATATATACATGTGGCACCTTAACACAAAAATTTATTTTATATCTGTTATACTCTATTATTGCTTGCTTTAATTTACAATCAAGAAATCAGCTGACGGCAGTACTTTTAATGCCATGATGACATTTTAAAGACCTGCATTTTGACTATCAGCAATTGTAAAAAGTTTTAAAGGAAACTTGTTGGCGTGAGTGCAGCATTGTTATTCTTACTTATTGATTTTGATGTCCTTCTGGGCAACGGGAAGAGCTGCATTGGCTTGCTTACACGCTGTGGGGCAAAAAATTTTTGTATGATAAATTGAGGTGCAAAGATATACCGTGTACACTTAGAAAACTTCAGTTTTGTTGTCTAAAAATATTTCTTATTATTCTTATATGATACTAGTAGTACGATTCAGTAACTTCTAACGATTTGGAAACTCCAAGAGGTGTCGACAATTATATTTGGTTGCACTAACGACTATGGCATTCCGTAACTTTTTGCTATCAATATCGTTATAAGTCACTTATAACTTACCACTCTCAAAAAAACGAAAAACACAAAAAGCCCTATTAAACAACAAAAACTTTGAACTCATTTTGAAGGATATATAAGGAAACAATACAAGATATATAAGGAATAAGGAAAATTGGAATATATAATTATTTTGTTACATTTTAATTACAATATAATATGCTCGTATTGTAGTGGTAGTCAGTACTGCTGTGAATAGTAGTCGTGGAAATTTTATTATGTAAGACATACTTATCTACATACATATACACATTTATATGTATGTATAAAAATATGATTTTTTATTTGAGTTCACAAAAATGAAATAATTATAAACAAACGTGTTTCTTCAAGAGAAAAATCTGCAATTATAATTTCCTGAAAGTGCTTTCTGAGACAATTACTTGTGAATTAAATACTTAAAAATTTGCAGACGTTAAAGGCAACAGCGGGGAAATTATTTTTACTGGGTTGTCGATAAAAGAAAAGAGAACAAGAGCTGACTGCTGCCTGCAAAGGACATCTTTAAGATTTTTACTGAATAGCAATAACAATATTCGATAAATAAGATAAGTGGCGAAATAAACGCCAGACGAGAAATAATTTTAAGTTATCGAAATTGTTATCTCTACACTGTACTGGATTTAATGCGAGTAGTAGCCAATACTCGCATTAACTCGCATTTAAACATTTTTTTTCCACTCCATTAAGGTTATTACCAATCAACTTTGTTCATTCCCTTTATTCGTTATCGCTGGCATTTGTAGTTAAATAGCACCTTCTGTGAAACCACTATCCTCAGTTGAATGGTACCACCAGCCTTCTGTTTAGGCAGTCTGTTTCAATTGTATTTCACTTTGTGATGATGTGAATTTTTCCTTTTAAATTTTATTTATTCAGCCATCTTGTTCAAGATCTTGTACAAATAGAAATATATAAAACTTGTCGTTGAGATAACAGCATAAATGCTTTGAAAGTTAGAACCTGTCCTTATGTCTTTTATTTCCGTTCCTCATCAATCCACTTAAGTATTTGTTAATACATTTTTATATAGTTAAACTTGAGTGGTGTGCTTAGCTCGGCTCTCGGACAGCATTTAACATAAATTTAATAGATTAGTAGACTGGGTTTCTCGTAAATTGTTTTAAACAGAGATAAAAAAATCAATTTCTTCTCAGCATAAGTTTGAGAAACGACATAAATTTTAATCCATGCCAAGGTAGATTCACACTAGGAAAATATTTGCCGAAATAAGCTAATTGTAAATAGAATTAAGTGATTTGATAAGGTTAAAGGCCTTCTTTCACTATCCCACATAGTGAAATGACTCATTCACACAAAAGTGTATATTTTATATACCTTATACTTTATGAAATCAAATAAAAATGGCATATATGGCGTTACACGATATTTTAAATGTATTACAGAAACATATGTTTTATGCTTGTTATTCTATTTGGTGCTGTAAATATATTCTTCCATATATAAAAATTAATAATATATTACAACTTTTGGTATATACATGAAAAATAATAAAAAATAAAGAAAAAGTGAAATCAGCCCAGAGTAAAATAACTTTTGCAAGTGTTATTCGATTGCCAAAAAAATAATAGGGTTTTAGGTGACATTATAATACTTTTTCGTAATACATACCCAATTTGACATGTGTTAATACTGTGTGGGATAGTGCAACGATGCCTTAATAAGCCTTTGTGTGGAACATAATCTTTTATATAACTATTTAATAAAGGTACTTATTAGACCAAATATTTCACTAATACGCCCGCATTACAACTGGTTCTAGAATGCCTGTTGAATAATTTCAGTGGCAATTATAATTTATTCAAAAGAATATTTTGTTATCATGTTTTTAAATACATTCAATTGTCATATTATTTAAGTTTAGTATCAGACATTTTAGTTAATAAATATTAATAAATATTAACAAAATAAATTTATTATTATTTATTTAAATATTTCTTGCATTTTTATAATATTTTTCTACTAAAACAAAAAAACATTAAATTCGGTTCTTAGAAGCAAAACAAAGATAAACAATGTTTGGCTTTCCCATGATTTATACCTGAGAGTGTAGATGAAGTGCAAAGAAGTGGAGGAGAGATCTTAGGTTACCAATTTTCACACTTTTACTCCCTGGATATTGAAATTTCAAAACAAGTCGTTCATGGTAATGCCTTCATATTGAACTTCAAATCTTGGGCTTCACGTTACGTTACGCTTTCATATAAAATATGAACCTTCAACTTTATTATGAAATGGACTTTTATATCAGTTTCTTAAGGAGGAATTGTAGACACGTTTTATCATTCCAGCCAAAACAAATTAATTCCCAAAAGCATGCTTGTAAGAGTAAGAGAAGGAAGAGTAAGAGAAGATGCTATTGACTTTTTTGTGAGGGATAAAGTTGGAAAAATTGCATGTTACTGTCTGTTACCACTTCTGTTATTCTTAAAAGCTGAAGAAAAATAAATTCAATTCATTACCCTTTTCATGCAGGATGCGACAATGTGGAGAACACCCAATATGCCTTAAGCGCAATATATATTTTCCTTTACTTTCAAAGCAATACTTTTCTATGAAATTGTTTATAAAGTCAACGTATTCACAGCATTTCTTCGTCGGCTTTTAATAGGTTTTAGCCTATTGCCCAAAGTTCCCCTCCACTACTCTCAAACAAGGTAATCACAATCAATTGCAATGAATTTTTTAATTAAAACGAATATTCTTGTGAATTAATTACGAAATTAATATTCTATTGAAGAGTGAATATTCTCTTTAATATTAATTTTAAGACTTTAACCCGTTGTGGGCATTGTGTGTTTTTTAATTTTTTAATTATTTATAAAACGGCATGGATTTACATAAATAAATTAGTTTGTATACTTTTTTCAGCAAGACAGTAAATATTTTATATCAAATATGCGAAATGAAATATAGTAAACTCTGACTATTATTAATACAATGATATATAGCCACTACTTCAGCTGGCTATATATCTGCGTTGTTCTAGTTTAATTTTAATCTGTTCAGGTTCTACTGGTATTGTATTCTATTCTATAATAATTTAATACGGTACGAGTATTCGTTTTGTATATTTTAATAATGTTTGCGGCGAAGTGTTGGTTTTGAAATTTTCGAGTAGTATTTGAATAGTGCTTGAAAGAGCTGCGATGTCTTGCAAGACATTCTTCTTCTGCAGATGAGTTCTTTTAAAAAGTAGACAATGTTATACTTTGTGAAAAAATTGACAAAATTGTAAGAGCAACGCTTTTATAAGACGTTTTATTTTTTATAAGTCTTTTTGCCATACATGTTCATAAGTCGCCGCAAAATGTATAATTTTTAAACTCTGTCTTTCTAGACCGCTCTTTGGATTGTATTGCAGTTAATAAAGCGACACACATTTGCTTCTAAGTCATGTACTTAACTATTTTTTTAGCAACTATTTAGTTACACTGGTGTGTCCTGGTTGCCTCCTTTTCTCGCATAATAAAGCTTATAGTAAAAAGTTTCTATAAAATGATCAATTATTCCAAGTTTGCTGATGTACTTGATATTTGACAAGAGACTTAAATTGTAGATCGAAACTCACACGTAAACATCCACATTGCCCTGGAAATTTTTTTTCTACATAAGAAAACACTAGTTTTTTAGTGTTTGGATGCCAACGTAGGCGAATGAATAAGACGCATCCTACTAAACTAGAGTTCGCGTGTTCGGTTCCTGCCCAGACACTGGGTGTTTGCCGGTGCTCAAGCCAAAAGCTTTGCAGCTTAAATTAGTTTTAGTTCTGTGGAAGTAATGCTGACTATCAGTAACCAACGCTTGGTTAACTGGAATAACTGCTTGGAAGAACTATTAGAGAGCAGTAACGACTTAATTTTTTTCAAGTACAGTGTTGCATGTAATACATCCGCTTAGCAACATTTGAAATATCCAATTGATCCTGCTTTCAAATAAATCTGAAATACTCATTTTTATGGCCTAGTAGTCATGTTATGCAGTTAAGTCCAAAGCCCAGAGTCTTTTACATTATCATTATGTGGTTCAGGTACCAGACTTTCTAACCAAAATCGAATGAAATGAAAACTTAAGAAATATTAAGAAACATTTTGATCTTTTGCGATGTCTGATAAAAAAATTTAACAAAGTAAAGTTATAATTTTTAAATATTTATGTATAGTGTCGTTAGAAAAGCCAAGAAGTCGGACATTTGTAATTTCCTGAGCTTGAGAGTTCGATACCCGCATTCATATAGTTTTAATACCCCACTTGATTCCTCTACTTCTATCACTTTCTTCTAATCTCGGTACAAAGGATTGCTTAAGTAGGTGCCATTAGCGTTGATACTGGGGGGAAAATTTATATACTAAAGAATGAATTCCTTGAAAGCCATCAGCAGAATCTCAAAAATTATTATAATTTTTTAATTTCTTAGTATCAGCTCTCTTCTGTAAAAATTTTGCAGAATGCTAAATTACATCTTCAAGTAACTTTTACACAAAATGATTTGCAGAGCAACTGGGAATTTTTTAAAATTCCTTTTAAGTTTACTTAAATCAAAGTTGTAACAAGAACAGGACAATCAATTCTAATGCACTCATCTTCTTACAAACGTTTACAATGTCTGACACTGTTCAGCTCAAAGCCCAAATAAACAAGGAAGGGGAAACAAATGTAAAAGAACAACAGCTATTCGACTAAATATGGCGCCCTTGCCCAGCAAGCATTTTTAAACCAACTCATACTTTTTTTAAATTTAATGTTTTTTGTTTTCTTTTATTACTGTGGTATAACTTAAAGCATGACTTCACTTCTTTTTATTTTAAAAGCTTTTGAATAAAAAAAAAAAAAAATAAAAAAACAAGAATAAATAGTGTTACAATTTTTAAAGTAATGCAAACTCTTTAATTATTTGTAGAAAGTAATTTTCTCCAAGTTCTTAGTACTTATTGGTTAGAGAAATAATTGAAAAAAGAACACATATTGCCATCAATTACTGGCAATAAGTTCTGGGCGAAAGCTAAAAGAAAATGAAAGAAAAATATAAAAAAGAACATAAAATAGACAACGGAAAAGGGCAAAAAGAGAAACAATTTAATAGAATACTATTTATTCTTTATCAAATTAGAGTCACTGGTAAAGTAAACTGTTATTATGGCTGACTTCCACTTGGCAAGTATAAATAGAATCTGAAGAATATTGCTCGCATGATGTTGTGGAAAAAGACGCGCAGTAGATTTGATTATTTCAAATCTATTAAAGCTCGTTTAGCCTTTTATATTCTCTTTGCTAGAAAATTTAATTTTTACTACACACGCGGGGTATATTTTGGAGGAAATTCTACGAGCTCTTAATATAGAAAGGAATGTTTTCGGAGAACAAATTCTTGTCTTCTTTTTCCACTTATTTTGAGTATTGAATTTTTATCTGTTTCATCATAATGGAAGCTGGCCAGCAAGCCAGGTTGCAATATCTATTAGCAAAAGTATTCAAGGGGTTTTTTCAAAACAATTGAAACTTTTCCAATGTCATTTTGTTTTTCCAAACTTGAAAAAAAATTATGAAAATTTTCTTCACTTTGCAGTAAATTAATTACTGTAATTTGCAAATCTTTCAAATCGGTTTTACTTTACATTTAAGTATTTTAAAAGTAAAGTTTGCATTTAAATATTAAAATGACAACCTTGACAACTTGAATGATGTCACAGGCTGTTTGTTGACAGTTTGACATTCTCAACATCTCACATACATTGCTAGCAAAGATGTAAGCCATGTAATGACATGCCGGCATCTACACTGGAACTCTACTCCAATTTAAGCAACTTATCTTAATAGCAATCAGAGAAGAGCAGTCGGCAGAATAAAGTCCTTAAATTCCATCATTGTATCAAGTAAATCTAAAATCTTTAAGAAGATATTCTTCTTTTATTTATCGACTGCTTTTGTGTTTTGTTTACTTTTTGACATTTTCAAGTTGCTCAAAATTTTATCTCTTAGACGACAACTTTTCTAATGCTCTAAATCTTCAATTACTTTAAACGTCACAGCACAGCACAATGCAAAATAAACAAATAAACTGAAAATTAAATAAATAAATAAATAAATATTTTGTTGATAAAGTGTCTTTTCAAATTTTATCGCTATTTTGTATTTCGTCTAAAAATTGAGAACTTTTCCGATTTCGATTCCCACGCAAAGAAAAAAAAAAAACGAAAAACTAACAACTGTTGCTGAAATATTTTTTTTTCCGATTTTTGCTCGTAAATCTGTTGCTGTAATTTCTATTTCTTGCTGTTAATTTACAGACAAAGTGTTTTGCTTTGCTTCTCGAAATTAAATTTTTTTTATCTTTTTATACTCTTCATTCACTTGGGCAAGCAGTTGTTATTTAAGTCAATTTCTAGGTTATCTCTTTCGTCCAACCACGTCTGTGTTTGTTTATGTGTTTTTATTTTTTATTTATTTTTTATATATATTTTTTTTTTTTGAGGGAATTTCATGTTGTTGTATAAGTTGTGCAAGCATTATCTGCTTTTCAAATTAAACTGAAACTGCCTTGTAATTGTTTATTTTCTTATGTTTATTTTAAGATGCCTTTTCATACACAAATCCGTATGAAATGAAATAATTGCAGAGAAAAACCTTTAAAATCTAATTAAGCAAAATTGTTTTGAATGTTTAGAAGGTGAGGGCGTATACGCAATATTGCAAGGAAATTAAAATTAAGTATACGCTACGCTACTCTCCTCTTACACAAACATAACGCTACCTTAAAATGGAAAAGCCGTCGTACACACTTTGGAAGGCGTTTCCCTAATACCCTATTGATGGACAAATTAGCAAAATTACAAGATAAATAAAAAAATATCTCTTGCGAAAGAATCATTTCTAAAAAGTTATTTTGCTCCCCTTAAAGTAGCGATAAGCTCATACATATCGATGGCCTAATATAAAAAAGGTATATCTCACTTTCTTTTGAAATTAATTTGTTACTCTTTTTTTGTGTTGCTGATGTCTTATTTTTTCAAAAACTATTCATGTCTCCTCAACGTTATTTTCACACTTTTCTTTAAACTTTGAAAATACTAAAGTTTTTGCACGTATTTCGACGATTTTTTTCATTTTCAAATTTTTTTTTGTTTTTTTTATTTTTTTTTTATTTTTTTTTATTTTTTTTGGAGCGTTAAAGCCAAGGCTATAATATTGGGTAAATAAAGTGGAAAGTTACCAAAGATAAACTCATAAAACAAGAGACGCCTTGTTTATAAGAAGCCATCTATATGTTGGCTGAAATGCTTGTTTACAAGCTTGTAAGTTTAATGGTTTTTTGTTTACTCTTTGAAAATTAATACATGAATTTACACTTTGCAGCGTTGCAGAGAAGCTGGTGATTTAGGCAAAACAATTAATTTTAGCTTATTCCCATCTGTAGGAATATATATTTGTTGATAGAGCTACCAAAAAAAAAGAAAAAAAAATATCACAACTCAAGCTAAGTTTACTTGGAGCCTTCAAAAACATAAATGTACAGACAAGAGTTGGAAACCTAATAGCTAAAAATTAAGATATTTTTAAAAAAATAAAAATTTACAAACATTTTATAAAAACAAGAATAATAATTTAAAACTAGTTAATAAAATCTAAAATGAAACCGCAGAAAAAAAAGAAAATTAAATATTCGTGAAGGAAAACAATTATATATACCGAGTCTTCAAAATAGAAGATAAAATGAAATTAGAACAAAAAAATATTATTGACAAAATATTGTCCAGAGCATTGGGGCAAAAAAATTGTCCTAATAAGAAAGATAACAACTAAAGAATAACTAAAAGTGTTATATTCGACTATGCCGAATCTTATATACCCTTCTGCAAGGATATGTTCTCCCAAGGAGTAGGAACAAAAAGAAAAATTTGATTTTTTAATATCTTGTATTTTCAGATGAACATATTGCATTGATCAATAAGTTTTAGCAATTCTTAACTCATTACAAACAAAAAGGTGGCATCTTTCTTTAATCATGCATGTATAAAAATGGTTAAAAAAACTATGATGGCAAGGAAAAACTTTATATTCAAACGCTTTATATGCAAGATCAACTACCTAAAAATTGGTATACTACATATGCACATATAAACACACATACACACTTGCACTTGTATGCATCTATATATTCCAAACAATTCATAAGCAAACTCAACCAGCAATCCATGCAAAAGTGTTCTTACATTGAAAACCCAGAAGACACAAGGCCTCCTGGTTTGATCCACTTTCGTTGCTTTGGCTTAAAAATATAATAATAATTTAATGTCAAAGTTCTAAAAAGGATAAATGAAAGGATAAATGTAAGAAAAATATGCATATATATACTTCCATTGTTGGAATTAAGCTGCGAGTGTGACTGGGATCAAAGTCCTATGCTTGTCACACAGTTTGTTACCCTTTGTGGTTTCAACACAATATTTTCTTTTGAACAGTATTGTATGAAATAATTTTTTGCTTATATTCTTTTATTTATCTCTCAAAATTTGCTCATTTTTATATGATTTTTTTACAAAAATCGGAACGAAATTGAAGCAGTTAAATTTTAAAGTTTAAGCCAGAAAAAACCAGAGAAAGGGGAAAACAGACAGACAGACAGATAAATAGATGAAGCTCAATTAACTCCCCTTCTTATTAGGATCCAAATCAATATTATAGAAACGTCATCGCCTTTATCAAACCTATTCATACCCTTCTGTACATTTTTAGAAAAGGCTATAAAATAAATCTATAAAAATAAATAAAAATATTTAAAAAAGAAATACTGTCAAACAAGGAAACACTACGAAATGCAAAAAGTTTAAAGTTAAAAGAAGACAAAAGATGAAAGAAAAATAAAGATACTGGGAATGATTATTTGGTTTACTTGGAATGGATGTCGAGAGTGGTGGTGTGATGATCATAATTTCATTTCTCATTTTGATTCACTTTCCTGAAAACCCTGCACTGCAGTTTATCACATTGCAAAAATATTTTTTACCAACAACATTTTCAGCATACGAAGCCACACATTTTAATCTTCGTAAGATTCTTTTCCATGCCATTAATCTGGTTTGCGAAAAAGTTTTTGGCACTTAAAAGGCTTGATTTAATTAAATTTTCTCTTGGCTTCCAAACGAAATTGCTCATACATTACCAGAGCACAAATTCGTTTGCATGTGTGTTAATATTTGTGGTTTGTAGGACGAGCAGTAATTTTGAATTTGTTACTCTATTTGAGGACTTCTTTTGCATTTAAACCTTCTCTTGCTTGGAATTAAATCTACCAACTTTATAATTTAAGAAATAGCCAAGTGTCAGTTAAAGTTAATTTAATTAATTTTTCTAGTTTCAAGGCTTACAGTGCCATTAAATGCAACTCCCCCAAACCCACACTCTTCCAATAACAATAACTTGTGTGATGAATTTAACTTCTACCTTCATTGATGCATTTTTAATTTACCCATTAAGGTATTAAATAAAGCCGATCTGATAAAAATAGCCCTCTTTTTTCACAATTTACCTTTTTAATGGGGGAAACAATGTTTACGAGAAAGTAGCGCGTATTCTGAAAAAATTCAGCTTTACGTCAATGAAGCAACTACAAGCAATTTAAGAAGTTGCGTAAATACATTTTTATGGGGATCCTTTGAAAGGATTAATAAAGGAAGCAACTGGCAAGGAAAGGCGAAACCTGATTCAATTGTTGAAAACCTGAACAATAGACATTTTAAGGATGAAGTAAAAATATTAAATACCCCGCACATTAATTTTTGGAAATTACACGAAACCGCTAAAACTCTGAGCAATCAATTTCAATGTATTTTTTATTAAAAAAAAAAAAAATTAATTCCACTGAATATTAATTTTGTGGAGTTGATGGTTCATAAAATCCAATAAGAAGGAAAATGATGACAGATGAAAGAGCATACAGGAAAGTTTTAAAAATTAAAAGGAAACGAAGTAAATAAATTATGATTTTTACTGCAAATGTGACGAGAAACATTTTTCCTCTTTTAATTGGCATGAAGTTATTAAATTTGCTCAATTTATTATTAAAAAAGTAGGGCGGCTGTTGGCAGAAGTTCTGTAATCTGGCAGAGGATTTGCTTCTGCACTTCGCGACATCGTTGTACAACAAAAACGCTTAAGCTAGCGAAAAATAGCGCATAAAGCAACAGCGTATGAATACTTTACTGTTTAATAATAAAAATTTATAAAAAAAAAAAAATTTTTTTACAAAAGCTTTATAGAAAAAATAATGCATAGAAATGACGGAAAAGCAAAAGAAACCAACAGAAACAATCGAGTAAATTCGAGTATTTTTCATTGAAAATTTTCTCGTTTCTTTAAAGCAGAAAATGTTTATTGGAAAAGGTTTTGTGCACAGATCAGTGGAGTACAGCTGTTATAAAGTTAGTTGTCGATAAAAAGGAAAAGAAGACAGCCAGAGCTGATAATTACCGACAACGGTTATCGTTAAAAATTTAACTGAATAGCAAAATCGATAAATTTTTAGTGGAGGACATTTTAACACCGGTTTCTCCGCAATGCACTATTGCTCATGGAAGTGCTTTGGAATCTTCCAAACACGCCTTGTTTCGAGAGGACCGTCAGCCGGTCGTCTACCATCTCTCCTTAGTTTTGTGCATAAAAATAAATATCGTTTATATTCGCATACAGAAGTTTATTAAACTTTTAATTCCATTAGAAGGAGACATTTTGTCACGGTTTGTCCATTTAAGTATTACTCATATAATTGAGGCCGCATTACAGAGACAAAATAAATGAAATAAATGAATTTTTACTAAAGTATCAGCCATAAATTGATGCTTTTCTCTACTTTCAAAGGATAAAGTGTCATAAAGGATAAAGAGTCTCCTTTACTAAATATAAATTATGTGATAAAATGCGTCTTTCGATAATTTATTTGATTTTTTATTTACACTTTGTTGCTTTGAGAAAGACATTAAAAAATGTGTAATTAAACAATAAATAATGTTTCAGGGATGGGCAGGTGCAATATTTTCAGGTGCTGTAATTTGGTCTGATGATATTCACTTCTTCCTAAGTAAAAGGAAATAAATTACGCGAGAAGAAATTGTATTAAGTTTTGTAAAAATGACAATATTTAATACTGAAAGGTTAATTTTTTTTTTTAAAAAAAATCTTTTAAGTACAGCCTTTCTTGAAATATTATTAACTTGCCGGGAAGCTTTAATTTTTGATATTTTATTTAAACAATGTGAGAGCTCAAAAAATACTGGACAAGCTATTAATAAAAAAAAGCAAGAATTGTGTAATAATAACGATTGTTTCCAAAACTAAGTCGCCTAAATGAAATGCTTAATTCCCTTGAATTTATAAAAAGGCAATGAGCTGCCTAAACAGGAAGAATCTAGTAATACTTTACGAATTTACCAGACATAAATTTTTTTCTTCGATTTCATTAACGATGCTACCATTATAGAGAAAAACTAATTAAAATCACCATTTAATAAATTTTCCAGTCCCAGACTAATTCATCTAATTTATCACTTTAAAAATGTTCAATGTTCTGTGTAGAAGGAAGAGTAACATCGATGAGTGCAAACATTCTCCATATCTCTGTTGGAATGATTTCCAACAGAATGAAAATCAGCAGAATGTATGTCATACATTGGGGTAGTGCATGAGCCGCAGCTGGGAAATATGCTGCTCTAACCAATTTTAAACCGCAGCCAGGTGCAAAATATATTCGGCTTTGTTGTATGTTGAACAAGTGGATGCTGTTCTCTGTTTCCCTGGCAATCTTCCCGTATGGGAGAAATTTTGTTAAAACAATAATAACTTAAAACAAATTTTTTTCTTTTACAAATAACTGTTGGATGGATATTTAGATGTAGGAGACTAAGTGGATTATAAAAGGAATAGATTATATTGAATACTGCTTTTACTATTTTGACTGCTCTAGATAAAAAGAATTTTCCTAAATCCACAATACACAATTACTGGGTTCGATGGGATTCCCCTAACTCTAAATCAATCTGATATATTTAAAAATTGTTGAAAATCGGTTTGATTTGCTACAACAAATTAACTCTTTATAATATCAAAAAGAGAAGCTACAAATGTTTACTCACAAATTATTTAGTACCTGAAATAAAGCTTTTAAAGCTTTTAAATTTTTAAAATTTTTTTAAATAAATGAATAATTTATCTACTCTTTGTAACTTGAAATATATGTTTAAACGAAAATCCTCCCTTTAGAAAAATCACGAGATGTATTAACGAAAATTCAAGCAACCACTTCCAATTTTCTTTCGGCTTATAATCCTTTAAAAATAACAAAAATGGGTTATTGTTGTATTAAAGGGGGTTTAGGGTTTAAGATGTTTAGATTTGTCTCACAATTTAATTGCTGTTTAAATAAGTGTGTGTTTATATTTTTTCAAAGGCCCGAGAACTTGAAATATGATACAAGTTTGAACGGAAATAAAATATCAAACAGGAAACATTTGTTTTGCCTCTTCTGTAATTTGAAAACAGGAAGAATAATAAAACAGACTTTAATGAAAAATGTTCTTTGTGTTTAAGTGTTATTGTAATTTTGTTGTTTCCTTTGAGTAGACAATCGCCATTGATCATTAACCATACTTTGTACTTGAACTTTATATGCTTTAACATGCAACTATTTTCATTCGAACGTATAAAGTTATCTTAAAATTTCTAAGAACACCCTTTACACTGCCAGCCTGCCCGTCACTTTATACTATTACAAAAAGAAAATAAATAAATAAGAGGAATTTAAAGGATTTATATTCTCTTTACAGAAATTCGTCTTGTCATGACTGAATCTGCTAAAACGAAACAAAATATAACAAATTTAATTCATTTTAACAAACTGCATTAGAAGCATCTGCTGGCAACAGTGATACAAAAAATTACGTGCTTTTGTTCAAAAAAGAAATCCCTCTATTCATTCCTACACATTCAGCAGCTGCAAAATGTAGAAACTATTCATTCATGCACATCAAACGGTTAAAGGAGGTGCAACATTTTTTTCCTAAACTTTGTAAACTTTTAAGTTTCTGTTAAATAAGTTTTTCTTGCCGTAGAAAGTTCAAATTTCAGAGCCATGCCAACAAGTTCAAGCTTAAAAGTGTCACTGTTCTCTACAAGAAAATAAACAAATTTAATGGAATAAATACATGGCAAGCCCGACCATGTAACAAACAACTTTGCAATCAGTAAATTATCGCGGGCCACGCTGCAAAAGTTGTTTAAGTAAATCTTGTTAATTTCAGATTTATTGATTTCTTTTTCTCTAAAACAACAAAAATGCTTTGGTTGTTACAGCTTTATCTAAATACACTGCCATTAAATTTGTAGCTCATTGGAGAGCTGACCGCCAAAACGACAATTTAATGAATTGTGAAATACTAATTTTATTAAATAGTTCAGTTTATCTTTTGAATAAGAAAATTTTTGTAATTTTTAAAACAGCAGCTCTAATAAAATAAACTTATGGCGTTTTCTTTTCTACAGTAAAAATGTTGCCCTGTGAAAACGTGCGTTTTTAAAATATTTTGCCCACCCTGTGAAAATGCAATTTTTATATAACGAGAAAAGAACACAAAGTAGATAAAAGTGCGTTGCCTTTTTTTTAACAGCTGATAATAAAACCTTTATGTATATTTTATGAAATGTGTAAACAAAAATGTTCAGTTGCCAGATTGCTAATTCATCTGTTAATAATTAATCTGTCATATAATTAATATAATTCTATAATTCATATAATTCATATAATTAAGCAGCCGTATTCCTGTCTTTTGTTTGTTTTATACGATACAAAAAATATAAAAATAATTATTAAAATCTAATTTTCTGACTCTTTCAACTCAAAGGACTTTTTTGAAACTATCTGATAACGCTGTGTAAGAATAGAAGCCATTGGTTTTACAGGGCAATTTCTGCCCTGTTGATTTCTTCAGAGCAAAAAGTGCAATGCCTTTTGCCCTGCGAAAGGGCAACATTTTTACAAATGAACACTCAACTCTTTCATTTTTTTGAGAAAAGAACACAAAATTGCCCTCCTTGCGGGTAGTGTTGCCTTTTTTTATAGAAAAGAAAACGACATTAATTTGCAAGGATTTAATTCAGTTAATAAAATTAAAATTTATTAATTTAATTTAATTCAATATAATTTTACAGCCTTTTTTTTGTGTAAAGGATGTTTTAGAAGGTCTTTGAAGTTGAATACATTTTTTGGCTGATACAATCTAAATGGCGTTTGGCTTTTGTGTTTATTTACTGTGATCTATTTAGAAGCTGGTTATGCCATCATCGAAGTACCAAACAAGAAAAAGTTTTGATAAAAATAATTCAACCAAATTCAATTTATTGCTTCAGCCCAAGCAGTCGTATCAAACTGCTTGATTATCCTTATTGTTCGCATAGAAAAATAATAATCATATAAATGGCTTCCATTCAATCCGCGTGATACAATTTTATCTGCTCGGAAGTCTTTGATGGCAATTTTGGGACTCATATCAATTACTGACAGTTTTTACTTTATCGTACGAAGCAGTCAAAATCTCACATAAATCTGTGAAAAACAATATTTAAATATTTTAAACAGTTTTTATGTTTCCTTTCCCCTTTGTTGAATAGATATTCACAAGTCTCAACTTTGCTTTCTAGGATATAAAATTTTTGTGTATATTATAAACGTGCAGTGAACTCGCGCTAAGATGAACAAATTTAATCAAGCTTAGTCGTAAATATTGTCTTGCTGCACTAAAAAAAGCTCAGTTTTGTTATACTTTTAAAAAATTATAGGGCCTTTTTTTTGTGGTGCCTCAGTAGGAGAATAAATAATGCGCGCCCTACCAAACCGGAGTTCGCGGGTTCGTTTCCTAGCTAGATCCTGGTTGTTTTCGTGCGTTTAAGCGGAAAGCTTTACAGGTTACGTTAGGTAAAAAAACAAAAAATTAATTTTATAGCCACGTACAGTGTAATCTCGGTTAATGCAACCCTTGAGAATCCCAACAAAGCGAGTAATTGATATTAGTTTTTTTTCTCTTTTTAGCTTTATTATTCACTTTAGTTCACAGTGAAAACCTTCAAACTGAACAAGAATTCGTATTCTAACCAGTTGGAGCTAAAGACGAGAATGATAAGACGAAGATCTTATAGATATTATTTTCTTATTTTTAGTTTCATAAAAGCTGTCAGTTCAAAATGGAATTCTTCTTGTCGCAATAAACCTTACCGAATATTTCGTTTCACAATTTTTTCGGCCGAGAAAACAGACAATTAAATGTTTTTTTTTTTGGTTACATTAAACGAGGTCGCACTGTGATTTTCAAAATTACCATTCCTTGAAATACTCCGCTGAAGACGTTTGCAAAATATTCGTATTTCGAAATAGTCAACCTAAACCAACGAGCTTATATTATTGGTGTGTTCATATTATCGAGGGTGCACTGTGTATGAAAACCCCAATATGAACGTGCCAATTCAGAAAATTTATTTTAAAAGAAGAACTTGTACGATTTAAGACACACATGTGAAGACATGAGTGTACGCATTTACAAGCAAATAAAAGCGCTCCGTTGAGAGCAGGAGGGAAGTAATTCATGTAGTGAATAAATGATTTCCTGTACAATTTTTAAAATTGAATTACAATTTTTTAAAACTTAAAAACAAAGTAATTCATTTACATTACAAAGAAGTAGAGGAAGTCCAAAATTGAAATTATGTTGTAAATCACTTTGAAATTAACTACGCCCACAAACCAATCTTATATACCATACTGCTTAAGACAGCACCAACCTCTGAGACGTACCTGTCATTGCTGGAATGCAAATATAAACTAGAAACATATGTTAAAGTCCCTTTTTTCAATAGCCTTTTGGAATCATTCCCAACTACTAGGGGAATTACACAACGAGTACTCCAACTATAGACATGCTCTCAGACTTACGCGCCTGAAAACTTTCACTTATTTAACTTCGAAGAGGAAGAACAAAGCCACCCTGGATTATAGAGTTCATGCTCAAAGAATTTCTGTGCCACATCAATGGTATTAGTCTAACTCTGAATGCAATTTGTTAAAAGAAATTTTCACACCGAGAATGACACACTGGCACTAATTATAATTATAGAAGTAAATTTCAAACAAGCTACCTTATTGTTTTTGGCGATTTTTAGTCATATTAGCGCTTTTTATTAATAGACCCTATTTATATATTTTTTTATGCGTTTACATTAATTTTTCTAGTTTATTTTATATTCTAGAATACGAGTATGCTTCTTATATATTTGCTAGTAATAAAATAAAACATAAATTAGCGATTTTCATAAGCAATTTTCTTAGTGATTTTGGCGATTTTTATGTCATATTAGCACTTTTTATTTATAAGGTCGAAATATGTGAAATGTCAAGACCAATAACTTATTGGAAACTTTTTAAATAACAATTTCGATGCTGCCCCACCTCAACTCCGTTTTATCATACTATCGTACGATCTGTCAAATATGAATGGAATAATAACAGGTTTTCGTTATTGGAGGATAGTGAAGTGGAGGATAGTGAAGCATGGCCTTTGTGGCAGTGGTTAAATGTAAATTTTGGTCTTCTATTTTTTTTCACCGTAAATGATTGCTGACATTTTTGATCGTGGATGAGACCACAAGTTGTCAAGTTATTGGTAAATACTAGACTGCTGCACAACAGAAAGCGTGATGGAAAACATGTCACTACTGCACAGTACTTCTACGCAAAGTGATCGAGTTTAAAGTTGTCTATGTGCAAGCCACTAGCACTTACAGAATATGAGTAAGCAAGACGCATGACGAAGTCAAATTTCAAAATAATTTCTTTCTGGCTGTTACTTTTCCTCGTATGCCAATTGTTCTTCGGCCAGCTTCAGATCTTTGATGTTCTAATGCAACTCATGCAGCTGGTGAGATTCCTGTTGCAACTGCAATTATTGTAAGATGCTGATGAATCATTAAACAATTTTAGTTGACTGACAAACTATATTTTTTACGACATACCGCACCCATTTTTTATGTTGTATCTAAAACGATGTTGTCATATTTCTATGCTGTAACAAGCAAACCATCAAATTTCCATTTCAGTTTTATATTTTTATTTTCAGTTTCTGCGAGTTAGACGAGGGTGGCAAGTATTTGAATCAACTCTCAGCTGCACACTAAAAACACAAACACACTCTTCTAGGATTTTTAATATGAAAAAAAGCTAAAAGAAAAAATAACTTGCAGGGGCAAGGAAATGCTAAAAATCAATTCTTTTCATCATCTGCTACTTCTTGTGTGATTTTAAAAGTGATGATGTTTGATTTTTTGCCATTAATTTTAAAGGAGATTTTTTTCTGTTGCTTTTTTAACACGTTAATGAGAAAAACAAATTTAAGATTAGACTCCTTCGGATCCTTTTTCTTCTTTTTATATGCTTTAATATGGAAAATGAGTACATTTTCTAATTTATAGAGAAGAAGATTAACTATTTTGCTTATTTATAATAACAAACACTAAAAGACGACTCGCTCCGCCAACCACAATGTGAAGACCATAAGTCCTTGGGAGTGAAAATCCTTCTCAAATTACATGAAGGAATTTCTCGAGGAAGGAACTTACAGTGTTAAAGAGATTGCAAAGAGAAGCGCAGAGATAAATTCAGTACTCGCATTCAGTCTCAGCATCTACTTGAATGATAAAATGCCGACCCGCTGAAGAAACTGTAACGCTAATGAAGCAATCAAAGCCAACGAAATTTTGAGAATAGGGTAAAAGAATTCGTTTAACTCTTGCTTAATTACAAGTAGAATGAAAATGGATCTAAGCAGCTCTTAACAAACGGTAACAGATCACTTGCAGGCTGCTTCCTACAACCGTTCTTTTTACGGAAAACAGGAGGAGCTGGTGAACCTTTTGTTCCCGCTCTGATAGGCTGCAAGAGCATACACGTTTACACAACTGAATAATTTGCTGCTGGATTTGGTCTCTGTCGCCTAGGTTCCCTCTGTTTGCTTATAGCTGCCTT
This sequence comes from Ormia ochracea, assembly GCA_963402855.1. NCBI lineage: Eukaryota > Metazoa > Arthropoda > Insecta > Diptera > Tachinidae > Ormia > Ormia ochracea. The sequence continues at coordinate 21,753,588 of OY727105.1, forward strand.
CATCATGCATTTATATTTAATCACCTAGTCATCACAGTGGGGCAAAAAAGAAATACGTGTATAACTCAACAAATGTTTTGCACAAATAATTCCTTATATCGTGCTGATATTGCAGCAATAATTTTCGTTAAATCAATTATAATTTTCAATCATTCTAATTAACACTTCAGATTTTTTTTCAAAACAAACACATCCACATTTTTAAACTGAAATCTGAGAAGACTTTCTATATTATTTGTGAGTTTCTTTATAATTTTATTTCCAAGAAGTTGTTGGCCCAGGAATTAGTTAAAGATTGCAGACCGAAAATATTTAAAGTTGTAAAAACAAGAAGTTTTTAATCGAGCAAGCTAGCGCAGATTTAAGCAGAGCTTATATTGTAATTAATCTTCTACAAGCATGAGGAGGACTATGAAGCCTTCTCAATACCAATGAAAATGTTCGGCTAGAGGATGAAAGTGGGCCAGCCCTATCTTGGAAAGAATGCTTATAGTTTCAAAAGTATGGAAAAGGTGTGAAAAGAAGTCGGGGAACGATACACTAAAAATGAGAGTTGCCATTCAGGATGAAAATAAACTTTCGCTGCACGCCGTAAGAGAAGAGGTACTAAAGTACTGCCTGAAATTAAAAATTAATGAAAAAAAAAAACAGGGAAATTGCCACACTTGCTTTATGCAATCTTTTAAGTTTAAAGGGGAAAGGGGGCTAATGGCCTGTTAAGGGGTAACTCCGCATTAAAAATTATTCTAATAAAATTTAAATTTATGTTTTTTTCTAATAAAATTTAAATTTATGTTTTTTTTTAAATAAACATTTTATTTTTCCTTGTAATATCCTTTAATGCATTCCTTTATTTCTTGCTCATCAATTACGAAAAAAAATAATTTTTTAAACGAAATGTTTTTTTTTTGATATTTTTTCCGTGTGTGTTTCCAGCGTTTGACAGTCTGATTGAATGACATGTGGTTTTTTCTTTAAGAGGAGGGAGTGTGATATATTTGTATGAAGGCAGAGTTTTGTATTCGAATATAATTTTTTCTCGTTAAAATCTCCTTGGAAACACAGGTGGGCATTGATAATCCGTTATTTAATTATATGGGAACATCGATTATGCTTTACTTGTAGGGAAAACCAGATGTGAATAATCGGCATTATTTAAATTGTTTTGTGCAGAGCAGAAGTCGGGGGAAAGCTTTAATATCTTTTTACACAAAGAAAAAGTTATGGTTCTATTATGGTTTTCTGAGTAGGCAGTTTTGGAAAGCCGCCGCTTCTTGCACAGAACCGTCGGCGTTATATTTACTATTGCTACGAAATTTCTTAACAATACGCAATCTCGGACAGAAAAATTACAATAATTTTTAATTTTTTATTCACTTATTGAAAGACTTGTCTATACAGCAGCACTTCGTTCATTCCTTCAATTTGAAAATTGTTGTTCTCTAATCGCAGACATGGCCTTCTTTCCAGGCATGCGATTGCCTACAGAAAAGAAATGCCCACGGGTATCATCAATCACTGGCACTTAAACCAGCAATTTCAAGTCATTAATTTTCGATTTTCTTTCTACACTTTCGAATTACAACGAAGTTTTTCTTGTCAAGTCATCTTTTTTCAATTTTGCTTCCATGTTGTGCATAAGATGGGCTTTTTTTTGGGTACACGTACTATAAAAACGTAATACGAGTATTCTGTGCAAACACATGTAAACGTAATGACTGGAAGAAAATAAAAATACATAATACGATTCACGTACTTGAATTTGCTGCTACTTTTATATTCTTTAAATAATTAAAAATATATTCATTAGGCAGGCCAAAATTGATTTTTTTATGTCATTTTAAGGTGACATTTCGCTGTCTCAATGAAAGAGTCGACAAATTTAAGCTAATTCAGCCAATTAGTATTTGGGTCTCTAAATATCCATGCAATGCAGCTGACTTGAGCCACGGAATGCCCAAAGAAACTTTTTTAAATGAAAATTATATACGAGAATTGCTTCTTTAATTCGCTGTCAGATATGAATGTGATTTGGGATATAAACAAGGAAGTGATTTGGAAGTAGATGTGGCGGCGTCGTGCTCTGCAGTGGGATTCAGTAAGAAACAGACACCAAAGAGGTTCAGCTGTTCAAGGTTGGAATAAAATCGTTCTACCACTTTTACCCTGTGCAGGTCTCTGCCTACTTCATAGCAGTTTCCTGGTTTGGTTTAAATGTCAAGTCTTGTGATTCAAGCATTCAAGCATGCCTTATATTAAATTCGTGCTCGCTTATATTTTAGTTAAGCAAAGTTTTCCTTAACTCGAATCAGCTAAAATCATTTCCTTTGCTTCAACGTAACATTTCATAATTGTGTCATGGAACATATGTCAAGTGATTTACGGCGAAATATCATTCTATAATGTCAATTAGGCTAATTATATGATATGGACAATATCTAGATCATGTTGCATTACAAACATGATATTTTTCACATTTTTGCGTGAATAAAAAAAATTTAAATGAATAATAAATTAATAAAATTTAAAAAAATATATTTTTATAGCTCGTTTGCGTTTTTCATAATCCTTGAAGTACCACCAGTAGTTACTAAATCACATCAGCATTACTGTAAAGAATCATACGACCGGTTAGTTGAAACACTTCTCGCAATTGTTATTGGATTGTGGATTTTTGGGTGTTTACCCCAAAAAGTAAAATGGTATGGGGTGTCAGTCCATTGGCTCAAATAGCAGGCATTCCTTCAAAATAATTATTCAAATATGGCCAAATGCATTTAATAAGTTTGCCTTCCCACTAACACAGCACTATTCCAAAAGATCCAAACACTGAGTTCCAGAAGCGAAATGTGGGGGGCACAATAGAAGACGGAAACTGAAATAATATTCTTAAAATTTTTGTAAAACTTTTTAACATCCACTGTAACTTCAAATGAACAAAAAATTATCTTCGATTACGATTATCAAAATTCTATATTCTTTCAAACGAGCTCCTGCTGAAGACCTTGATGGTAAGTCCTTTAAGGCTTTTTCTTTTTAATTCACATTCAAATTCGAATTATATAATAAAGCCGAGTAAACAAATTGTCTCTCCCGGGTATACGCGACAATGAATTTTATAATAAATATTTGTTATAAATGGAATTTAGTTTCCTTCTTTCCTTTAAAAATAAGCGGATGTCACTAGTTTTATCAATTTCCAAATAAATTAAATTCCATTCGTTTTTTGCTTTCCATAGACTTTTATCAGGATTTAGAATCATAGGGAGCATAAGGACATTTCCCCCAAAAATACAAAATCCTGCTAAAATGTGTAAGTTGGATGCTAAGCATGTCATGTATACAACTATTAGTAAACGTGTCTTGCTCACACAAAGCAACAGAGAACGGCAACAAGCAGGAATAACCTGAGTAATCTGTAAGCTAAAGTAAAGGACTGGCAGTGCAATGCATAATCCCGGAATTAGTGGAAAGGTATATTAAGAGTGAAGACGCAGTAGGTGAGCTAGGCGCGGTTAATATTTTCCGTTGTAGCTGAAGAAGAAGATTAAAGTAAAAACTTTAATTTAAAAAGCTTGAAAATCGTTTTCAATAACTATTCCAGAGGAAGTTTATTTCTTTATGCGATACGCTATTTGTCTTCCTTAGGCCATCTGTACTAATTCAGTTGGACAATTTGGCCGGCAAATGTTTTCGGAATAAGTTTTAAAAATGATATTTTAGTCCGTAATATTACATAATCACCGTAGTAAGGAATTTATTGCACAATAAGTTTTCAGATCGTATAGTTTCACCATTGAAATCAAAACTATAAATATTAAAAATATTTTTTTTTACAATCTGCTACAATTCTTTGCTGTCATGTTGTTTTGCAAAATAGAACTTGTGTTTAAGCAAAGATGACAGGCAGCGCCACGAAGAATCCAAATACTTAAATGAATGAATCTGTTGAATGAATCTATACTCGTTGCAGTTCCCTGCCCAGTTCCCAAGTGCAATAAAAGTGAGAGTAAAAATATATAAAATTTCCCAGCCGGTATGTCTAATAGATATAAATAATGGAGGCAAGAACTTTTCCCAATGAAAACTATAATGTCCGTTGGCTCGTTCTATTGAGCCCACTTGTATGTATTTGTGTGTGTGTCTGTGCACATTCTGCGGATAACAATGTGTGTCCTGTGTGTTTGGACAATAAAGAAAATTACGGAGAGATGATGTTTATTTGTACACAAACAGGCTAATCAAAAAACTAAATTTTAAGTTAAGCTCGTGGTGAGATTGATAAGTCAATGAAATTAGCCTATCGCTACGTATTGGATATTTTCCACAGCTTCAGTTCTAAGCCATTGCTTAATTAAATTTTTAATTAATTCAATTACTTATTTTAGTTTTGGTTATTTTACTGTACTTTTGATTTAGCTTTTAATTCAACTCTGTCCTTCCGCCTGAAGGACAGAATGCTTTTTAGGTATGCCAAGAAAAAGTTCTATAGCAGCACTTTTAAAAAACGAGGTTTAATGGAATCGCTTGCAGCTATTAGAAAGAAGTTGTAAAAGAGTATTTGAAACGTCATTAACTTGAAAACAAAAATTTATTTTGTGAGTGGCTCTAACGTGGCCGATATGCCGTGGAGTATTTAATATTCTGAAAGCATTTAAATAGAGTCGGAGTTGCAATGATGGCCGAAATGAGACATATTTTTTATAGACTTATTTCGATTCTTATAGAAATTAATTATAACTCTTTGCTTAGAGGCAAACGAAAATCATTTCCGTAAATTTACTGCTGCTTCCTCTTTGTGTAGGTTTTTCTTGGTCGTATGCTCTAAACTCGTTTCTTCAGACTCACGTATAAAGGAAATCAAATAGTCGTTTATAGCTGACAGTCTTTTACAATCTGCGTTTTGTTCAGCGTAAATTCTCATTTGGCTGCTGTGCTGCAAATTGAATAAATCGGTATTTCTGATGTGTACGTGGAGCAGTTACACATGCTATTTCGATTTAAGGCATTTTTTTAGCGAGTTACAAGGAAGTTGAAACAAGATTTATCACATTTTCGTGTGCCATTATAAAGGCGCTTGTCTTCCAATCACTCCTTCATTCATCTGTCGCGACAAAGCAACGCATTTAGAACCAAAATGGAAGTAGACAAGAATGATCGACTTTAAAGCATCCTTTTCCTGACAGATAAAAAGAACAACGAAAGGAAGATGCTGAAAAGCAACATAATTTCTAAATTATTAGGGCACGCAATGGCGTGGGCGGAGTTGCGAAGAAATTTGTTCATGGAAAAGCACTATTTAAGGCAGGATTAAGGGAATGTGTTTTATAGCTGCTTACATATTTTCTTTTACTCTATTTAGTTTCTTATATCCTTTTTTTCAACAGAAATTCCTTTTAAGGATGGCACACTTACAGACTTGCCAGAAAGGAATGAGCAAATGGTCCCCTGTGGCTCTGTACGCCGGGTATGCTGTGCACGCAGTTTTCAGTGTTGTTTGCTTTTCACTTGTTTAATTATAATAACTGTTGCTTTCCACACTCCTGGTGCGAATCCTGTTTAAAATTTATTGTTTCACTAAATTTGATGAAATAAGCTTGCAACAACACACAAATAGGTATTACCAGATCCAGACACTTTTATTGTCAAACACTTGTATACTTCGCTTAATTTAATTTTTAATTTTTAGGTTTTTTTTGCTTTTTTTGAGATAAAATTCCTTCAGTTTGCTGTGGATTATTGTGGTCTATTGGTTTGCATTTCGTTTGCCAGGATACGCCACAATATAACAGAGTACATGTTTGAATAAAGTGGAAAAGACTAAACATTTTGTGTAACAGGGTGTAACAATAGTTATTGTTATATTCTTAAAAAGCGGCAATTGTTTTCGTATTATTTGTTAAATTGAATATTTTATTAAATTTAGCAAAAAATTAAGTTAACAATATTTCTAATTGTTCTGTCGAAATTTTGCCAAATTTTTTTTGAATTAACAAATTAATTTAGAGAGAAAATGTATAACGCTTATCATTTTTATCACACTACATGTGAGCTCTCTAACATGATAGGCTGGGCACATAATTTATTAAACACTTTGAAGGCCAAGTAAATTGAGACTTTACATCACTCATTGTCATTGGAAATATAAAGAATCGGATAGATATATATATATACCAATATTTGCTCGATATTTTGTTCTCTTCATCATTCTCCCAGATCCTTCTTTTATAAATGGAGACTTTACATCACCCATTGACATTGGAAATATGAAGAATCGGATAGAGATATGTATACCGACATTTGGCCAATATTTTATTCCCCTCATAAGACTTCCAGATCCTTCTTTTGTAAATGGAGACTTTACATCACCCATTGACATTGGAAATATAAAGAATCGGATAGATATATATATATACCAATATTTGCTCGATATTTTGTTCTCTTCATCATTCTCCCAGATCCTTCTTTTATAAATGGAGACTTTACATCACCCATTGACTTTGGAAATATGAAGAATCGGATAGAGATATGTATACCGACATTTGACCAATATTTTATTCCCCTCATAAGACTTCCAGATCCTTCTTTTGTAATTGGAGACTTTACATCACCCATTGACATTGGAAATATGAAGAATCGGATAGATATATATAAATATACCAATATTTGGCCAATATTTTATTCCCCTCACAAGTCTTCCAGATCCCACTTTTGTAATAAAAAATAATAATTCTGTGAAAACTTTTTGTTTCATTTACAAGGAACATCTTGTGTTTTAGCTGGACTCCCTTTTAAAAATCCTTAGAAATATAAAAGAGAATTGAATAAAACTGTGAAAAAACCAAATTTTAAAATGTCAAAAATTTTCAATAACATTTTGTTCCATACTTAATCACATCAAAAGTTCACTAAAAGAATACTTTGAATAAAAGAAAAAAATCAGAGCAAGGACATCCATTTTTATCCTGAAGAAGTTAACAATACTGAATAAACAACAATCCTACAAAATGATTTAAAAAATGAAAACATGATTTATTGAGGAAAAAAATTATTTGAATTGTTCAAAATAATGTAAAACCGAAATGTGTATGTGTGTATGTAAGCAGAAAAGAAGAAAGAAAAAAAAATTATCTAAAGGCTGGCACGTTCAGCAGCAGAAGAAGGAAGTGCTGCTCCTGTAATAACCAGCCTCCTCTCCCGATTGGCAATTTGTTTCGCATCCATTCTTGTTTTGTTTTTGGTTAGAGCTGTAAGTGAAACGAGAAAGGGAGCAGCGGTTCATATACTCTGCCATACTCCCTTCCCTTAAGCAATGATAATTCTTACCATTGTGTGTGCATTTAAGGTTTTGTATAAAAGCATGTGGAAATTGCAAACTGGGATTTCATATTGTGCGCACTACTGTAATTTTATGGCGCAATTTTAAAAAATTTCAAGTCTGAACAGGTACTTATTCAAATCAATATGAATACTGAGGCGTTATAATAACTTTGCGTAATGCAGTGATTAAACGCTTTTACTTTGCTGTAGAGTTACTGCTACAGAGGAGTTACTGCTTAGATGAGTATTTCATTGATATAAATTATTTAGTGGGAAATTTTAAGTAGTTAATGAATATGCCCTCCTCACTTAAATACTTAAAAAAAATTATACAAATTTTTTATTTTATGGCAACCGGATGAAGAGATCAAAATCACGATTTGACTCTTTTATAGCTGACGAACCTACTAACTAGCTCAGCCAGCAACACTTCGGTGTATTTACGCCAACTTTCGATTGTTTTTTAATTAATTTCGATTCACAAAGTCACAAGTCACAAGTCACAAAGTAAAGTAATCCATCATCTCTCAAGATTTTTAATTTTAATTATTGCTTACGTAACCCTTCCCTTCGCTCTGTGTATTTATGTAACTCTATTTTTGCCATGGAAGAAAAATTAATGGAAAAGGCTTTTTACATAACATTGTTAATATTATATGTTTATGCATGTATGTAAAGTGTGTAAATATATTTTTGAGAAAAAAAGTTCTGACGAACTGTGTGAAATGGACTGGTAGTGTTCACAATCAAAAATAACACAGAAACATCAACTGCAACTGACTGTACAAAAAGAAGAGAGAAAGAAGGGGGAAATCGCATTTCATTACATGCAATCATCCATGTGGCTATACACAATCCTACACACTCGCATATTCGCACTGACAGTGTATAGTACGCAACACCAGCATATGCAACATGGCAAATATAAATACCCGTAATGATGAGGATTTAAATCCGTAATGTAGAATTTTTGCTTCCTCTTTATTGTCTGCTATATCGGTTACCATCTTCCGTTAAGTTCTTCTCTATCAACAAATATATAAATGTAGGTGCATACATACAACCGTAAACACACACATACGCATACATGCATACTTATGTATATTTCCTGCTTTCACATTTTACGAATGGCAGTACTATTGAGAGTTCTTTGCTTATGTAATCCCCCTTTCTTTCCAAGAAATAAAACATATACGAGTGCATGTAAATGTTTGCGTACACTTTTATATCCCACTGACAAGACACTTAAATAGAGTCTGCAGCTCATACTGTTACAAATAAACTAAATATTCATACATTGATGCATATTGAAATTTAACAATCAGTGTTAATTAAAGAGCAATCACAAATTCATCACATCCTTCAGGATCATCTGATTATTCGCGGGACTAATAAAGACTTATGCTTGACACTTAACAAGAGATTTTTGTTTTCTTCCTGTTACTTCACTCGTAATGCTTAGCCATATCGGCTCTCCTGTCTCTTAATACTTTTGACATTTCCAAAAACTTTTTGCTTACAAATCATGTTGAGGCAAAAATTAAATAAAAATTCAGAAATAAGATAGTACATAACTGATTGGATATTAAAGGAAACGGAAGAAAATTATGCGGTGCTATAACGGCTGCTACTAATTATAACAATTGAGATGGCAAAATAAATGTTTACTTTAAAACCACTATTAAACAGCTGATACTCATTAACGCCACTTTAACAAACAATTTATTTCTTTGAGTGTAACTGCACAGTAAAAACAAAACATATGATACTTAAGTTTTTGAAAATGTATTTGATTTAAGTTAAAACTGTTGCTCGCATGGCGAGAAAGGATGAGTGGAATATTTTTACTAAAATTGATTGAAATTTTCCTCCAAATTCGATTATAAACTTTTCCGAAACTTGTTAAAAACTTTCTTTAAAATTTCTTGTTCCGTTTTTAATCTATTTTATTTTTATACAGTCATATTTAAATTAGGCAACTTTTTCCAATATTCTTGTTCTGCATGCTACATTCATATTATTTTCCATTCAACATTTATAGTGCAATTTAATTTATTAAATTATAAAGTATTTTATTGTAAAACATTTTGAAATGAGATTCGAATCGCCAACCATTCAGTTCACAGGCAAGTATTCCAACAGCCCATTTTGAAAGCCGTTTTACTTTAGTAGCATGCCAACCCCTCAATTCAGTGAAAATGGGGTTCCATCCAGAAAATTATTTGCAAACTGCAAGTATTTCAAAATTACAAACTAATCACGTTCTAACACGTTTTTTTTAATTAAAATTATATCTTCTTGTGTTTAGAAAACATTTTCTTCCGGTCTACAAATATTTTTTCAAGTGTAAAGTTTCGAACCACCTTTAAAGAAACAACAGCTAAGCTTTTTGTCTACTTCAACTTACTAGAAGTTTTCTTAGGAGTGAAATTTTTCAGAAACTTCGTATAGTTTGTGAACTACTTTGAAAGAATTTTTCCATTTAAATTTATGCCACATGTTTTTTATTTTGAGTGTGCCAGAGTTGAATTCATGTCCTTGCCGTATAAATAATAAGACATAAATTTCGTTATCATACATATATAGTTTTTAGGCTGCAATAAAATAAAATCCATAAATTAACTCAAATGCAAAATTATAACGACAGTTTCCTTATAAAATGAAATAAAATAATGAATACAATTGTCGTAAGTATTTTAGCATGGTTTCGTTTTTTAGAGTCTTTCAAAATGCAACCAGAGCAATCATACAGGTAACCCTTTCGCCATGAGCTGTATCACCTATTTTATGGACCTGCTTTATATATATATAACATAAAAAACATGGTCTAAAGTCAGCTCTGTATTGGGAAACAAATTTTATTTTATTTATTGCAAACTTTAACCAAAAATGATCGGCATCGTCCCTACTTGATTTAATTTAGAAAGCCGCTTCCTTAGCTTAACTTCCATCCAGCTTCCTTTTTTATATGTTCCACTAAAGTTTATCTTATCGGAGGAAAAGTATTGCTCGTGAAATTTACGAACTGCTAGTTTTTTAATTTTCTACACAATCATAAAAAGAAGGTTGAGAAACAATTACAATTTCGAGTTGATAAGAACTGTATTATAGGAGTGCCACCTGTACATCGTCGGGCTTCTACATGTTACAAAACTTTAACTGCAAAAGCACTTTGTTAAACAATTTTTATACTATATAGTTATATAGTGAACATGGTATGCACGCGCTCTGGTATGTGTAATTTGCATGCACGCAAGTGTTGCACATACACATATACATCTTATAGTATAATAATACCATAAACATGCAAACACATGCACACAACATACTCTAAAATTTTCTTTTAACCCACTTTCAAATAACAAGCATTTGAAATACTGTAACAGCTTGCAGTGCCTCCAAATGCTCTCCTGACAAACCGTATTCCAAACCATCAATGAAATGCTAGTAGTCGTCCTATAAAAATATACAGCATTCCATTTCCTTTAATGCAAAATAATATTTTTATAAACATGAACTGAATTAAAAATATATTCAAACGAAGGCAGAGGATGGAACAACAACAAAAACATCGAAATAATAATAAAATAATAATGAAACTAAAAATATAATTCACCACGTCGGAGGCTCATTCGTTATGCACATTGTTGTTGCCGGGAATGGTTGCCTCTACAAGTACAGATGCCGCAGTTGGGATCGTTAAAAAGGAGAGCAATAAAAAGTACCCCCGATACGTATATGAGTTTTTAGTCTTTGGGTTTTATTATACTCGCACACTTTTCCTTATGTACGATTGGTCTGCCAAACGTGAAATATTTGTTTTTTAAGCACGGAAAGTGATTTTTTGTAGCGAAACCCTTGTTTGCTTAAAAAGTAAAAAATATTTTGAGAGAGAGGATGCTCTCTATGGAAATGAGTTTCAAAAATAATTCTATTAATTAATTAATTTTTTTTCTTAATAATCAATAATTAAGGATTCTCTTTGCAACTAAAAATGAATATCCAAAAGAAGAAAAATCATTTTATCGTAGTTTACAGACGACTAGCAACCTGCTTTAAATGTTAATAGCTAAGCGACTACGGAGTCTTGTGAGAGTAGAAAAATATATCGATTGAAATTGCACAATAATTATTCTTCGTATTAGTTGGTTTGGGCCTCAACTTAGTTGTTTCGCATCACTGTACAGCCAGAGCAACTCATTATGTGAGTGATGTTAAAATGGGGCGGGGGTAGGACATTAAAATTAAGTTTGTTTCACCTGTGCGTGCGTAAGGAGCAGTTGAAAAATGGTATCTCTTTTAAAATGTAAAACAAATGATGCCTGCATGAAGGAACAATTGAGGTTTTCCTTAAGCAATAACTTTGTTTTATTCTTTGATTGTCTGAAGGACTAGATTTCCATTCTGTGGCTGTTCTAAAATACACTTGTGGTAATATTATAATATAATTTATAAATTACTTTTGTTTTATCAATTTTTATGCCTGATATGCTTCTATTACCATTTTTATATTGCGTTTCTATTTAATTTGTAGTAATTTCATTTAATTCAATTATAAATATTATTTTTTCTTTTTACACTCAAATAATTAAAGTGACGATTTCTGATATAATTTTTTTCTCCCCTCGGTTCCTTAAATTTAATTGTTTAACACTAGTGCTGGAGTTAATGTCGACGTCGTAAACGGCGTATGAACGCTGAAATTGTGATGTTCGACGTTTAATTTCATTTTGCTGTTAATGTCAACGCCGTACACTACGTTTAAATACAAACTGCTAATTTGAAAATTTATGTGCTGAAATTATTGTAATTAAATACTTATTACTTATTTTTTTCCAAATCTCTCCTTTAAGAGCTGTATTCTTATAGTTCTTGGAGAATTTGTTATATAAATATTTTTTAATATTTAAATTAATTTGTTTTTAAAGGGAAATATTACCAAATTTTAATTATTATATATACTATCCCCCTATAATATAAATATTAATAAATTTAACTCTCAATTGTTCGTTTTCGCGAACAGCATTTATAATTTTTTCATTTAATGTACTATCCGAGCTCATTTTAATTAAAAAAAAGCAAAAGTTTAAACAAGTACAATAATCAGATAATTATGTATGTATATTGGTTTGACGTTTCATGGTACGCCGTACAAACGCTGAAAAAGTTGAAACCGTTTGAACTCTTTCAGCGTTTAATTTCTGACGTCGGTGAGATCAATAGCTCTCATACAATTTCATACTTTCCAAATTTTTTTGGACAGTTGACGACGTTCAGACGGCGTTTACGACGTCGACATTAACTCCAGCATAAATGTTAGATTATATAACAATTGAAAAAGACGGAGGTATTCTTAGCTGCACTGGGCTTTCAACTGACAGGTGACAATGTTTCGCAATCCATACATGATCAAGTTATCGTGATTTGTACTTCAATAGTTGCAATAGTTCCTTCTGCAGCAACAATTCATGAGGAACTTTCAATCGAACTCTAAATCCTTTCTTGTAAGGATTTTTTCATTTTAGGACTATTACGTACTTTCGTGAACTGAAAACGTAACTGCGTGACGAATTTTTTTTGACAAGTAGAATCATTTTGAAAAATTTACGGAAAATAATAATTTTGATGCGATCAAGGCAGTATTTATTTTAAGCAGCCGATCAAAACACTTTCTGGTATCCTTTTTGTGCAATAGTAGCCCACTTATAATGCCATATTTGAAGGTTAGATTTTTTTAACATTCTCTTGCATAGAATTATGAATCCCTTCAAAAATCTGCAGTGGAATAGTAGTAAGTATTTGCTATACTTCTTAAACAAATATTCCATTCCAACTCAGATTTTCCAAAACAAAAAAAAAAAAAAAAAAAAGGAATACAAGCCAGCTAAGAAATTACAATGAACTAAAAATCAATGCGGTTTGAAATAAAATCACATATTATAAATAAACAAGCGAAATGTATGAATATCACCATCGTCCTAGGCAGTCGTACGATTTGCTATATAAGCAAATTTGCTGATTTTACAGTGGGGCCTAGAAATGTCAGATTCTCATGACAGGCAAAAGTTTATGAAAATTTTCAGAGTTGCTTTTATTTCAATGAGCAAAGAAAAAATGCCCTACATCATTTTTGTATGATGTTGTGGCACCAGTATTGCCATTTTGATGCTCTTTTATCAAATAGGATGTCATCACTCTCAGATTTTCTTGTTATTGTTGTTATGGCCTTAACCGATTAGTAAGCCATTTTTATACACTGAATGTAGAACGGGGTGATAACGGAATCCATGAACCAGTTTGAGAGAGGTGGAAAATTCTTCCGAAATAAATTACAAATTTTAAGCGGGGCGTTTTTGAGGAATAAAATGAACGTGAGACTTGTCACAACAGGCTTTCGTGCATATTTCACTCCTTGTTTATTGCAGATAAAGGGGAAACCTTCAATCCCTCTATCTGTTTTCATGTTTTACCCCGCACATTTTCTACTGCTTATTAAATTTTAAAATTTCAATTTTGCCAATTTCCATAAAAAAAAATATTTCGAATCAAAGCAGTTCTGTATGAAATCAGAAAAATGTTTGCAAGTGATCTGTTTACAACTGATCTGTTTGCAAGTGATCACATCAATTTAATTGAGCCAATTAAATTCGCTTCTCATTCAAATATTAAAAATCTATAATGGAAATATGGCAACTGTAATTAAAATTAGCCTTCTGTAGCACTGTATTTAAGAACTTGGCGGAAGATGTTTGCAGTAAAAGAAAGACATTCGAACAGGTGCGCTCAGCAGGATACGGTCATGGTAATTGGAACGGACATTGTATAAGTAATTTCGTATACTTAATCGGCTTTGCCGACTTCCAAAGTACACAAAACGCATGAACTCAGGCCTGTGGAACATTTATTTCATTGCAGACTCCCCGAAAATTCAGGGCCAATTGTAAAGTAGCCTTTCCGCCGTTAGTCCTGCAGCTCAATTAGGTTATTTCTTTACGAAATTTTTAGTACAAGCATTGCTTCACTTATTATTGTAAAAATTTACTCTTTTAAATAAAAAGTAAAGTTAAAAAATGTAAATGAAGTAGTACTGCCCAGTTATTACTTCGAATGTAGTCCTTAGACTTCAGTTATCCTTATAATATCTTTTTTTCTAGCTTAATATTTCAATGAAGTGTCAAACATTTGATAAAGAAATGCTCAGGAGATACTTTTAAGAGTAGCAATTAACTATTGTTGGCAGGACGATGAAGTTTGAAGATAAGCCAAGTACTTAAAAATAACAAATACGAATTGTGATCCCTTGATAAGTAATAAGAAGTAATAAAAATCATGAAGTTTTGCCTATAAAAAACGATAGGACAGCTTAAAGCACGAAACACTCTATCCAAAAAACAATCAAAATAAATTATTTTATTTCATTTGCGCAAAAAAAAAAAACAAAAAAAAAGTTAAATTGTAGCCTAGTGTTGTTGAGTAGAGCATAAAAGCAAGCACACATAAACACACACATGTATGAAAGTGCACATGTTGTTATTAACCTTTCAACAAGGCATGTCTCGAACTCAACTGTTACAGTTCCCAAAAGAATTACATTACAAAAAAAAAAAAAAAATTTTTAAATAATCAGAACATGGAGCAGACATTTCGCTTCGCTGTTATTCATCTGTCAGTCATTTGTTGCTGACATCGTCGGCTCTGGGCCGCTATTTAATTGTCTTCAACATATAGAAGACAGTCACAATAGTTTTTATTAATCCTGCGACAATTTGAAAATTGTGAGAGGAATCTGTGCTGCCGGTATCATTTACGATTTTCAAATTCTATTATTAAGATTTACATTCAAATGATTTCCGCATTAATATGATTTACATTTATTCAGTTTAGTCTCAGAATACTCTGAGCTTTATATTGTTATAGTGATATTAAAAAGTTTTCCTACCGCTTTTATTTGTTTTATTGTCTGGAGCTGGAGGAATGTGAGAGCGTCTTCCTTCACTTCAAAATACATAAAAATTTTATAATTTTCTGCTACTTATACTTGCTTATGTAACTGGCTGAGTTTCTTTTATTCCATTTCTTTTTTATTTAACACAACTAAACTTAAAGAATTTTAATTGATTTTTTTTAAAAAATTCGTTAGCGAATACTTTGCGTAAATAACTGTTGCTGTTTTCGTTTAATTACGATATTGAAAAATGTGTGTGTTAGTTGGCAGCATTTTAACAAATTAAATTAATTTGCAAAATAAAAGTGATGAAAATAAAAGTAATTCACTGTGTAGTTGTTGTTGTTGTTTTGTGTGGTATTTATAATTTCACTCGTTTAAGTTTTTCATTTTTTTGAACTCCACAGTGCACTGGGCACAGTGCACACACACGAACTTTAGCAAAATGTAAAAAAAATTAACACAAAAAATTAAGAAGAATTTGTTATTTTGAAAGTGTTCGGTCCCAACAATGTTTACGTAATTTCCAAATTTCCCGGGATGCTGCCGCCGCGGTGGACCATTTTTAACTGGGCGCTTTAACAGTTCTTGGCAAATATTCATCTGGTTGCCAACCAACTTGGAGCGGAAGTCACTTAACACGTGAGAGAGTTGCCTTTTTATTACTATTTATATAAGAGAGACAAAATGTTTCTACCGGGTTGCCAGACTTGTTGCCGGCATATTTTCAACATTTCTTTTTCTAGCGATATCGTTAACAATTTTTAACAATATGTATGATCCCTTCATCCGTGACATCATTGTGATGTTGTATTAAATTTTTTTGATGTCCGTATTTTTGATCAGCTCTATAAATTTTTTCTGATTCTTAACAATTTTAATTTAATTTGTAATTTAGATTCCAAAACGCCCAATTTCATGAGTTGCCATGAGGGGCTACTTGACACATGACAAATGTGTCATATAAATGTAATTTTATATTAAATATTTGCGTGCACAATTTGATTCCTTCTAATTCCGGTCCTATCCTGTGCATGAGTAGGAAAAGATGTATTAACAAATCTTTATTTGCTTTCAATGCTTTAGCTCGTTTACTTTTATCTCCGAAGGGCGATTTTTTAATAATAAAAAAAAGTCTGGCCTCGTTGATTCCTAGAAGTGATTCTTCATTTTAAAGCATGCGCCATCTCAGCCGAAATTTCTCTTCGAATTTAAATCACTATTTCGAAGAAAAAACCTCAGGCTACTCCTGTAAGTTGTAATAAATACAACAGTTTTTACGGTAACATTCTCAGTTGTACAAGAATGTTGTGGCACAATGGCCGCTTCAGCTAGCGCTGACACTGGCTTTGGAATGCTTTCCAAATTGTAAAGAAATGATTACTATACATGCACCATAAATATCTGTGAATAGAATCCATTGACCTGTATATTTATGAAAACCAACAACTGTAACACAAGTCCTATCTCAACTTACGTAGTTGTGCTTTTCTCTTGCTCGCTTCCTTTTCCCCTCAAAGCAGTGCACAAAAAAAGTAAAATAAAATAAAAGTAGAATGCAGGTTACCTCGTGGCCATTTATGCGACTTTGCTTTCAGGCATTACAAATCATTTTATGAGTAAATTTTTTCCATTTAAAAGGAAAAAGTATGCTTGCGATAAGATACATATAATCGCAGCGATAGTAGTTATTTGCGAATACAGCAGTTGCTCGAGTATGCTTTGCACAACTATTCCAGAGGAGGAATTAAGGTAGCGAATGAAAAGTTAAGCATGTACTAACGAGCTATTTTTATATCAATGACATACACAGCTACACAAATTCCAAGTCGTCTTCCGGTCTGAGCGTTGAAAGGGAGACCCAAGTAACATATGAATAATAATAATAATAAGAACAACAACAACAACATCAAGAATGACATCACATTTAATAAGTACACATTTACACATACACACAAACGCTATCGCATGCATAAATTTCTTGTTTAACATAGTCGAGCATAAATTGATGCCCCCCCACTACCATACAGACACATCTTTCACGCGGCCACACTCACACGCAACGTCACATACTTGCAAAAACAGCTCCAGTGTACCAATAAAATAACACTTTCATGATGTGTGCTCAAGGGTGTGCTTGTCACGTCCTTTTTATTCCTTTTCTTTCTTTTTTTTTTTTTTGTAGTTCTCACTACAGGTGGCAGCGGCATATAAATGTTTTTTTTTTTTTTATTTTTAAATACTTGTAGTTCTTATGCTGAAGGGATCTGCGTTGCGGCCCTCCGCCGCTGCCTTAAACAGATTATAAAAAACACATTGAAAATGTAAAATTCTCCTTTTCTATGTACGATATGTGGTGTAAGAATTAATTTTAACTGGCTTTGCTTACCAAGCAAATATGGGACTTGGGGGAATGCACTGAAATTTATTTTGTATCCATATTTTATATGCTGGACTTCTATTCCCATTAGAAGCTTGCAAATTATGGACGGAAAGTTTGCTTAATCTGCTATTTCCTTCCAAATTAGCCTTTGAAGTTTTGAATGTGTTCGGTAAAGCAAATAACTGGACTGCGAGAAGCGAATAAATGCCGCCAAACTTGACTCACTCATTCTTAATTCCATTCCCACTGAGGAGACTAAAAAAAATATTTATTTTCTCGGCCAACTATTGATTTGAAGCAACACATTAGCATCGAGGTTTGTTTGCAATAAGCAAAAAATTAGGCCTGTAAGTCTTGATGTGGGTATAGAAACACACAAAAGAAAAACTCCTGAGTAAATTTTAATGAAAAACCCCTTTAATTTAAATAATTTTGACAAAAAAATATTACGGAAATTGAATACATTTTTAATCAAAAGAATATTTTAATTATTTTGGCATGACTTAAATGTAATTCCTCTGTATGAGCCGGAGGCCGCGGTTTCGATTCCTGCTTTGCAGGTTAAGTTAATTAAAAAAAAGACATTTAACACATTTTTCACTTGAATAAAACAAATTCAACTAAAAACTTTAATTAATTAATTAAAATTTAATTACATTTTATTTTATTTGTAAATGGAATTTCTACAATCAACCACTTTGGGAAATTCAATACAAAGTCGAATTGTATTATGCTGCCATTAGCAGAAACCAATTGAGAATTACACCAAAAATTAGAGGATTCAAATAAACAACGAGCAAACAAGTTAAATTCTTTACTTACTGTAACCTGTCTAAAGTCAGTCACCGGTCGCGTCTGACCGACAAAATATTAAAAACGAATAAAAAAAATTGCTTTTAATGGCATTTTCCATTTCCATTTCCATTATCAGTAATCGCTGGTCAACTGCTAAAATCGCACAAAAAATATTTATGTAACACTTCTTACAATGGAATTGTTGATGAGTTCCTTGACAGGACATCAAAGAGGAAAAATATTTAATTATCAGGGAAACATTTGGCCTTCCAGCTTTAATCTGAATTTTGGCCACACTAAGCCACTTGACTTTAAATTTTGAGAATTTAGTTCCGTAATAAAAATAAATAAATAATTCCGGTGTAAATAAAGTAAAAATTAAAAGTTTATTTTATTTTCTCTGTGACAATTTACATGGATTGCGATATCCTTGAAATACTTAAAATCAAATATTGTGATATTGGAAAATAATTTTAGCTGCCAAATTTACTTCGAAAAATTTATTAAAAGAAAAAAGGATAGGAAAAGTTTTCAGTTGTTGGGCATGGCAGGAGTTGTATTGTGAGAAAAGGAGCAGTTTTGCAGTTCTTTCTTATTTGTACAGTGTGTATTTAAAGTAATCCTTGATTAATCATTTGGTTTAATGTGGGGTTAAGCTGGTCGAGATGGCTGCCGAAATATTTGGAGCTGTAAGAAAACTCATCAGTAGAAAATCAATCCCAAAACCTTTTTGTGTTATCGCCATATCCAGAAAAAGCTATTGAAAACTTGAAAAGGACAATCACAGTAAGCCCTCAAAAACTTTTAGCTTAACAACACAACAAACAACACAATGCAAAACAAATAAACTGTGAGAGTATCATATTGCGAGAATATAATAAATTTATTTATTTAACCCGAGTTAATGCTTATAAAGGAATTTCGGTTCTACATTTTTATCGAATACGAGTATATATCGATTAACAAATTTTCATCAGAAAAGCACGTTCTCTTCATGTTTAAAGATATATTTTTTTAAATAGTTTTTTCTAATTTTACTACAATAACTATATGAACTACAATATATATAAACTTCGAAATTATTTTATTAAATTAATTACTTAAATGTACAAAACATTTTAATTAGACATCTGAGGCTAAACTTTGAACTCAGAAACAAGATTGAAGTTTGAAACCGCACTTCAGACGATATTTTCATATGAATTGAAATGATTCTCACGATGTTGGCATTACTGAAAGCATGTTTCCATCCTCAACAGTTTCATGTATTTTAATATTTAATATAATTTTCTAAGAGAAGGATCGTATCATTTTCTTTTGATGAAATTTAAATAACAATAAGTTTTTCAGCAGACTATGTTCTCCGTATATGTGTATGAGTTTTGACAGCAGAGAAGTTAACAGCTGTTCATCATCTGATGAACTTAAGTCATCCCAATGCTAATTTACTATGATTTAAGAAGAGCAGATCATATTTGATTAGCATTATTCACATCTTAAACTGAGTGATAATAAAGACCGGATTTTCTGACTTACTGCTATTTCTTTATTTACTTTTTTTCTCTTTTTTTTTGCGTGTAGGATTGAAGTTTTTTATATTTTAGAAAAGGATTAACACCTGATCCAAGTACGTCACAAATATTCATCTTATATGTCTTAATAAATATTTATGGCAATCAGTTTTGCGACCACTCAAGAGAAGAATCGAAAAGGTGTTTGAATTATTATACATTTTTCCTCCTGATATGGTGTGACCATTTGGGGGTTAATTGCATCTATTTAAAAATCATTCAGCTGAATTTTTTCTAAATGTAGTTTTAGTTGCGTTATGCGATAAAAAAAAGGAAATCGAGAGAAAAAGGAAAAGTTAAAAAATTCTTGATTATTAAACAGTTAAAGAGTGAGACGTACGTGACAACAACTTTTAGCCATTCTTTAAAAATAATACTCTTGTGAACCGGCATAAAGGAAAGCGAAAGGATATAGAGGTAATACCTTTTTTTTAACAATGTTTACAGTGAAGCTTGCTGCGACGAAAAAATAAAAAAAAAATTCCATGCATCAGTGAGTTCATTTTACTTACAATTTTAAGCCATTGGAATTTTTCCACTTTCCATAGCTATCGACATTATTTTATATCCTTTATAAAGTCCTTTGAAAAGAGCACAAGATAATAAGATGAAAAAAATGCGAACGATTGATCCTTAACTTGATAGGCATAAAGATTTTGAGAACGAATTGTTATTCATTGATATGTAGAATATACAAATTATTTGGCTGTTTGTTTTTAAATTTTAATTCGAAAGCTTTTCATCTTTTCATACATTTAATAAGAATGCGTTCAGTGAAAGCGGAATTTAAAGAAGTTCGCTTAATGCATTTTTTAATTAAAAATGTAAATTATTATAATCTTTTTAATGCCCGATATTAATCAAATAAAAGAAGTAAAACTTCTAATCCATTTTCATTCACTTTCTACCGAAAAATATTTTATGAACTTGAAAAGAGTACATTTTCACATTCATCTCGCACACGTCAAGGCAAATTACAGTCCACCTGGGCAATCAGAGTAATTGTGAAAAAAATGATCCTTTTAATAAATCGGAGAGAAATTTTTCAGCAAGGATTGCAATCCATAAGATATTTTTCAACAGAAGACAAAAGAAAAGCTGACAAACGTCTATGCAGCTTTGGGTTAAAACTGCATGCAACTGATATTTTCCTAAAGGATTTTTATTTTTTACATGCCTTTTACTTTTTCCCATCAGAAATATATTGTAACCAACTGCTAATGATAAATTGAACGATGATTGAAGAACATAAAGGCAAACAAGTTATTATAAAGATGCTTCAATTAGAATTTAAGTGGCAGATTTATCTACAAAAGAGTCAAATTACAATAAACAAAAAATAAACAATAACAATAAACAGAAAGATTCTTCATCATGGAATGATTAAATATTTCAGGGCGTAAGAAATTTAAATAAAACTTTTTATAGGTATAGGAGTTTAATTTAAAACGCTTTAATCAGCTTATAAAACATTGCTTGAAGCCAGTTGGTTCCAGTATTTGGTTACTGTATATAAGCTGAAAGGATCTGGGCACAATCGGACCTGGTAAATCCTGTCTAATCGAACAGATGATTATTATTGTCCATATACTATGTATATGGGCGCCTTCCCATTTTAAATTTAGTGGATAAAACTTTTTGGATCGGCCATTTACATTTATTGAACGAAATATTTGATAGTGTATAATAGTGTTTTCACCATTTTAAAATCTTTTTTGAATTGCTTTAAAGTAGATTTTATGAAATACAACCTTGTTTTATACAGTACATATTCAGTGCTACCAAGTTAGAAAGCTTGAAAACAGCTGATAATTCATTCATATTCACAAATATTCATTCACAAAATGTAAAATTATATCAATTTTAGAACACATGTTTAAAATTTCTTATTTTTTATATAAACAATAATAGCTGATAGTACAGTTTGTTAAATAAATGTGGGAAGAATAATTACAACAAACACACCTATTTCTACAAAAAAATTATTTTATCGTTAACAAATTTATTTTACAAACTGTATTATAAAACCTGATTTTTACCAAAATTGTATATAAACGCAAAATCAGCTGTTTGTAGGTTTTAAGTTAAAACCAGGTTTTAACTTTAGGTGTAAAAACACTATAACTGGAAAATCTGTTTTATATATAGAAAAATAATACAAGCAACAGTAATTAATATTTTATTTCAAGTGTACGTAATTTAAATTTTTTTCTATTATTCTATATTGCTACTTTTCTATTTTGCTATTTTTCTATGTTGAAATTAAAATTATTGTTACGTTTACACTATTGCATAAACATTTATAATTGCTTTATTCGTTAAACGCAATAAAATAAGATCAATTTAATTCCTTTCGCTTACTTACACACTCTACACTTATTATGCCGACTTTAACCACTTTTTATTTTACACGGTTGTTGACTTATCAATACTTCACACCACAATGCTGTTTCCGATATCGACTCAACGATCGCATTTCCTTTACTGAATGCCAATCGCACAATGATCGCTGTTTATATTCGACCGGATACAGTCGTGAAGTTTCCGCTTGTGATCATTTCTTTAAACCTCTGTAGCAGCAGCAAAACATTGCAAAATAACTTACAGCTGGCAATGCCACAGCAGTACAGTTTGAAACCTTATGAAAAATTACAATTTAAATAACAAAAATAATAAACACAAACAAACAATAACTAACAGCGCAGAGTTTGTATGCTATTGAATGACTACTACAATAGTTAGTAGGAATCCTTTAGAAAATATTATTTTTAAATATTTTTAAAGCTGCAGTTTTCCACCTTAATTTGAGTTTTTTTTTAGTTCCAATATATTCAATTAAGTAGCATTAGCTGGCATTTAATGCTGAAAATAATTTTATTGCTGCCATCTCGAATTTACTCCTTCGCTGTTCCAACTTAAGCCTTCTTTAAAAATCTTTTGCGATAAACTATTCAAATATGTATGCACCAGTGCCTTTAAATTAATGTTTGGTGACCTAAGTTGATTTTTTATTACCCCCTTTAAAACTGTAACCCCATTCTGTTAATATTATTCTGAATTCAACAGGATATTAAGGAAAAGATTCTTTTTGTAAAGTTAACCATTTCATAATCTAACAGGATTATAGGAAATGACGAAGGTGTTTCCATATGAAAAAGCATACATTTTTAATTTCAAATGAAACTATTGGGAGGAAATTGAAAAAAAAATTGACCGACCATTTATTTTATGCTGCTCTCTTTGAATTTCTTTTGTATCCTTTTCTAACTGTCATAAACAAAGCCAGAGGTATTTAAAAGACAACCTTAAGCTGTTTATTGTTTATTCCCCTCCATTCTTTTTTCTTCCTTTTTTTCTGGCTTGCAGTAAAAGTCCGCTTTAAAAGAAGCAGAATTAAAATCGGTCAATCTGCTATAAGCTTTTCGGCACGAGGAATGCCTTTAATATCAAATAAAAAACTCCAGTGTATCCTTTTTATATATGAGGGATTTACAAATCGAAATACAGGAGACAAAAACTTCCATAGTTTTTCGTTAAAACACGTAAGACTTTTAAAATTAGATTTTTTAAAATTTTTAAAAATGTCTTTATAAAATTTAAATTCGTTTTTATTTATGTAGACATACTTTAAAAAAATAAATTATCGTATCAGCTGAAAGGATAGCTAGCCTCGGCAATACTTCTGTTGGACCTTTTCTGTGCTGGAATAGAAATTTAAATGGATTTACATTTTATATCAATTCAAATTTATTTCGCATAATCAATTGCAAAATTTATTGCCGGAGTAGTGCTGTTAAAGCATCGTCTATTCAATATACTTATAAAAATTAAAATTTGAAAAAATTTTAACTCTTGAAGCGAAAATTCGCTCCATATCCTTCGTTTCGCATTTCTATCAACTTCTTGAGTAAATGACTTTTTTTCACAATTCTTGGATTAAATTCTTTTTTCGTTTTGATTTAAGAGCCGTGTTAAAATGGCTGATGTGGAATTTCTCACACAATAATGATTTGACTGACACACTTTCCGACACGTGCGTGTCCTTTTAATACAAAATGACCAAAAGTTTTCATTAAGGGGAACGGCAGAAACACTTGTGTGTGAAAAATGTCATTTTGTTTTAATTTGTATAATTCCTCTTCCAATCCCCATCTCCCCATCTCCCCATGTGAAAAAGGTATCGATGCGAGTTTTACTGAAATTAATCGTCCTTCATTTTCAATGTCATTCATGCTGAGCATGAAGAGAAGCATGAAGAACAACCACAAGAATAAAATGTGGCTTCTGCTACACAGTCACCAGATTAAATAATTAATAGTTTTAGAATTAAAATATAATCAGTTGTTATTAAAACACAATATTAATAATAAATATTTGAATGTTTTGATGGTGGCGTAGGACAGGATACATAAATAAATTTTAATTAATTTTACGGCATGAGCCAAGTTTTTTAAAATTTATTTTTCTTTTTGGCACAAAGAAATTTGATTCAAATTTCAAGAAATTTTTTAATTAAAAATTATATTAAATTGCAAATGCATTACAAATTTGCTTTAAATTTATATGTAGTCAAAAGCAATATTCTGCCGCTCTGTCTGAAACTCATATTTTAAAGCCCATTTCATACGAGAAAAATTTTATTAAATTTTTTGTGTCGAAAACACAACTCGTAAAAATTTATTGTATTCACAACGGAACGAAATTTGCAACCGCATAACTTTAAGTTTCATTTTTATAAAACTTTCTAGGCTGTACAACTTTTCACGGTTTCGGTATTGCATTACCTAAAACACATTTCATTTCATTCATGCTCATTTTCCAATTAATTACAATATATTTTTCACAATAAAAAGATATTTTCAAAACTCATTTCCGGTTTAACATTAAAGCTTTAAGACCTTTTTTATTACGTGAACTTTTAGAAAATATTAAATGCGAGAAATACATCTCTCTTATATGAACATGCCCCACTGTGCGTTTGTGTGCCCGTAAAATTAGCTTCGGCAGGAATGGCAAGGAACAGTGGGTTCTTCAAGGTTACCTTAATGCCCATTATTATGAAGCCTGAGTAGAGCGAATACTCATTGTTTACGGGGATAGCTGAAGGAGAAATTTTAGTATACAAGCATGTAGAAATACAACTCTGTAATTATGCGACTTTGCTTCTTCTTTCCTCTCTCATCTTTAAACTGAAGACTTTGTAAAGTAAACTTGGCTTGTTTAATAAATTTAGCACAGTAGGCTACACGACTGCAAATGCTGATGGGTGCCGTTTTAGACCTGCGGCCGTGCTAGTTTGAAAGAGGCAGCGAAAGCCCAGAGAGATGAAATGGAATATTTCAATAATTTTGCATTTGAGAAAAATAAATTATTTTTGTTTAATAAATAATAAAGAGAGCATGAGAGTAACACACATATTTTTATCTCAGGCTACTGTTCATACCACATAATTAATATCATTTGTTTGTTAAATCAGTATTATTTTCTTTACAACTTTGTAATTTCGTTACAGCCTTCCTTTAAGTTTTATATTCTCAGCCTCTCAATATTTATCAATATTCCACTTATTCCCCTTCTCTGCCATATTTTATGCGACTGCCTTAATCGCTTGTCTCTCCATCACAGTGTTACGGTGAACCCATCGATGCAGTTGAATTGTGGCATTGTGGGAGTGTAAACAACTTTCATCACTTAGTGTGATTAAAAAATATCAACATTTATTGGAAGCAGCTGCACTCATGCACACAAATTCCAGGTTTAAATGCTTAAAACATATATTTTATTTTTTCCTTGAATGAGTGTATGAATATCCAATAACCCACAGCCACAAACTCAAATGATAAACTTTTATACGTGTCTCTTTTACCGAGTCTACGAATAATTGCGTTACCCAGCAAACAACTCGAATACAGTATGTTGCTCGCACGATTAATAGCGATGAAATATTTCTCATTCCTCTAACGAATTAACGCAATTATTGACTTTCCCTTCTTCACTTACATTTATAATGAAATTTTCCCTCTTCCTGTGGAGAACTGAGAGACAAATGTGGTGAAATTGTGCTCTTGGCAAAGAGAACATGTTTTAGGGACTTATTTTAGACTACTGATTGTAAAGGCAATACTAATTGCAGTTGGAGATATGCAAGCAAAGTAGTTGTCCTTTGGAATATACTAACCTTCTTTGGCAGACCTTGATTGGCTGAACCAAATAAGAAACATTAATAATCGATGGCCGGAACTTTTCCATATCAATGCAGATGTCGAACAATTGCATACAACGTATTCATTAAGGTATGAGTTTGTTTAAGGACAAGCACTGTTGATGTAGATATAAAACATGGCAATCTGAAATAGGAACACAACTAAGCACACATTGTCCAGAATCACATGCTACACAACTTACTTATAGATTGATGAATTGTAATGATTTTACAGAATGCTGTCTGTAACCATTTCCTAGCCAAAGGCTGGACTACAGACTGAATGAAAAAAATATATCACAGCAAATTGGAATACGACATCGTCAATAGTCATTAGATGTGTCATGAATATAATTGTTATTGTTATTGTTGCTACGAGTGAATATTGTTAAAGCATTGAAGTGCCAGGAAATAATTTACACCTTTTGAACACACTCCTTTGGCGCCCTTCCTTATCAGTATGCTATCGGTGAGGTAGAGATAGTAAAATGTTTGCAAATTAACAGCTTAACTGCGCCTGGTGGGCCACCAGAGGCGCTTTATTCTCCCATTCTGTATTCCGCTTTGACTTTACCATCCCCTTAATTCCAGTACAATGCATTCCATGACTTGGAATTTTCACCCGCGTAGAATTAAAAACATTTCTATATTTTGCCGATCTACCATTTGATCTCAACGCATTACGCCAACTCTGAGATACTTTTCTATCTCTACTATATTCTTATCGCTTGCCCACAAATATCTTCCATGGACAAAAATTTTTTTTACTACCGGCATAACAGCCTGCACGGCAGAGTAGAGGTCCTCGCCCCGATACTGCTACGATAAATCAAATCAATATTATAGAAAGCGGGAAAGTATTAAATAATGAAACTGATTCCAGATGGCAACACCTCTGATGCCTCTTTGAGATGAACTCCATGTTTAAAGCGGGAAAGTATTAAATAATGAAACTGATTCCAGATGGCAACATCTCTGATGCCTCTTTGAGATGAACTCCATGTTTAAAGCGGGAAAGTATTAAATAATGAAACTGATTCCAGATGGCAACACCTCTGATGCCTCTTTGAGATGAACTCCATGTTTAAAGCGGGAAAGTATTAAATAATGAAACTGATTCCAGATGGCAACATCTCTGATGCCTCTTTGAGATGAACTCCATGTTTAAAGCGGGAAAGTATTAAATAATGAAACTGATCCCAGATGGCAACATCTCTCATTCCTCTTTGAGATGAACTCCATGTTTAAATTTTTCTACTTTTGCTCCAAGCGTACTCCCTGATACTTTAGATATTTCATAGGCAAGTGATTCTTCGGTGAGAGCTACATTGTCATGGATATCTTCTTGAATATTAAACCTTGTTTGCATAACTAATATTTATTTAGTACACTCATGCCCAGCTTTCATAAACCATCTGGTATTCCTATCACGAACTATTTTCGCATGCACTGAACCTTCACCTTTTTTTAATTTAATCATCATTTTTTATTGCATTATGTTTTGCCCAATAGACGACTGTTATGTTTGTTAATCCCGTGCATGCCGAGCTTGCTCATCTATGGGCAAGTGAGTATGCCCCTCCTCTCGACCTAACGTAACTTTACCTACAGAAGAGCTTACCTGAAGATGTTTTGTAATGTTTAATCGTATCCATCTGAATTCGTTTCATATTCGTATGGAGGAATATATAATTCATGTGTGTGTGTGTTCGTTATATAAGGAGTGCACACACATCTGACTTGCTGCGCTTGTGTGCGTAACACATACATGCACCTCATTTTATAGTAAACGAAAAAGGATAGACTCGCTGAAGTTAAAATATTTCTTGATTCTTTAAAAATTGTTAACTAAATTGAAAATATATGCTGTGTAGAGAATTATCGGTTAAGAAGAAGCACATGGAAATCAAAATGAAAATGGAAAATTGCATTTTAATAATATCCTTAGAAGCGAATATTGCCTTTTACATTTTTATCATACTTATGAAGGAAGACGCACTACTATCCTTGTGTAGTGCGACCACAAAATGAAAAGTCTGCCAAATTCTTGATGACATTAAAAATTATTATGAAATGAAGAGAGAAAGCATGCAAACAAATAAAATAAAATTATGCGAAATTAAAAATAAATTGAAACTAAAATTTATTTCCAATAAATGTTTTTATTGCATCAAGTAATAATTTTATTGCGTTCGGCAGGATGTGTGTGTATTCAAAAAATAAATAAATAAATTTTTTCCGAAAATGCCGTTGAATACATTACATATACTTTAAAACCATATTTCACAGTAGGGCACTCAGTATTTGCTTTCTCATATGAAAGAGCATGAGTTCGAATTCAAATGACAAGATAATTTTATTAATTTTTTAATGGCAAGTTTACTTGAAATTGTTTTTATTAAATATGTTTAACTTTTAAAAAAGTAAACTTTACATTATTCTTAATTCTGCATAGAGCGCATCACCCTCAGCTGGGAAAATAGAAATACAAAAATAAAAAATTTCAATAGTGGAAATTCAGACCGACTTTATTCTTGAGTACAAATAAATTCAAATATTTATCGTGTCCTTTTGTATAAAATTATTTTTCCTTTGTCTCAATTTTTCATGGCCATTTTTTCATTGGTTGCGTGATTAAGCATTGCGTTCTGTAAACCATCGCCAACTAGTTTGGAAGGATAATTCCAAAAACTGGCCAAGGATATGGAGTTTGACATTTTCTTTCAACTCTTTAATTTTAAACGAATACTTTATTTTACTAAATTATGATTATTAGAAAAACAAAATAGATTCATATAGAATAAAATCAGCTTCTGTTATAAAGTTTTGAAAAACTTTTGCTTGCGAATTCTGAATTGTTTTTTGCAAATGGAGGAACTGAATAGAAGGAGAAGAAATAGAGGAGAAGAAAATCACGCCATCGTAGCAGCTGAAGACGAATTCTCGTTTAGTAGCCCTGTCTATTTTTGATAAGGATTATCTTACCAAATTATTGTCCTCAACAACAACAAAAAAGCTGAAATCGTCCACCGGAAACCATTTGATGATAGAATGTAACAAAGCAATTTTTTATTCCGCACATTTCCTAATTAAATATTTACAATAAAATCGATAAACTAAAAAAAAAAATTTCTTACCGCAAAAAGTTGGTCACAGAGAATTTAATGAAATCTGTCGGTCTGCAACAAAGAAAAGTCTTTTGCTGCCCACCGCAAATTAATTTGTGGCCTGTTTGTTCTTTCACATTTCGCTCACTTTTAATGGGCATGTTGATGCCACGTACGATGAATAAATGTCATCCACACATGAGCCATTGATGTCATAAGTCAGGCAACTCCATTTCTGCGAAATTTCAAAGTTTTTTCTTTTTTTATCTCCAATCATTTAAAATGCACTATTAATTTTATATATTTATAAGTTTTTATATTAAAAATTGCTTTTAGTCACAAGAGCAAATGGAGCAAGTCCACTTTAAATTTAGAGAGTTATCCGCTCAATAAGAAAAGATTACAACAGTGCCAAGGAATTGTTCTGGGTGTGAGAAATGTGCCCATGTATCGGACGTTTCCTTTTTAGAGGGGTATCAGCAGGAAGGGATTATTACAAAGAAATTAAAGTAAATTAATCTGATTTGAAACGAACTTCTGAAAATGGCCATTCAGGATTAATAAGGATAAGAATTACTGCAAAGAAAATTTCTCCTTACATTACAACGTTACGAAAAGCAATTGATTGATTGTTTGCTGGTTTGCTGGCCAATTAGATACTGGCCAGTGAAGCAAACCCGTCAAACTCTATATATTCATGATCGAACTCTATATATAGTGCTTGTTGGCGTCAAAAATCAGTCAAAATCTTTTTTAAAATTCTCACATATTTGCATAATTTAAGCCAAGCTAAATATTTATTCCCGTTTTGATAACCGCCCCCTTTAAGAAGCGGCAAGAAGGCGTAGTGTTTTATTGGCATAAGACATATTCAGCTCTTCCAGAGTAGGTGTATGCAGCTGCGGTTTTGTCTACTCAGTAATGTTGGATAAATACTCGTATAGCACAGGGGTCACTGTGAAGGGAAAACCTCACTACGAAGTTAAATGCGTTATAATAAATCCCGTGAAAGCAGCTGGTTACATCTGTCAGAATAATTTCTATGAACAATTTAAAGTTGTTACCTGCGCTCGAACCCAAATTAGTTCCCCGCTCCAAACTTACTATTTTTCATTTGCATTTTAAAAATATTCTTTACACAAATCCATTGCGTACAGACAACATTAATTTGAAAGGACAATTCCAAAAACAGCTGTTTAGCGAGGAAAGTAAGAACTTTGACAGGAATCTCACTGTTGAACTCTTCCCTGCGAAAAAAAGATATAATTTTATTGAAAAAACTTTTTTCTCTTTTTTTTCTCGTTTTGGCGAGAATATGAAAATTATTAATAGGTGCCTTTAGGGCGAAATAGTTGTCGCCTGGAAAAATATTTAAAATGTTTTTATATAAGATCTACATCAAAAACAACAAATTTTTTCTTTTATTTTTTAAATGTAAATTAAAGAGGTGACAATTCTCTCTCGCTCAGAAGGCCGTTGAAATAAGTCAGTTGCAGTCAGATAATAATTCTAATTCTTCACTTCAATAATATTACACTGTTCTAGTGACATTACTTGTCATCTGCTCCTAAGCCAGTAAAAGCATTTTAAGCCTGCCCTCGTATCTGTTTTAGTAACACACGTTTTATTAAAAAACAAATATCGATAATTGTGGGAATTTGGAAACTTTAAACAGAAGTTCAGTTAAAAAATTTCAACGTACGCATGTAAATGGGGCCAACATACAGTTAAAATAAGAATCTTTAGTGTGTGTGTGTGTGTGTGTGTGTATGCTAGGAGCTAGTACAAATGTTTGTGGTGTCTTTTAAATGCAATGATTTTCAATATCAATGTCCGATGTTGTTATAATTATTGTAAAAGCGCCTCCCCCTCTTTTACTTATATATGCCGTTGCCTCAGTTCAGAGCATTCTATTGGACTTGATTTAATAATTTAAATTAGTGGTAACATACTCACCTATTTTCGCATATGGCCTTAATCCCACTTGAAGGCAACAATGTGTGACCGCCTATTTTATTGTTCTGTTATCGTAGTGAAGTAGAGAAATTTTAAAATTAAATTAAAAAAAATAAAACGCAAAATATTTGTTAATGTCCTTTTGTCCTTTTGTCCTTTTGAATGGATTAGATTTACTCATTTAACGAATAGACTTCAACAAGTTAAGAACCTTTTAAAAGTACTAAATTATTGAAAACGAGTGGAATCTGTGCAAAATTATATATTGCTGGCGACAATAAAGTGAAACTGATAAGGAAAACACAAATTAAATGCCGAAAAAAAAGTTGTTGCAACAAATTAGTGCCATGAAGAGATAAAAAAATTTCGAAAATGTCGATCAAGAAAAGATAAAGAAAAGAAGTGCTGTTGAGAAAAAAAATTTAATTATATTAAAATTATTTATTAAAAATTTCTTTATTGACAAAAATTAGTATAAAAAGGTACATATAAAAAATACACTGAAAATAAATTGAGGTTAAAAGAAAAAATTAATAAATTTATTATACGTTATGATTTCTTCTCTAAAGTTTTGCTTACTTTTACTGAAACAAAAAATCTTGAAATTAAACTTGAAATAAATTGTTTTTAAAGTATACAAATTGCACAATTATTTTAGATAAAATCAACATCTCCCACTGATTCACAGTGTCTTCGCGATGGCGCCCAGACTTGTAATCTAGACTGTTGTAATACGGAACGAAATAATGACTAAATTTTTCCCTCTGAGTAATTGACTGTACGAACAAAAGTTTTCCACAAACATTTCAAACTCTAAACGCAAACATATTGGAAATCCGAAGGAATTTTACCTACCAAAAATTTAATCCTTGAATGCCAAATCTCTGAGATATTTTTTGCATGGTTAACGTAGTCGGAGATTCAAAACCACGAAATTTCCAGAAAATATATTACATATTTCATTAATTATTTATATCACGATATAAATTGTTTTTCTAGATGCACGGTTTTGCACTTTAGGTAATTCCATAGAAAATTATTCATTCATATAATGAACTTTTTCATTGTACAAGAAAACTACTTCATTAATGAAATGTAAAAGTTCATAGATTCACTGATATTGCTGCATCCCACAAATTAAATATCAAATAGAATTCTTGCAAATGTTGTTTACAGGACATAAAGGAGTGTGATAATAGGTATGAGGAATTTATATACTGATACCTCTATACTATTCATCAAAGTGTACGACTTATGTGAATTCGCTAACAATGCTATATGAAATCGGTTGCGACGAGAACTACACTGGTAGTACTTATTTAATGCCGAAACCGACTTTATTTACGACTTGCATTTTAAGCTTAAAATTCATATTTTATTACTCACTTTTTAGTATTTCGATTCCACTTTATTTAATTTTCACTGCTTGTTGGTCAATGGATCAAGCAGCTAAGTCTCAATTGCAAGCGGCGACTTCCTAGTCGAATGGCGCAAAGATAAGAAAGAAACGAGTGGAAGAGCAGCAGAAGTTTTGATAAATTTTTTTTGAATACATTTGCATGATTATTTTCCTAGGATTATTATTATACGAAAGGAAAATTCTGCTGTTTTCCAAACTGATATTATAAAGAATATTTGCTTTTCAGCATTTTGCAATTCAAACTTGAGAAAAGAATGAAATAATTTGAAATTTTCGTACCGAAACGTTTTCACATCAAAAAAAATTGTTAAGTGAGCTCTACAATCCTTTCCTCACTTATATATTGTAACTGCGATTCACACTAAAGGACGAATTTACAAGTTCAGCCGACTCCACTCCCATTTTAATGTAACCGAGTTGTGTTTGGCTTAAAATGAGAAAGAAAAAAAAAAAATTTTAGCTAAAAAGCATTTTGCTTTTAAGTCTCTCAAAGTAGACGTTTTAAATAATTAATGGAAAAATATATTCAGTTCATTTAAATTCCATTTCCAGATGCAGTCGAATATGCAGCCATCAAAATATGTCGGCCTCGTGGCCGACTTAATGCCCAACATCAAGCTGATGAAATATTCAGGTTTATTTATGCATGCATTCACTGGTGGTTCTGCTCTTTTCAAAAAGATCTACTCCTCCATTCATTTGGTATTAACAATAACGCAGTTCGTGCTCATACTTGTCAACATGGCACTGAATGCTGAAGAAGTGAACGAATTGTCCGCGAACACAATTACCGCACTCTTCTTTGCACACTGTGCTACGAAATTCATTTATTTGGCTGTAAATCAAAAGAATTTCTACAGGTGAGTGTTTGGGAATTTTTAAGCTTTTATTGGTAAAACAGCAAGCATGTGCATGTGAAATTATAGTATCCCTGCTTAATGAATGGTGTCGGGAGGGAAAATGAAACTGTGTTTATTGTTGGTTTTTAATTGTCGCTTGTGCATTTAAGTTTTCTGCTGTAACCAGTATGTGTCTGCCTGCCATATCCGAAATAGCATAAAAGGAAATTGAAGAAGTAATTTTTTGTTTTACATTATTATCATTCGTTATCTTTTACTTTATGCTTCAATCGTCTCATCATACAACTAAACTTGTGTGACATGGGCAGGACATTAAACATTTGGAATCAGGTCAATTCTCATCCATTATTCGCCGAGTCAGATGCACGTTATCATTCAATCGCTTTGGCCAAGATGAGGAAATTGTTTTTCTTGGTAATGCTGACAACCGTGGCCTCAGCTGTGGGTAAGTATAAGCCAAGTGACAACGTGACGCACGTCCTTTACGGAGCTAATTAAATAAATATGCTTCTACTACAGCCTGGATAAGCATCACTTTCTTTGGCGAGAGTGTGAAGTTTGCCTTAGACAAGGATACAAATTCTTCAATGACTGTGGAGATACCACGTTTGCCTATCAAATCATTTTACCCGTGGGATGCCAGCCATGGCATATTCTACATGATATCATTTGCTTTGCAGGTCTATTACTTGCTCTTTTCCATGGTACACTCGAACTTGTGTGATGTGTTGTTCTGCTCCTGGCTGATATTCGCCTGCGAACAACTGCAGCATCTCAAGGGCATAATGAAACCCTTAATGGAATTGTCGGCCTCTTTGGATACCTATCGGCCCAATTCGGCAGCACTCTTTCGTTCTCTGTCTGCCAACTCCAAGTCAGAGCTAATCATTAATGAAGGTTAGTCAAGCATCGGCCCTCACAAGCACAATTTACTGCCCGACTACATAAGTAACTGCCCTCTAATATAATAATAATTATAATATAAATTTTATAAGGAAGTTTATTGTTCATAATTCAACTATATTTTTAATGCATTTCTGTAGAAAAAGAGCCACCTAATGATCTGGACATGTCCGGCATCTACAACACAAAAGCTGATTGGGGTGCTCAGTTTCGGGCTCCCACAACACTACAAACATTCAACGGCATCAATGGTGGCAATCCGAATGGTTTGACAAAGAAGCAGGAAATGATGGTTCGCAGCGCAATCAAATATTGGGTGGAAAGGCATAAACATGTTGTCAGGTAAGGTGTTGACCCAAACGCAGTCACATTCCTCAAAGAAAAATTCAATTAATGAAGCTGACTTTCCACATCGTCCTAAACTTATGTTCGTTCGCTTGTGACGAATGAAAGAGGAAACAAACGAAATCAAAAATGGTTTTTACATTAAGGGCGGAAGGAAACAGTTGTTTGTTGTTTACGGAAATTGAAATTTAAATTATGTACACAACAACATTGTTTAAGACTTCGGCAAAATCACTTACTTGCCATAAACGAATAAAAATTTATAAATAAATTCGGAAAATAAAATTCGATCAAATTAGATAATTGAAACGTAAAATTATATAAAAAGAATTTAATTAAATAGCAAATATTATTATGTTATAAAATAATTGAATAGACATGTATCAGATACGAATTCCAATGATTTCTTTTATCGCGTTGGCTTGGACTTCGCATATGTACCTTATTTGCTTTTATTGGCCACCTTTAATTGCCCTCTATATTATTTTTATGGCTAAATAACTTCACGTAATTACGCATTTCCTTTAAATACATAAATATAATTTTTTATACAAATATACGAGTACATTATGCTGTCTCTAAGCGAAATTCAAATACAGAGAGAGAGAGAGAGAGAGAGAGTGAGGGAGTGTGAGTGCTATAGATAGTTCACTAAACACTGAAATATAATTTACTGAATCTGGTCTCAACCACGGTTTCCAATCAAAATTTTTATTTGCAGAAAATTTTTAAATACGATTCGACTACTTTGAATAATTAGACTTCAATGTATGTTTGTCATGTTATGAAAAGTGATAACAACTTGGCGTTTTCTTGAAAAAACGTCAAGAAAAACGATAAGGCCTTCTGCTAATGGCTATTAACATTGCTGTACGGGTATGTGATCGATTTTTCCACAACTACGAGGCAAATAACACACAACATAAATGGCATGCGATTCTATCATATTTCAGAATCCCAAAATAGGGCGAGAAAATAAATGGCTCAGCTGTACAATGAAACAGCTGTATAAAAATTTTCTCATACAATAGTAAATTGAATATCCATATTCATTTGACAATTGGTTGATGAGTTCGTAAGAAAACTGCTCATGCTCAGGGGCCAGACAATTAAACAAAATTTATGGGCACAATTTCTGTTTTGCTTAACCAACAAAACAATTAATTAATTATTGCAAAGCATCTATACAAGCCGATGGAAATTTGAAATAGAAGTTATTGGAATTTGATTTACATAAAAATTCAATATTTGTTGGTTCGTTTTCAATACACATACAGGGGGTTCGGCGAAAAGGTATACTAGTTTTGAAAACATTAGTTTTGCCAGTTCACATTTAGCAGTCGTGACGTAGAGAGGGGGCAAATTTTTTAGGGGAAAATATTCGATAAACCAACGTGCTTTAATCGTTAAAGCATTTTAGCAAAATCGGTCATCGCTTACTGAGACGATGAGAACGTTACGTGAAAATTTTGGAACAAACAACGTGCTAACAAGGCGGATTATTTATTGTGCATCCATTAGAAGTGACAGTCTGGTGTAAACTTTGGTAAAGAGGAATCATTTGACCTTACTTCTTTGAAACTGAAAACAGGGTAACTGTTAATGGGTAGTGATATCCTGATACGCTTGAAAGCTTTTTAACGCCACAATTACATGCTTTGGGCTGGATGAATATTTGGTTTCAAGAAGCTATTGCCACATCGCATACAAGCAGGTTTACATTGGAATTACCGTATGACCTCTTTGCCCACCAAGTTATTTCAAGAATTATCTTTTCCGGAGTTTTTTTATTTAGTTGGTGGGGGTATATCAGGAAAACAAGGCTTACGCAACCAAACTAGAAACGCTTGATTAATCAAACTATTTACGAAATTAATGAAATCCCAAGTGGTATGTGTGAGAATGTAATGAAAAATTCCCTCTAAAGAATTCTCATTTGTGAGGCCAACAGAGCGGTCATTTGCCTGATATTGTATTCCATACATAATTGCCGGAATAAAATAAAGTATTTATCAATATATGATTTAAAAATTATAAGCAAAGTTAAATACCTTCCCGGCGGACACCCTGTATTGCGTAATAATTATGTATGCATGTAGATGAACATTAAAAGATATTGAAGAGATTCATATGAAATTATTTAAATATTTAGAACACAATATAGGATTATTGTTGTTTCCTTAAGCTAGTTTGTATGCCTTCCCTTCATGTGGTACTACAAAGAAAATTTATCACACAATGATAATTGTTTTTGCTATTGCCAAAAAACAATTGAGAATTACAAAAGTACAAAACAATCTCCATCTTGCACAAAACATAATTTCTAGGCCTTATAAATGTGTCCAACAAAAATAGTTTTAAGCGAAGTCTCCAACAAAAGAAGTCCAATATTAATACCAGAAGCAAAGTGGCAGCAATTCATTACAGTCAAAAGTTTGCCTTCTTCACCATAATTTTTTTATTGCTTTTTTGTTTATTGTTTTTTTTTAATTAATTACTAGTTTACTTAAAACTCCTGTTGTTACAAGTTCTTCTAAGAAGTTTTAATTAACATAAATTTACTTATTCGAATATCGCATTAAGAAGGCTCCTAATAAAAAAGCAGCGTAAATGAATATTCGTGGTCGAGTAAAGTTAAAAAGAAGTAGGATCCACTTCGTGGAATTCGCTTTCGTAGAAACACATACACTGTCGACAGCAAAGTAAAAAATTTCGTAATTAAGAGAGTTTACTTTGACCAAGTTTACACAGTTTCCTTGTAAACTTTGTAAATTAAATTTCTCTATTCTGAGGCGAAAAGTTCTATTCTACCAAATTTAGCTTAAAATGTCACAGTAACAAATATGTGCAAATACAACTCTGAATTTTTCCAAAAAAAAAGAGAAATAAAGAAACTTTTCGAATACTTCAAAAATCCATATTCCCCTTAATACTCTTATCGCCTCGCATTAATCCTCTTGAAGACTCTGCAAGCTAAAGGAAAAAAAATAGATTAAAAAAAAAAAATAACGAATTATCTAGTTTCGGAAAATTTCGGAAATTGAATTTTCGGACAAATTTTACTAACATTCAAAAAATGTTTCACTCATGCATAGCAAATTGTATAGCCGAAATTAGTTAATGGTTTACTAAAAGCTTTCGCGCAGCTGCTTATTTTTTCAAATGTAAGCTTTTTATTTCTTCGAGTGTAAGTCCAAGTTTTTATTTTCTTACGCAATTTAACATTGGCTGTATAATCCCGACTTAAATGCAGGCAATAGAAGCAAGAGGAAAAAGATAATAAAAACGACAAAAGTTATGAAAGTTTAACAGTGTTGCCAATCAAGTATTTTTAAAAAGCGGCTACATTATGAGTTAAGTATATTAAAAAGTATTAGAGGAAATTAAAAAAAAAAAAAAATTAAATAATAAATAATAATATTCATAAATTTGTAATAAATATTCAATGCAAGGTAATTTTTCGTTATGGCCCTTGACTTGCCGGCCTTAAAACCCACTTCATTTATTCAATTAAATACTGCATTTCACAAACTATTTAATATTAAATAATATAGTAAACAATTTCTAAAATAGTAGAATCCAAAAAGTAGTAAAAAGAAAAAATATTGGAATTTTAAAATAGTTTAAGAGTATTCGTACTTCAGGCTTTTCAATTTCTGCAAAAGCTTTCCCATTTTTTTGGGCAGAACATCCAACAAAGCAAAACTTATTTAATTTATAACAAAAGAAAAAATGATTTCCTTCAACAAAACTTCAAGTACGTTCTTTTCATAAGCAAGACATTGAGGAATAGAAACATTTTTTTTAAGAATTTGCACAAAATAGTATAGATTTTCTTGTTATTTCTGCTTTTGCTTTTAAAATCAGCAACAACAGAAACAACAACCAGAACAACAAACACAGCAAAAACACAAGATAGGAAGCACAGAGACA
The DNA here is from genome assembly GCA_963402855.1 of Ormia ochracea. Lineage (NCBI taxonomy): Eukaryota > Metazoa > Arthropoda > Insecta > Diptera > Tachinidae > Ormia > Ormia ochracea. The sequence continues at coordinate 21,792,328 of OY727105.1, forward strand.
CAAAAAACACTGAATTCTGTAAACAAGAGAGTTGTTAAACTAAAAGCAAATATTGATTTATGTGAAAGGAATGAAAATGAAATGAATACAATATTTCAATATTTGCCAAAATTATTTATTGCTGAACACACACACATACGCACATACGCGCGCACACGCCCACGTAAAGGATATAAAAATCTGTACGCAGTTGTAGGCCTTGATAGAATTGCCCGTAACAAGGACTGGGGGGGGAATGTAAATACATAATTGTGGCATTAAAAAGCACACATTTTGCGATTAAATTGAAATGCTTTTTCCTGCTCGCCATCTGCCGCATGTACGAGTACCCGCATTGGCACTGACGACTTTCTAATACCTTTTTGTTGTTTGTTGTTGTGCATTACAGATTAGTGGCTGCTGTCGGTGATACATATGGCGCCGCCTTACTTCTGCACATGTTGACATCAACGATTAAGTTGACACTGTTGGCGTACCAGGCAACTAAAATAACTGGCGTTAATGTTTACGCTTTTAGCGTTATTGGTTATTTGGGTTACGCCTTGGCTCAAGTATTTCATTTTTGCATTTTTGGCAATCGCCTAATTGAAGAGGTAAGTGATCTAAAAATTCCCAATAACATGAAAAAGTATATTATACGACTTGTTTCCCATTGCACTGTATAAATCTAGAATCGCCATCAGTGTCCTACATGCAATAAATTTTAAAAATTGTATAACATTTTATTCATTTATTTTAGCTTTAACTTTTTTTACAGTTTTTTATTTATTTATTTTGGTTTTTTTTTAAACTATGAGACAATTTTGCTGGCCGAAAGGGTTTATTTATTACAGACTTTAAATCAGCTGTCGAGTATATCCCAAAAGCGATATGCTCTTCAGACACACATCTACAGTGTGTCAGTTTCCTTTTTTCCAAAATTTTACTGAAAACGTCTATTCAAGCCATACAAAACAATAATTTTATACAATTAGCAAATATATGAATTAGCATAATGCTGGTGTCCAGTAAACTGCTGCACTCTACCCCACTCTACTGTTACCCGAAACAGAAATTACAACCAAAGTCTTGGCAAATTAACCAGACGGCAAAATTACATCAATTACATAACTTAAATCCGGTTTCATAAATAAAAGGAAATTTTTCTTTGTTCGATCTATACGAGAGTGGTTCAAAAACAGTATGAAGCATTTCCTACACTTTGCTTTGTCAATTTGTTTGTACAAAAAGTTTTAAAAACTAAACGAGAATCACTGCGGTATTTGCACACTCAGATTTTATACCATCCCTACTGTTCACTGGCATGTTCAATAAAGTAAATTATTTATGGTAGCACAATATCCTTGAGAACTTGAAATTGATTTATTTCGGCTCTTCCTTTTGCTCCACTTTACTTTATACTATTGAAATGCTTGATGCGTATCAAGTACATCGAAGTTAGTAGGAGACCTTTGGAGCGCAGGCGTGGCATAAATCTCTCCGTTGGACCGCGAAACTGTTCTGTGTTAATAATTTAATAATTGCGCCTGATTAGTGAGACGTGGTTTAAAGCTTTCTAATATACCTGTAATATTTCGAAATGGTAGGCGTGGCCCTGCCCAAAAACACTGAAAACAAATACGCGCCACATTCACCATCCATTCAAAAGATTTTTGTTTCTTTAAATTAAAATCAATTTTAATTTCTTTAAAATTTCTATATTGAAAAATCTTTTCAATTAAATTAAATTAATAATGAAATAAATGAATAAAATTTCGAATAAATTGAAATAAAAATCTATACGAATTACGTTGTTGAATAACTTTTGTTTTCGTTTTGCGTTCTGAAGTGCAATGAGGAAATAAAAAGTTTGGAAAAGGAAACTAGACTGTGGCGCAACTGAAATATATTTTATTTGCTTTCATTATTTTATGTTCGAAAGCCATTTTCATTTAAGCACGCACACGCACGAACACAAGCTCATATGACCATGAAAAGCATGAAAAGCATGAAAGGCACAACTACATAGAATATATGAAAATATATGACAGTACAACCAGTCATCGGAAATTCGCAAGCCGGAAACGCACCAAAGTGCTTTTGTTACGCGCGATGCTACAAAAGTAGCGAACACATACTTGCAGTGTATTCGCTTTCTTTCTAGTGTATGTGGTAAGCGGTGGTGTGTGTGTGGGCGTGTATGAAGCTGTGTAATTTATGATTCTGTTTTTGGTGACTATTTTCTATGCTTGTGCATCCTTTTGTAAATATTTTTTTTTATTATTATTCTTAAGGATTCGAAACTTTTTTTTTTTTGCACTTTAATATTTCAGATTTCACTATTTGCTGTTATTAAATTTTTTTTTTCTTATTATTGCCAGAGTTCGTCCGTTATGGAGGCGGCATACTCCTGCCACTGGTACGATGGTTCCGAAGAAGCCAAAACATTTGTACAAATTGTTTGTCAACAATGCCAGAAAGCAATGTCCATTTCAGGAGCGAAATTCTTTACAGTTTCTTTGGATTTATTTGCTTCGGTATGTTGTTTACCTAAAAAAAATTTATTGTTCGTTTCTACTTAAAAACAGAAATATTAGCCGGACACGTGAAAAGGATATGCAAGGATGCAAATAACAAATCTACACAATAGAGATTTTGATAAATGAATATTGAAGGTGTGTGCATGTGTGACGCAAGCTTAACGCACAGTGGTGTCGTATGGAAATAAATGAAAAGCTTTCCATTCGAAGTTTCATAACAAATTATTCATTCAGTAGTCAATTGTTTTTGTCGATTTACAGCATTAAATCGCGGCATTTGTTTGTCAATCGTAAAGACTTCAAATTTATTTTCTTTGTACTTTTCACAATATCTGGCAACATTGCGACATGATTTCAAATTAAAATTAACATCGAACACAAATGCCTCAGGATGTTAGTGAGCGCAAACCACTACTGAAGCCACTCTCCGTACCAGAAACTCCTGTGAAAATCGTTAAACGTTTCTTTGTCGCACAGTGAAAGCTTTTTGTAATTAGCAAATAGCAATTTTTTTATGGTCATGTAATGTTAAAGTCAAATAGAGCTTTAAAATAATTTTCGTTTACAGAAATTGAAATATTGATTTACTCTCGTAATCCTAAGGATTGACAAAATATTCTTTTGAACGCAAATCTTGCCAAAAAAAAAAAAAAATTGTAAAATTATCGAAAGTTTCTAATAAAATGTAAAAATATATAATACAGAGATTCGAAACATTTCTATCTTCTATAATTACTAAATTCTTTAAAAAATGCGTGATAATTTTTGATAATTTTTATTGAAAATTTTAGCTGAAGGATCTGAAGACAGAATAATTAAATATATTCTATATGGTTTTAGCCTATTAAAAATATCGAGAAATAAAATTGTATATTAAAATTATAAATATAAAAAAGGGAGCCTTTTTTTATTTCATCTTAAGAGCTGTACTTCCATTATTTTGTCTCTTGAAGAATAAACTCTAAAAAATAGATTTTAGAAAATGTAACATTTTGTTTTAAGAAAATTTTCCTGAATTAACATCAAAGTTGGGCAGCGAAAAGTAATACAATTTGCTTATGGTTGCTTACAATTTGAAAAACGCACATAAAAAATATCTTGAAACTTCAAATGATGGCTTTTTTTTTCGGTAAAATTTAGAGCAGCAAGGAAATACAAAAAACTTTTAGCGGAAATAAAAGAATGTTTGCCATTTTGCATATATGGGAAATTTTAATAAATAAAGAATTGCTTCCTTTTCAACTTGTTGGTCCCAAATGTGTATAACAAATCACTGTGCGATATGACAAGAGCAATCGTATTCCCATACTCATATTCTATTATTGACTTCAATATTTCCACTTCATTTGGCGTTCACTTTATGAAAAATATCTGTAAGCCTATTTTTTGCGAAATTATGTATATATTTATAGTTTTTGGTAAAACACTGTGCAATGTCCTTCTAATACCTTCGCCATTAGACAAGAGCGATCGTATTCCCATACTCATATTCTATTATTGACTTCAATATTTCCACTTCATTTGGCGTTCACTTTATGAAAAATATCTGTAAGCCAATTTATTGCGAAATTATGTATATATTTCTAATTTTTGGTAAAACACTGTGCAATGTCCTTCTAATACCTTCGCCATTAGACAAGAGCGATCGTATTCCCATACTCATATTCTATTACTGACTTCAATATTTCCACTTCACTTTGGCGTTCAAAAAACTTAAATTAAAAATATCTGTAAGCCAATTTATTGCGAAATTATATATTTCTAATTTTTGCTAAAACACTGTGCAATGTGCTTCTAATACCTTCGCCATTAGACAAGAGCGATCGTATTCCCATACTCATATTCTATTACTGACTTCAATATTTCCACTTCACTTTGGCGTTCAAAAAACTTAAATTAAAAATATCTGTAAGCCAATTTATTGCGAAATTATGTATATATTTCTAATTTTTGCTAAAACACTGTGCAATGGTCTTCTAATGGCTTTGCCATCCACAGCTCCCAAACAGGCCAACCAGCACATATATTTTCCGTTTTATGTTCATACACACTTTTAGAAGTCAGCATCTAAGCTTTAAGCCGCACCTTATCATTTGCGGAAATACAGCCCCAACTACCAAATTAAAATTTTGTCTACAGTTTTGTAAAAGAAGGGGGAAAAATTAGGAATGATATTTGCTTAGACCACTTCAAATCGCCTTCAAGTAATTATTGCTGGTTTACTTTTGGCCAATAACATTTTATCACGATTTACAAGAGCAGGTAACACAACTCCAGCTGACACAAGAGCAGGTAACACAAGAGCAGCTAACATTATCGAATACGAGTAAATATCATGAGGCCAAAATTTTCATTTCTTGAATTATTACTTTTGATCGGAAAACTAGTCTATTAAATTTCTCGGTTATTTATGACTATTTTCTTGCATTATTTTCAGGTTCTCGGTGCGGTTGTCACATACTTCATGGTGTTGGTGCAGCTCAAGTAAAATGAACAAATAATTTTAACGCCACCTGCAACAACAATACCAAATCCATCCAACTTGTATATGTTTTGCATTGGCAGCAGTCTAAATTAAGAATCGGCAAAAACCAAACAACAATCCCAATGACGCTTGACGCTGTGCTAACAATAAGGAAATAACAATTTTATTATTTTCAACAACATCAACAATAGTCTATTTTAAATTTATAAAATGAAAATACTTTGTCGTCTTCGTTGCGATGAAAGCACTTTGAAGGAGTTGTTTTCGAATACGGATGTGTGTCTGAGAGTACACAAACACTGGCCACTACACACATGCACACACACACACACACACATGCGAGTAGAACTATTTCTCATGCAATGGCAAACCGCAAATTTATCTAAGTGGGTGTTGAACGTTTGTCTCGATGGCTCATCGACTGACAGCATGTCTAGATGGTTGGTTCTTGTTTGGCTGGTTGCCCTTTAAGGCAACAATTGATAAAATAAATCACAGAATTTGATAAAAGGCTCTCCTGCGCCTGCACATTTGTATGCAAGACAGCTTTTGTGCAATTGTGGCAACGAAAGTTTATTGTGGCAGGGCGTTTTGTTCGTTGCAAGCCTTATCACTTACAGTCATGCTGTTGTCAATATCGTTTCTTTTTTTCTTTATTATCATTTTTCTATTTATTTCTCTTTCCTGTTTATTTTATTACCAGCATCTGCCCGCGGCTTCTCTTGACTATCTAATTTCACCTGAATGGCAGACTAATAAATGTTCTTCAATACAAATAGCCCTCCCTTTATTCCTCTGTGTTACAAGTTTCGAAAAGAATTTCTCTATAGCCCTTTCGAATTAAAATATTTTCCTTTTACAAAAATAAGTACCAACTTTTGTTGGCAGTTTTCCCCCCAAGAAGAAAATTTAGTTTCATTGTAAGGTAAAAAAGTAGTTGAGGGAAGAAAAGGTACCAAAAGTAAGAATTTATGCCACGAAATATACCAAACAGTGATCTTCATATCAAATTCACCGCATTCAGACAAAGAGGTCCAAAAAGGCAAGCTTTGCTACATTTTTCCCCCAAAGAGTACAGTTGTTATTTTTAGACAAAGTACCAAACCTAAAAGTACCAGCTACTGTTAATTTTAACCTGTTCAGTTTGATATCACTAAATATCACTAAAATCCATTAATATATTCTTCTATTGGCCAATTGCTGTCCATCTAGCAAATGGAACACAAGTCCTTTCAGTGGCTGTCTTTTTTTTTTCTACTTCTTTATTTGTCGGGTTTATAAAAAATAAAATTCATTAATTATTTAAGTTAAATTAGCAAAAGCTACTCTCCTTGTCAATAGAGGCAGGGCGAAGAATGCTGAAAACGTATTTCCATTTCCTGCTTTTATAAACTTCTTGCGAAAGTTTCTCCTCGTTTAAGTTTAGACTCGTATGTAAGTTTAAATACACCTGAATGTGCGATTTTTCAACTATTAAGCAAATAAACTATTAACGAATAAACTTTTAATTATTTAGCTGTAAGTATTTAATACAAAACTTTGTTTACATAAATTTGTAGAAAACCTTTTACGAAATCTAAATGAATTAGTGGAAATGACTGCGAATGAAGTTTGCATTTCTTAAAGCTCCAAGTAGACAACGTGCAAATAGTGGCAGATTTAAGGAATGATTAAGCGACAATCACAAAGAACGTTAAAGCTTATGTGATGAGTAAACTCGTTATAACACTGTCATAGTGTGAACCGAGACTGTCGCATTTAAAACATGCAAAACTTTTCTATTGAACATTTTCTAGGGATTAAGTAACAGTGGCATCACCTTTAGCGTTTGTTGGCATACAAACAAAGACTTTTCGAGTTGATTGACCACAAACTCTTTTCAGAACGTCTGCCAATAGAAATTTAACATTGAATTAAGCAGATAAATGCACGTGAAGCTATACTTTATCCCCATACCTTTTTCTACCCCCGGAAATTGTTTGATCATTTTTTTCCCTTGAAACTCAGGTTTTTTGTTTAAAATCTCTTGTATGAACTTTTTGTCAGCGACAAATGTGAGAATGTCGTTGATTTGTCAGCTTCTACTGTTTTGCAGATGTTTTGGCTCAATAGACAAATAGTGTGTCAATTAACCACACGAAGTGATGATTGACGAAATTGTGCGCCTTTTGTTGGAATTTTATCAAGTAAATGATTGCATGTTTCCAAATCATTCATATCTACGGACATAAATACCAGTACGTACACTGATGTGCCTCCGTAGGTGAATGAAGAATGCATAGCCTACTAAACAGGAGGTCGCGAGTTCGATTCCTGCCTACACCCTGGGAGTTTTCCGCCGACCATGCCGAAATCTTTGCAGGTTAAGTTAGTTAAAAAAAAAGTGTATTTACTTTGTAAAAAAGATTCGCAGCGTGTTCCAAAAATCATTAGTTCGGCATAGATAGCGAAATTGGTTAGTGGTTACACGAGCAAGTTGGGCTTCACGCTTCAATGCAATCGCACTTTTTTTCCAATCTATTCGCACCTTTGGAATTCGGAGCGAATTGGCCTTCAAATTTATTTTTTAATTATTTTTCACTTTATTATGAAAAAGTCAGCTGATAAGTTATTTCCTTGATGACATCCTGAAAGTACATTGTTTTGACACTTTTTGACAAGTTTTGACAAGTTTTATATGTAAACATCTTTTAGCAGAACTTGGCCATTCAAATTCGGTATGAAGTGAAGCTTTCCAGAAAAGCTACAAGTTAATAAAATGCCTTTTTAAATATGAAATGAATTCATTGCTTTTATATTATGAAAAACCATATAATACATTCCCCAAACAAGAAAATCGGTGTTGTTAATGCGTTCATTTTTATATATTCGTGCTTTAAAGTAAACAAGTATATCTGGACCTGTCCTGAGAGAGCCTACATTTTAGAAAACACAATGTTACTGTAGATCAGTAAAAAGAAAAATAATGTCCTATGGGTTTACCAGCAAGGAGGTACAGTGGCGGGGAATAGACGCCATACGCCAACAAAAAAATTATTTTCCTTGTGAGGTTTTACGCACAACCATGCTACCTCAGCGGATGAGCCAAATAATGTTATGAAGGTTGCTGATTAGAGTATAAAACTGCATTTGTGGAATATCTGAATTTTGGAAGCCTTCGAAAATATGAGTTTGTACAAAATATACATGACTTCTGGGAGGCAGGTGGCCATTGTGACCTCTCCATTGTTCCTCATGTGACTGTTTGTTACTATTTTGCGCTTCTCTTATGGAACTTTGTAGTGGTTTATGAGATTGTATGAAAATTACAAAAGTTAAAATATTAGAGGTATTATTGGTTATTTGAAGTTATAAATTTATTGTTTTCAAATATCAGCTGTTCTAATAACAGAGTTGCAAGCGCAATAGGAGTCAATGTAGAAAAAAGAAACGGAATAGGTTTTCGGCGTTATAAAAGTGTATATCTTGGAATTCAATAACAAAAAACCAACACAAGTTTTGCATTCGTACTTTCACAACAAAATTGCACCGAACATTGAATACCTCTATTATTATTAAGATTATTATAAATTATTAAGATTTATTATTAAGCATATTACAGTTTAGACGTTACAGTTTTAGAGAAAGAGAGAGAGAGAAAGAGTTTTAGTAAGAGAAATCATTATTCTACAAACAGAAATGTAAAATTCGCCCGTGTTTGCTTAAACTTCCTGTAAAATTAAATTGTCTATGCAATACGAATTCCACAGTGGGCATGACAACACATGTGACCTGGCATGCAAGCAGAACAAGGACATGCTTTCTGTGTTTAATTTAATCGAATGCAATCAATATTTCTAGCAGAAAGCATAAATCTAAAGTTTTGTTTGGCAAAGTTTTGTCACATGTAATTAAAGAAATTTGTTTTATTTTACCAAAATGCACTCAAACCTAAAACTAAAACTAATCGGCACACATTTCTAAATACAGTTGGGCAAAACACTGGTAACATACTTTTTGTGAAGTATTAAACACAAAGTTAATGAATATGAAGAGGTAAAAAAATATAATTAAATTTATAAAAAAAAAGAAGAAATTAAAAGCGAAACAATAACAGATTCTATGGAAACAATAAAAATTATTATAGCTGGATAACCAGAAAAACCGACTTTCATTTAACTTTTACCAACCACATTTTCAAAAACATCTGTTTCATGGCTTTAATGCTAAAAAAGAAAGCAAAAAGTTTTTAATATTTCATAATTTTAATTGCCAGTTGTTGCCAACATTTGTGAGCACAAAGTTGAAGCATGAAATGGATTGAACCAGTACTTAAATCTGACATCGGATAGCGCAAGTTTTGCCAGAAACTGATTAAATCCTTTTCAAACAAGAAAACAATGAAAGTTCATCATACTTTGTACTCTGTTGTCAACTTGGTGGAGGCCACGCCTCTTAAGAAAGTATATTTAATTTATATCAGGAGAAGCCATTAATGTTGAACTATTCGTATCTATCGACTACAGGTGAGGCTTTATACTTGAGTTGGCCTTATCAGATCTTTGAAGCGTGTTATCTTTTTAGTTCTGATCCCAGTTTCTACTTGTTGTAATTTTTTGCCTGCATTACGATTATAAAGGTTTGCCATGTTTTGTGTTTTCTCGACTATTTATTAGTATATCCTTAAAGTCAGAAATCATTTGATCGGACCTAATTGGCTCGTAATCTCATACAATGAAGAGTTGTAGAAAAAGCCAATCACAATGAACTGAGAAGAATTGTTGAAAAAGTTAAAAAATAACTGCATTCATACTATGGCTGAGTCACATACATAGTTCACTTGCGCGAACAGTTCACTTCAGCCCGTTCATGCGAACTTTCCAACTCTGCAATAAACTAGTGTAATCAAATTCGTTGCTCTTAATTTTTTTCTCATGGCATAAGATTTTCAATTAATTATATTAAAGCATGAATAATGTAATTAAAATATTCAGTATCGTATAAGTTAATCGAATAAAGTTATTCGAATAAAAGTTGTTTTCACAGAAAATCGTTTGATTAAAATGCATAAAACACTTAAAGCCGAAGCAATGCCTTCACCTAATAATATATTCGTAGTGGTCTCAGAAACATGAGCATTCGGATGATAAAGGATATATTATAAAATCGATTCTAGCGTATATTATTTTCAGATTGACAACTATTGTTATATTTGACTGGCGAGGAAAATCAAAGTTTGCAGAGGTAAAAATGAAGCCACCTGAAACGAGAGTCCACAGTTAATTGTTTGTTGGGATACTTGCAAAACGAAAATTTCACATTTGTAATAAATAACGCAACTCTAGATTTATATAACAACTATAAACTCACTTTTAGTTTTCCTCTTAATTAAACTGTTTTCAATTAATTTAATCAATACGAAAAATGTTTATTATTAATAATTAAAATCGTAGCACGTTATTTTTTGACTTGCAACGGGCAACGCTTAAATTTATGGTCTTGAAGCGATTTCTGCTTTACTTATTTCATAATGCAGCAGATAAAATTGTAAAAATAAATTATTAAATTTATTTTAGTGAAAACACTTACAGTTACATAATTCCCGAAAAATGAAATATAATTAATTGTTACCAAATTTATTTATACACTTGCATAAAAAAAAGTGAAATATAAAGTGAGTAATCGCATACGGCTCAGTCGAACTTGCATAAAACAAAAGCTAAATTACATTTTTAATTGCAGACTGTGCAGACATACAATTATTAATTTTTTATTGCTGATAATTAAATTTTTTTTCTTATACATGGATACGTGCCTTTTTGATGTTCGGGTATTAAATCAGCTGCGAGTTGAGCTTCCAACTCAACCATGACAGCAGAAAATTTATTTACAACTCCGTTTAAAATTTGAAACAATTATAAAAATAATAAATTAATATAGAAATCGAAATAAGATTTGGAAGGAAATTAAATAAAAATCAAGTGGTTCAAAAAAAAAAAAAAAAATTGAAATAAAATATTTTTAACAATTTTAAGATTAACAGCACAAACTTAAGGCGCTCTTCTTCTTCTAAAATAAAAACTTTTTGTGCAAGTTGCCGTCACGGAACAATGGGAATTCAAACAAAGCAGTGGAAGCCAAAAAAAAAAAAAACCAACGCACATGACTGCTAACTACTCTCTTCTCCCCACCATATTTTATAAAGAACTTGCCTAAAAACGGCCGGTTTTAGAAAAACGTTGACTCAACTAAAAGAATCTCAGATTGGCAACTCCTGCAATCTTACAAAAAAAAAAAAAAAAAAGAAAAACCTCTGATGAATTCTGTTATACCCCTTGATGTATACTGTGTTCATTATTGCTGGAATCTTTAAGAGATGAAGGAATAGTTTCTGGCGACATGCCTCTGTCTTGAATACAGTATGCATGCATTACCTTCGTACTTCCTCCAGAACTTATACAAATTGAAATAAAAATTGAAAATAAAAAAAATTAATTTTTTTTTTATAAAAACATCTATATTATATATAAAACAACAATTCATTATGTGGCTACGGAATATAGTTTTATTACGCCTATTTTAGGACCAGTAAAGCTTCAACACAATCCGTTTCCCACAATTCTGGCACTAAGCATTGCATGAAGAGAGCCTTTGCTCTGACTGCAGCTTTCAGAAAGAAAAAATAAAATATATATAGTTGTCGTTATTGACTTATAGAATATTAATTGGCAGAAATCATGTTTGTCTTGTTAATATCAAATTAATAACAATTGTTATCATTTTTTAAATAGTTATTGACAGATTTCCTCTCCATCAAAAAGGATTGAAGGATATTAATAGGTTTGACTTAATAAAGGTTGTGACCTAATAAAGTATATATAAGAAGGGGAGTTGATTTAACTTTCTGCCCTCCCCTTTTTTCTGTGTTTATTTCAAGGGGATAATCAAGCTAAAATTTTGCCTAAAATAAAAAATTTTAAAATTCAAATTACGATTTGAAAAAAATCGTAAAAAAAAATTTACGATTTTTGTAAAAAATCATTTAAAAATTAGTAAAATTTGAGCGATAAATAAAAGAAATATAATAAAAAAATTATTTCATACAATATAGTTCAAAAGGAAACACGGCGTTGAAAGCACAACGGATATCAAACTGTGTGACAAGCACAGGAGTTAAATCCCAGCCAGACTCGCAGCTTAATTCCAACAATGGAAGTATATATATGCATATTTTTCTTACATTTATCCTTTCATTTATCCTTTTTAGAACTTTGACATTAAATTATTATTATATTTTTAAGCCAAAGCAACGAAAGTGGATCAAACCAGGAGGCCTTCTGTCTACTGGGTTTTCAATGTAAGAACACTTTTTCATGGATTGCTGGTTGAGTTTGCCTATGTGTTGTATGGAATATGTGTATACATACATGAGCATGTATAGAGATGAATCCAAGCAAGTTTGTATGCGTGTTTATATGTGCATGTGTACTATACTAATTTTAAGGAAATTCCTCTCGCATATGAACTGTTTGAATGTAAAGTTTTTCTTTGCCATCATAGTTTTTTTAAGCATGTTTGTACATGCATGATTAGAAAAAGGTGTGGCGTTTTTGTTTTGTTATATTATAGAAGAGATGAAAAGGACAATGTGTGTCAAAATATATCCTTTAACTTCAAAACCAGCCATAACAATGACAGTAAAACGCTTTAAAACCATAGAAAGTACATGCCACATTGACACGCATCAAACCAACCTGAACTAATTACCAGCTACCGTAACGCCACCTGTCTACTTGAAGACTTATGTGTAATTAACCCCAAATTGTAGGTTCGCATGATATTTAAAATTTTCGAAAATCACTTGCAGTATACGTTTCTGTAATTACGGTATAGGCAATCAAAATGTGATTTACTTAGTTTACGATGACTCAATAAAAAGTGCAGTGAATGAAAAATTAATTATTATAAAGAAAAAAAAATTAATAAACTAAAAACCATAAAAAAATTAATTAAAAGCATTTTGTTTTGTTTCCAAATAGTTGACACTTCAGCTGGAGAAATGGGTGACGTTGTTGCATTTGCAAATAGAATTCACTATTGTGATAAGAAAATTAAAAATATTATTCATTTCAATTTAATTGAAGAACACTTTTTTAAAAAAAATATATAATGATTAAAGAATTAATAATTATTAATTAATTAATAATTTTTTCTCCGATATATTCTGCAAAATTGCATATCATTTTGATTTATAATTGTTTCTATATCTAACGGAAATGAAAAGGAAAAATCCAAGAGCTGATTTCCTTTTCCTTTTTTATTAGTTTTTATTTTTTTTTTTTTTTTTTGTTTCGAATGTATAAAATTTTTTTTCACATCTTCTCTAACTAAATGAGAATTATGCTATGGTACGTGGCCATAAAGAGTTTTTTAAAAAGCGATTAAAGACTTGTTTTAAGCTTGTTTTCTTGTATTAAGATTTTATTTCTTAATAAATTATACATGTTATCCACAAGTGCTGGAAATCGAAAGTATTTGTGTTCTCATCGATGTAGAGACACACTCTTTTGTTGGTCTGGATTTTTTTGAATTTAAATTTTATATCAAATCAGATATAATTCAAGGTTTACTACTTTTATGCCTAAATCTAAAATTCTTTGTCGCTCAAAATATTTGCTGGTGGATTGTATTTCTTAAAATTCTTATTAGAATGAATTTTAAATTAATATCAATATGAAATAAGAATAAATTATCTTTTAAGTTTCTTCCGTGTTAAAATTCAAACTTTGACTTGTTTACAACGATCAATATTTATAGAAGCATAAAAAATAAGATGTAAATAATTGTGAATCGAAAGTGGAAAAAAATTTCAATGGCTGGTTCATTTTACATAAAAATGTATTCAATTCAAACAACAGACATGAATACATGGATAGACTGTACAAGCATGCACTTGATGAATGAAGTGTGAAAAAAAAAATTTAGAGTGTCTGAATCATTTGAACGCTGGCTGGCGAGCTAAACATTTTCAAATTATGATTTTGCATCGCTGTGTTTTGTGTTTTTCCATTTTCCTTTCGGCAAAGATATGTTTCCATCTTGAGTTTCTTTCTCTTATATACCATTTTCGGTAATAAATGGAAAATCTTTTTTTTACTCTTGAAAGAAAGATATACATACATATACATATATATATATATATATATATTAATAAGAAACAAATACATACTCAATCAAAGACACGACTATTGCATGTGCATTTAATGTATCGGCGTTCTATTAAATGTTTGGAGCTCTACAAACATGCATTTCGTTACGGTTTTATTTTTTCTTTTTTGTCTGAGCATGGCTAAATCAAATTTAAATTTTTAACTCTGCTTATTTTATTATTTGCCAAAAACTTATAATTTTATTATTTTTTATTCCTCTTTGCTGGAGTTAAAGGCAAACTAAAAATTTAGGAACAAAATTCACATTAAATGGAATCAGCAAAATGTTAAATTAAATTGGAGAAACGATGTCAAACGACTATCATAATGAATAAAAATTAAGTGATGATAAAAATAACAAACAGCAGAGGCAAAGGCAAAGGCAAAGGCAAAGAAGTTGACGGGAACAAGACATTTCACAAAAGCAATTAAATGTTTTAACACTGCATGTAACTTGTCTACTACTAGTATTAAAATCCAGCAAGTAAGACGGATTTAACAACCTTAATAACCATTTAGTTTAATTGCTACACTAAATTTTAATAAAATATGCCCTTCTCGGGTAAATGAAACTGAAAAATTTCTACTTAATTTTCTAGTATTCCAAACTTATTCATAAAAAAATGTTGACTGACATCGCAATAAAAAAAAAAAAAAAAAAAAAAAAACCAGAAAATCAAAAGACTCAAACAACGAACTTGAATGAAAAATCATACAAGCACACATACATTTTTACAAGCCGCAATATATAAGCAAATAATATCTGCTTGATTTGCTTCGTTCCAATAGAAAAGGAAAAGCAGTCTATATTTCTTTTGGCCGCAATATTTTGCTTTTTATAAAATTACCAGCGAAAGAAACAACATCAACGCTTTTCTTCACTCAACCGTTGCAATTTCATTAAGAAGAAACACTTACGATACGCTCTTATAAGCAACTCCTCAAGTCAAAACAACAAGACCCGCTGTGTGGTCCATATAGATCGAATAAAAACCGAGAGTTTGACTTGGAATTACTCTGCAACAAAATTACAGGTTTCCTTATCTCGCCAATACCAAAATGTCTTAATTGTTGGCTGAGTATGTTTTCTCATCCCATCTTACGCTATTCTTTCCAGTCAAAATCTTCTAAATGGAAGCAGGAATATTTTTTTTTTGCATTTCCATTCTCATTTTATGTTTATATTTTATTCGATTAAAAAGTTTTTTAAATTGTTTGTTGTTAATGAAACTAAAAAAAAATGGAATTACATGCTTTCATTTTATTTGACTCTTTTATCAGCTATTTTAGTTTTGAACAATCAAAAATTTCCGCTGCCACAAAATTTTTTCGACAGATAAAAAAACCATTCACTAGTTTTTTTTTATTGCGAATTTTATGTGAAGTGGTCGCAGTATAAGATAGTCTTGGATAATTAAGGGTGATCTCACCAAAAACTTAGCTATGAAAAGCTTAAGAGCACATCTCCTCCCAAGTGACAGGTCTTAAGATACAACACAATTTCGGCATACCATTTTATCCAAATCATCACTCGAAAGTAGCCTGAAGACGCTAAGAAAAACTTTTTAAACAAGATCTTCTCTCTTAAACAATTTATTTGAGGCAAGACACGGTGTTTATAGTTTTATTATTATGGAAGCATTATTTATAATTATATAAAAAAAAATATTTGTTGAGCAGTGTAATAGAATTGTGATGTCATAAGTCTTAATTTTAGAATAGGAGCGAAAGCATTAATCCAAAGGTAGGTGACAGAAGCAAAACTAAAAATTACATATACGAATTATTTTCAATACCGTTACTAAATTATTTAACCTGTAAGTGGCTCCTTCCACATCCTGTTAAAAACCCCGATAACTTACGATAATAGAGATTAGCTAAAACGTTACAAAATAACTCCGTCTGGCGAAACATGAGAAATTCACTTTTTCATTTGTAATTGAAAAATTTAATTAAACGAAATATAGAGAGCTGTGATGAGTGACTACAAAGCTCTATATTCATGGAAATTATACGAAAGTAACAGATATAAAAATAAGACATTTTAAAAAAGGAGGTAAGTAATCCTAAAAAGGTCACGTTGTCGGAATTCCCTTTTAGGATCAATACTTGAAAATTTAAAAATTAATATGCCGCTCCTTCATTGTACCAGAATCGATCCATGCGACCTATTATGCTATATTGTACCAAACAAATTTAATATGAGAAAAATTTATAGACTAAAATTATTGTACATGTGAACTCCTCCAGTAGAGAATGAATTGTCACTCCAATAACAACACAGAGAGTAAAAATACTTTCTAAAATCGTAAACAGCTGATATTAAATAGGGAGCGAATAGTTGAAATATTTTATCACACGGAGAAAATAATACTTTCTAAAATCGAAAACAGCTGGTATTAAATAGAGAGCGAATAGTTGAAATATTTTAACACAGGGAGAAATTAATACTTTCTAAAATCGAAAACAGCTGATATTAAACAGAGAGGGAATAGTTGAAATATTTTAACACACGGAGAAAATAATACTTTCTAAGATCGAAAACAGCTGATATTAAACAGAGAGCGAATAGTTGAAATATTTTAACACAGGGAGAAAATAATACTTTCTAAAATCGAAAACAGCTGATATTAAATAGAGAGGGAATAGTTGAAATATTTTATTCCCTTCCGGTATCATATCATACTGCATACGCCATCAAATTAAAGAAGGCTACACCAAATATTTCAAGTTAATAAATTATCAACAATAACTTGTCAAATGAAGAATCAAACTATCTAATATATCACAAGTAAGAACAGTAGTTTATAAAATTGATACAAAATGGAAACCTCAATAACAAAAAGGATTCGAAATCAATTTCCATGCTAAAAGGTATTAATTTGAGTATTTTTCTAGCACTGCTTTTCTCTACGTGTAGTTTTTACTCTAAATAAAAATATTAACGAGGATAACAATTAAAAATTCATTCCATGTTATTTCTTTTAAAAAAGAATCATTAGGAAAATCTTTTCCGAAAACTTTTGCTTATTTTTAAAGAATTAAAGATGTTGAATGGAGAGATTTTTTTTAGAAAAAAAGGTTTGGAGGTTTCCAACAATGTAGGGTATTTTTAAAGTACATTGTTGAGTGTATTTGCTTTTAAGTTATAATTTATGTATTTCACATGCTCGAATTCTGTATATCTATTGGTCAATGTGCTCGCAATTAGATTCACTTGTTATTTTAACTTATTATTTTCATTTCATTTTATGGACGGTCATGTTTTTGTTATTATATTCGAAAATAAAAGTTTACCAGACACTAACCCAGCGAATTGGAAAACTGTGTAGCAACACTCACCATCGGTCTATCGCTCTATCGCTCTTTAGATATTAACACTTGTTGCTTTGCTATTATTGCTCCACACTCGCTCGACACGCAATCAATGTTAATGGTCAACAATTTTCATTTCTATCGCAATCTGTTTTTTTTTTCTTTTTTCTTTTTGCTTTTCTATATATTCCTTTTCAGCAATTGCAGCAAAAGAAATTATTGAAATAATAATGGAAAAGCTACATAAATGAATAAGTGAAAGATAAAATAGTAAGTGTACTGGCACTGTTTTAATATTTGGTAGCATTCCATTTCGATTAATCATCGCATGTCTGTCTTCAAAGTACAAACGTAAAATCTAAATTATAACCGATATTATCATTTTCTTTTATATCTAATAGTTGGTTTAATTTTCTTCGCGGTGATTAATACGCCACAAAATTGCAATCAGCTTAATCAGTTAACCGTTCTCACTAAATAATACATACAACATATATGTATATGTTGATGGGTGTATGAGTGAATGAATGTGTATGGATCTATAAGAACTTACACACTCAAAACATTTAACATCTTCATTTGAAGTTTCAATTTTTAAGTTTTCAAGTTTTACATTTAAAAGAAACTTTACTTACTTTTACGAATTCAGCACAGTGTAACGAAATGGAAATTTCTGTAAAAAAATCTTAGGCCAGCGATAAACTGCAATCCCTACGGAATTATAAAAATGGATTACAAATTATATAAAATTTCGCACTTAAATTGGATTAGATTAAAAAAATTAAATATGAAATAAGAATGTAATATTATTGTAATAAAACATAATATATTTCGTTTAATTTGGAACCAGTAGAAGAAAAATGCAATTGTATTGATGCACATGCAGAATAAGTGAAGGCATTAAGAACATATGATAGCTAACTACTATGCTATATAGCAATACGCGCTTCATTGCATATATGTAGGTGCGGCCTTGTAGCCAGTTCCTTAAGCATATATAAAAGAACAGCAACACCGTAAGCACTTCGCGCTGACAAAGGAAATTAAATTATTCACTTCAAATTTTTCTTGAATTAGGGAAAAGGTGTAGGGATAGAGAAGGCAGGTGTTGAAGGTGTTGGAACAAAGGAGAACAATGCCACTGAAAAGGGTATATCTGACCGAGTTTCTTTGTTTACTGTTGACTTTCCAAATGGAATTTGCACATGAAGTATTACGACACTTGAGCAAAAGTTGTCTGAATATTGTCCTTATAATTACAAGGAAGTGGTAATCGAACCCATGATTTTGCCAATTCATATTTAAAAAGCTTCCCAGTTCCATTATAATATTGAAATTGGTATAATATTTACTGCTAATTACATTGCAACTTTGATCATGAAACTTTGCAAATGGGATCACGATCAAATGGGATCAAATCGAATTCAAACTTCGCCACGGCACAGTTCAGTGGATTTTAATAATATTATTTAGTCCCATAAACTTGGAGCACGCCGAAATACAACATAATCGTATAATATAGTGATTTAGCAAACGTAGTTTTTTAACTAAAAGTAACCAACCACTGTGCTCATCACAAAGGAAAGAAACATGCTTGATGTTGCAACATCTACTACAAGCAACATTTACTTGCTGATTGCTTTCTACACTCACACACAATTGCTGAACGTGTTTACACTTCGTTTACTTGCCTGTGTAACTTCGTCAGTTGTTGTTCTTGTATCCATTGCTGGCTGAAAAAGTACGAATTTTTATGCTCGTCATGTTACATGATTTTTCTTTTAACTATTTCCAGGCGTGTGTAATGGAACAGCGATCATACGAGCACACGATCATATATAGCAGTAAAACATGTTTCTTTCATACTCAGTTGCAGATTTTACCTCATTCGAGTCGGTCGTTTGCTTATTATAAACATTCAAAAGAAATCAAAAGAAAAGGAAAAAAAGAATAATATAAAATAAAATTTTCAACTCAGTGTTGAAGACATTCGTTAAAATTTATAATTGAAATATACACTGACAAAAAAAAATTAACTTTTGCCGCTAAAATAATATTTGGATTATCCTTCCAAAGGTCACATTTTGTGGATTATTAAAAAAAATTATAATTTTAATTACCAAATAAAACATTTTTAGCTTTCAAGGTAAGAATGCATAGAAAAGAAATAACTTTGAAATGAAATCATGTAAAATAAAATAAAGACTGTGAAAATAAATGCATTCATCTATACAGATAGTAAGGCTACCGCAATTATGCAAGTGTTGCAAAAAGTCTTCCTAAGAGATAAGAAATAATTTTTTGTAATAAACTCAACCTGCAAAGCTTTAAGCTTGTATGCAGGAAAATAGGTATGGTTTAGGCGGGAATCGAACCATTACACACTGGTTTGGTAGGCTATTCATTACGTATTCGCCTACGGAGGGGCATTTCACGAGCGGTTTCTACCGAAACTGCGGCAAATCTACATTAGACCTCCTTCGATATATTTTGAAGGACTGCGTCATATTTTGAGTAGGTTTTTTAGGGTTTTAAAATTTTCCCTTAAACATTATTTTATTTAAAATTTAACACTCAGGAAAAGTTACAAACCTAAGAGGATTTCGCCTTATTATTGTGGAAAAGCTTAAGTACGATCTGTAGGATATTTAGTTACAAAAAAATAGTTCATTGGCGAGTTTTAAAGCTTTGAAGTTGTAGGGCACTAGATCAATTCATGGATATTTTTTGTAAATCAAACAAACCTTTCAAACGCCTCGGAGAAATTTAATTAAAAAAAAATCAAGTATCCATTTAATATTATTTTATTAAAGATTTTATTCAAAAAAAAAAAAGTTTTATTTCCTTTGAAAGTTTTATTTTATTGGAAGTCGTAAAAAAATTCAAAAGTGCTAATGAAAAAGTTACGGTTACCCGAAGAAATTTTTTTAATATCGGGCAGAAATGAGGAAGCCCATTAACTTGAAAACCCAAAACAAATTCGTTTGCCGTGTGTAATGAAATTGTTTCACTAATTTAGTTTTAGAATTTTTTTTTTGTATTTTCTTATATGTAACCCGATAAGGAATGCCCATACAAACATTTTTCACAACTCAATTGTTTGTAATAAGGGAAAGCTTATTTATCAAATCTATTCAAGTACTTAAGCTCTTTTCATGTCAATGTGCATCTTACCTTGCATGGATTGTTACTCCTGTTACTATTCGTCCTAGTTGTGCTTAAAGCGAAATTGTTTTATTAAACGCTCTCTCACATGTTTTGAATTCAATTTCAATACAACAAAAATTAGAATCTAAATTTTTTAATTTAATTTTTAAACTTGAGATCGGTTTTCGTTATCTTATTAAACAAAAAACTTTTAAACTTAAATATTGTATTAAAAGAATAAACTGAATATTTAAAAGAAATTAATGTAAAATAAAATAGTTCGGAATTTATAAATTTCTAATTGTTTGCTTTTTATTTTATTGTAATGGGTACTTATAATATTTCAGTTTCTAATAAATAAATTCTCTAATCCAACATTATATGAATTCTGAGGGGCGGTAATGAAAAATAGTACTTGTAGTGGAGCCAACGAATAAAAAGTGGTTGAAACATTTAATTGTTTTGAGTCACAAATTTCGAGATTTCTTCAGAAAACAAAAAATTACAAAAACATTCTTCTCTTGGACTGGTCTGAACCAGCTAAAACATATAGAAATCCTCAAGATCAAGTTCACTATTAATTTCTGATATTTGTGTATGTCTTGAACATTTAACTCGTCTTCTTATTTGTAATTTAAAAATTGGTAACAAATTAGCCGCAACTGCCTAATAAGTACAAATTTTTAAGCTGAGACCTAATGATATTTAAGTGCTGTTTACACAAGCCAAACGATCAAGCCCAGCTGAAAATTTATTTGAAAAAAGTTTAGAGGTTCACATAGAATCTGGGACTTTTAAATTGCTCAAAATAAATTGTTCATGTTAATTAAGAATTTGGTCATAAATATTAGGGACTGCTTTTGAGATATAAATATAAATAAGGAAACCATTATCAGCCACATCGCCGTCTACAATTTCCATGAAAGATTTTCAATGGCCAAATATTTCCACTAGAATCTTTTTTTTTAAATTAGATTACAAAGTATATAATAAGATACACTAAGACCAATCTGAAAGAATCGAAAACTTCAGAAAAGTATTTATAAAGGAAACCATTACCTATATTAGTTTCTCATTTCACTTTCATTATAGTTTTTCCTAGCAATGTAAACAATGTAACAATGAACCTACAAGGTTAAAAAAATTGTTCATGTATTGTATGAATTTATTCATACATAATAAATAATTAATAAATAAATAATTTAAAATATGTGATTAACCTGAATACTAATATTTGACTTTGAAAATTATTTAAGTACAGTTGAGTACCAAACTCGGCATCTACAGAATACTAGTCACAACTACACCATTACGCGTTACCAGTCTTTTTGCTATAATATGTAAACGTACTCTTTTACCAGCATAATAATTTTACAAGATATTTAATTTTCGATTTATATTTAAATCATTCAAAATATGTTTCCATAAGTAAAACCGATTTAAAAAACAAGAAAATATTCAAAGTTATGATATTTATTGAATATTTTTATGGAGCGCTAAATGCAGACAATATTTTCCATATTTCCATTTGCAATCGTACAAATTATCAATTGAGGAAAGAAAAAATAAATACAAAAAAATATTTAGCATGTTGCAATCGTACTGTAAAACAAAATGCAAGTAATGACAAATCAGTTTTTATTTTCATGTTGAGCGTTTTATATAACAAAACAACATTTTAAAGCTGCTTACAAAAAAGCTCTATACAAAGGAAATATATTCTCATAAACGATGGCAAATAGATTTAAAAACAATTTAATGTGGGAAAGTAAAACAAAAATAAATCACGTCTAACTAAACCTGTTCAATGGGGTAGATGTTGTAAGCGATGTTGCAACAACATTATTGAATACATAGTAAGCGGTGAAAAGCAACATGTAGAATGAGTTGGCAACTAAATATTTCACAGTGATTCTAGCACTAAAAAGATGAAGTAAAAAAATTCTTCATTTCTTCTGCCATGAATAAAGGATTATTGTTATTTACCCCTCTCATACTTTTTTTTATTTACCCCTCTTTAAAGTGTTAGTGAAACGTAGCATGAAGGGCTTATTCAACGTACTAGTCACATAATACGCAATTTTAAATTGCCTTGCAATCGTGCAAGCTTGCAATTGCCATTATTTTACTTTTAGCGATTTTTAAAGCGCTAAAATCAGGGCCGAAAAAAAGTAAATGCCAAACTTATAACGTATGCGAATATATAATAAAAAAACAATAACAACCTTGAACTACATATGAATTAAAATATTTTTAAAGGCACTTTTACATTTTAATAACTTTAAAATTAGTTGCTTACCAATCAGCTGACGTAAATAGTGCACAACAAATTAATAAAATAAGTTAATTGCTTTGCTTCGCAAGTTTGCATAAAAATTAACAGTATGAAATTAAATAAAAAGGCAACTATACTACATGCTATTTCAAAATTCATGGCAAATCTATACACTGTGCCATAAATGAAGCGAGGGTAAAGGGTGCTAACACCCAGCAAGACCCAACAGTGCTGAACAAAATAACTTATAGTTAAAAAGAGTTTCAGTAAATATTTGACAGGCAGAAAATAATAGCGAATTCAATTAGTTGTTATCTTCTTAATGTATCTCTTACTATTATTATTGACTTTTCTTCTTTAAGCAAAGCAAACAAAAAGGTAAACAATAATTTAAAAAAAAAGTTGCTTTTGAAAAGATCTCACTTATTTCATTTTCCGTTTGTTCGGTATTTTTTATTTGCTTCTGCCTCTTTGAACTTGGCATCCATTATAGGTAAGTGAAGCTTGTAAACAAATTGTTAAGTAAGTCAGTGTGTCACTCTTCATTGCGGACAAGGTAATATTGAAATATTTGTTTATATTTTTAGCAATAATAATTGTATCTATTTAAAGGCAATTCTATAGTTGCACAAAGTTTTCTGCAGCACGCAAATTAACAAATTAGTATCTTTAAATTTTTGGTAATTTCCTTAAAAAAATTTATCATAAATTCTGATTTGAGCAGGAAAGGAGAATGTTCACAAAACCACTATCAACCACGCTTTGAATGTCATTTTCTTCGGGAAATTATTCAAAATTTCAGACAATAGAAATAAATAATAAATGTCATATTTGAAATACTAGAAAGGAATTATAATAAAATGTTGAAAATTCTAAAATTCATTTCCTGTTTCCGTTTTTATATAACACATGCATATAACTTCAAAATTAATAGTCATTAATAATTTGCAGCCTCTCTCGCAAACAACCAATCATTAATTGAGAATTATTCTCAAAATCTAAAAAGGGACTTATACTATTACAATGAGAGAAAGTGCAAATAAAACGTACCAGATCCTACTAATGCCCTACTAATCTAATCCTTTGAGCTTATAAATAACCCTTTCACATCATTTCCTCCTCATATGATTTTATAAATTAAATTAAATTTGTAAAGGTTTTTAATTTTATTCTAAATGCCATTATAAATTTATTCCTTTCAATTTATTATTCCTGTAATTCAACATATTTTCATATTTTGTTGTCATCTACTTTTTAAAATACTAAATTTATTAATTGTTAATACTATTTTAAATTCTAAACGATATCCTAAAAGTTGTATGCTGATATTTTTTTATAAAAAAAAGCATTCCTTTTTTCTCAGCTAATAATTAAAAAAGGAAAAAGTTCAATAAAATTATATCCAGATTTATTAATTGCTTATACTGAAATAGATTATTAATTTTTTTCTACAATCGGTAGCAACAAATTAAATAAATACTCGGCGTATTAGCGGTCGAGGCAATACAAGCCTCATTACCACACGTGTTTGACTTCTATCTCAATTTATCAAACAAATAAACGATTAATAAATTATGCAATTTAATTGAAATTGCCGCATAAATTTAAAATGTCGAAGAAATGAAAATAAGCTGCTGTATTGGATTTAGGCAGGCCAAGCGGCTAAGGGCCTCTATCATAACTTTCTAATATTCTGAGTTGATGTGTTATCAGACAGATAAATGGTTTTTAATTACATTAATCTGACGGCTTGAAAAGCAAAGGTTTTTGCAAATACAATAATTCCTAATAATAATAAAAATTTTTATTCGAATAATGTGTAATCGAATTATGTCTATTTAAACAATTTTTGATCGAACCATAATAACTCAAAAATTATACGTGTACTTTTTCATTACATGCTACCAATTTTGTATCTGTAACTTTTATTACTACATTCTCAGCCAAAAAATTTATTTAAAAATCATTTTTTTAATGCAAGTTTGCTAAAAATTCTCTGGTTTTTCTAAGAGAATTTTGCCAAAAACTCTCTAATGATCTGTATTAGCGTACAGTGTGATCTACATTTGGTAAGTTTTAACTAAAAAATAAGAAAATTATTTATTATCAAATGAGAGTTACAGTGCGCAACCGATACTAAGCAACTCGATTAATGATCTCTTTACTTTATATTTTGGATTGTATCTTTAAGAGTTTAATGGCACAGATGTTCTCTTTGCCCAATATCTGTAGTAATTCTAAAAATGGCCTTACTTGATGTCCTTTTGTTTTGCTAGCAGGATTTGCATAGAATATAAGGAAGGAAAGCTTTTGAGAGGCCTTTTTAATTTCTCTATCATTCGTTCATTAATTCAGACTTTCACTTCAATCTCCAAACTAAAATGTTCTTTTGTTCCAATTATAATCTGAATTTGGAAATGTGCCCGTTCTTGGACAATTTCATCTTATAAATAAATTAGAGAATTGAAGGAAATGTCTTTGCGTGTTACCATTTTTTATGGGACTTGGAAACAAAAATGAATATCTAATATTTCTATAACTTTAATTTTTATAACAATAATAAAAAAAATCATTTAAATTTATTTATCATTTTATATATTTCCCCATTCCTTTGCCTACAGCTATTTAAATATAAAATCCACCAATAAAATTGGTGGAGTTAAATAAAACTAGAATGAAATGTGGGCCCAAAATGTTGTTGCCAATTGTGTTTAAATAAACTTTTATTGCCAGTTTTTGTAATTAAAGCATTAATTTATTTAATTATTTAATTTTTTTAATTAAACGTACATCTTCCAGATTGAAACGTGTTGGTTAAACGAAATAAATAATTTTCCAAAAGACTAATAAAACTAATATGAGCATGTGAGCTGGTTAGAGGGGAACGTGTTCGGGCTTAATTATAAAGAAACAAGAAGTTCAAGCTTTAATGGTAATCATTTCAACTTTTGCTCCATCCATCCAGTGAACTTTCTGTCTATAAAAATTAATTTCAATACTTGAGCCATTAAAATGGCGGAAACAAACACAGGCCGATCAAAAAAAAAAATTAGCATTAATCATTTCCTTTACATGAAAAAAAATCTTGAAATTAAAAATAATGGTATTAAGCCTAAAATCATAAGCTCTACGAGAACTTTGTATTAATATTAGATATACGAGTACAAGTAATAGCTGCTCAGCTCGGTGGTGGCACTTTAAAATGAAAGCCACTTTATAGAGCATCCAACTTCCTTTTCCGTTTGTGTATGTTTCTTTTAATTAATTATTTTTTAGAAATGCGATTATTAACAATTCCATGTAAAAGTTTTCATGTACAAACAATTGAAGTGGAAAAACTTTTCACTCTAGCCTTGCTGGCACTACACTTGTACGTAATAAAGTCACAGCATGACTAAAGTCCATTGCAAAATTGTACAACCGGGAGCTAAAGCAGACTTCCAGCAAATGTCAGCGATATATAATCATTATACAATTTCTCACCCAATGGCTGACAATGAAAGTTTTCGTTAGCCAAAATTAATGGGGCACGTATTAAAACTTGTGCCCCACAATTTGTATGGCGAACGACAATAAAGGACAAAATATTTATCATACGTCTTCTCTAAACTGGCCATTAATCATACACTAAAATGCACATCAAATTATTTGTGCAACGTAATTGGATAAGCAACGTATTGTTTGGTTTTATGAAATAATGAATAAATTCGTAAGCTGGCAATTTAATGAACTACTGAACCACAGCAATGAGTCTTGCTAGATATTAATTAAGTAAACATTAAATAAAGAAATTGCGCAATAAATTGTTGCATAATTTGTATGCTCGTATAAAAAAGCGAAAGCAAAGAAATATTTAAACGTAGTCGTAGTTGTGGAAAAGCAATTTAATTTAATTGGTCCAAGATAGTCTTTCAACACTGAAAGATTGAAGAAGTGACCAGCAGTAAAAAATTGGTTTAATAATAGCTAGTCGTTGTATATGTGCCTTAGGCTGTGTTCAGACAATGAGCACATAGAATACGTCAGATGTGTCGATGTAAGTCAAAGTAAGTCTTCCAATACTGAAAGATTGAAGAAGTTACCAGCAGTAAAAACTATATTTAATAACCACCAGCCGTTGTATACGTGCCTTAGTCTATGCTCAGACAATGAACACATAGAATACGTCAGATGTGTCGAAGTAAGTCAAAGTAAGTCTTCCAATACTGAAAGATTGAAGAAGTTACCAGCAGTAAAAAATTGGTTTAATAACAGCTAGTCGTTGTATATGTGCCTTAGGCTGTGTTCAGACTATGAGCACATAGAATACGTCAGATGTGTGTATTCTGATAATACGGGTATTAAGCCCAAGCCACGTAGAATACGTCAAACATTTACGCTGCACTTTCTCAACTGATATAAAAGAGATGATGGTAAAGATTATCTAGATAAAATACTTTCAGCTGTTTTTATCGCAACTTCTGCTAATAAATCTCAAACTGTTTTTCCAGCGGAATTTGACAGCTGCCAATTGTCAAAATAATGAACCTATGCAATAAGTTACTCCACTTTAGTACTTTGACTTAATTCTAAATTTTATTTTATTACACCGTTTCAGACGTGCAACATTTGTTTGACTCATTTTTTCTCTTTTCTCTTAAAATTTGTTTAGTGTTTAGACACAAAAAATTTCATTTTGTAAACTTAGTTGAAGTTGTTAAACACAAAATAGCAACCAGATTTAGAAATATCGACAGAAAAGGAACAAGGCAGCTTTGCGGATGCATCAAAACCTACACTCTCTGTCATTCTTTCCTTCGCTCTCTAATATAAGTTCAAGTCCTTTAAAAGTAAACTTATATGTCTAAAAGGGGTTTTAGATATATCCTGTCAGCAATAT
Organism: Ormia ochracea; assembly: GCA_963402855.1. Lineage (NCBI taxonomy): Eukaryota > Metazoa > Arthropoda > Insecta > Diptera > Tachinidae > Ormia > Ormia ochracea. The sequence goes on from OY727105.1 coordinate 21,820,136, forward strand.
GAAACAGTTGTTGCACAAGTTTTTTTTTATTGTAGAATTGGAAAATGTTAGGGAAAAGGAGATATATTTTTATATTTATATGACACTCTTGTCAAATTTTCTTTATTTACATGTTTTGGCATGGAGGGAGGATAAAGCAACACCACATTTCATAAAAAAAATTTGAACTGTCATTTAAAAATTGAAGAAAAAAGTTTAAGAAACACAAGTTTATATCGTTGGCAGACAAATAAATACACTTTCCTTCACATAACTCCCTTTCCGAAAAGTTTTAACTTTTAAAAAAACAAAAAAATACAATTTTTAATTCCAGATGATGCTCCAACAGCCTACACCTCAGCAGCGTGTATCCATTCGCGAAGAATTACGCGAACCCGAGACTGCCGATGAGATTGAGCGTGATATTAAATTGATTCGCGAATGGTTGGACACACAGCCCCATTTGCCCAAAGATATGGATGACACCCGCTTGAGTACCTTTTTGCGAGGATGTAAATTCAGTTTGGAGAAAGTGAAGTACAAGTTAGACATGTATTACACAATGCGTAATGCCTTACCAGAATTTTTTTCAAATCGTGATATTGCTCGCCCCGAGTTGTCCATTGTGTTGGATTATGTGTAAGTGGAGACCTTCTATGGGTTCTATAGAAACATTTAAAGTTGTTTCTCTGGTAGCTACAAAAAACTATACAAATACTATATATATCACTTAGAGCCTATTATAAGATCTGAATTTCAATTTTTTTTTTGCAGGCACTGCCCTACATTGCCCGGTTTGACCCCCAACGGTCGCCGTATTACTTTTATATGCGGTATCGACTGTGATTTCCAACCCAACCATATAAATGACGCTGCAAAAGTTGCTTTTATGATTGGCGACGTTCGCTTATTGGAAGAAAGCGTCGGCATTGCGGGTGATATTTTTATTTTGGATGCTGCTCTTGCCACACCAGCGCATTTTGCCAAATTTTCGGCCGCAGTTGCAAAGAAATTTTTGATTTGCGTGCAAGAGGCTTATCCGGTGAAAGTCAAAGAAGTGCACGTTATTAACATTTCGCCATTGGTCGATACCATCTTTAAATTTGTTAAGCCCTTCGTTAAAGAGAAGATCCTTAGTCGTATTACCTTCCACAACGATCTTGAAAGCTTGTACAAATCGGTGCCTAGAGATTTGCTACCCAATGAGTATGGCGGCAAGGCTGGTCCCGTAGTCGAGTTGACCCAAATGTGGAAGAAAAAATTAGGTGAATATACTAATTGGTTCAAAGAGCAAGAAGACAAGAAAGCCAACGAAGCCTTGCGTCCGGGCTCGCCAAAGACCAGTGATGATCTTTTCGGCATGGAGGGTACCTTCAGGCAATTGAATATTGACTAACTTGTACAATGTGGGTGGAAGCCATAACGATAAAATTCCCCTTAGACCTCATTTGAGATTATATGATGTTTGGTGGTTATTATTTTTATTTTTTCTTCATTTTTGTTTCATGGAAAAATTTTTGTTATCTCTTTATGTTTATATAAAAAAGTAATTATATATATTTGTTTGTAGCGTACACACGAATGAACATTCAACAACTACGTTTATTGAAAGTTAGTCTCAATCTAAAAATATTATTTAATGCAATTTATTCATTTATTTTATGAAAAGGATATGACGAATGTTATTTTATTTCTTCAGAATGTGATTTAAAATAACATCGACTTTTTTGAGTTACGTTGTTCTGCAAGCAAATGGGCGAACGGCATTGTTTTTGCGGCTGTTTTTTTTACGTGTGTTCGATGTACTATATAATATAAAGTTTTACACTTCATAAAATGTAAAATTCCTTCATAATTTCTCATATTTTTTTAATTTTGTTTTAATTACACTAAATAAAATGAATTTTTTAAACTATTTGCATTTTAATTTTGAATTGACCTTGACGGTATACCAACCCCGTAGGCATTTAATTCAACGACTGAATACTTTCTAGCAGTTTACTTTATCTATTACTTTGACATCGGCATGCCTTTATTAAAAATAAAAAAAAAACAAATAAATGATTTATTTAAGAATTTTCATAGCATTTCCATAATAAAAAAATGGTGGGGGCTAATTAATTGATTTTGAGGATGCAAAGTGTGTAGAGTAGTCAGCGCATTAACTGATCTCTGTTTCAAATATCAGTTCCAGACATTTATGTCCAGACAGTTTTTCTTTAAAATAATAAAGGGAATTGAAGTTAAGAAAAAAGAAAGAAGAAGAAGCAAGACGAACCAGGCAATGTTCGTAAAGGTTTCTTTTTATTAAGCATAAGTCTTTGCCACGTTCTAAATTTGATTTTGAAATTTCCTTAAGCTACCTTATGAACATGCATACAGCCTTAGCGTGTAGCTCATGAACAAGCCAATTGAATTTTTTCTTATTTTTTCAATAGTATCTAAAACCATTTTGAAATTGTCCACCACAAGACATTAAACCTAATTTAGTTATTTTCAATTAATTACTTATAATTAATTATGCTTACTTTAAACCTATCCTTAACTCTGTGTGGACTCGTATTTTGTTTATTGTTTTATTTTGTAATTTAAATTGATTGACGTTGTAAATCTCACTGTGACCTTTGACACTGTCAGTGCGAGTTAATAGACATTTTAAGCAAAATGAACATTTACATCATAATGACTGTAAAAGATAAAAAAATAAACATTTCAATTGTCAAAAGTGTACAAAGAATGACATATAAATGTTGAATAAGAAAAGACAGAATTTTGATCATTAAATTTTGATCACAGTTGGAATAGAAGACTGCAAGAATATACGACTTAAAATGAAGCTGTTTAACACAACCTTCATCGACCTTGAAAATTAGTGAAGGTTAATCTATTGAGTTTTTCGAGGGTCACAACGTTAAGTTGACAAACCTGCTTTAACAGCTGATAATTGTTGTTTGTTTAGTTTGAAATTTTATTATGAATAGAGCGAAGCTTAGTGTTGAATTTCTACGGAAAATGTTATGCTCTGAAGAAGCCCATTTTTAGACTAGAAAAATTTTGGCCTTTGAAATTGGCGGTGTCATTGGTCCTCATGTCTTCAAAAACGATGATGGTCAGAATATCACTGACAATGGTACGTGATTAAAAATGTTTTCGTGCCTTAGCTGGCAATAATTTTGCTTACATGTGGTCCAAAAAAAGGAATCACATACCACTAACAGCTCAACACAGAATTTTATTAATTTCACGTAATTTTCTATCCTATAAGCCTCGCTTCATTTATATAAGGAATAAATTTCTTAGCTTTAAATGCTAAGAAACCACCTTCTGCTCCACTGTATCGGTTTCAAATGTGTATTAATTATCTCACCATGTACCACGTTTAACTTAGTTGAAATACAAATGGTTTCCCAACATAATGACCATGTCATGCATAATGCACATGAACATAAAATCATACGCTTGTAAGTGTTGTAATTTAAATAAAAATTGGTTTAATTGCAAATGTCCTGGCGATAATATAAAGCTGCTTTCATACACTTCCATTTATATCGCATTCATACTTTCATACACATGCACAATGGTCAACTACAACTTCAACTAGAGTATTAGCAAGTGGTATCGCGACGACATAGTAATGTGTGTGCTTGAATGTGTATCTCGTTGGAAAATGAAGTCTGGCGAGCATTGAAATCCTGGTGCAAATCCTTTTAGCTGCTTGCAACAATTTTAAATAACATTTGCCAACTAAATCTAAGAGGAAGACTTAATTTATAACTACAAGCACATACTTTTCATTGTATTTTACATCAAACAATTTGCCTTTAATTATACAACCGGTTTACTCGAACAGGTAAGGCAATAAGAACTGTTAAATAAAAAACTGATGGCATGTCTTCAAAATTACAATGTGTTAGAAAGAATATGAATATCCTCGGTTTTCAACATTTCATATAACAAGCAAATCAAGAAAGCAAACCTTCTGAAAAAGTTTACATTTTTTTACACACTCTTTAATTTTTTTTAAAATGTGCTTAATACTTCACTTGTAAAAACGTCTTTTTATTATGGTTTCAATTAAGACAGCAAACACTGCGCAATTTTCAACATGACTTGACACAAGTTATTGCCGCTCATTGCGTACATCTGGATCTTTAAAAATAAATAATTGGTGTGTGCCTCAAAAACACGGCAATGAAATTTATTAACTGTACTACGCCCCTGCAGTAATTGTAAACATATTTTTTTGGTGAACTCTCTTTTGCTTAGAGAATAATTGCATTAATTGCATTATGCAAATGGATTCGTGTACAGGGGGAATATGTAATTTAACATGTAGTGTTTTTTTTTTTGTATTCGTCTTCAGCAAACAATTTTAATAATTTTAACTCTGTCGTGATTTACATTTCAGATCTAAAATCAATAATAGTTTGTAAAAAATATTGCAAGCTTGAAACAACATTAAAAACTGAGCACGTCTGAGGGATATCCAAACCACAGTGATTAAGTATGTGCTTGTCCATAAAAGAACTTTCGGCATTAGATGCACTGGTTATCTGATTCTTTAGAGTTACCTGGTAAATAGTTTTTAATTTCATAACAAGGCAGTTTTTGAAAAGTGCTCAAAAATAAACAAAAGATATGAATTATATAGAAAGTACAGTTTTTAATCTCTTAGAGTAGAGAGGACAAGATATGGAACAACGCAGCAGGCAAATGGTTTACGCAGGTTTGCATGCTCCTACACACTCATTAATTTGTTTGAATTTCATTGATGCAGCCATTAATCTTCTCCTCTAATGCAAATCTTTTCCAGGCTTTTCCTGTGATTTCAAATAATACCATAAAAAGAAGTCGAATGATGTCAAACCACACAAACAAGATCCAATGGCGATATAAAAAGTGATAGAGTACCCTACATGGAAATGTGTCATGCCTCCATATGTCCTTATTGGCTTCCACATTTAATACTAAAATGTTGTTTTTAGTTAAGCCTTACATTTGTGCAATTTTATTGTTGTTGAAAGGTTTCATGGACTGTATGGCATAAAGCCTACTTATTACCCACATCAATATCATCAATATCATCAAATTTGGCAGAAAGAACTTTGTCACCATGACGCAAGCACAATTTCTAATCCTACCTTAATTTTGGTACATCCTAAGAAAAAAGTTCAAAAAACTAGAATTTGAGTTTTTGCGTAGAAAATAATTCGGTAAAATCGTTTCTTAAGAGATTATTTTACCTTTGTTTCATTAGGGACGATTCACACGATGAAATTTACTTTCTATCGCTTTATTTAATTCTATTATAACGTTAATTTCTATTCGTTGCACATATTTCGGTATACCTCAGTCGTGCATATTAACAGTTATGAATTTGAAAGAAGAAAAGATTTTCGTATTTATTTCGCTCTCACTTCCTCTCTCTTACATATATAGTTGGACTTTATTTCCATTACCGTACGCTGTTCCTTCTGCGAGCAAATATAAGCAATTTTTAATACTTTTCACTCGCACATTTTTAGTAGTTTTTCTCTCTTGTTATACATTTGTAAAAAAAATTTTATATCACGTGAGAGGTTGGGATCGGATCCTAGATCCTCATAAATACGCATGTAAGAGCATGTATTGATATTTGTAAAACTCTTGCACGAATTGAAATGAGAAAATGTAAAAATGAAACACACATATTGGCTGTAATTATTTTATTTGAAGTCTGTAATTCAGTTCAATTAAATGAGAGATGAATTCTCAATTACTTTCTATTTTACTTACGAGTATATGTTTTTATAAAAATTTCAATAACTTAAAAAAAAATCTGCTGTATAATAAAATTTAAAACTAAACATTCATTCCACAATTATGAGTGCTTGTTATGCTTGCATTTATATGAAGTGAACACTGAAAACGAAAGTGCACACCACCATTTAAAGCTTTTAAATAACGCATACACATAAAAACACATACATACACACTACAGACGTAAAACAAACAAAATCCTTCATTTTGTGAATAAAAATGAAATTGACCAAAAACTATAATCACTTCAGTGAGTTTTAATACGCATTTTAACCTCGTTTATACTAAATTAAATAAAAGTGAAATAAAATGATTGCCAGTGCAAGAATTAACACACACAAACACACACACATGAACCTTCCATGCATTATTAATAGAATATAGAACTTTTGTTTAACAAATATATAAAATTAAATGTTTAAACTGTTATTAAAGAGGTTTGCCTGCTAATCCAGAATTTAATTCTAGTAATAAAAAAATAAAATAAAATAAAATATGTTTTTCAAATACATGCATTTGGAACATTATCAATTAATAAAATCGCACAAATGCAATGATTAACTACAAACAACATTTTAGTATTAAATATGGAAGCCAATAAGGACGACAGTGGTAAAGAAATGTATTCAGAATCACTTGAGCGAAAAGATCTATTCATATTCGTACGCTACACCATGTACACCGCTGGCATGCACTCGCTTCATTTGAAACTTCGTTTCCCCCGCAGATTAAGTAGTCTGGGCATGGTTTTAGAGTTTCTGCTCGAACTATTTCTGTATTTTGTGGTTGTACATATTTGGATTTTATACATCATTACAATTTTTGTAAACTATCACAATGGAGACTTGCAATTGTTTGTTAATTGCATGATTCAAGCAATAATTTATTGGTGGGTCATCACTATGAAGTTGTATTTTCGTCGCTGGCAGCGAATCAGATTGGAAAATTTAATTGATTTTTTCAATTTTAATTACAAGACACGCTCAGCCACTGGTAAGTAAATTCGTTTATATGAGCATATATAAATAATAAGTGGACTGTATGTCTCCGTGGTTCATTCAATTGTGTGTACAAAAAAGCGTGCAAATTACAAATTATTGTAAATCACAATTATCGCCAATCAATCGCCATCACTTTCTATTTGTACGATTTTTTATAAGAAAGTTTAATCTCCACTTCAATTCTCATTTTGTCGTAAATGCTTGAAGGATTTCAAATGGAAAGTTCAATATAATTTTTTGCAGCACAACTACTCTAACAGTTTTGATTACTGAAAGTAGAATAAAGGGAATTAATGTTGAACCGTTCAAAATTGAAAGTGAGAAAAATAAAAAAAAAAAAATAAATCAATCACGAAAGCAACTTCTTCTAGTGATTCTAACACAAATTAAGCTAAAATTGGGCTATAAGTCTGAATAGCTTAGAAGAGTAAGAACTTTATTTAGGACGAAATTACTGCTACGAATTTTGACAAGCCTAAGGCAAAAAACAAATTTTAAGGCTCTGATACACTATCGTACAAAGTAGTACGATTTATCAAATATCGCATCTCCGCTGAAAGTCGTCCGATACGAGTTGCTTTTACTTCAATCAGTAGATAAAAAATTTTTTACATCATTTTTATATGAAATTGTGGCACCAGGAGCGCCATTTTGATGAAATTTTTTAAAGAAAAAGGGGATCACTATCAGATATTCCTGTGAATGAATCGTACAATTGTGTGTGATAGTGAAACATGACCTTTAGTATTTTTTAAGTATATTTGAAGTAATTAATTTAATTTTCTCCAATCGAAAGGCTTTCAGAAAGCCATCAAGGCCAAGCTTTTATGCAATCGCTGCTTCTTCAAAATAAATACTTGTGTACAGAGCCACACAAGATCCGACTTACGTGTAGAGTACTGTGGCGTATGAGTTTCATGCTTAAACTGCACTGCACACCAGAGATCACTGCTCTCGTTGCGTTTCTCTCTGTCGCTCTCTATTTGCCTCACTCTCATCATTTCTCTGTATTTCTCTCTGATAAAAACAAGGATGTGGTCACATTTTACATACACATATATTTGACGAAAATGCGCGGCTTAATTAAAAATTATAACATTTGAATGACTTCAATTATTTTATGTGAAGTGTTAAAAAATATCTGGGCCAGAGTAAAAGTCTCATTTAATCAAATATTTCCTAAATTTGGTACGATCTTGAGAGCATCTATTTTGCATCCAAATAAAAAATGCCTCGAATAAATTAAATTTTTCAAAAAATTTATAAAATTAAAAAAGGTCTTCCAAATCATTTTAAATATTCTACCACATTTTGAACCACTTTGCCACACAGTACGATAATATAAATATTTTTTAAATGTGTTTAAAATCCTGTATATACCCGTATGTCTATATTTTTCGTTACTAAGGATTTACATACGTAACAATGGAAGATTCCTTGGCCATGTCTAATAAATGGATTAAATCGTATGTCTGCTGTTGTTTTGTCGGCACCCTTCTTTGGCTTATGCTACCCTTTGCTTATGGCGATCGTAGTCTACCTCTTGACTGCTGGTATCCATTCGATTATAAGGTTGGGAATTACAGCTTAAGCATCGCCTTTCTAAATATATTTTGCATTTACTTATTAGGAGCCCATTGTTTATGAATTTATGTATTTTCTTCAATTTATTGGCCAAATACAAGTGGCAGCTGCTTTTTCTGCATCCAGCGGCTTACACATGGTTCTCGGCATTTTGATATCCGGACAATACGATGTTTTACATTGTAGTTTAAAAAATATTTTAGCAACAGTTGCTATAAAGAGCAACACAGAAAAGAATGATTTAAGGTAAGTTTGAAGGAAATGCAAAAGCTAAAGATATGTTTCAGATATTTTTCAGACCTCGGTGTTAAGCAAGAAGGTAGAAACAAATCTTTCAATTTTCCTCAGTTGTTTAAAATTTAAATACTAAAAAAATGTTGGAAGCCATTTTTCTCCAAACATTAAATTTAAATGCACTTCATAGTTGTAGTTTTCTTGGCAAAGATATTTTCGGTGTGATTCTAATTAGCGATGATCGAAATACAAAAGTTGCAGGTGTGAACTTACTGCAATTGTGCGATTTTTCTCTCTTATTTTAACTAGATTTTAAAAGAATATGTTCCAATTAAACTACTTATTTAATTAATTAATTGTTTGTTGTTAAGGGCTTATATAAATATTTTTAATATACAGAATACTGTTACGACTATTTATGTGATTTCAAGATAAAATTAGATTCATATTTAATTAAATTTATATTTGACAAAAAATTAGCCATTATAGAAGTATTTAAATAGGAATTCACTTAAATGAGTTCATTGCAATGAATGTTTGCAAATTTTGTTACAAATTTTATTTTATTGAAACTTTATTTCAAAGGCCCTCAACCGAATTCATTACTGCCTAACCGCAGAGCTTGTCGTATTATTTTAATTAAATAAATAGAAAAAATAAATTATTCAAAAAAAAAATTTTAACTTCTGGGCTTACTGAGAATGAAATGCCAGATGAACTGCTATTCAGCTTTACACTGCCACGTCTATAGCAGAACAGAAAAATAATTTCAAGCAATATTTAAAAAACTGACACTCAAAACTCATTAAAAGTTGTTCTGTTTTTTTAGAGTATTTAAGCACTCACTAGGGTGTACTAATGGGTTAATAATACAATCCGCAAAAAATATGTTAAATAAAAAGACACGTTTTGAAACAGAAGATTTATATATCCAACTGGGTCATATTTTTTAGGCAGGCTCAAGTTGACCTCCGTTAATCTCTTTAAATTTCTTACTTACAAAAACATAATTTTTCTTTGCTGTTCTAGGAGACTTTACGAGATAACTTTATCAACTACTGAGGAAGCAGAGGAATATTATTGTGCCAAAGAAATCGTATGCCAACTAGATACCTTACTTCACTATGAAAGAAAGGTAGAAACTAAAGATTTCCGCTTCCACTTTCGTAATGCTTTGAAAAACTGCGTGGACCATCATTGTTATTTACTGAAATATTTGAACCAAATGGAGGATTTCTATCATCCAATATGGTTTTTCAAAACAGGCGAAGTAATATCTCTAGCTTGTTTGGTGGCCTTTGTTTCGGTGAAGGTGTTTATATGATAACTTATATTCCACATCCTCAAACTGAGTTTATTAGTTTTTCTATTTCCACTTACAGTTAACTGCAGCCAATTCAACGTTTATTGAAATTTTATCTTTAGCTCAATATTTGCTACTGATCACTTGGGAATTGCTAATTATTTGTTATTTTGGTGAAATAGTTTATTTTAATAGCCAACGTACAGGAGAAGCAATTTTAAGAAATCCTTGGCATTTAAGTGTGCGTGAAATGAAGTTTGAGATTATTGTACTTCTGCTTAATTCTAAACGACCATTTAAATTGACAGCCGGGAAAATTTTTCCCCTAAACACCGAACTTTTTAAAAGTGTAATTAAAATGGAATTCATCTGAATTCGAGAGACGTCTCATCACGTTATTTATTTTTTTACAGATGATAACTACTGCCTTTTCGTTTTTCACTTTGTTACAAAAGATGGATCAACGTACTGAAGAAATGTGAAGAACAGAAACAAAGCCAACAAAAGTACCACTGATATGCAAACTAACATATCAGTTAACATATCAACAAGTTCTTGTTTCTTTTCATTTTCATACAATATCTTTTACAATTATATCTTTATTTACATATGTATGCATTTGATGTATACACATTTATCAAAATATCGATTGTTAGAAAATTATAAAAATACTACAGAATGTCTTACTATTATCTAAAATATAATATATAATATTAAATCCGATTGTGTACAATATAAATATGAAACTACAATCATTAAAAGCAGAAATTTTTAAACAAAATACCTTCTATTGTTGTGTAACTTAAAAAGCAGTTGTGAAATATAAATAGAATTTGAAATAAATAAATGTCAAGATTTCTTCAAATTTGTGAAATGGAACACCTACTACGCTACCATGTACTCTCCGCAATTGAAAAGAAAGCTAGCACAACAGATCGCTTATTTAGTCCTTTTCTTGGAGATAATATTTGAAATATGTCTTTATTTATTCAGCGTTCACATTGATATATTTGACATCTAAACAATTTATTTGTTTTTTGCAAGGAGATCTGGAGCTGTTGGTCAACTGTTTAGTTTATCATCTCTTTTAATTATCTTGAAATAAAAATCTTTATACGCTTCCGCAAAAAATCTATTCAAAAAAAGCTCATCGCTTAGTGATGGTCAAAAGTGCGTATAGAAAATTCAATCACAGAAAATAATTATTTAATTCCTTTTTAATGTTTGTATAATTAATTAATTTTTTTTTAAGGCAATTTTTTAGAAGTCTTTTAGACGACCCTTCAACAACTTATAACCCTACACCCCTATGTGACATTATTTAATTCTTTTTTTGACGTATGCATACTTTGGCATACAAATGTGTGATCAATGCTATATTTTTTTGCTTAGCCTGCACGAGCCTTTTATACGTTAAACCACCTGTTTAATGCCTTGTTGCACTATACTACACCGTCATACGATTCATCCACACTACAACCTATTATACAAAAATGATGCAAACTATTTTTTCTTCTTTGGTTATTGAAGTAAATGCAATTCCGATCACAGAAAAATTGTCATTTTATGAAAATTTTCGTAAATTTTTGTTTGCCACACTATCCTACTTTTTCAGCAGAGATGCGATATTTGGTAAATCGTACGAGGATTTACCCTTTCACTGAAAATGTTCTTCAGAAATTCAAAAAACGCCATCTTATCAATTTTTTTGGCTTATTCACATGCTCGACACTACAGGTAACCTTATTACGGCGACTTTGATTACTTTACAATCAGCACTATTGTTGGCTTATCACTACTTCACACCACAATGCTGCTTTCAATACTGTTTATATGCAAAAGGATAATTGTCAGTTAGGCGTTTAAAACAATGTACAATAACGTACAGCTGTCAATGCCACATTAATGAAGTTTATTAGCTACAGAATAACTACAATTAAAATAACAATAACAACTGTAGCGAAATTTCAAATGATGCATTGTTGTTGTTGTTTTCTAAATCTTCAATGAAGTATTTATTTTGTTGTTAATATTTAAGAACATAATGCTTAAAACTAGTGTGCAGTACTCATATGTCAACTTTATTACTTGTTGTGCATCCCTTTAATATGTATACACCACTATGAGTACCAATATCTGCCACAAGGAATAGTCGGGCGTTATACCAGTTGTTATTTTACCGTGAGAGAGTGATTGTATTTATAGCAAATGCTGAAAAATAAAACACTGCTGTCATTGAAATTAGGTTTTTTTATTTTGATGAAGTTTGTTTCCGCCTGCTTTTAGTGACTCAGATGTGTCAGTCAGCCTCCAACAAAGATACATATATTTCAAAGACACTCAAAATACGAACCGAAAATCTGAATTAAAACTTTAGTTCTTTTTACATATGTATATATATTTCGTTTTATTACTTTTGTATGTGTTTAATTATTTTTGATTTACACAAAAGCACTGACTGCCCATTTAAACATCCATTCGTTGGTGCAAACAGCCCATCTTTAAATTGGTTCAGAGAAGCACTTGTTTACACTAATTGTTTATATAAATTTAGTATCTGTTCATACATACAACTTATTAATGCAAACGTTTAGTCATTATAAGATTTGCAATTGTATTTTTGTTGCAGTCTAATATTTAAAATAATTTATTTATTAGCATATAATTGCTTTTTGGATTTTTGTTCATTAAGATACATTCTTAATATGGCTGTGTACATATTATGCATACAATGCTATTTCATATTTCTAATTACATATTTTTATTTATAGGTATTATTTTCATCATTACTATTATTTTCATTATAATAATAATTATTATTATTTTTATTATCATTTATATTATTGTTTACTTTGAAGTTGCGAATACATATTTGTATTATTTCTTTTCCTAAATGTTCTTATTTTACTTTACTTTATTTTAGGTAGTTTTATAAGTTTGGTAAACAAAAATTGAAATTTATTTAAATAAAAAATGTTTATTATCTTCTATGAAATTGAGTCAATTTCAAACTAACTTGAATGCACTTAAAATTAGTTAATATTTTGTTTTTCTTGTTAATTTTCTTTTATTTGTATTATTTCCATTTAAATTTTTGTTATTAATCTAATTACTAAAAACAACAAAATAATATCTATATAAGAGTAGAGTTGAATAACCAAAGGGTGTAAAACCGAATATATTTTGCAAAAAAAAAAATTAATAATGTACAAAAAGTATTATAAATTATTTCATCATCGAGGTGTTGTAATTTGTTTTCTATAAATATGTACCCCGATTATTTTTATATTCTTTTATAAATAAAAAAACAAGCTCTTGTTAAAGGACAAAAAAAGAGATAAAATTAAAATAAAAAAAAAATCACTTTCAAATTTAAATATTTTTAAAATATTTTTACGTGTCACGTCTTCAAATTTTTGTTTAACAATTAATTTGCAACGAAATGTAAAAAAATAAAGAACAACAACAATATCATTGATATTTTTACAAGTTTGCAACAGATTATCAAATTACTTTGCTTACAATTAGCAGCAGCAGCCTCATTTATTTCAAATGAATTCACTTTCAAAATTTGTTCACAGTGGCAGCGTTTTACCAGCAAGCTTTCATAATTTACAGCTTGACGACAATTTATAACGGATAAATTTTGTTTTAAGCAATTGTGTTTTATATAAAAGTTATAATTTGCATTATTTTTAACACTGTATTTGAATTTGCAGTTCTTATGGCTATTATTGCAATAGTAATTTTGTATAAATTCGTTGCAAGAATAGTAGTAGTAGTGGTTCTTGTTGATGTTGTGCTTGTTTCTGTAGCAAATATTTAAAGTTGACATTGGCTAGCTTGCAATAGCAATACTTGTACTATTGTCATGGTTAAAATGCTCCGTATTTACAATGACTTGTACCACATACCCATTTTGTATGTTACAATCTTCAATGAGCACTTTATCGCCCAAAAGTTTACCGCTGTAGAACCACCGTTGGCAGCATGCATCAACAGCTTCAACGGCCTAAACAAAAATAAAAACATATTTTAAGCATTTTCTTGATTAATTAATTTTTAATTTAATTTTTTATTTAATTACCTGTAACTTCTTTTTACATTGACCAACTGTATCTTTGGAATATACAGGTAACTTAACATCTGACATAATAGAGGATATTCTTAGTTTCAGGAATATTTCTGTTCCGCCATCAACAGGTTCGGAAAATTCGGCAGGTGAATCACGACCATTTTCTTCCTTAACAATATTTATGGGATACGATAGACAGTAGATGGGCACTTTATACTGTGTACCCAGTTCATCGTAGCATTCTGTTAGGTAACTGAATTTTAAAGAATAAAAAAATATATATTGTCGAAAATCTTTTGATATGCTCCGCACTGAGAAATTATTGAAAAAAATCCTGATAAAAGCGCATTTTCAAAAACCACATTTCCCGCTTCTTGAATAATAATTAAGAATTGTTCAACTTTTTCATGATAATACCAAAGCCAATTCTTGTTCGATATCCAAGAACTTTATTTTAGCGGTCTTGGGAGAATATTTCTAATATTTCAAAAAATCTATTTTAAAACCAGTCAGTTCCTCACAGTCAAAGTCGCTGTTAAGTTTTTATTATAATAATTTTTAATATTTCTTTTCTTTGTATAATAAATGAGGGATAGTAAATCAAGGTGTTAAGCTATTAGTATCGCATTTTATTGTCGATTGAGTAGCAAAACACCCTGCATTTTTGGGTTTAACATAATTTCCAAATGCAAAATATACCCACATATTTCCAATCATACATTTTCATTACACGCACACAATTTTTATAAAAAATTAATTTACTTATGAACAACTCAAAGCTATTAGTAAGTCTTTTATTGTATTGCCTACGTAATACAATGTGAATTAAATTTTATCAGGTCCTTTCGGTTTATAAAGATTTTAGTTTTCTTGTGTTAAATAAATATAAACTAAAATATGCAACAAACTACTTTTCAATTTATCAAAGGTCCACTTCGCCCAGCTACGTTACTAATATTGTGTTCAATAAAACAACATTGAATTCATAAATGTATTGCACTAATGAATTCAATACACAAGGTAAAAAAGTAACAAGGTAGTAAAGTAAATTTTTGAGACCATTTTTATAAAAATAATTGCCGCAAATACAAGAAAATGGCATGAGTTATATACGCTGACAGGTACACGTACATGCTCAACAAAAACTGTTAATTTATGTAATAGCTTGTGGAGACCCACAAGGACGAAAAATTATTTTGTTGGCCAAAGTTTACATAGTAAAAATATCCATGTATACAAAATGTATAGCTTTCATAAAAATAGGGCTTTTCGATAACAAATTGTAGTTATAATTACTTATGAATGCAATGTAATCACATAATGAAAAAATTGGTCACCACAGAGTGAAAAATTAACATAGAAGTTAGGAAACAAAAGCAAAATTTTAATCTGACCATTAACTTTGAACACATTAATCATCAACTGTGCTATGTATTAAACAGATTCACCTCAGGAGGATAAGAACCACAAGCTGTCAAAAATAAAATATATAGTATGTGTGTATATGAAAAAGTGATTATTTTCATGTCAACACAACTTTAAACAAGCACAACAATCAATGTAACAGTGGACAGCTTGTGTACGATGTAGAAAAATGGTGTACAACAAAAGACAGTAGAAAACTTTGGAAAAAAATGTTAAAACCTATATACAAATAAATTATTACACCGGAAACTTTTTTTTAGATTTTTATATTATAAATGCATGGACAGGGGAATCAATAAATGCTACAACAGGAGGCAGCTGCATTGAAAGACTTATATTCGTTTAGACTGCAGTGGCTAATGTGTTTGCACTTTACATCAACAAACAAGTGAAGTGATAATCAACATCCTTAAAGTATGCTTGAAAAAATGTAAATAAAACTCCATACAATAAACCGCTGGTGAGCAATGTCTGAAGAAAACAAACTATTTATAATCATATCAAGAACAAAATCATCAATGTGTTGCCCTCAACTGTATGTTAGAAATAAATATATTGTAATATATTGTATCGAATGGGCCTGATGAACTTTCATACCGTTCATAACAATGCATCAAATAATTTTCCAGCTTTTGTTCTCACGACGTAGTCTATTCATTTGATGTTTTTTTTTGTTGTATTTTCTAATTAAAGCTTCTATAGAACATGGAATCAGTAGCTGAAACACATTGTTTGTATATTTTCCCCAAATATTACTAGCTTTATATGAAGCTTGATTGAAATAAATCAAATTATTAATAATTAATTATTTTAGACTTAAATGGAATTAAGGGTGGAGATACACTAATAAATATCTAAAATAATTCCCAGCAGTTTTATAAAGAAATACTACTGGTGATAAATACCAATACTTCAAATAGCTCCAGTTTACTTTCTGCAGATTGATAGAATTTTCGTGTACTGGGACACCAATTAGGGCAAGCGATCAAAATAATTTATATAATTATTATATATATAATTTACTTACAATAATTTATAAGTTCTACAATAAAAATCTACTTGCAAGGTATTCAAATGCACGTCTAACACAAGAGTTGTCGGGTTTTTCCAAACGGATTCAATGCATACATATGCACACAGCTGCTTGTGTGTATATCACAGATGTAACAAGCCACAATAAAATGTTTTTATATGCCGCCACACCACTCATCCATTTACAGTTATTTGTTTTGTCAAGTCTGGCGGTTGTGGGTTGCTGAGAATTTAAATCACATAACCGAATTTTTTAATGATAAGGAATGCAAAAGTATTTAAATTACATCTACTATATAATCAGGTGTATGTATATATGTTTGTTTTCACCGTCCAGACGTTTGCAAAAGTAAATATAAAGCGTGTGTGCATCCTGAGCATCAGATTGCAATGTTTTCTATCACTTTTGGAAACGAGGGGCACTGCAGTTGTTGCATTATAGCGTACTTTAATCATTTTGAACGTTTTTTGAAATTTCTTTGCTTATGTTTTTTGGGTGCAAAGTAACAGTGATATTTGGACACTTGTACATAACAACCAACAACATAGGAATTTAGATTTGCCTAAATCTTTTCATCTGTATGGTTTTGTCAAAATAAAATCCTACACAAACATGCCAAATTTGTTATGATTTATCATTAAATCCTGTCTGCAGCTGACGATAGTCAAGAATTGATGCGTTTTTGATTCAACATAACGGAATACAAAAGTTTTTTTTATTATATTTTATTTATTTTTTATCAAGATTTCCTGTTATCAATCAAAATAACGTGACCACATAATTTAAAATAATAATATCGCATGTTGCAAAGATATTATTTGCTAACTGCGAAACGGCGCCAGAAGAGCAACGAACAAACCTCATTGAAAAATATATTCAGCTGCGAAAGGAAATAAGCAAAATGGAGAAAGCATCAAGCAAAGCAAAACAAATAAATGACCAAATAGTACAACCAACACACACACATAGACATTAATATAAACGACAGTGCGACTGGAACCAGCAATAAACTATTATATTGTGTGAAAATAAAAATGTCGAGCAATTAGCAAGAGTTTCAAACTAAAAACGCACGCAGCTTAACTTTGGAATGTAAGATATACCAAACAAGCAAGATTTGTTTTCAATATCGATTTTTTGGAATTGTTAATATCAATAGGGTACAAAACAAATGCTTTAAAGTTTTAAGAGAACTATACACGCCAATTACCAATGATTTGCGTTTGAAGCAAAATTTGCAAAAGTAATTCAATACATATAAAACTGGAATTTAAATAATAAATAAGTATTAAATATTTATGTATGTATAAACTTACCCATTCGGCACCGAAATGTTTGCTCCATCCAATATTGCTTGTGCCAATTGAAAATCCAATGCTTCAGCAGCAGTGGTAGCTGCTCTTAACGCATCCCAAATTTCTTTGCGTCCATCGAAGGCAGGTGCTGTGTCCCAAAACTCATCCCGTTTCGAACGCAATTGTCCCTCTGTTAATGGAACATCTGAACGCCAACGTATTGTTTCATGGCACAGAGGACGATTTTTGCGTGCTGGTCCAACCTGGGGTCCTTAGAATATAAAACGAACATTATGAAAAGTATATTATCATTTTACAGAAACCACATAAAGTTTATATTACCTGCTGTAGGTGGTCTGGAAACACTGGCTGATGATACACTTACAGTTTCATTGTCACCACTATACCGTCCCATACAACCACCCATCTCAACAAAGTTTCAATAAAATTACACAACGAATTGCTAGTTTCAATTTTTTTTATATTTGTGCGATTAAAGGCTTTATTTTATTTTCCATAGAAAACATTTATTTATATTTTAACTTCTCTGCCGCTGCCGCTTTAAACTTATTTTGTATTATTTTTTTTATTTTCTTCTCTCACTTAAGGTCACTTGTCTTGGTCACCTTTTTTTCTTCGTACATACTTTTCTAATTTTATATTTTTATTTGTGCTTTTCTAAATCCTTACAATACTTTGATATGTTGAATTGCAAATTTTTGTGCACATTTACAAGTTTTTCGTAAATTTTCTTATAAAAACCATATTAAAATTTATATAAATTAAAGAAAAATTTTCTTCTTCCGCACATATTGCCCGTTCTTTCTTTCGACTTTTTTCTCATTTACTAATTCCCAGAGTTGTAGTTTTAAAGGACTGCCAGCTCGCAATACATTTTATTTTATTGTAGTAATGCCATATCGAAATAAGAAGTATGGGTATTGGTTATATAGGAAATGCTTCAGAATTTCATTAAATTCGAAACTCCATTAAAAAATTTAATGCCGGTCATATCTGGTAAATTTTTTACAATAATTTTTTTATAAAAAATACTCAAACAATGCCCGTGTGACAAACACTATAGAAAATTCTTTTGAAAAAGTACTTTTTTTTTCTAGTCAGGCAACTACATCAATGTTATATTTCCATATCGTTCATAATGTTTTCACAATAAGAACAGGGTACCATTTATAAAACTGTTATTCATGACTATTTAAATTCATTACAAATTAACAAGGAAGACTGTAGAATGAATATGAATTTAATTTAATGTTTTACACTTTTATGTAAAGTTAGTTATATATTTTTAAAGACAGTATGCAGACAATAGAAAATAAATGTAAAGAAATATATGTATGTCATATATGTAATACATATGTATATATACATACATATCATGTATGTACGTATATAATTTTAACTTTGTAATATATCAAATAATATTACAATATTTTATTAAGAAATCATGAATTTTATTTTAAAAACGTGACTACTGCATTATTAGAATGATAAGCTGTAGTTTTTAAGCTGAAAAGTATATAAAGGAAAATATAAAACAATTTTGTTTTAATATTCTATACTATAGAATGCTGTTAATAGCTTCTCTATTCGTATGTTTTCTTAGTTTAGCAGAAAACACTTTGCAACAAAAGATTAACTTTTGCGATAAAAAAATGTGCCCGTATCAAGGAACTCATGTGGGATGTAATAAAACTAAGGTATGCATGAACATTTAATAACAACATCAATCTTATTTCAACCAGCATCAAAGGCTTTTAGTGCCGACTGTGAAGGTATACCGAAAGTGGAGAATATGATTCCTTATATAAATCTGATTTTGCATGATCACAATTATTATAGAAATCTGGTGGCGTCGGGTGAAGTGAAATGCTTTTATCCAGCTGCAAGGATGCCGTTGTTGGTGAGATTTGCTTAAACATAAAGGAAAAAATAATTTTTATAAATATTTAATGGTTGTACGAAGAAATGGGACTGGGATTTAGCAGAGACAGCCGAATACAACGTACGTTCCTGTATTTTTGGGCATGACCTTTGCCGCAGCACTATGAAATTTCCGTTGGCCGGACAAAATATTTATATGGCCAAAACAACTCGACTTAATGTAACTATATCTGAATTTATCACAGAAGCTATATTTTTATGGTTTGAAGAGCAATTCGATGCAGACCATGAACTTTTAATGTCCTTTCACAAAACTATGTAAGTAACAGGCGGATAAAAATAATAAGAATTCATTGTTTGCTTTAAAAATTCCCAGACCCCAAACTGGTCACTTTACAATGCTCGTGAATGATCGTCAGAATCGTGTGGGGTGTGCATTTCTTAATAACTTACAACCCCCACTCAAGCGTTTCGTTATATTTACTTGCAATTATTCGTCGACAAATGTACGAAACAAGCCAACCTATAAGCCAGGCAAACCAGCCTCCCTGTGCCAGAAACGCAATCGTAAATTCAAAGCACTCTGTGAAGATCCCATTGATCCTAATGATATAAATTGGTATAAATAAGTGGAGGAGAGGTGTGTTTAAATAAAATTTTATTTACAAATGGACATGTATTATCTCCGCTTGTATTTCTTTTTTTGTTCTTTATAAGAATCTGGAACGATTGTTACGAAGGATCAGCAAAATTCTCCAAATATTTTAAATGAATAAAATTATTAAACTAAATAAAATGGCTAAAATCAGACAATTGTTAATCCTTTAAAATGGAAAAGAAAAACCAAATAAAAAACAAAAGTGTTACTGAACTTAAAAACGAAAACATAGGCAACAAAATCCTCAATTATTCTTGACCAGGAGACTTATTACTTAAAGTTTTAAAGTTACGTTAAAGTTTTAAGTATTACGTTGAAGGCAGTACAAAAACCAT
Organism: Ormia ochracea; assembly: GCA_963402855.1. NCBI lineage: Eukaryota > Metazoa > Arthropoda > Insecta > Diptera > Tachinidae > Ormia > Ormia ochracea. The sequence continues at coordinate 21,840,759 of OY727105.1, forward strand.
TTGTAAAATCCATTGTATTTATCGGAAATAATCCAAATGTTAAGCTGTGGTGTTGGCGCACTATTCAGATGTTTATATGATATTTATGCTGGCTACATGAATACAGGTCTTTCCTCTGAAATAATTAATTAATCCCTATTTTTAATGTTAAAAAAATAATAAATGTAGTAGATATTTATGATAAAAAAATAAAAAATAAAAAAAATAAAAAATAAAAAAAATATTCACTTCTGGCAACATTTTTTTTACAAAAATTATCAAAATTCGTATTTTATTCCTGTTTAAATTATTATATAAACCTAAAAAATACGTTGGAATGAATAATTTTGTGATATTGTTAATTTTGAAAAATTTAGAAAATTTTTGGTCATCAGAGACATTTTTCTTATATTTTATTGAAGTTATGTATGTACTTTTTAATTTTGTAAATTATTAAATTAAAATATTATTTACATTAGAAAATCGTACGTGGAATTAAACCACTTCCATCTAAAAATATTCCAAATTTAAATACAAAATATTTTTTTTAAGTATTTATAAGAAATTAATTAATTGTTTTTATAACGAAAAATCTAAAAGGCTCCAACAAGTTCTCATAAAAAATCTTTATATAATATTAAAAAGTATCTACATATATCTGGTTCTATTTAAGTATAAATTTATGCAAGAAGAATCTCAATTGTTTCTTTCGTACTAAGAGCCGCCGCCCAAAAATCTGCGCCGGCTTGGCAAACCAGGTTTGCATTTAAAACAGCATATATTTTTAGCTTTTAAATTGTATTCGTATTTTAACAAATGCATTTTGCATTCAGTTGTTTTCTATTTCTGAGTAGAAAAAATGTGTGTTGGAAAAGTTTCTTTAAAACAAAATCAGAAATATTCAATCATGAAAAAGAACGAAAAGAAAACAAGAAACCAGACGACCTCGACGGTACGCTGTAAAAAAGTTGTTAAATAAATTAACTTTTCTTAGTGATGTTAAGAACGCCACAAATATTCGATTAGTATTTCCAGAAACTTGAAAAAAATACCGCGACTACGTAACATTATTCTCTTTACAATTGTTAACTTATTTTTTCGAATTTTGCTTGTAACTTTTAATCTCAAAAAAATTGCTAATAAACTTTGTATGGTAAACTTGAACCATTAAAATTTCTACTAAAGTGTTTCGGATTGCCCAAACTAGGGAAAATACTGGTATGCACTGTTTTCTTGAATAATTTGGAACCATTTAAATTCAACTTTATAATGTTTCTCTAGAAGAACTTTTAGTCCTTATTTGTGAAAAACTCTGGGAATTGATTTGCACAATCTTTACTTGTTCTTAATTTCTTGTTGCTCAGAAAGTTTTATAATAACAAAGAAGATGGTAATCGCTTCATGGTACGTCCTCAATTTAGGATAGATGCATTAAAATTTTCCCACCATACTTCTGAGGATTAATTGCAGATATGCATTAACTTAGCTGTCCATCATCTGTTGGCCAATTCTGGCCATACGGAAGCAACTTCTAATGCATGATGCCTTTCAAGCCCCATGAAATATGCAGTAGAAAAATTCTAATTTTATAAAAATTTCTTCTCTATTCTTTACTTTTTTATCGCAAATTTTCCTTCATTAAAAACCCTTTAATTTATGTAATAGGATTTTTTAAATCTTATCTGTTTCCAGAAATGCATTTCTTACTAAAGGTTATATACCTTGAAATAAAAATAAAAAAATCAAAAACTTCAATAAAATTAAATTTTCTGTTAAAAAAAAATACTATGTTTTATAGAAATCATATTTTAAAAAAGATGTTTTAAAAAAAATAAATCTGTCAAGAAGCACTATTTCATTAAGCATAACTGACTTTATGTTCATTATTAAAAAAGTAGACGTTCATTAAAAAATTTTCTTCATAAAAAGCACTTTTTTCTGAAAAACCAAATCTTTATTTTAAAGTATATTTTTCGTAATTATTATTTTTGTACAAACTAAATTTTTTACAAAAACTGGGTTTTTACAAAAATATACTTTCTTATATAAAATCGATTATTCTAGAAATCTTGTTTATATAAAAACTATAAATATATAAACTATGATGATTTATAGGCAGCTTTTAAAAAGTAATTATTGAAAAAATTTTCGTTTATGGAAACTATTCTTTTTTAATATTCAATATATAAGGACAATATATTATCAATGTAACAGGATATTATTTTCTTACTTAAAAATTCATTGAATTCGTTTCTTTGGGTAGCGAATAAATGTATAGAAAAAGTATCATGTTTTTTGATTTTTTTTCTAAGATTTTGATTTTAGCAAAAAGTATAATTTAAAAAAGACAGAAGTATTTTTTTTATAGTGTATGCCATACAACAAAACTCCTCTATAACAAGCTCCAAGAAAACTAGTTCGTATATAAACTATAATAAACGTAGAGACTTTTAAAATAAAATCAGCTCTTTTCTTGACCACTACAAAACAATTCGCTACTTAAAACGCATTAAATTCGCCAAAAATGGACGGAAATAAATGCATTTGAAATGATTACTTTGTAGCTGCGTATTGCAGCTATCAATTTGTTAAATGGAATTTTGTGTGAATATTTCAGGATATTGTAGGAAATACTTAAACTAAGTAAGTAAGTATTTTAAAAAAACCATTCGGGGCAATTAAAAGTTCAGAAAAATATATGTATTTTATAGGAAAACAAAAGAAAATAACCAAAGCAAAACAATAGGAATTTTAAAACTTAAATTAAAGTAATCGGTTTTTCAAGAAATGCAGTTAAAGCTTTGAAAGCACCAGCAAATTGTAAAACGTACACACATGCTCTACCACGAACAATTCAGTTGGACAAGCGGCACACAGAAACATGTAATATAAGCAACAGAAGATATACGAATAACAACAACAACAAACAACTGCGGTACAAGAAATCGAAAACCAAAATTGATTTTCAAAAGCCAAGCTTGCCCTGCAGATCTCCCAATAAGAAAAAACGAAAGACTTCATTCAATTCAGTTTGCTGAAGACAACGAACCCGACAAGTAGTCGAAATCGGGAACACGCGCTTAATAACAACGGTGGGTAAAAAATAAGTGAAATACAAAAGAGTGCCAAAAATAACAAATGAATGCGAGTGAGAGCTCAGAGTGAGAAGTTTTATTTGAAAATTGCACATTGCTATTGCCGTTGCCGTTGCCGTTGCCGTTGTCGTTGCCTGACATTGCTGGCTTATTAAGCTTACAAGCAAGCGAGAGGAATTTTTAAGAAACCAAACGCAGCTGCAAAGAGAAGCTTTAAATTAAAATTTAAGAAAAAAAAAAACACAGAATTCAGTAAAAATCGTATTTAAACAAAAAGTAAAATGTAAAGAAATCAAGCCACGCAACAGTTTTGTGAAGAAATCTAATACAAAAAAAAAAAAAAAACAAATAGGCAAACTTTGAAAAAAAATATTATTTAACAAATTTTTATTCGAAATTTATTTTAGACAAAGTGAAATTGAAAGTGATACTAAAACTGTTAAATATTTTTGTTGTCTGCATTCATTAAACTCAAAATGGGTAATAAATGAAATGTTCACTGGAGTGCCGAAAATGAAAGAGAATTTATTTCTTGCAGGTGATCTCAGCATTAAAACACTGGGAAGGCAAATATTTTCTTTTTTGCTTCTTTTCGCTTCCAATCGCCATGACTCGATTTTCGCAACATTTTTTTATTTTTTATTTATTTATTGTCTTGAATTATTCGCTGTTTGTTTTGTGCTTTTAGAAAAACCGTTAGCAGTCCAACCGTAGTAAATAAATTACGGCTGCAACAATTAACTACTCAATTTTAACTTTCTTTATAATAAAAGGAATGTTTCACAAAAGTAATACATTGTGGTTTAAAAGTTACGTGAAAGTTAATTGCAGCTTTTTGTTATTGAATTTTTATTTTATTTTATATTTGCTGAAAAACAAAAACTTTCTTAAATACACATTTATTTAAAACATTAAAGCGGTCATGCACTCTTAACTGAAAGGTAATAATAAAACAGCCACTTAATAAAAGCCTTTTGAAAATATCAACTTATTCAAAAAATAAGTTGCGTAATATGATATTTAATGAATGGATTTTACCAGGCATTTTTTTTTAAAGAATAAAAAAATATTTTTGCAATTGGAGCAGGTGTCTGTGAGAAAATTGGTATAAATTTTCTATAAAACTATTTTTCGCAAATTCGGTTCTCACCGAGCCAGTGTGAGTCCTACAAATTATGCTTCTTAAGTTTTGTCAGATAATGCTGTCATCGACAGCTTCCTACTGTGTAGAGGAGACTATGAAAATTTGTTAGCGTATTATTTTCACCCTAATTTTGCACCATATTTCATAAATGGATCCAAACTAAGAAAAACTTGGTTCGCGTACATATCTGACAAACAGAGAGTACAAGTGCAATTGAGTACAAGTAATATAAAGATAAATGTATGTGAAGTTTTGGTAGGTGGCTAGAGACACAAACGGAACCCAAAAAGTCTTTTTACCAACACTACCTCAAAACGTTAAGGACCAAGGCGAATTTGTATTATGTCAACTTATTGCTATTTTGGGCCCAGAAACTAAAAATTTTGTTTCGTTTGCTATAATAAGTAACTTTTTAAACTTTGCTATGATTAATCAAGAAAGGAAGTTAGTAACTTTGTTGCAAGTCTTACGTCGTTGAATTCGCCTTAGCCACGACGTAATGACAACCGTGGTTGAATTGATAGAATTGTTTACTGATATTTATACGTGTGCAAAAATTCATCATATGGCCCTGTTGTGTTACTGCGATTACCCTACAACGTCCTAAAAAATTTTCTGTAAAGCAATCGATTACACTGAGAAAAATTTCAAACTGTCGCAGTTTGTCAACTGTCGCAGTTTTTGCTCTTGAGAAATCAGCGTCTTACATGCGATTTCTCATAGTGAAATTGATGTTTCCACATTTCGCTTTGTCTACCTCGAGTCTGCGGAATTTCTTTGATTTTATATACATCTTGAAATTGATTTTTAAGACGGCAGCTCAAAGATCACTTGTGGTTTTAAATTTGTTTTATAATAAAATGCGGTTTTATTGTAAAAGCTATGTAACTATATTGTACGTTACATGCTTATATATATGATATACCCAAGGAATCGGATAGTTAAAAAGTGTTCTGATTTCGATGCCCATAAATTATTTTATATTAACCTTAAATAATATGTTGGTTTCTTTAATTAAAATAGTTCATTTTTGTTCCAATTGCACAAGTGATCTTGAAGGCTTGAACTTATCTCTTCTTTAAAAATGGTGCTTATATGTGTGCAGTGTAAAAGGTTTTATTAAATTTTAGATAAAATTCTTTTGCATATAAGTTATAATACAATTTCATTGATACTTCAACAGTGTAATTGAAGAGACATCAAGTATTTTTTAGCAAAAAGAAATATTTAGAATTTGTAAAAGATATATAAAAATTTATTTTTCTAACTAGAATTACCTATTTTTTCAATATAAAACAAATCGCTCATATGCATATGTGTCTAAATTTCATGTTATTATGTGTCTCCAATTATAAACTGCCGTCATTGCTATTATTGGCATTTTTTACATGAGTATGATTTATTAACTTATAAATGGGTCGAGCAAATGAAATAATTTTTTTTTGTCTCCGTAACATGTGCATGAGTATTGACATAAACGACATACCACGAACACAGTAAATAATTACACATACCGGTTACTTACCAGTAAATTAGAATCAATTAAGTTTATGTAAAAATATGCTGTTTCAATTTTAGTAAATTATTTTTAATTAATTTTATTAATTGAGCAACTTAAATACTTCTTAGTGGTATATTATTGGTCAAACTAAGTATTAAATTTGAAACTGTAGAGTGTCAGAACAAAATATCTGTTGCTCATACTGTTCTTCTTGTAAATTAATTATTTATGCATTTTTTGATTTAATTACTTCGAATTAATTTTTATACTTTTGTATTTAAAGGCAAAAATTAATATAATAGGAATTATTTATACTATTATTTTCCTTTCTTTTATATGTATTTGTATAATACATATTTCTTAAACAATTACTATATAAAAGACTATTTCATCAAGGAGATCGAGTTTATTTATTATTTTTTTTTTTTTTTTTGCTAATTTTTTTTTGCTTGACTCATTCTTCAGCTTGTGCATTTTGAAATGTATAAATTAATTTACTTGTTTTGTCTATTCCAAGTTAAAGAATTTTGTTTAAATGTCAGCTTAGCAGCATCAATGGAAAAGATACAAATTTTAAAAAATACATTTGGTTTATTATAATTTTTTTATTAATGCTAAACACTAAAATATTAAATGGTTAAAAATAGTTTCGATAAAATTGGGCTCGTGTATACTTCAGAAAATGGTTATGTGAGAAAAAAATAATTTTCATAGATGAATGATAAGAAATATTTTTTATTGAACTGGTTGATTTGGACTTAATAGAAGGGCGTTGGCTGTCAGACAGCCAACGTCAAAAGAACATAGTGAATAAATGCTCCATTTCAGTTGGATTATGAGGCAACAAAAATATTTTGCCATAATTGGAGGGATTGTGCAATCACTTTCGGCTTAAACTGATCATTGTAAAGGAATTGAGTTCTAGCGGAAGCAGTTGGCGTTATGGGACTGCTCACCGCGGCTTAGCTTAGAGCAATATAGCTCAAAACTTAAATGTCAGATTTTAATTTCATTTCAGCAAATTCATTTAATTATTATTGAATTTGAGCAATTTTTTGCACTACTTTTATTCCATATTTATTGAATATATCACAAGAGACTAGACTGTAGTTGTTGGCTATTGTACTGTTCTGATCATTTGCGTAAACTTGTTTATTAAAAATTTAGTTTTGCCTTTGACTACGACATATAAAAATTTTATTTTGAATCACAAAATTCAGAAAATAGTAATAATAAGCTTTATTCTTGAAACTTTTGAAAGCTTTTGTTTCAATTTCTTTTTTCTTTTGAATATAATTTTTGAAATATTTCTTTCTCTCCTTCCAACATAGCAAAAATAATGTTGCTGTCTTAAGTCTTTTGTTTTATCAAACAAGAATGTATGTACGTATGTACGTATGTACGTGATCAGCTTCGCTTGTATTGGGCACAACACAAATTCACACACACGCACAAAAGCCTTCATTTATTCTTGTTTTATACTCTTATAAAATGTTAAATGTTTTAACCAGAATTAACACACTTTTTGTTCAATTTATTACATTATTTTTGTTTTTGCTTTTGTTTTTATTATTGCTTTGCTGGTATTTTGATATTTTATTGAATGAACAGGGCATATATAATTACGAGGGTGGGTTCAGCGACGAACAAACTAACAGAAAGTTGATGAAGAACAACAGATGCTGTAAGAATAAATAAATGAAGTCATTCATAGAGGGAGAAAAATTTAAAGAAAAAACTTTAAAATGAACTTTAATAAGAAGTTTCAAAAAGAAGAATTAAAATTAAGAAGAAATTTTATTTTATCTATAAATGTTTTTTTTATTAGTTATGTATTTTTTTAATGTTTTTATTTTACTTCCATGATCTGTTTAATTTGTAAAAGAAAAGTGAATTTGTAATCTTACAATTATTTGACATTTCAAATTTTTGAAAATTAATCGGTTTATATAAACTCTAAACTTTTTAATAATTCAATTTGGCTAAAGATATGCTCTTAGAGAAATGAGAACTGCAAACGAAATTAAACAATAATTTTTAGGAAGAATCTTAGCTGTTATGTATAAAATAAAATAATTTTGATAATTCATTATTTAGATTTTATTAATATCTTAACAGCATAGCTACTAAATCATATATTTCAAACTACCCTCGTTATCATATCTTAAAACTTCTAGCACTCACTCCCTTTGCCCCTACTTAAAAAAAGTCATAAATAAAAGTTTTAACGAGCGTGAGTATTAACTGTTTTACCAAATGCTCACACTTTTTCAAATACTTTGTAAGTGTGTTGTTCCTTTAACGGTACAAGTTGAGAAAAATGAAAAGATCTGTCAAAATTTGTTTACCCGACAAGCAACAAATTTAGCATTTGTAAATATTGGTAAAACGTGACGCAATAAGTATTTTTTTGTACTACAAAAAAAAAATTTAAATTGTTTTCGTCTCTCAATTTGTTTATGCAGTAGCTTAAGAAAATCTGTAGAGTTAAGGAAAATCTCGTAAAAGCAACAAAGCATATGATGTAACAGATTTTCTCTGGAGAGAGACTGTCCTACAAATGTCACAGAAGCCCATTGCAACTGTAATTTCAGTTTCAAAGTAGTGTTTCCTTTAAATTATATTTTTCTAAAAGAGTCAATTCTTAAAAATTGGTCATAAACAAGATTATGTGTGTTAAGTCAGCAGTAAAAGTTATTTAACATCATTAATTACATAATTTTGAAACATTTTCTAAAAATTAACTTACATAACTATTATATTTAAAAACTATTCACTTGAAAGTAGAAAACAACACTTCAACTCTGTAAAGGCGGTATTCCCTTGACAAATAATTCCAAACTGAGTCATTCCCTTAAGACGTTTAAAGTGATAAAAAAAGCAAAAAAAAAACTTTAAAATAAACCATGTCACTTCTTTTAAGCGGCATGACACATCGCTTGTTTAAATTATTAAGCAAAATCTCTGTTTGAAAAATTCCAATGAAAAATAACAAAATCATTTTAACAGTTTGACTTATTTATGGTGTCCAAGAAAAATTGGTTTTTAATGTTTAGTATTTCGGTTTTAGCGTTCTCTTTTTGCAACAAAGGAATTTTTTTTGCTTTTTCCTGCGGAGGGGGAAAAAATTTAATAAAAGCAAGACTTGTAGTTGTATTCCTTCAGGTAAGTGATGTTGTTTAAAAAAATATCACGATGTAAATTATTTATTACAATATTTAAAATTTATTAAGTAAGTTTGAAACCCAATATTGCAAGTCAATTTTTTATATGCACATTTATAATGATTAAATCGGGAAACAACGGATATCTCAAATTTCTTTTTGTTGTCTTTCGTAAAAAATGCAGTTTGCTTGTCTTGAATCTTATGCGGACTATGAAACTTGTTTTTTTATATAAAATAATTATTTTAATTGTTCCACCACCACCAACATATGCATATGAGTGCAGGACAGAATATAAATTTTTTATTTCCTACTTTAATGTTGCATGTTTCTGGCCGCTAAATATATATTTTTTTTATTCTGTACGAAAGCTTATTTTTTCAACTTGTAGTTTCAAATATAAACAAAGAAGGGTAAACAATATTTCCTGCAATAACTGCTTGTTAAAGGCATGACTTTTTATATTATATTATTATGTATTATATATTTACTATATATATTTTCCTGCCACAATATATCTGCAAATGAAATTTAATTCTTTTTATTCTAGTTTCATTTCATTCAATTACATTTTTCAATCAAACTGCATATAAATTTATTTATTTATGTGAAATAATGATTCTAGAATTTTGCTCCACATATCTCAGGTTATCTCTGGCAACAGGTTCTTTCACCTGCGAAATAATATCAGCCACTCTTCATCTGTCTGAAATTTGGAATGCATGTTACACCATTAATAAATTGAAAAGGACCACAAAATATTTTGCTTTTTATAGGCTTTCTAGATTCTCCTACAATTTTATTTTTAGAGTAAATTTTTCGGTTTATAGCTGTCGCCCTGCTTGAGTGACTGTCAAAAGCTAATATCCAACTTTTAATCACAGCCAAGGGCCTTCGTTTGTGTCAGCCAAAGCTTCAATTAAATTCCTTTTTCTTTGATGGTTTAGAACTCTTCTAATTAATTCTCGTCCTTCCCAATTGATTTTTTATATAAGTTTTTAATTATTTCTAGCTTGCAGTTGACTGTCCTCATGTTTAAGTGTATTCAAGGATTAAGTTTCTTGTATGGACTAAATTTCCATAATTCTCCTAGAACAACATAGCGATTAAATTTCCCCTAGTGAAGGGCCCCTAAAATCCCCTCATTTTCTCTTGGTTATAATTCTATTCTAATAGTTTTTATGGTTTTAGTGAAAAACAAATAGATTTAAAATATATAATATTTCAATTATTTAATAATATTATTATATTTTATTGCAAATACAAATCAATTCACTTCATTTTAAATCAGAATATGAAAGTATTTAGATTTAATTAAAACATTTTAGGAGATTTGCATTTGGCAATGGTTCGCTTTTCCTCATCTATACGGAGAAGGATATCCAAACAAATAGTTTTCAGATCATCTTATTTATTAAAATATATATATTATAATTGACTATTAAAAAGTATTTAAAAATTATTAGTTATGATTTTAATTAGAAACAAATCTTAAAATTTATAGTATTGCCTTTAAAATTATTATTCATTTTAAATCCTTTTAATAACTATTAAATAATATTTGTTGAAAGAATTCAATATGAAATTTATTTAATTGTGTTTTGGCCAGTGAATGCAAGTTTACGCAATAACTATTAAACTGTGAGCCCAATTTTAAATGAAATAGTCTATTAAAAAGACTGATTTATTAAACCATAAAGAAAAGTGAATATAAAAACCAGCTAAAGCAACGCAAGTAGCGCAACAACGAAAAAAATACTTGATTGATGAAATATTTTTTAAGACGTCATCCACTTGAAGCCAGAAACAATTTCTAGGCTGCAAACAACAATTGGAAAATAAGTAGTTGAGTTACACAGAAACTTAAAAGTGAAAGTAAAACTAAGACAAAAATATTTTATATCAAAAGTTATAAATAAGCTTTTATAACAATTTAGTCTTTGAAAGCATTAAAGCGCAACAGAGAAACAAAAGCAAAAAAAAAAGCGAATGTTGAACTATTACGAACGGGTAACCACGACTTTGCAACAACAAATTAACATCATTCAACAAACCGCAAATGCTTAAACAAAAGCTTCAAACAGCAATAGACAGACGGGCACACACATGCACACACCACTACCACCCCACCTCCAGAGTAGACCAGCAAAGAAGCTTTAAATGTTAAAGAAAAAAATGTTGAGCAAAAACATTCATTCTATAGCAACAAATATTAATCATTTAAAAATTCGATTTTCTTGTTGCTACTTTTATTAAATTTATTTTTAATAAATTCAGACACGAGAACAAGTAGTAACTGCATTAATAAAAAACACGTCTTTGTCTAAAAGTGAGACCAGTTTAATTAAGACTGGTAATAAAGCTGGCCAATGGCTATACAAAGAAACAGAAAACTTGCAAAATATTTTCGTCTTTTTTTTATTACTACATGAAATCTATGGTAGAGATGGTACAGTGAGCAATGACTAATGCACTCACGACAATAGCCAATTATTGCTTTGAATATTAAAATTAACTTTCTTGTAAGGGGCATTAAAGTAATGTCTGAATAGGAGAAGGCCTCTTCATCACATATTTATGGTATTTGGCCTAACAGATATTTCAATATGATTTACAAGAGTTCCTAAATTAAAAGGATACAAGTGAAATCATTTAAAAGTAAAATGTTCCTCTATAAAGGGAAAGCAATGCACTTAATTACACTGTGCACCATCATATTTTTTATTTTTAAGAAACTGCTGAATTTTGAATTATTTTTTGCTATTAAATTAACTTTTTTCCACTTTATATTAAATAATTTTTTTTATATTTAAAATAATTTTATTAGTTTATATGAAATAGATATTTACGGAAAGCTTAAAAAGAGCTGGCCAACGAAATGAGTAGTTTCATATAATGACATTAAAACTGTGATACGGGTTATCTTAAAAAGTGGTGGACGTATTCATCAATACACTTGCCATTTAGATTGATCCTGTTTCAGTAGAGGAATTATATCACGCTATTATACACATAATACGTGGCTAAGAAACTTAAGATTAATTGTTGCCGGATGGACACAACTTTGCACTTACTTAATAAAAGTCAGTTTGTGCATAATAGTTTGGAAGGAACTCCAACGGAAAACTATATTTTTTCCAAAGATGAAAGTATTTTATAGTTTAAATATCACTCCCGTGAAGACTGCTCGTCACTAATCAGTCGATAGCAAAATGGTTAAATATTCGCATACGAGTAGAAATTAAAACTTGATTTTTTGTTTAATATTTTTCTTTATTTGTGCATTTAAATCGAATGGCTGCATAAAATTGTGATTACAAAACTCGTTTCGCAATTCTAAATTATACTTTACAATTAAAATTTTTTTTAATTCAAAGGTAATTTTTAATAAATGTATTGAATGTACTAAAACCGCTCTCGAAACTTCTGTCTTGTATTTTATAATTTATTTCAAATAAATTTACTGACTATATAAATTAATTTGAATATACATTGGCGAGCATATTAGGCAAAATAAATAATTCCATATACTTTTGTACTCACTAAACATGGGAAACCGAAACAAAACATCAATTCGTATCCGAAAAGCTTTAGCTGAATCCGAAATTTCAAATATCATAAATCACCACATTATGGAGTAGCACACTACAACTCCAATTTAACTTCGGATTATGGCCATTACGAGTATGTTTCAAATACTTTATTTTATTTTAATTTTACCATGCCGTGGAATGACTACAGGAAAAATAAATTAAATTTAATTCGGCTGAGATTTTGTAATTCTCAATACATTGTTGAGAATATGAGAATAACATAAAAAGTTTGGCGATTATTTTTTAAGACTGCTCGGGCTTCGCTTTTGAACCAACGAAATTCAGGCATCTATATTAGCTTAACCCCACATCTATTAAAAGCATATCCGATACATGTTTTATTTATTATTTCAACGAGTGGCAAAATATAAATTTTCTTCTGAACTACTTTTTATGGTGTTGCTGATGAATTTTAATTTTGCCTTTTAACAATAAATGAACAAACAACCAATGAAAAATTTTGTTTTAAAAAATTAAAGCAAACTAGTTTCATGTACGAACAAGTACAAGTACAAGTACAAATGCAATGAATTGAGCAGGAAACCTTTTAAGCGAACCACGAAAGTGGCTTTACTTACCCATTCTCTATTCCAATGCGATCATTTCGAGTCTCCAGCATTTCTAAAAACGAAAACAAAAACATGTTACATAAACGTGCCTTGTAGTAAGCAATTGCCTGCTTTGTTAACCGATTTCAAATAACATTTCTTTTTTCACGGCGGCAACTCCTCCAACAAGTTTTAAGCTACAAATACGTTCAATATCTCTTATTTTAATCATTTAAACCATTTAGTGGTGTGCACAATTGCTTATATAATAGCGAAAATCTTTATTAATTCTAAATTAATTTTCTATTTTTAATTTTTTCATGTTCATACACCTCCGTCTAAAAGCGCAAAATGGAATTATTCCATTTCATTCCGGTATTATTAATTTTTTATGGTCCTTTTGCCTACAGATTAAAAATCGTTGGTTGTGCTACTGGCGTATAAGTTCTATTGTAATGACTTCGAAGCCCAGTAGTACCATCCAGCAAGTATTAACGATTTGTAAATAGTGAAATTTATCGATAAGTATATGCGATTGCAGTAACAATTTTGCACTTCAGTAACATCTTGTTGGCAAAATCGTTATAATTTTCCATCGCATGCAAGTAATTTCAAAAAAAAAAAACCAAAGAACTCAAGAATTAAAAACATTTATCACAGTAGAGCACAGACTACAATCTGTCAAAAATACATGTGTAGGTATATAAAAATTGTGGTTGTAGCTCTTGGCCGACTTCGTCTAATTTCTATTGCTGTGAACGACAATGAACAGAAATAGCGGAAGCGTTGCAGTATCCGATTACACAATTATAATATTTTATTTAACTGTAGAATAACTTCACAAGATCAGTATTATAAATGAATTAAAGATAAAAGATATATATATAAATATAAAAATATATATTAATATAATTGTATATAAATATATAAAAATTTATATTTTAAATAAATAATTTTTTTTGTCAATGTCAACTGTGAATGCTGTCACTGCCGTTTTCAAAATTATATATTATAATTATATATATTTATGAGCGCATTTGTAGCTCTCATGTTTTTCCAAATGTGAAAAACTAACAAATTTCAAAATCAAATCTTTTAATTAAAAAGAAACACTGAAATCTAATTTAAGTCTGTAATTTATTCGGTTATTTGTTTGAACCCTTTTTCACAAAAATATTTTTATTTATTTGAAATTGTTAAATTACTATTTAAAATTAATTTTCTTGAAAGTTCACAAAATTATTTTGAATAAATGCAATAGGTCCACATACAAAAAAGCTCCTAATCAGTTGGTAAATCAACTAATCCATTCCTAACCTATGGTATAGGTATTCACATTGCTTAAGAAGTCGGCTACGATGGCGTATGTAGAACACATAAATTGTAGAATGACAAAAAGTATCTTCCAGCCTCTGAGTTGTCAATATCAGCTGGTTATACATTTTTTTTTTGTCTGAGGAGCGACGAGCTCTATATTTTTTTTTAATAACTATTTATCGACTTGCACATTTATTTATCACCAAAAATTATTTAAATAACAATCGCTTAAGTCAGCCAATTTAATTTATTATATTTTAATTTTAAAGTAATTCAATAGCATTTTTAAAACATGAACATTTCAAAATGGTGCCTTTGGATATCTAAAGCCATTCCATTTACTATCAAAATCCAAATTTTATTAAATTTCGAACGTCCGTCTCCATCTGCGGTCTATTTAAAGTCTGTGTTTGAATTTCATGTGACCGAACCAAGTTTCCAGTTTTTAATTTAAATAAAATCGTGACTTATAATGAATGGCCTGCTATTGTCCGCTTTGTTTCTTTGCATTTATTCGTATATTAAGCGCCGATTATCTGGGAGTTACAGGGAGTATGGAAGTTTGTGTGCTAGAGCGTATCCGAAAAAAACACATACGTACATGCAAACATACACATGCACATGTATGTGTTTTAAAATTGTGTGTAACTCAGAAGTTTATACACTATAATTCGTTATTAAGTGTTGCAACATTTATTTTATAATTTTTTAATTTATTTTCTTCGCTTGCTTAATTTAAGATAATTAAAAGGTTATTCAATATATCATGCTGCTGTTCAAAAATCCACCTACTTTATCTAGTTGTGGACAAAAACACCTTCAGTCATTTGAATTTAAGTTATGATTTCAACTGAAATTTAATTTAAAATTATTTATTGACTTCTAGTTTGGTATGGAAATAATAGACCAGTTTCTTTTAATAAAGTTTAAAAAGCTCTTGAAATGGTCATTAAATTAAAAATTTTCACTGTGATTTTAAAAATTATCTGTGTCATTATTTAAATTCAGAAACTTCAGGTTCATATACAGATTATTTTTACTTTTAAAAAAAAAAATTAATAAGTTTCTGGGAAAGAGGATAAAGCGAGGAATTTGTATGAAGAACATTAATTTTTTGGAATAAAGATTTATCAAAATACATACTCACGCATTAGACTACAAGTTCAAGTAAATGTGTTTCTCTAGTACGGCGAAACCTCGATATAAAAAACATTGTTATAAGAAAAAACTCAAAATAACGTAATTGTATGACGTACAGACGTGCAACAGGATTTCATTCAAGGTCAATAGTAAAACTGGCGGACTTATTTCGTTAGTCGATTATTCTTAATTTTCCATTATATATAAAATAATTATATGGCTAAAATCGGTTGACTAGTGTTGTTAAATGACATGAGCGTAGTAGCTAATTTGCAACTAAAATGTATGACTGCGCGATATGTGGTTTCGCGCCCCACCCACAGTAAGAAAATCGCAATTTCATAAATACCTTACTTTCGACCACATGTTACTCGTATAGCTGGCATATTATGTGTTGAGTTACGGTCTCAACTTCTTGATCAACTCCATAATTCACTGATTACAAGATGCGGCCTGATTTCTACAATCTCAATGCCATCAAGTACAATGCTAAACTATCTGTCATGTTAAAATTACTACGTCCCTGATGATAAGCAAAGCTTTTGTCAGTATTATTTTAAGATTTTGTGAAATAATACCATTTTTGAATAAGTTTTTGATTGTTAGTTTAAAATAATTCCAGGGAATCGGCATACACACTCACATCACATGTACGCAAAAAAAAACCCCCTCGTTTTGCTGTTCTTTTTTTTCTTTTGTTGGTCATTTTTAAATGTTGATATAAAACAAAATTATATGTGATTGTCAAATTTGTCACCTTTAATAATATATATGAAACGAATTTTATTTTATGGGGAAAGGGGGGTTGGTTAAAAATGTAATTTCAGAAGTAAGTAACAAAAGCAGTTGTACTTTTAATTCAATTCAGATGCAAAATAAAAAGTTTATAGAAAAAAAACTTTTAAATCATTTGTAATTAATTAATTAAGTACATACTCACGCATTAGACTACAAGTTCAAGTAAATGTGTTTCTCTAGTACGGCGAAACCTCGATATAAAAAACATTGTTATAAGAAAAAACTCAAAATAACGTAATTTATCGACTCACTTGAGAAACCCTCTTTATTGCTAAGTAATTTATACAAAATTTCGCCGTAGAATAATTCTGAGCAGAAAAGATTTTATATAATGAAATATTTTTTCAAATGTCTTAATATAACGAAATCGGAATAAATTAAGCAGAAATAACACAATATTTTATTATTATTTATTTTACTGAATAATAAAAATATGTTTTAATTTTCATTTAGTTTATAAAATATAAACAATCTTTTATTAGGATTATCATGTTAAAAAGGAATTTAAATAAAGAAAACTGTAGTTATAAAGAATTGTTCGCAATATTTCACGACAGATTATTTTTATAGCGAAGCAATAGTTTTACTAAATATTTTCAGTTATCGAAGTTTCACATTAAGCAGCATTTTATTCTACCTTCTTAATCTGTGAAAATTAAAGCATTATTTAAAGCGCTCCTCTGCATTTTGACGATTTTCATCTCTTAAAATACACTAGTGACGATTTTAGGTCCAAAATTAAGTTTTTTCAAAACTAAACGAAAACAATAAGTAATTCTTTAAGAATATCAATTGAGAGTACAGAAACCAGTGTATGTGTTTTCTGTTAATCATTAAAGGCATTGTTTCAGTCGTACGATATGGCATCTCTGATGAAAAAATTGTATAGTGTGGCATAAAAATTTGCGAATTTTATGAAAAGAAAAAGTATATAGTAATTTCAGAGTTGCTTTTACTTCAATCAGAAGAGAAAAATTATTGGCCTCTCTTTTGTACGACAGGATGGTACCAGCAAAGCCATTTTGATGCGATTTCTTAAAATATGTAGTATGTCTATCAGATTTTCGTTTAAATAATTCCTATGACTGGCTAGGAGAGTGCAACGAGGCCTTATAAGTAAGTAATGAATATATTATTTTATGAGTATAGTGGGCAAAAATATCATCAAAGATTTATTCGACAAGCAAAAAAAAATCTAACAAAAAGCATAATAAATTTGATCAAAGATTTACATCAAGCGGAAGAGAAAATCGAAAACTTAACTCTGAATTAAAGTCTTGGGAAGAAATTAAATATAAAGTCGTTTATTACAAAATAAATAATAAAACATTCATGAACAAAAAAAAAACATTTAGATGTTTTGAAAGGTATTGCAGACCAGAAAAAAAATTATTTTTGTAATAAAACAATAAAAATATTATAAAAATTGAATATGAATGTTTTTTGTTTTTTTTTTGGCGATTTCCTAAAATGACTGAAATCAGAAATCTGTAGTTTTTGACGACTTCACCACTAGAAGTTCCGGCAACAGAGCTAGACAAATAAATTTAATCTCCTCACATTTTATTTCAGAGGCAAAATATCTGTTTACTTTTAACTCTGCTATTTTGGTTTTACTCACAATGAAGTACATGTGAGGGCAAAATTAAACAACAACAACTAATCGCTGTGGGCGATAAAATTTGCTCATAAATTTAAGCCGATACGTTTTCTTGCTCGAAATACATACAACGAAGAATGACAAACCGCACTCTGTATAGTGCGAAGGCCTTTTTTTTGTTTTTTAAAAACTTTTCATAAGCAAAAAAAAAATTAAAAAAATTAAATTTAAAATTTACTTAATGGCACAATTATATGTATGAATATAATTATATAGTAATATGAGTAGAAGAGCTGGCTGCAGATTAATTAAGTAAATTAACTTAATGAGGCAGACTGCCACTACTAGTATAAATTAAAAAAAAAAATTTTAAATTTAAAAAAATAAAATTTTTAGTTTTAAAAACTAAAATGTTCAATTTAAAAGTTCTTGTATTTTTACTACAAATAACTAAAATATTCTCAAAAATATTTTAAAAAAAAGTTATTTTCTCGACCGTGACAGGACTCGAACCTGCAATCTTCGGATTCGAAGTCCGACGCCTTATCCATTAGGCCACACGGTCTCTCTGAATTTCAGTAAACATTTTTTGCATTTATAGCAATGATTTTCTTAAAATTTATATAATAAATCAAGGGATGCTTGAAATACCTGCTACTTGGCAAGCAAAGCCACCCCTAACAGATGCAACAGCATCAACCCCCCTAAACAAAAAAAGCCGGCAAATGGATTTCCTCTTGCTTGTTTTCTGTTTTCTTTCTGCCAGAGAGTAAACTTTTGAGCTTTGTATGTATGTGTTTCTAATTTCTATAATGTAGGTAAATAAATTCTAATTAAAAAGATTGAGTAAAATTAGCAAAAGCTTAAATAAAAAACAAAAAACATAAATAAATAGTTCGTGCTGTCAAGGTAAACCGCTATTTTTGATTTTAAATTAACAACTGATTCCGAAAGCTGGTAGCAGCATTAACTTATATTTTGCACAGCCATGTGTCATGAAGAGCCGAGTGGGTTTTTTTCTTCTTTTATATGTTTGTTATGAAAAAGTTTAAAAAACATATTTTTATAATTTTATATTGTATCATGATGAGTCTCTTGTTTTAAAACCTTCACTAGCGCCATATCGTTACATCGTTACGCAGATTGGGCTGACGGTAGGAGCTGCTTACAAAACTTAAACCAGAATTACAAATTAAAATTTTGTAATCAAACATGGTTTCTAGTCCTAAACAAATTTATAGCGATGGTGTGTATTTGCTATTCATACAGTTTTCATTTTTTGTCGTTGAGAAGCTGAGGATCGTTGACGCGTCATCAGTATTTCGAATATTGTGTATTTTTGAAAATTACAAACACAAAATTTAATAACTCATAAAAAATATGATAATTTTTATAAGCACAAAATCTATTTACAGAGACCCGACAATAAACAAAAAATTAAAACCTTTTTAATTGTTAGTGTTGAAAACCAATAAATTAGTAAATATTTTATCTAGCTGCGGATCAACAGATATATATATTTTTTTTTGTTTCTGCTATTCCAACATTAAATATTAAAATATTATTTTGATTGAAAGAAAATTTATTTCACTTGAAAAATTATTATATTGAGCACAAAGTAAATCATTCATTAAAATGTAAAAATTTAAATACAAAAAAATTTGTATTTGTGTAAAAATTTACACAAATAACAGCCTTAATATGAAAAATATATATAAGTGATAAAGAAAAAGATACATCGAAGCTAACAATATCATTTTGTGATTTGTTTGAAATATTTTATTCATAATTTTCTTTTTAATATTTACAAAAATTGTGTGATCCCTAATTAACAATAACTTCTCTACGTCGTGAAATATTGGAAATAATAAATAAAATTATCATTCATCTTAAGAGATCTTGAGCTTTATAAAATTATATTAAATTATAAAATAAAAAAGGAGTTTAATTAAAGTTTATTACACTCTCTCTATCCGCCAAGCTAAGTCAAGCTTCTTGTATTAATTACAAATATTGTGCCAAAACAAAAGCCTTTGCCAATTCAATAAAAATAGCAAGTCATTTCTCAATCAGCATCTAGGCATCAATATTGTTCTGAATGATTGGCAAGAATATGTATATACAATAAAGCATATTGAGGGTCTGTACTCTGCAACTTCTAAATGAATTACTTTGGAAATTGCTTGGCAACAGCTGACGGCAAACTTTTTGAAGAGGAGGAGAAAAAAAAAATTATTTTCAATTTTTAAAATAGATTTTTTTTTCACTATAGCAAAATTAAAATCACTTCTTTAGTTTGCAAGCGAAACGTATTTTATGAAATTGATTTTGTAAGGAAGAAGCAAGTTAAAACTATTTGCATGAGCCTTGGAAGTATGTACGTGGTAGAATTGTTTTAAGGAATTTCAGATTTGAAATGGGTTCAGATTAACACAGTCGTGACCTCTGAACATACTTTACTGAACACAATGTTTTCTTATTTTAGAATAGAAATTGCAATAAAATTTTAAGTCACTTTTTCACATCAAAACTTTCTGTGCAATATAGTTTGTTAAAGTATCTATTGCAATTTATTTAAAATAAACTTTTGATTTTATATTTTCAATAATAATATAATTTAAAAACAAATAACAAACAATAAAATATATAAAATTTGATTTAATTAGAGACTTTCCAAAGAAATAGAATTCGTAGTGGGTGCTGCGCTTAGAAACTCTCGAGAGTCCAAAATTAAGTTTAATGAAAGAAAATTATTCGAAAAAATGACATCAATTGAACAACATGCTTGTATATGTTTCCAATTATTTTACCAATTATTAGTATAAAATTTAAACATTGACTGAGAATATTACTTCAGTTAGTCGAGTAGAAAGTTCGATTAAAATTATATGAATAAAATTATCTGCAGGAAGATATGAATTGTTCTGAAGTAAAGTTTTAGAAGGAGAGGTAAAAATATATTTTACCAATTTTAATTTTTAAAAAAATCATAACCTAAAGAATTGCTGAATGAACATTTCTTCAAGAACACGCCCGGTCCATGTAAATAACATGAAACAAAGCCGATCGCGAAAGTAAAAACAATATTCTACTTCGGATAAAACTTTAATTAAAATAATTTTTATGGCTTCAATTTATTTCAATAATTTTCTTTAAGAAGCACTTTAGTCCACTTATAGCCAATTTATAGAATACAACAATAAAAGAAAAGTGTATTACAGAAGGCAATCAGTTATTCTCGTCTGAGACGCGAATCTGAGTGCTTTCTACTTCGGATAAAACTTTAATTAAAATAATTTTTATGGCTTCAATTTATTTCAATAATTTTCTTTAAGAAGCACTTCAGTCCACTTATAGCCAATTTATAAAATACAACAATAAAAGAAAAGTAAAGAAATCAGATTCGCGTCTCAGACGAGAATAACTGATTGCCTTCTGTAATACACTTTTTAGGATATAAATTCCAATAAAGGATATTCAAATAGTTTTATTCGTGTGTCTCTGGTTTTCGAGCAAAGCGAATTCTAGGAGTGAAACAAATGGGAGTACGAAGGATTATAACGTTCAATGTTTTATTGCAAACATTTGGTTTTAATGGTTGTTATTGCTTCGAGTAAAAACTATTTATGCCGACAATAATTATTATTGTGCTCAGAAACTCTATACTATTACACTCATAGGGGATTAAATGTATGCATTACACGAACATGGACTTTGTTCAATGATACTCAATCACTAGAACCATTAAGTCCTTGAACAGAAAAGGGAATGTATCGTGTTGCAATTTGCACGATACGAAACCACTTTAACAAAGACTTAAGCTTTAAAATAAAACACAGCGCGCTTTGTGTATGCAACAACGTCAATACAAACTTTTGCACTTTAAGCCACCGCCAAAGCTTAAGAAAGAGATAAACTTTTGACTAGACAAGACAGAAAAGAACTCGAACGCTGTCATTGCAATAAAACCGAAACAACCTGATTTGAACAGCACCACGACACAGTCAGCAACCAGCTCTAGTAAATTAATGCATTTTGTAAAAAATAAAATAAAAATCTATGCCAATTGTACAATAAATATTCGCAGTAATAAATTTTAAAACTGTTTATCATCAGCTTGTAAGCCAGGCTGAATGCGTTGGAACGAGCGCAAAGTCAAAAAGAGTAAAAAATCTACCTCAACATTTATGCATGTATGCGAACATTAAGATTAATCTTTTCAAATTTATTTTAAAATATTATTTTAAAGTTTATTTACATGCAAAACAAAAGTGAATTTATTATTGTAATCCAAATGAATTTTATATGCATTATTTCTATTCACCTACCACCCACTTCAGCTCTTCTTCTCTTCTTCTCTCACCATTTCTCACACACAACCGATTTTAATTAATTTATTTCTAAATTTTGTGCTTTTCTCTTCTTTCAGATCTAGTAAATTTTCCTTTTTTTTTGAAATTTCAATTCTGTGCATTTCAAACGTTCGAATACCAGCAGCAAAATTGGTTACTTTAAAAAATCACTTTTACTAACCAGTCGAGCTTTGTGGTTTGGATCGCTTGCATAAGTGAGAGTGTGTTTGAGTGTACAGCCGTGGGTTATAGGGAGAGATGTCTAATATAAGACATCGCCCTCTGGCCCCACCGGGTACGGGCGACAGTGATGAAAATTTCACAGATGACGAGAGCGCACCATTGACACAAGATATTTATGGCGGAAGGTGAGTACAAGTAATACCGATTTGATCGTTATTAACATGAATACACATAAATATTTATTAGCTTGGCATTAAAATTAGCATGAGAGCGTGTATCAAAAGAATGAATTCATTAAAAAAATAATTTTAATAAGTTCTTGGCTAATAAATGAGCCATAACTTTTTCTAAAATTTACCATCCTTTGAGAAGATCCCTTTCGCCAGCTGAACAGTTTAAATCATCAAACATACGAACATTTAAAAAATTCATAAAATTGTAGTGCTGCCTATTTATTAATACACAAACTGAAGGTTCGTCCATAAGTAACACTTTTTTAGTGCTTCATATGTTAACTAACAGTTTGCTCTTGTTAATTATTTTCTATAAAAATGCAAATATTTGTGTTATTAATAACATTTGCTGAATAACATCTAACAGTCATATCACAGACTAATCCTTACAACACTTCTTAAAGTGACAGCTTTCAAATGCAAGATAAGAGTTGTATCCAGTTCCATATATTGGAAATAGTAATGAAGGGCTTAAAAATATCTTGACAACGTTTAGCAGCTAAAAAAAAAAATTAATAATTTAATATTTAACTTACAATTACATCGCAGAGGCTTATTTTTGACAGACATTGTTATGTCTGGGTAAGGTGTCTAGAAAAATGGTAATGGAAAGCGTGGAAAGTAATAGAAGTACGAGGATTCAATTTATAAGAAAAATTGCGTAGAGTCACAAATTTTGAGAAAATTTGGTTGGCAGTGTTGTAGGAAAGCAAAGGCTTGATATTTTTCAGAATAAGAAATAATAAAGAGATGATGTAATTAATTCATATGCATATCTGTGCATAAGCAATTTTTCTTAATTCTGTTGAGTATCCGCTATCGGCTGAGGGAACTCGCCATTCGACTCAAAATCTGGCAGGAGGATGAGCTCGAGAACTATGTTGAAAATTTCGAAAGCATCTAATCGCTTTTAAAATTTGAACAGTATTGCTCCTATTTGTCATCAAAAGCCTTCAACAGCGCTCTCAACATTAATAAAAATTGGCAATTGATTTTTAAAAGAATTAAAATTATTTTAATTGCTTATTACTCACGCATCCTTTTGCTGCAATCGCTTTTCCAAAGAATATTATCTTTACAAATTTCGTTTGCTTCAACTATGCAAGCACTACAACATATGTGCGTGCAATTGAAGAGCACCATAGCAAATTTAAAAAAAAAAACAATCTTTTATACTTCTGGCTTTGGCCAAAATTGCGTTTGTGCGAGTATCCAAAGCCAGTTTTTAATAAGTTTTCCAAACATTTTATAATCTACATACAATGTAGACATTTGCATACTTATTACATAATATACTTCATATAATATATAGGAAATTTCTTTCATGCCCTAACATTGTTAATAAGACCACGGACAAGAAGCCCAATTAATAAAATACCTTAAAATATGCATAAAAAATAAAAATAAAAAAAGAATATGTAAATTATATATATCAGTCTAGTGAGCAAGTTATGCATATTGGCATTGGTTGGTGTTGTCATTTGATAAGAAAATCTAGTGCAATTTGATTAACGAGTTAATAGAACATTCCGTACTTATAGTTTTGCATTTGTCCAGAACCAATTTGACCTAAAAATCCGTCTAATCATCTGTCGTATAAATGTTATTAAAAAATGTTAAATGAAAAATAATTATTAAACATAAAAATCAGAAGAAAGCTGTAACAAGTTTTTTTTCTTGCCTTCCTAGAAACATTTAGCAATAATAATTATTTCACCAGCAAAGAATACGAGATATATTTGCTTCTTTTCGCACAAAAATATCTAAAAACAGCGATTAAATAAGTTTTATTCGTTAATTTTTAATCATGTGTTCGTGAATAAAATTTTGACAATATTGAGGCATGTGATTCTATTCTCACTAGTTATGAAGTCATGGTTATAATATTTATCCGATCAGCCAGCGCATTTGCAAACGCAATTCCAGTTTTTGAAATTAGATAAGCATAGCGCTTTAATTACACTCAAGTTCCGAGTAACATTCAAATGATTTAAAGAAATTGTTTTTTTATTTGTCAAAAAGATTTATTGTAATAAGACGTGGCTTTATACGTATGATATAATAATGAAGTATATTTTCTTTATGTAGTGTTTCCATCAAAAAAGAATTTACAGAAATTGAAATTTAATAGATGTGGTCTGTGGTCAGGAAAATAACAAAACCTATAAAATCACGAAAGAAGAAAAGTTTACAGATAAATATGGCTTTTCTTTCCATCACTCTTCCTTCACTACGTCTATTATGTTTAAAGTACCGGACATCATTTCTGAAATCGTTCATTGTTAGCAAATACAGGACAATATCAATATCAATATCAATATCAATTCAGTCCACCATCCAACAATCTTTATTAGTCTTTCCTCTCCACCCTTCTCTTACACAACTACTTTCCCAAGTATGAAATAATTAATTTATAAAGTTTACAGAATTTCACTGTCAAAGTTCTTCAGAGATTATAAAATTATTTCGAACTGGTTTAGAAATTTAAGAAGTACCATCGTAGCAAAAATTTGTTTTAAGATTAAGATGATAAGTATGTACAGCTTGCGAAGTGAGTGTTTGCAAACCGAAATTTTTGCCATTATTTAGTCATTCGAAAACTGTTATATAAAAATTTAAAAATTATTAAACATTTATTAATATAATAGTTAAAGTTTGAATTTGTTTTTACTTTCCAGCCAACGTACTATACAGGAAACAAAAGGCTGGGATGTATTCAGAGATCCACCCATTAAAATAGAGACAGGCTCAACCGCAAATCAAGAATGCTTAGAGTTAACAGTAAAAATCTTAAAGATATTTGCCTACATTTTAACGTTTGTAGTGGTGTTGGCAGGCGGTGTGGTGGCCAAAGGCTGTGTTTTATTTATGACATCTCAGATCCGCAAGGATAAAAGAGTAGAATATTGTAATAAGGATTTAGTAAGTGAAAAATCTATTAAGTGTTTCTTCAATTGATTTAATTTGTCCTTATTTTATGTTTTAAATAGGGGCGAGATAAAACATTTGTTGTTAAATTGCCCGAGGAAGAGCGCATAGCATGGATCTGGGCTTTATTAATAGCGTTTGCAATACCAGAAGTAGGCTCACTAATACGTTCGGCTCGTATTTGTTTCTTTAAAACATTTAAAGTGCCTCGGAAAAGTCACTTTCTTTTTATGTTTGTTATGGAGAGTTTAAATACATTCGGCACAGCTTTGCTCATGTTTGTCGTCCTTCCGCAATTGGATGCAATTCAAGGCGCCATGTTGACGAATTGCTTATGTGTTGTGCCAGGAGTTTTGGGTTTAATGTCACGCACCAGCAAAGAGAGCAAACGTTTTGCAAAGATGTTAATAGATTTAGTAGCGGTGGCTGCACAGGTTACTGGCTTCGTTATATGGCCACTTTTGGAAAATCGCAAGGAACTATGGATCATACCAGTGGCGTGTCTAATGGTGTCATGTGGTTGGTGGGAGAACTATGTTGCCACTCAATCTTCATTTGGCTTAATACGAGCCTTGGGAAAAATAAAAGATGAACTGAAATATACCAGATATTTCAGTCACATGTTTTTGTCTATATGGAAAATAGCACTGTTTTTGTGTTCAGTATTATTGATCTATTGGATACAAGGAGAGGAACCAGGCAATATTTTTACTTTATTTAGCGATGCCTTTGGACCACATAAAATTTCTGTAGATGAACTGGCTACATCTTTGACGAACAGTTTACCTGATACATTAGATGCAGCCAATATAGACAGCATTGATATTGAGGCATCATACAATACGGTGATCTACGTTTTGTTTATACAAATATTTGGCGCCTATCTTTGTTATATTTTTGGCAAATTTGCTTGTAAGATTTTGATACAGGGTTTCAGTTATGCCTTCCCAGTCAGTTTGACAGTCCCCATAGCCGTTTCATTATTAATAGCTGCCTGTGGCATTCGCATCGACGATCCTTGCTTCTTTCATGACACTATTCCTGATTATTTGTTTTTTACAAGTCCTTCGAACTTTAGATTCAATGATTTCGTTACGAATCAAATGGCATGGGCTTGGATATTGTGGTTACTGTCGCAGACATGGATAGGACTACATATCTGGACTCCAAAATGTGAACGTTTGGCAACAACGGAAAAACTATTCGTCAAACCCATGTATTGTTCCCTCCTTATAGATCAGTCAATGGCCATGAATAGAAGAAGAGATGATCAAGCCGATGTTAAAACTGAAGTAAGTATAATGAAATCACGTTTCTGATCAGATGCTCTTTAATATCGAATCTATACAGGATCTTACAGAGCTCGAAAAAGAAAAAGGCGACGAATATTATGAAACCATATCAGTACACACAGATGGTTCGGCCATACAAAATAAGCCCACCATAAAGTCGTCTGATCATATTACCAGAATCTATGCCTGTGCTACCATGTGGCATGAAACTAAAGATGAGATGATAGAGTTTTTGAAAAGTATCATGCGTATGGATGAAGATCAATGTGCTCGCCGAGTGGCCCAAAAGTATTTGAGAATTGTCGACCCTGATTACTATGAGTTTGAGAGTAAGTACGCAAGTGAATGAAATAAAAATACCCTTGTATGCCTTGACTTATTATTTGTAAGTCAAGCTGGAATTTCCATTCACAACAACACTGCTGATCGAAGTGTGGGTTGGCCTAATGGTTTATGCATAGTACAAGTTTTTTTTTTATTAACTACGCCAGACGTCCTTGTTGGAGTAAATTATTTTAAAATTTCTAGACTGTCCCTTGAAGTTCAATCACTGAAAGTATATGTTACTAGACAACATCTGAAATACTAATAATTAAGGAATAAATTGGGGTTATGTACAGGTATGGGAATATAGAGAACATATTTCGGGTTGAGATTATCAGAGCTCAGCAGTATCTGCCTACCGGAACTGTTGTATATACCAAACCGGACCACCGAGTTGTACTCATAGTCACAGCTGGCTTTTTAGAACCTTCTGGTTGGAATCTTCAAGCGTTTGATTATTTTCAAACTTCTTGGCACACCTCTGAATTTATCAGACTTTATATGTTATTTGGTAAAAATAAAATTTTACTTGACGGTAAAGGCCACTGTACGCTAAATTTTCTCATAACTAAGCTTGCCTGCAAATTTACTTTAAGTTAAAAAATACTGTCACTAATTTCCTCAATAAA
Source organism: Ormia ochracea (assembly GCA_963402855.1). Classification (NCBI taxonomy): domain Eukaryota; kingdom Metazoa; phylum Arthropoda; class Insecta; order Diptera; family Tachinidae; genus Ormia; species Ormia ochracea. The sequence continues at coordinate 21,868,579 of OY727105.1, forward strand.
ATAAAAATGTTCTTACAGCTCATACATTCTTCGATGATGCTTTTGAAATTTCTGATCACAGCGATGACGATATTCAAGTCAATCGTTTTGTTAAACTTCTGGTAGCCACTATGGATGATGCCGCCTCTGAAATTCATCAGACTAGAATACGTTTGAGGCCTCCAAAAAAATATCCGACTCCATATGGCGGTCGGTTGGTATGGACGTTGCCCGGCAAAACGAAGTTCATCGCTCATCTTAAGGACAAGGATCGCATACGTCATCGTAAGCGTTGGTCTCAAGTAATGTACATGTACTACCTTTTGGGACACCGTCTCATAGAGCTCCCTATACCGGTGGATCGCAAAGACACCATAGCCTTAAATACTTACCTTTTGACTTTAGATGGTGATATTGACTTCAAACCAAATGCTGTGACCTTGTTGGTAGATTTAATGAAGAAGAACAAGAACTTGGGTGCTGCCTGTGGTCGAATTCATCCTGTAGGCTCAGGACCTATGGTGTGGTATCAGCTGTTCGAATATGCTATTGGCCATTGGCTGCAGAAAGCCACAGAGCATATGATCGGTTGTGTACTTTGTAGTCCCGGTTGTTTCTCTCTCTTCCGTGGGAAGGCCTTAATGGATGACAATGTTATGAAGAAATATACCACTCAGTCGGATGAAGCTCGCCACTACGTCCAATACGATCAAGGAGAAGATCGTTGGCTGTGTACGTTGCTGCTACAGCGTGGTTATCGTGTGGAATATTCAGCTGCATCGGATGCGTATACTCACTGTCCCGAAGGATTCAATGAGTTTTACAACCAGCGTCGTCGTTGGGTGCCCTCCACTATTGCCAATATTATGGACTTGCTGGGCGATGCCAAGCGTACTATTAAGATAAATGATAATATTTCTTTGCTTTACATCTTTTATCAAATGATGTTGATGGGTGGCACAATTCTCGGTCCTGGTACGATTTTCCTTATGTTGGTGGGTGCTTTTGTGGCAGCCTTCCGAATAGACAATTGGACTTCCTTTCACTACAATATCATACCCATACTGGGTTTCATGTTTGTCTGCTTCACATGCAAATCGAATATACAACTTCTTGTGGCGCAAATTTTGTCCACAGCTTATGCACTCATCATGATGGCTGTTATTGTAGGTACGGCTTTGCAGTTGGGCGAGGATGGTATAGGTTCACCTTCAGCCATTTTCTTAATTTCAATGGTTGGGTCGTTTTTCATAGCGGCGTGTCTGCATCCTCAAGAGTTCTGGTGCATATCAGCCGGCCTTATATATCTACTTTCCATACCATCCATGTACTTGTTGTTGATTTTATATTCTATTATCAACTTGAACGTTGTCTCTTGGGGTACTAGAGAAGTTGTTGCCAAAAAAACTAAAAAGGAAATGGAAGCAGAAAAGAAAGCAGCTGAAGAAGCTGCCAAACAAGCTAAACAAAAGAGCATGTTGGGCTTCTTGCAGGGAGGTGCAGGAAGCAATGGCGATGAGGAGGGTTCCGTCGAATTCTCCTTAGCTGGTCTATTTCGTTGCATATTTTGCACACATGGGAAAACATCAGATGAAAAACTGCAACTTACTACTATAGCGGAATCGTTGGATACCATTAAAAACCGCATCGATAGCATTGAACAAACTATTAATCCCCACGACCAGCATTCTCATCGTCATGGGCGAAGGCGAACAACATCGAGTGGATCCAAAGATCATCATTTGCTATCCTCAGTTGCTGAGAAATCTGGTGATGAATCAGAAGATTCCGATACTGATACTTCTGCTGAACCCAGACAAGAAAGAGATTTTCTCACAAATCCCTACTGGATTGAAGATGCTGATTTACGTAAAGGTGAGGTGGACTTTTTGTCTAGTTCAGAGCTGCAATTCTGGAAAGATTTAATAGACAAATATCTCTTTCCCATCGACAATGATCCCGTTGAACAGGTAAGAACAATGTTGTTGTAAAAAGAAAGAATCTCTTCTTTTGAGATTCTCTCTACTAAATTATATAAAATGTGGATTTATACGTACAACAACTAAATTAATATTTCAAAATCTTTCCAGCGCAAAATGAGTTTAAAAAAATTCAAGGCGAAAATTACGCCTCTTCTAGCGTTACACATTTTACACACAGAATTCCATAACTTATAACAAATGCTATTTCAATACTCTATAAGCTAGAAAAACTTTGATCCTGTTTCTTATAAAACTAAACGAGAAGTAAAAGCTACACAAAGTTAAAAAACCAAAATATTTTTAAACCGACCTTATATAAATATATACAGTCCACCTTACATATATAATTCGAAAAAGAATTTCATTCAGAAGGAATGGGACATGACAAGTTAGCCACAATATTTGAGAAAAATTATAACAATTCAATTCAATTTTGGAGTGATTTAAAAATTATTTTATTTAAAATATATTAAACATTTCTTATTCCGTCTGTCTGAAAATCACTTTATATTGTATTTACCCAAACCTCTCGAATAATAGAAGCATAACATAATTTCAAGACAGTAATTTCTTGAAACTTTTATTAAACTATTTCATACCGCATTATTTATGCATCCTCTGCAACCCCCTGTACTTCGTAACTCAAGAACATCAAAATAATTTTCAAAACCCCCAAAAAATATAATACTGATCGGAATCCTTTTTAAATCTACACCACTAACACATATCCGACTTATTCGGTAACCATTTCCTTCCGCCAATGTTGCCACAACTACAAAATTGTGGCGAACAATTTTTTTAAATAATTAAAAATTTTAAAATTCATCACCAAAAGTTCGTAATTGTATTGAAAAACTGCTATATTATACAATTTTTATTAATATTTTTCAATAACAAGTAACTATTAGTTGCTAAATCCCTTAATAATTGTTATAAAGCATGTTAAACACTAAAATATATTTTTGGGATACCGAATACAATCAAAATCGTTTCGATTTACGTTCAACTCTTTACATTTATAGCAGTGATTATTCAAGCCTACTTCTGGTTATTTTTCAACTTAATTAACTACATTCATAACTCGTTCATCATATATGTACATTCCTTAGCTGTAATCTCAATATTTATTTCAATTCTGGCCCAAGTTTTCATACCAATTTTTTCAAATAAAGGAAAAAAACTTAAACTATTTATTAATGAATGATTTCTAATTTAATTTGTCATTATTATTAAAACATTTCAACAAAACTTTTCGTAGTTCGGTGTAAAAAGGATATGAATTTTTAAAATTTAAAAGCTTCGGAAAACAAAGTTTATATGAATAGTTTTTTTTTTCTTTTAGCAAAATTACCACAAAATAAAATATTTAATAATTATAATAGTACATGCACTTGAATTCAAATAAATTCAAAATACACTGAAAAAAAATACACATAATATAATTTTATGAAGCCTCACAACAGTTGACAGAAATGTCTAAAGTTTCAGACACTTCCAAACTGATGGTTGGACTTGGCGGAAAGATTATAAATACTTCTTAAAAGTATCGTTGTTGCAAGTAAAATATGAATTAGATGAAGGCAAATTTATTATTATTATTTCAGTTGAAAATAAGGTAGCAAAATGAGTATGAGGAAGAGAAAAACGCACTTAAGAAAAATTAAATAAATTAGCAAAACCGCAAATCAAAATACTTTCAACGGGAACTGTCATTGAATTCATAAGCTTTTCATTAATATAAACATATAATGTTGGTTCTTATCACTGTTGTTATCATTGAAATCTAATTAACTTTGGAGCAAAATAGCGGATCTATGCACTTGGTCCATCCTACATTTGAAAAGGTATTTTCAAACCTGTTAAGGCTTCTTGCTTCAAGCAGCCCTACATATTGCCAGCTTCATGTACACATTCATATGTAATTTGAGTTTAATTTGCAAACTTTGAAAAGCATTTTTCCAAGCCGCGCTCTAAATGGCATTGTATAATAACGTACATAAAAACTCACACAACTAACAATCCCTAATCATATTTTTACACTTTTCTAGGCCAGAATTGCTAAAGATCTTAAAGAATTACGTGACTCATCGGTATTTGCCTTCTTTATGGTAAATGCTCTTTTCGTATTAATTGTATTTTTATTGCAATTGAACAAGGAAAATATACATGTCAAATGGCCGTTTGGCGTACGCACAAACATAACGTACGATGAATCCACACAAGAGGTAAATTTGTACAGGGGATTTCAACGAGACAAACGTCTATTTGAAGATGAACTTCCTACTACACGAGCTAACAACAAATTGAATAAGAGACGTTTTCTTGTAGAAATCCCTCTTGGATAATCATACTAACCTATTATTTTCTCTTTCTTTCTCTTTTTGGCAAATAACAACTCAAAATTTATAAAACAATATAATCAAAATCAAAATCAAAATCAAAATTTTGCAAATGATAAATTTCAAAAAAAACAAAAAACATGAAAAATTGCTTTGTGCGTTGATGTGCTGATGTCTACAAAATAAAAATAAAAACGAAAACAAAAACAAAAACAAAATGAAATCAGGCTCGTATTGCGGCTGATCTAATAGAATTGAGAAACAAGTCGGTCTTCGCCTTTTTTATGGCCAATGCCTTGTTTGTGTTGATTGTATTTCTGTTGCAATTGAACAAGGATAAGATACACATTGTTTGGCCACTGGGTGTCAAAACGAATATAACTTACATAGAAGAAACTTCCGAGGTTTTTATAAAATAAAAAATATATTAAGTGGTTTTACTTGTGTTTTCTTGTGTTAAATAAACCTGTTTGTTGTTTCCCGTTTGCCTTGCTCTCCCCACTTACTATTTCTACTTATTTAATCTAACCACCTATTTAAAAAATCATGATTTTCTTTTAATTTTATTTTTATTTACCCAAACCCCACCCTCCTTTCTCATACATTTTTTTAACGGGTGAATTTTGTAATCTTGAACCACCTAATAAAATACACACTTCTTTAAACAATTTTTAATAAATTCATATTAAAAATTATGTTCATAAAACCTGAAAACCTCCACCATTTGCCCCCCTAAATATCCTTTAATTACTCACAGTGTTCAATATTCGCTATTTTCTGTTCGTGGTGTTGTTCGGAAACTAATATTTTTGTTTTGTATTTATATATTTTATAATACATTTATACATTTTCTTACGTATTTTTTTTGTTTAATAATTTCTAATTACACATTTTCAAAGTACTTAATTTTACAAGCGACTGTACATAGACATGAAGCAAAGCATGGTTGCATTTCCATGCCATTTGTAATTTACAACTGTGCAGCAGTAGCGGCAATTGGATACTTTTCGAAAAATTATTTAGTCAGAAAATAAAAGAACAGTCAAGCGGAATAGTTCTTATAGCTTCCACAACAGTAGACGATTTTCCCACAGAACATCTTTTCACAGCTTGTATTTTTCAATTTGGAAATAATCAAATAAAGCCTTAGAGTGTATTTATAAAAAGCATTAGAAATCTTTGATACGCTTTCAAATTATATCATAGTTTAAGTTTTTTCTTCAAAATTACTTCATTTTTTTTATAAAAAAAAATTATTTGAAGTTTTTTCTAAAATATTGTCAAATTATAAAAGACGCTTTTAAATGATGGTTTTATGTGCAGTTTTGATATGCAGCGATTTTCATCAAGGAGTTATACCCTGTAAACAAAATTACAAAAGAAATTTATAAAAAATATTATACAAATTTGTATTTAAAAGCAATTACATAGAAATGCCAATTATTTCGGTCATGGCCGCAACAACTATGCATCTGATATCGATTCTGTAGAGAAAATGTTAATAAAATTTTCGTTGCGCAATTTTAAGATAATTTTTTTGTTTCTAACGATCTGTCTTTAAAGTAATCCAGCCCTGTTTAGCGAAAACCAAATGCCCCAAATTCGATTATTGACATATTGAGACATACATATGTATGTGTATTTAACTCAATTTATTTATATTTTTAAATTATTTTATTACAATAATAGGAAAATGCATCATCGCTTCAAGTCTATATATTGTCAAGAAAGCTTGAAATGGATTAAAACATAGGGAATTTGAAAGTTAAAACTAAAAGTTGTTTATTTTTTAATTGTTATTAAATAATTATTCTCTATTATTTGGCTTTATTAAAAGTTCACTTTCTTAAAATTTAAGGAGTTACAAATAAATACATACCTTAAAATAATAATTTGTACAAAACCCATGGTTTTCTACTCGTCAGGATTTAACTTAAACATTAAGGCTTTCAAAGGTTGTAGAATGAACTAGGTAGCAAATTTTAAATTATACTCGTATGCTTCGTAATACTTTAATCTATACTAAAGAGTAATTTTATTTTTTAAAGTTTAGTATAAACAAATTATAATAGAAATTAAATTAAATTAAAGCTGTATTGAATTTTTTGTGCTTTTATGTGCGACTTATGGAAATAACCGCTGATGACATTACAAAATTATATTATGTTGAAAATATTTTTTAAATTAGGTATTTCATACACAAAACTATGAAATTTTTACAGTATTCAATGTCAAAGCTTCAGGATGTGATTGATGCTCTCAAAATGATTGATTAGCTCGCTACAATGAGATAAAGTCTACTGTATCAAATGTGCTTAATTGTCAACACTGTTTTAATTACCGTTATATAATTGCAAAGCCAAAAACAAATTTAAATAGTTCTTGACCCGATGTGACAATAAAAGGAGAAAATAGGAGCAGAAATTAAACTAAGCAATTACTTCACATACTTCACAATTACTTCCTTATTAATTTATATTATTAGTAAACCACGTCCGTGGAATTTCAATAGTGCGATATTAAATAAACAACTTTTAGTTAACAAGAAGGTTTTCGTTTAAAATACAAAGCATGTTTATAAATTTATTTACAATTGCTTTGGGGTAAACACTCGGTCTTTACAGACATTTATTTAATATTAATACAAATACAGGGTCCTTCACTTGCATCTACAAACAAACAAAAACATTTTTTCTGCGATTCCAAGCGAACTGTACAAAAATATATTCTTAGCCATTTTACATTACAAAAGGTATTCTGTACGGTGGTTTCAGGAAAATCATATGGAAATCTAAACACATTTGAGGAATCTGGTAGAGAGTTACAAATTAAAATTTCTTTTAGCACGAAAAAGAAAGACAAACAAGCATTCTAAATCACCACCAAACACATGGCACATAAAATGTTTAAAGTTATAACAAAGCAGGGTCTCATGCAACATTTAAATATTGGTACTTTTGTAAATATAACTATTGTAACTAACACATTTTTATTTTCATAATTTTTTTTTTTTTTTTTTTTTTGTGAAAAATTATGTTTTTTGAAAACTAATTTCTTTTAATTGTTTAATTTTTTAAATTCTTTTATAAAAGGTCCATATATCGAAAGAATACCTGCAGCTGGAGCCAATTGGTTTGGTCTTTGTGTTCTTCTTTGCCTTGATTTTGGTCATACAGTTTACAGCGATGTTGTTCCATCGTTTTGGCACTCTTGCCCATATTTTGTCCTCAACCGAACTGAACTTTTTCAAAAAGAAGTCTGAAGATCTTTCACAAGATGCACTAATAGATAAGGTAAATACTAAGTGGCATTAAATTAGCATTTATTAATTAAATAATAATGGGCAAAAAGCCTTTAGACATATCGATAATGAATCTCCACTTATCTCCACTGACCTTAGCCTGATTTCAGACAGTGCGAGACTTATTGATAAGATGGCTTCTTTTTAAACGAGGAAGATAATATTTGCTTACACTCAATACAAAAAATAAATATTTTGAAATCAAAATAGCATATTTTTACTACAGAAGATAGTTCGAAAAAAAAGTGATAAGTTTTGCAATAAGACTCGCATTGTCTGAACAGGGACTTAGTCCAAAGAGGCCATTAACAAAGGCATGTTTTTACGTTTTTCCATAAATATTTTCTTTGGATTTCATTTTGTTTTCTTGCTTTCAGCACGCGGTGGAAATCGTTAAAAACTTGCAAAGGTTGCAGGGTATAGACGGAGATTACGACAATGATTCCGGTAGTGGACCAGATCGCATTGCCAGACGTAAAACTATACAAAATTTGGAAAAAGCTCGTCAGCCACGCCGCCAAATTGGTACTTTGGATGTGGCCTTTAAGAAGCGTTTTATGAAATTGACTGCTGAAGCGGAAAATAACCCATGTAAGTTGCACAAAGCTCTACTAATTGTTATTTAGAATGTCGTTTAAGTATTGATATGACAGTATAATCTCCAGTTTGAAATATATGTTTTCAATATTTAATGTATAAAACTAGATCCTCCTACCAATAAAGAAAAAAAAAATTATTATAAGGCCTATGACTCTCTGCCCACTAGCAAACATCTTTTTGCCCCTAAAATGTTCCACACCAAATTGGAATTCATCAGAGTTTACTTAATTGTTTTTTTACGGAAAATTCCAACTATTTGGATTTTATTAAACATTTTATTAATTCATCAATTACAGCCACACCAATTTTAACGAGACGTTTGACCATGCGTGCTGAAACTATAAGAGCTTTAGAAGTTCGCAAAAATTCCGTTATGGCGGAGAGAAGAAAGTCTGCTATGCAAACGCTCGGAGCCAAAAATGAATATGGCATTGCTGCAGTATCAACAGTATGTTTCATTAAAATTTAGTTTTAAAAAATATTTTTTATAACTTTCTAACAAACAATTCAGCTGAACAATAACGGTGGCATTCCAAATGTTCGCAGTGGGCGCATTTCAAATGCTGGCATTAATATTAAAGATGTTTTTAACGTGAATGGTGTTCCTGCTGAGGTGAGAAAAATAAATAATGATAGAAAATAAATTTTAAAAAATGTTAAGTCTCTATTACAATCCTATTAGTAATTTTCTCCTATCATTCTTGTTTCACTTTTAATTTCTTAATTTATTACAAATATTTGCAGCAAATTTATGGATCAAATGGTGGTGGTACCATAAATCAAGGTTATGAGCATGTAAATGAAGAAGGTGATGGCAACTCACTGCGTTTGACTACGAGAAATCCGCCGCAAGTAACATGGGGTACTAACAGTAACAACACAGGACGTATGTAAGGACATGCCCACATGCAAGCAATAAATTTAATATGTAAAGGACAAAAGCATAGTGACAGAGACCATTTGAAGTTTTATAAAAGTTAATTTGTCTTTTAAATACAAGTAGTTATAACATGCTTTTACTCTTAGATAAATTTAATAAAAAATAAATTTACTTATAGTGGTCACAAGTTTAAGGTCTTCCAACTTTTATGATATTTTAAAACTACTGCCTACTTTGTAACACATTTCATTATAATTTTAAGTATGAGATTTCCTTTTTTATTGTTAATTATAACATTGTAAATAATTTATATTTTTATTTTATTTAAAACACAACGAATATTTTTGTTTTAGTAGCTTATGCATAAATTCATTAAAAGAATGAATGAATAATTATACTCAAATATTATTAAGCTAATCACACTGCCGCTTAAATGATCTTTCCTAAAAAGGATTAACAGTGATTACTTGACATGATCCTTAATGAAAGAAATCTTTTATTAAACATAATTTTTCTTTTTTTTTTTGTAACTAAATTTTGTTTTATTTTTTAAGGTTATTATTACTACAATTATTATTATTATAATTATTAATATATTTTAATAGACATTTCTTTAATAATATCAAAAATTGTTGCAGTTGTGTTGCCAACAATACCAGTATAATGATCCTTAAATAAAATACTCATTAGAATGTCAATTATAAAATTATTTATGTAATTATATGTAATTTTAAAGAGAAGAGCAAAAACTGTTTGAAACGGACTTTTTACATGTGAAATATTTTAATAAAATTTTAATATACTCAAAAATGTACTAAAATATTTTTTAGTTTGATTCGTGCAGATGTGCTCGCAATCTCAAGCGCAATTCACCGGCAATAAATGCTAGCCTGAAAGTATGCCATTTCTCTGGAATTATTTAAATATAGCAGCCACATTCAGAGCTTTCCCTAACTGTGGATGTAAATATAATTTACGATTGAATGTTTTAAGCACGAATTAGCTTGTATATGTTTGGAAAGAAGGAGAAAATATATAATAACAGAAAATGTGAAACAAAGTTTTGTAAATAATGTATTTTTTTCAGTTTTATAAAGCATTCGCCCATGTAGAAAAATAAATCTTAAATAAGTAAATTAAAAAAACGTAAATATTTCCTAAACTGCATTTTGATTCTCTTTTTAAATTTATAATTGAATTGAATTTCTTACTAATTCTTCATATATAGCGCAAATATATATATCCGAAATTCCGAAAATATTGTTAACGACGAGAAATAAATTCACCAAATATAAATATAGAAATTTGATTTTGAATTAAATACAAATCAACTTCAAAATATATTATGTTAAAAATTTATATTTAACAAAAAAGTCCTAATTTCCCAATGAAATTTTATAGATATGAACTGCATATTTTAATAACTTAATAAAATTAATAAGTAACCAAAGTAATGAAAAACAATTGCTAAAAGAAATAAAATCAATAATTATTCATAATAATTTTTATTTAGTTGAAAGGTTCTAGAATAACAACATTTTTAAGTAAATCAAATGCTTTACATATTGCTAAGAATAAAAGGTTTTTTAAATTACATACACACATTCAATAATTTTGATATGCATGTGTTGGTTTCTTTTATATATATTGGCTATCATAGCATAGATGAAAGGAAAAAAGGAGAATACATACGTCAATAAATATATACTTTTATAAATTCAAATAATACGATTTTAAACTCTTAACAACTGCACAAACATTTTATACATAGACATATACATACATATGTATGGATGTAGCAACACATACGAGTAATAAATGTATTAGTTTTATAACATTTCATTACTTTTTAGGGGCAAAGCGGTAAAATTTATTTTATAGATAATCTAATAAATATGTATGGATGTGTGCATTTAAAATTTGACATGGTTGCCTTTTTTGGCAGCAATTGGTAGTTTGTCGCCTTCCAAAAATGGATTATTGACCGCTGGGGCAGCAGCTACACCATACAATTTTTTAACTGGGGCATTGTTACTTTCAATACCATTGTCGTTTTGAAACTGATGCATTAGGAATTTTTCCATGGTGGAAGCCATTTCACTATTACTTGAACTGCTATCTTGGCCAGCGCAATCAAACATATGTTCACTGTCGCAGGTGCAATCTTGGGCAGATTGATACTCACGGCTGAAAAGAGCTGTGTTTTCAAATTTCGAAATGCAGCCCTCATTTTCTTCATAGCCAAAAGGGCAGGGATTAGGAGGATTGCAGTAGGCTGGTAGACTGGCATCGGTTTTAATCAGAGCGGGGAAATGATTAGGAGCTTCACCCATACCGCCTGATACATACTGATGACCCCACAATGAACTGTGTTGCAATAATTCTTGATCGCGTATAGAGGGATTCGAAGCAGCAGAAAAATAATTACGATACTCATAATCGTCTGGCACATTTTGACTCGAAGAACGCGACACCATATCTAAACTTTTAGGCATATCGGTATCCATCTCAAAGTAATTCCCCAGAGGATCATTTTCTTTTTCCATGCGATTGAGCAGCTCGGTTAAAAACACATCGGCAAAAATACTTTCCTTAGAAATTGGTGTGTAAGCCACAATACTGTGGGCAGCTGTTAAGCCCATAAGCAGGGAAAAAAAAGTTTTTGCCATACCGCCTGCTCCTGCCAGCAATAAAAATGTGTTATCAAACTATATTATTTATTATTTGCCATTTATTTTCATACGTTTTACCTTTTTTCTGCAAGAACATTATTATTCTTAATGCTATGTTTGTGTATTGATTTTCCGAAGGTATATATTCACTAGCACAACAAGTTGCTCAGTGCGAAAAGATTTGATATGTTGTAAATATTAAAACTGTAGTCTACTTTTGGGGGTGCCACGTATTAGTTAAAAAATTCTTAAGGATGTCTTTGAAGTGCGCGGATGCGGTAAGGCAGCCCGTGGGCAAAGCAGTTCTCAAGTTAAACAAGGACACTTTTTCACATTTTAACTCTTTTCGTTTTAACACTTATTGATTTGGGGTTTTGCACAATTTATTTGAAGAAAAAATTACTCCTTAATGATTTTTAGCAAAAATAAATTTTTATATTTTAGCTATTTTTTCAAAAATAAAATTTGTTGCGAAAGTTCCAAAAAAAAAATTGTCTATATTAGCCCTTTACATCACAACCTAATCATGACAAATGGATCAGTAGAAAACAATGATTATTATTTATTAACTCTAATTTAAACTCAATTTTATAATTCACTTATATGTTACAAATTCTCTCTATAATATATAAATATTATATTTATAATATGCATATAGTATATTCATTGTATTAGAATTAATTTACTATGAACAGAACCATATCGGTTTCTTTCCAATTTCACATTTCTGAAACTAATGTCGACATGCTTTGCAAATTTAACCAGAATCGAATGTACATAATTAAAATTTAATATTTTTCTCTACTTTCACCAATGTATGGATTTTATATGTATTCTATACATTTTTCTAAATCTATTTGTCTAATGATTTTAACCAAATTTTATAAAAGTGGTAACGACTTTGTGGTTAGTTTGATAAGCAAAAACTATTAAGAATTTATAATATTTTTCAATATCGTTACTTTAATAATTTAGAAAGATTTATTATACTTCCCCGAAGAAATAGAAAATTTATTTTTATTAAATTGACTTTAAATATTATAATAATTAATCTTAAGATCTGTCTTATTTTTTATAAAAATATTTTAAAAAAGAAATCAAAAAACAAATTTCCAAAATGTAAATTTTTTGAAATATTTCATTATTATTAAACTATTCGAAAACAATGCGAGTCGAATAACTGTAAAAATATATCAAATCCATTTAAGTTACAATTTTTTTTTTTTTTTTTTTGTTAGAAGGAAACGAAAAATGTGGCATCACACTAAATTTTGCTTAAATGCACACAAGGATATACTTTGTTTACAAATCAATACAAAGATTTACGTCTTTCTAAAGTTGTCAGAAACAGGATAAAGATAAATTGCAAATTGGGTTATTTTTCATGTCTTAAGCTATATTGTTTAATTATACATTAAAGTAATTTTTCTATATATTTGGTAAAGAGTGATGGCAGAAACGGGAACTACAAAAAATTGGAAAAGACCTGACGAAGTGTGTAAGCAACAAATTATTATTTGTAGGTTAACTGCAGCATTTATTCTTCCTCCAGGTAATTCGATTGCACAGGCTGAAACAACGAAAGAAACAATTGGCGGCGCGATTAAATTGTAACAATAATATTGTCAACAACGTTGGGAGAGATGTTGGTACGGAAAAAGATAAAGCCGTTTTATTTGAAGCTAAAATAGCCCAAAAACGAAAAAATCCATTTGCAATGTAAGTTCCGCAATCTATCGAAAATTTGGAAAAATTATAAAAATATTTTATTCTTAGAAGTGTGGATGACACTAAAAAAGTTAAAATAAATGTAGATGAAAACGAGGATTCCCTTATTGGGTTTATTTCTTCGTCAACAGAAACTTTTGTGAAAGAGACTCCAACACGTCCATTACCCGCCAGGCTTACACTACAGCCTTTTGATGCGAAAGCCTTCTCCAAGCTATTGCATCAATCATCGGCAACAGCTGCTGGTGCCGATGATGATGACCTTGTGGTAGAGCAGAATATAACAAAGCATTTACCAATGGATTGGAGTATAAAAACACGTGTCCGTTTCTTTTGTCGTTCGGAATTACCCAGTGTTCAATTGAAAACATGTCAGTTGGCTAGTGGGCTTACAAGTTTCGTGCGATGCATAAACACTCAAACAGAATGTACTAGCTTAGACATTTCTCCGGCTACCAGATTCAACCAGGCAACCTATTATTGGCAACATCCACATATACCTTGGATGACTTTGTTTCCGCGTAAATCTAAAGAAAACAACGGCATTATTTTAGGTGAAAGAGAACGAAGTGCTTTAGCGGAAGATTGGGATTATAGTTTTAGAGGACTTTTTCAGCTGCTAAGAGCACGGCAATGTGCATATTTCTATTTATGTGCAAATACTTTCACAGTTTTGTTCCGGGCAGCTGGCACAGGTGGTAGAGAGGAAATCCATGCTCTTATGTCACCTACAACAATAGGTATACGGCAAGCTTTACGGCAGGAAGGTATTGAATATACTTCGCCTTTGAAAAACCAAGGCATCGGCGGGCTCAATAAATCCGTAGATGGAGAAGACAATAGCAGCACTATTGAAGTAAACGATGCTAGTAAAGACTGTGAAAAGGACTGTGATGACGACGAAGACGAAGACGACTGGTTGGATAGTTTAGAAGTTGATGCAAAGGAAATTCGTAAAATCCAAACAGCTCATCAACGCAAAATTACGTCTCAGGAAATGTCTGATGATTTCAGTGACAATTCGCTAATTTTAATAGAAGGAGTTGAGTGTCAAGGTTTCTTTAGTTTCTTGTTAAATGCAAAAAGCACTATAACTGCTGTTGGCCGTTTGGCGGGTGTTCCTCCTACGCTTTTAGCACCTGTTGCCTTTCCAAAAGCTACTATGCAACATTTAAATACTCGTTCAAGTAAGGTACGCATGGATGCTGTAGACTATTTTAGTATTGAAGTAAAGGGTATTATCTTGCCTTCCTTTCTGCCTTACGTTTGTCAATTGCTTGGCGAAACGAAAGATAAATTTAGTGCCACTGTAGCTTCTTCCACAAATACTTTGGCCTTTAGCAAAGCTACGAAAAAACTTCTGGAAGATGCTGCTGGTCAGAGCCAAGTAAAACAGGACGACGAGAAACAAAAGCCTTTAGATGAAGACAATGACGCTGGAGAAGTTTTTGGAAAAGAAAATCTGTCCGATTGCGGTTTGCAAGCACATGTTGTGGAAAATATGTGTCGTACAGGACAACAGGCTGTGACACTTCTGGAGCGCGTATGTTATGATAAAGATTATGGCTTTGCCTGGAGCTAGTAGTAGTTTCAAAAAAAATGCTTAAATATTTTTTTAATGCAATAGCCAATGATTGTTATATTTTTAGTAGATAATTTAATGAGCACAACATTTTAATAAAAGCGCAATTCTAGCTGTTCACTGAATCTTAAAAATGCTTCACTTTTTAAATATTCGCATCCAGTACATCTGTTACCTAAAAAATTTAAAATAATCTACGCCTACTATCAAGGATTCAACTGCTTATTGAAGTGAAGTACAATTACATATATTTAAGTACACTCAAATTTGGTTTTTGTTGCTTCAACTTCGAGTCTTTAGTCATACTATCAGTCGTGACTTTTAATTTTTTTTTTTGATAATTAATTCTCCTAAAAATTGTTTATTAGCCATTCGGAATACCAATTATAGGACTATTATTATCGTGGGCTTACTTGCTCTTTCGCTAAGAACCGCTTATCGAAACGAGTGTGGTCGGTATTTCTTAAGAAGACTAATAAGTCCAAAAGTTTGAGAAAAAGAAAATATGGTATAGCCAGTTTAAGTTACTTCAACCATGATAATATCACAATCAACCATCCATTTCAAGCTCTATGGACAAAATTAAAACTCAATTTTATAATTCATTGAATCAAGGAAAACCATAAAATATTTTTCCTACATATGGATGAATTAAAATGATTTTGATCTGTAATTGTTTTCGATTCCAACTCAAAATATAACATTGATGATATGCTTCTTATTTTTTTTATTAAAAATATAATTTTTTTTGTTATCTAATACTACAACTTCATTCATCATTTAATGATCTACTATGATTAATTCGTCTATACTCCAATCTTCATACGAGTGGTCGGGTAAAAAACGTCTTATGATAATGGGAATCTTTTTCTGTTTCAATTCTTTCATGGCTATTTGCAACGGATCAGTTTCACCTTCCAGTTCAACCATAATAGGAGCGCACATTGCAATTTGTAATGCACGTGTGCCCAATACACGAGCCCTTTCGTATTTAGTCATATACTTGGTTGTGATACGTTTTGCTTTGGGTACACCCCCTCCGGCATTACCAGGTGCTATAATTTCAATATTATCTACTTCTTCCTCTTGATTAATGTCGTCGATATTGTCTTCTTCATCTACATCATCGAAATCATCACCTCCAACACTGTGAAAGAGCAAATTCAACTATTAGTTTAACATCGGGTTAAACAACGTGTTGGTTCCGATATACTTCATTTTCCTTCCTAATTAACATTGAAAATAATTAAGCAATATTTAACTCACTCATCATTATCGAAATCTCCATCATCCATATTTGAGAATGTATTCACTTAAATGTTATATATAATTTATGATTACAAAAACTGCTAACACAATTTCTGTCGCAAAATTTTGTAAATAGAAAACAATCGCCGAGCGAATTCAGTACCGAAATCGCCATCACATTGCTACACCTTTACACAGAGTTGTAAATGGCAGTACTACACAGTTGAATTGTGATCAGGGGTGATAAATAATTTTCAAAGAGAATTAAATATTTGTCTATTAAAAAAATATCCTTATTTACTACACAAAGTTCTCTATTAAATGATATTTTTTTGTTTTTGATACAATCTTATAGCTATCATAAAAATATTATTATTTTCCACAAAAACTCTTATCAAGTATTTTTTTTTTAAATAGTCAAGCCGATGTTATTTAGCCTTAAATAGCAGTATCATAAAACTATCATTTTAGAATTCTTTGTAAATTGCATATTGTCTTATACAAGTTATGTTATTCGTGTTGTTATGTGTAACACAAATTGTTTTATTAGAGTAGTAATATCTTTTTTGCCGATATGTCATCATAACATAGTATTGATTTCAGCTGTTTGTATATAATTTGCCAGACATTTGTTTTTAGTAATATATCATATAATATTTTTTTATCATTTTATATTTCATGCGGTTTCTATTTTTGAAATATGAAATTTAATGCAAACTCTTAAAAAACTCTATATAAATTGCAAATTCCAATATTTTGAAACAGCAACATATATGGTCATCCGTAATTTCAATTACTGACTCTAAGATATATAAATGTATTAATAGTAATTTATTTTAATACTTTAGATTCCAATAAAATCCTTTAAAACCTATTTCATATTATTCATATAGTCAAGTTCACGTATTTATAAATTAATAAATATTTTATATATGATCCGAATTTATTTTATTTTATTAATGTGATATGACAAATTTCATAGCTTTTTACTTAATTTTCCATCCCTGAACACTTAAAAAACTGGCACAACAGAGAAATCTTATTTGCTCATTATTTAGTTTCATTCTTGCTCTCAGGCTGAATTGTTTTTTAAAGTTTTTTAACGGGAGGGTGCACTCGGTTAAAGTAACGTGTGTTCGATTACTGGAAAATATTAATTGCGGTGTGTGTGAATTAAATTGAAAGGTCGACGAATCAAAAACAACAAAATCTCCTTATAATTATTTATCATAATTGCAAAATGATAAAACCCAAATGGATACAAAAGAAGTTGTTGACTCATATTTATAGAAAAAAAATCAGTCTGTAAAGAAAAGATCATGGTGTTTTCATGTGCATTATAAAGTATGGCCTTAACGAATCAAAATATTTGTTGTTGCTAAAGTGAAAAATCATTAAACGGAATGAATGAACTCTACATGTATGTGCATATAGATGGGCTTAAATATACATATCCACATGCAATTTATGCAAATACTACTGTTTTGTTTTTGTACACATACAAGTGTTATTGAAGAACATTGCAGTTAAATACGTTAGCATTTAAAAACACACAAGTAAAAATAATGTTAATTTTTTAACTTTTTCACTGACATATTGAAATAAATTAGATTGTTGCAATAGAAGTTGGCCAATAATACACATAAACAAATCAGCAAAAGCGAAAAATATTGATACTGTTTAATGTGACACTATTTACGGAAGTGCACAATATTGACCCTTTACTGCAGGAATTTTGCAACTCAAAACATGTGCTTCGTGACATAATAAAAAAAAATTCATTTCTAAATTTTAGTTCATAACTTAGCAACCATAATACATATTTCAATTTATAATAAATGATAATCTATGTTATTTTTAAATAAAAGCTTGAATAACTTGAAACGTTTAAACTCGTTGAACAACTTTTGTTGGGTTATGACGAGAGTGCAGCAAAGGCACGATCGACGTGCTTTTAAATGCATAATAACAATACTGACATCCACTAGCTTTCATACTGGTTGCTTATATTGTAATTCTTTTGCTGCCAGCACCCAATTGCAACAGTCATAGCCGAAAACGGATACAGAGCTGACAATTGCGGAAGCAAAAAGAGCTCATTGTAAAATTATTAGAAACTTTTAAGTATCGTATGTCAAGCTAATAATTCTGATAGAATATGTATGTACATAAGTATATATACAACGATAACAAGTTAAAAGTGGCAAAAGATTAGAAAAAAAATATGGGAAAATTTTTATATTTTTCTTTTTTGGATGTTTGTATTTGCTTTTTAACCCCGACAAGGAAAAAAGGTCGCTTTATCAATGAAGGTGGGTTTTAAAGGTATAGAAATGTTTTTTGAGGAAGAAGACCTTTGCCTGGTTCCAATAATTACACAAAAATGAAATACTCTGCAAGATTCTGAAATTTGCAATATTATTAGAATTTTCGTAAACGGATACAACGTGGTTAAACATGAATTTAAAATGGAACATCAGGCGATTATTCACAATCTCAGCTACACGGTAGACATCTCAGGAGATATACTCCATACACAAATATCTTTCTATGCATGTATGTATGTACATATGTACTCGCATGTAGTCTCATTTTAAACGTTGTACTTATTTACTGTTTACGTATTTAATTTTCCATTCCAGCATCACACATAGCTCTTTACAATATATGTATGGGCATATGCATGTACACACATCTGTACATACCTATATATGTATGGAAATTTGTTTACGTACAAACCAAATCTATCAATGTTACTTTATTTTGTTTATGTGATTTATAAAAACTTGTATGTTTATTCTTTTTATTAGGCGAAAACAAAGCTAAGCATTTCAACTGGAACAATTTTTTTATAAGTAAACCGCAATATAGTCGTGACGTTGGTTAAATCATATGCGAGAGATAACCTGGAATTATTTAAAAATATAACTGGAGAAGAATTTGTTTTGCCCGAACTGTAATACGATGTTTTGTTATCAACTTAAATGATGAAAAACTGTGCGGTTCGCGTGTACCACATGGTGTTCCTCATATTTCTATCTGCACATGTTACAAGTCCACTCAAAACTTATGTGGCCGCCTACGTACACACTTATCATTGCTTATCATTATTAGTATTGGCGACTATATCACAAGGCAAAGAATGACAATGATTCTATTCTACTTTGATATTTAATGATTATACGAAATAGGGGAAATCCCCTACTCAATGAATCGGTTATGTTATTTATTATTTATTCCTAAATCTACATTATTGCCGATATATAGCTTGTTGGTTAATATTAACTGAGTAACAAATTATTTACACATTCCAACAATACTTAACACATCTGATGTTAAAGCATTTGAGAGATTTATTTATTTTTTGACAGCCGAAGTTACGTATTGAATTGAGGAATTTTAGACGTTTGTGGATGACGAAATTACTTCAGATTTAACTGTTTAAAATTAGATGCTGTCTTAATTTTAGTTCTTTATGTATCATTTTCTAAGAGCAAAAGCATATCACAATTTTTTTTTTAAAATTTCGGTCCATTTCTAATTGCGCAAATCTATTAATATTTAGCGCGGAACCACAGAAGAATTTTTTTTTTAATAATCTATTGCGAATTGCAATTTAAGTATTTTCTATATCCTCTCTCTTAGCTACAGAAGTGTATCCGTATATTATGAGGGAAATGAGTGATTTGCAATTTTAGTATGTGCCGTTAATCGAACACTCAAACTAGTATTTGCATCCTCGTCCTAGCATGCCCATTTGGCCATTCGGGCCCAATTGCAATAGTCAGAACGGTTTAACTTTGGGGATAGAAAAAAATTATAGATAAATGCATACTACTTAAATGGATAATATGCTTGAGTAATTAAAATATAAACATTTAAAGATTCCGGAAACGGAACCTCTTGAATACTTTTTTCGCATAAATGTTAAGGTCATTGAATTTCCTACAAATTGATGACTTATCCACGTATCACTGTAATAAAATAATAATTTTATTAGTGTGCAATTGTACAATTAATTATGTTCAAATATTAATTTCACAGATACGTAACCAAATACATGGAAATGTGTATATGTGTTTGTATACACAAAACATTATTTTCTATTTCTTTGAAAACAACTTAACAATAGGAGCGGAAATTTGTCAGTACCAAGCCAAATAAATACCTTCAATTTACAAACTCACCACAAAGCACCTTATTACTATACCAATTCACAAGCGACTACGTATGATCTTGAACTTGTTTCACGATTTCTCAGTATATACACTTTTAGTACGGCTGACAGAATAAAAATTCGTTAAAGAGGTATATTATGTTATCAATATGTATTTAAAATAATACAGATAAGCTTTAAAGTTTGTCATTCTAAACGAAATTTATACGGGCAGACATTTACCAGTGCCTGGTCTGAGAACTTTAAAATATTAATTTGTTTACTGGTAGATCTGTAAATTGTTTGTCCACGCCAAGAGTGACATTTGTATTAAAGATGATATTGTCAGAACACAAGGGTATGGAAATAAGTTTAATAAAAATCAAACATGTCATATTTCACAAATCATGCGATTGTAGAAGATAGTGAAAAGCTTTTAATGTCACGTGGCTCATATCGGCTTAGATACTTAAGCATAGTGCAAGGTCAAAATTTCAAAACTGAATGCTTTGTAACTTATGCTGCGGCAGTAAAACCACTTTGCAATGAATCACCGTGAAAGAGTGGAAACGGAGATCAACATTGTAGAAGAAAGTGCTGCGAGTTAGAAAAGAAAAATATTACTCTACTTTTTACCTTCTTTTCAGCGTATTATAAAATATTTACGAGCTTTCTACTAATGATTACCTAATTATGAACTCCAAATATTTAAAAGCACTCTCTATTACGTAATATTATATTTGTTAGCTTATCTTTTTTACTATTTTTTGTTGAATAATAGATATGTTTGTAATAGATACGCATTTTAAAACGATAATTATTATCGGCAATTTTCTCTACAATTTCGTGTCAGCTATAAATTATAAACACAATATTTTTATCTTGTAATTCATCATAATTCTCTCATTTGTTTTAATAATCTATCGGTTGCATTGTAAAGCGAAAATGTAAAACAAAAAAGGTGTATATGAATATTTACTCTATTCAGTATTTTGTTCTTAACACCATTTAATAAATCACGGTTCCAATACTTGTGTTTTTACAGAAAAACGTAGTTGTAGAAATGCAGTGTTACGAATATAAATTTTCCATTCGAAAAGTATTTAAATTTGCTTGAACGTTTTCTTTGATTATAATAAGAGAAATGAAATTCAATTATTCTGTATATCAAATACTAAATTGCTTTATTTTTAGAAACCGAACCGATAAAATGTTTTATTGCAAGTATTGCTGATAAAAACACATTAAGGTGTGCACTTCAGTAATAAAATTTCTGTCTGGTGTTGAGTAATTAACAAATTATGAGTCTGTCTGTGGTGGTCACACACAGTCTGATTTTTCTATTAACTCTATAGAGAACTGTTCAATGTTTCAAGTCGGTTTTGCTTGCTTCTTAAAGGTATATTTCTTTTATTTTTTGAATATCAGAGAACATTAAAAACCTTTTCTTTCACTAAACAATAATTTCGTATTAAGCATTTCTTTAAAAATTTTAACTCAATTTATATCAAATAGATACTACACTCTGAATAAAAATTAAACACATTTTTTTACGTTGTGGAATGGCGATTAAAGTGTTTTTGAACGATCATAATATCCAATATTTCTAGTTTTTTTAATAATAATATTTGAATACTGTTAGATGACGTTCTTAAATGTTCATCCTAATGTTCATATCTACATACGAGGTGTGATAAAAAAAGATTATTTTTAAATTTTTCAAAAGTATTTATTTGGTCTTCAATAACTGCCTTGTCGCCTTCAAAGTAATCTTTCTCAGATAAATAGAGTTTTGTCAGACCTTTTTCCAATCCTCAAAAAACTTGCGAAACGCGATTTTTCGTATAGATTTTTCTTTTATCTCCTTAATTATAGCAAGACTCATTCCTTTCATCGGTCTCTTCAGTTTTCGGAT
Source organism: Ormia ochracea (assembly GCA_963402855.1). Lineage (NCBI taxonomy): Eukaryota > Metazoa > Arthropoda > Insecta > Diptera > Tachinidae > Ormia > Ormia ochracea. Next base: position 21,890,961 of record OY727105.1, read on the forward strand.
GAGGAAAAAATCAGCAGGAGCCAAGTCCGTTGAATACTGTGGTTGAGGCACGATTACGGTTTTGTTTTTGGACAAGAATCGATATGTGTGTTATAATAGTGCGAAATCTATGATTGGTTTTTCCACAATTCTGTGCATTTCTAACGAATTGCTTCTCCCAAAAACAGCGTATAACTTCAAGGTAGTATTCCTTATACTACCAATACGAACCTGTGGCAAACATTCGTGATGCACCACGCCATTGTAATCGAAGAAAACAGTGAGGAAATTCTTTATATTTCACATAACTGTACGTGCTTTTTTCGGTATTGGCTCTTCTGTACCCTTCCATTGGGATGATTGAGCTTTGGTTTCAATGTCATAGTCATATAACCATTTGACATTTTATAACCAAATCTGGATTTCTACCTTTCGTGAGCGATGTCAATACGATGTTATTTTTGCTCAAAATTTAGCAATTTTGTAACCATCTTCTCTGCCGTACGTTTCATGCTTAAAAAATCCGTAAAAATTGCTTAGCATGAGCCAAACGACATGTCCACATCATTAGCAACATCTCTAATAGTGATTCGATGATTATTCGAAATCATTTTCTTCACTGTTTCATCAGTTGTTGACGTTCCGGCGCAACTAGGAGAGACCATCGTCATTGACATCTTCGCGGCGTTCCTTAAACCGGTTATATCACAATTGAACTTGTGCTCATAGTAAACCTGCCAAACGCCACACTCAACATTCCAAATAAACTCTTACATTTAATTTCAAACATACGTAACTAACGAAATTATAATAATAACGGTTAATTTGTGATCACACTTCGTATACACATAGATACGGAGATACATGTGTAGATCGTAGAGGGCAAAACAATGAACTCTCTGCTTACCTGTGTTGGAAGCAAGTTAAATACGGATACACTTATTCCCCGCTTTGCATGCTACTTTTTCCAAATTAAAAAAAAAAATTAAAATATTATAGTTCAAACAAATTAAACCACACTATACACTCAAAAGTATATATTTTTTTTGACCTATATTCTTAGTTTTTTACTAAGTGTGCTGGTACTAATGGTACCAGGTGCGTGGTTTCAAATTTCTTGTCACCATTAGCACTTCTTTTAAGACTACTGGATTTTTCTTTGGCTTCGAATGGTCTTGCAATTATTTAGCTGTACTGAAAACAAAAAAATTTTCGTGAACATATTCCTAAAAGCCTTCGTGCATATCCCTTCTAATCGTACGATATGTCACCTGCTCATATGACACTCCCGCTGGAAAAGTATGATTGTCTGTACTAATAATGCATTTGTGGCAGCAATTTTTTGCTAATGCCCATGTGATCACAGTTTAATTTACTTATTCATATTTTTTAAAATATGATAGAAAGGTGCCTCATTCTCTTGAGGTCTCTATTCAACTGCGTTCTGTTACAATTTACAATGTTATAATTTCATTATTCACCTTTCGAATGCGGAGATCATTGTGATTGGTATCATACAAACCATCTAACTCTTATTGGCTGTTCCCATAAGTCCAAAAAGGTCTTAAAATTGTTTTGTTTTCGGTCTGAGTTATAGATTTTGTTCCGAGTTTATCTACTTCTGCTATTTAGTAGTTTTGTTGCTGTCCCATCCATGATGTATACGTATTTGTGTTATTAGAGTATTAGTTGAATATTTCTTTAGCGGAACTGGTTAACAGGTTCATTCGTGGTTTCGATCCGTACTTCCGACATTTATAGAATAAAAATGCTTACAAATTTTTTGTTTTTGTCAAGTTTGAAGTGTTGTTGGAATTTTTAAGTGTTTCGGGTATATTCGGTACTGGCAATTTTACTATTAAAAGTAAATTTGTACATAACCAGCATTGTTTTATTAAAATTTTTATACCCAGTATTTTTACTGAGCTTTAATATTTTTTTTACTTGAATTGCAAAAAACCAGTATTATTAAATTTTTTTCGTTTAAATTTGAATTTTCTTTTTAAAAAGAAATCCAATTATCGTTCATACCTAATTTGAATATTAATTACCTAATATTAATTTTTTTTTACTTTTTCGCCTTAAACATGTACCGCGTCAAACGGAGGAAAAGTTTACTTATTTAATTGTTGACTTGGTGTGGAATTCCCTTCATTTCATTAAATGTTGATTTAGTGAATATACTATTTCGAATGCTGATTCGTAAGAAACTTTTTTGCGCATCTTTTGTTCTTATAATTGTTGCCGTCCTTTGCAAAGTTTTTAAAAAACCATTAAAGCTCGTTTGCTTCAAGAAAATTAAAAAACCAGTTTTTTAAGTATGAAATAAAAAAAATTATATTCTGATAAATCATAACAATACATACACAATATTTATATATATATATATATGTGTAACTAATTCTTTTAGCACTTTAAATTTATTCTCTTCTAAGTTGGGACCTTGATGGAAAATTATGATTTAGTTCAAATAGCATGAAGCAAAACACATTCAAAGTGATATAGCAAGATAAGAAATTTTGCCAACGAAGTGATGATGGAATCTAAAAAAGATGACGTGCTTTTAAATAATTTTCAAATAAAGAAGAAACGTTATAAAGTGCTGCTCAACTGCGATCATATTGTGTGGGAGCGTTTAGAGGCTAAACGTAGTCTTCCTAAAAATGATGAAAATAATGAAAAGAAGCCAATATCAGCCGCTTCAATAACGAGCGGATCAGCAACTCAAAAAGGTTTGTATGCGGAGTCAGTCACACTAGAATAAACATTTTAATTTATATACGCTGGGAGAAAAAGATATTTCTTACAAAAGTTTATACCATGTTTGCTATTTTAGTGCGATAGAGCGAGAAAGTAACGTAAATAGTATACATTTGTATTGCATTATTCGATTATTCCATTGGATAAGGATCAATTACTTACAAATATTTCACGTTAGCTATTTTACAAAGAAAACAAGAATAAAATAATATTTCACAGAAGAGGGGGAAAGGGAATTTTCAATTAATTTCATTCTGCACATGCGCAAGTGCTGGGTTCTTTAATAATATTATAGCTTAATGGATTTCTTGCAGTATAAATTATTTCTTCCCTCCAAGTAAAAACGAAATCCATATGCACACAACTTTTAACTTTGTTCTAAATTTTAAATATAATCTGCACAGGAAACGATGATGGAAAAGACCAGATTTTACAAAAGGCTTTCTATGGCTCTCAAAGTAGAGTCTTACATATAAACGATGTGATAAGAGTTTCAAAAGGTGTAACAAAATCTGTCAGTATACGCAATGCCTACAAACCGCTGCAAACGGACGAATTCTTGCAAGCTCAACGGGTGAGTACGCCCACAGATCAATATCTATCCATTTTTTATGGTGAACGTATTGTGGCATCAGCCAATGACTGCAATCGTTGGCATATACAACGTTTAAGTTTGCACAATAATGATCCTTATATAGTGGCAAAATGGTATGATCACTTACAGAAGTTGTTGCGAAAAGATTCTAATAAACGTGTGCAACGCTTACTAATCTTTATAAATCCATACGGCGGTCGTAAGATGGCCCTTAAAATTTATGAAAGAAATTGTAAGCAAATCATACAATTAGCTGGCATAGATGCTTCTTGCATTATCACACAAAGAGCCAATCAAATTCGTGACATATTGATAACAAATGATCTGACGCCATATGATGCAGTTTGTTGTGTTGGCGGCGATGGTACTGTGGCTGAAATGATCAATGGTTTAATATTTAGAGCCATGAAAGATAAGGGCTTGGATCTGGCAAAACCTGAATACATTCCAAAACCAACATTACCATTGTGCATAATACCGGCTGGCAGTACGGACACGATAGTTTATAGCTTACATGGCACATCTGATCCGCAAACCGCAGTAATACATTTAGTTTTAGGCCAACGCAGAGGTTTGGATGTATGTAGCGTAAGAAACCGTGATAGCATATTGCGTTTCTGTGCTAGTGTTATGGGTTATGGTTATTTGGGAGATGTGGCAGCTAAAAGTGAAAAATATAGATGGATGGGTACAAAACGTTATGAGTATACGGGTGTAAAAACTTTTCTATTAAATCGAGGGTATGAAGCCGAAATACATCTACTTTTAAATGAGGATGAAATGGATAGTAATAGCACCTCAAATAGCACCATAACTCCACCTTATAACGATATTATCTGCCATGCTGGTTGCCAGAGATGTAGAAGCGATGTTTATAAAACTTCTACTGACGATATTGACAGACCAACTACATCTAATATATCGCTATATGCCGGAGAAGCAAATGATGATAGTGACTCAATAAAGTCAAAGATTCTTGAAAATAATGAAGAAAATGCACGAAATTTTGACAGCAATATCTGTGATAAAACCTACACGACACCCATGGAGAAGCAAGCACAAATTAAAGATTTGATTAACAAGCAAGAGGCAACCATTAAGCTTCCTTTTCCCAGTAGTTCCTCATCATCCACAAATGTGAAACAAGAGCAGCAGCAACAGAATGAAACCGTGAGGAATCATTTTATTTCAACGAATACAGATCCGGATCTGGAAAAATGGCGTATTATACATGGTGAATTTTTCATGGTTACTGGGGCAAATATTGCTTGCGCATGTACACGTAGTCCAAACGGTATTTCCAGATATTGCCACTTAGGCGATGGGCTATTGGATGTAGTTTTAGTGCGTAAAACCAACTTATTCAATAATATACGATTGGTGGTAAATACGATGGGTAGAAACGGAGATGTGGTAAGTGATAACGATACCTTAAATAATAAATGTTTACAACACAATAAATAACTCTTAATAATTTTGCTTAATTATAATTAAAAATTTCAGAGGGATCATTTAGGATTCGGAAAGCAGTTGTAATTAAAAAATCATTAATTAAAGTTTAATAGAGTTAGCAATAGTGTTAAGTCACTTTTTATTGGATTGGCTCAGGTGCAATTCTCGTACACATTTGTATATTCTGATTTTTGGATCACAATAAAATTCAATGGCTCAAATTGATTGTGTTGGATTCTCTTTATTTTTTGCTGGAGGTATCAATAGACCTTTACCTAAAGAGAATAAATCGTTGGGAAAAATAATTTTTTTTTTGTTGGGGGCAAAAATACTGACAATAAGGGAAAATTGTTTCAATGTTAACATTTCCACGTTATTATTCTCCGCTGAATTACAACAATGCTTGCAATCGCAATTATGTGAATAGAAAGTAGATTAGGAGAGATTATTATCGTTATTATTGTAATCGTTCCATAAATTTCAATTGGTGTTGCTAACAAACATTATTGATATGGCATTGCCAGTTCTAAGTTATTGCGCAGATCGTTGTTGCTGTTAGTGAAGTTTAAGTCTATGTCTCACCGGAACTTTCTCGAATTTTTATAAATACATCCGATTGCACCTCAGCAACGATCATCATGCAATATACAGCCAGCAAAAGAAATATTACCGTTTAGTTAAATTGATAAAAACACCGACAGCCAGCAAAAGTATTGAATATAAATTCATTAAAGTGTGACTAATAAGATAATTTGAATAAAGTATTGAGTTTGTAAGTAATCGAAAGGAAACTGGTGTATCTTATTTTATTACAATTAACGATGCAAGCAAATATAACCATTTAAGCAAACAGTGTACGCATAGTACTATGTATCTAGTATATTTATGTAAATGTTTTTGATAAAATAACTGAATATTGGATTGATTCATTATATACATATGTATTAATTTTTGCAATATTTTATTACTTCCAGCGCAATTTACCTTTCGTGGAAGTTTATCGTACACGTCAATTTATCTTCAAAATAAAATCGAATTCATGGCCTCAGGATTACAATAGCGTCAGTGGATCTTGCCAGCCCATTAATGAAACTTCCACAACACAAGATATTGCTACATTAGAAAAATTGTATTCATCCTGGAATTGTGATGGAGAAATTGTAAATGATTTGGAAATAATCATGACGCAAGTTTAATGAAATATGTATATAATTATTAAGCATTAACTGCTTTTATAATTTTTCTTTGGTTATTTAGATCGCATCGACAAATATTAGATGTCATTATGCGTGGGCCTTTTATCTACAGCGAAGAGGACAAAAATATTACAAGCAAATCGTTATTTTGCGCCTGCTGTAATTAAATTAAAAATATTTTTCGGAAGTAAATTTTGTTTAAATAGTGGTATTTGTATGTGATAATTTTAATCGAAAACTCAACGATTTAAAACTGTTATGATTGGTTTGACACATTATTTAGTAAAAAAAGTCATAAGGTCTCATAATCTATTTGAAGTAAATGAATTTCAAATACTCTTTTTTTCAAATTAAACAAAAAGTATTATTTTACACTATGAAATAATTTGGATTTTGCTACTTTATTCAAAGGTTTTATAATATTTTTAGCTAAGAACATAAAATGTTTCCACAAAATTTTTAAAATGCAAAACGTTCTCTAAAAGGTACAGGAAATATGTTGTTAATATAAAAAAACTATTCAACAAATATACAATTCTTCAAATTACGAAAATGTCCTAAAAAATATATTATCTTTTGATAAAATTTTGGTATATGACTTAGGACAATAAATTGAATAAAGTAATTCACTTCAGTAAAAATATGAAACTTGGCCGTATATATATAAAGTATATTATCTAAAAGTATTATTTATTTATATTTTATATTTAGAGTCATATTTTTCGGCTAAGTATCTATATAAATACGAATAATTTTATGATACCTTATGAAATCCACAAAGGTTTTATTATTTTAATGGGAACTTGGTTTACTTTATTACAAACAAATTAATATGAATAGATAGTCGTAAAACCTATACTGATAACGTAATATACGTATATATATTCCTGCTGCAAATTGGTTTTTATATGGAAGACTTCGTCGGAGGCTGTTTTTTATATTACATTAATTAGACATTGATTGATTCTATGTAATATTTTTAAACAACGAAAAATCCTCAATTATGACAGCATGATCTATAATATTTGTCTGTATTGCTTGAATATATATATGTATGTATGCACGTTATATTAGAATAACAAAGAGGTTGATGTCATTACAATTTGATAATATTTTTTAATTGTTACATTCCTTTTTTATTAAAAGTATTAACAATTTGTTAAAATATATTGCCATTAGCTTAAGATAGTTTAATAGTTTGTGGTTTTATAATAAATATTTATATCTATGTGTAATAAAAATTAAAATAAATCTATTAAATAAATTATGTTCTTTTTAGAGGTTTACGAACGAAATATTTTCTACAGTTTCATAAACATCAGAACGTAAGTAAATTTTTATTCAACTTATATCCATAGAAAACCGAGTTTTCCATTTTTACGATACGTTAATGCAATCGTAAGGCCTTTGTCGATGTCATTTACAACAAATTTTTGATTAAAAACAGTTAGTAGTATTTGGGGTGATTTTCGGAATTTGCTGGAGTTTATACAAGATCTTATATGTATTCACATTGCATTTTTCAATACCATTTTACACACTCAGAAACCACTTATAAATACTGAACCATATGCATATTTATGAAGATGTACATTAAGATTATAATAATTATATATCTGTATAAAATAGTGATTTTAAGCTCCTCACGTATGATCTGTTACGGGTCCTGGTCGTAATTACTACTCCAAAATATTAAGTATTTCGAATATGGCTTACTATACTGCGCTTAAGTCACATATTGAATCATGTGATATATTATTACAGGTTAGGCTGAGAAAATATTTATTTGCGAACGCTACGTATAAAGTTAGTTAGAAAGTTATCTTTTCAATTCAAATAAAAATTACAATTGTAAGCCGTTAAAAATTATTTACAAACTAAAAATTGTGGTAAGTATCTATTGTCTCCCCAGTTCAGTAATAATTGTACCGCATTGGTGTGTTTCATACCAAAAGCAGTCGGATTGATGAACTAACATGATCCTTTTTTGCTTTTGAAATATTGCTTGGTCTTATTAGCGATTTTTATAGAAATAAAAAAGCTGCATTTTAACACTGGTCAACCAATTGCTACTACCTATATAAAGCAACCGTGTGTTAAGAAATTTTGATTGTCATTCGTGAAATACATTAAATAGAATTTGGATAACTTGCAAATTATAGGTTTTGTAGTAGTTTTATCTAAAAAAAAATAATTTGTATAAATAAACATGTATTCAGGAAATCAAATTTATAAAAAACAATTTTGGGGCAACGGGCCGGCACCTGGCGAATTTTATAATTTTACAGGCGGCTACCATGGCATGAACAGCAATTTTTGCAAAGAATACACAACACCCGGCCAGTTTGGAACGCAGCACAGTGCGTAAGTAAATTAAACTTATCATCCTTAAGTTTAATATTATTAAGTTAAATTTGTTAAAATACATATACAGAACACCCATTACTACTGGCACTTCAGTTGTGGGTATTAAATTTGACAAAGGTGTCATGATTGCTGCCGATAATTTGGTGTCTTATGGGTCTTTGGCAAGATTTCAAGATGTCGAACGTGTCTTTAAAATCAACGAAAAAACTGTCATGGGTGCTGGTGGCGATTTTGCTGATTTTCAATCACTCAAACGCAGTATTGATCAAAAAATGGTTGAGGATATGTGTCACGAAGATGAAATCGAAATGAAACCTAAATCATTGTACAATTGGTTGACTCGCGTGTTTTATAATCGGCGAAGTCGCTTCAATCCTCTGTGGTTGGAAATGGTTGCGGGTGGTGTGGAGGCTGATGGTAAACCTTTCTTAGGTCATGTCGATTTGCGGGGTCGCGCCTATGAAGATGATGTTGTGGCCACTGGTTTTGGTAAACATTTGGCTTTGCCTTTGGTACGAGAACAGATAACGGATGGAAGTAAATTAACGCAGCATCAAGCTTCAGAAGTTGTAAGTTAATATTAGATACATAGGTCTGTCCAATATATTTCTATTGATTTTTAATGATCGTTTCAGTTGCGTAAGTGCATGGAAGTTTTGTACTATCGTGATTGTCGTGCGGTACCAAGGTATACAGTAGTTGTATGCACACAAGAAGGTAGTGTTGTGCAAGGCCCATTCAATGTTAGTGAAAACTGGCAATTGGCCACTATGATTAAGGGTTATTAATGTGCTTTTAATGTACAAAAACTGTAACATGTATAAATGAAATTGATTTTTGTAAAACCTGTAAAAAGCAGTGTGATTTTTAAATACAATTTTAACTAAAAAAAAGGTGAAAAACATGACTGAAATTGAAAAATATGGAAATTCATAAAATAAAATTATTTCAAAAACATTAAAAAAAGGGTGTATGCAAAAACCAAACTAAGTTTTCTTACAAATTATAAATTTCTTATATACAAATATTTTGGTAACTTGTAAACATTCTGTGCCTGTGTACTTTATCTTGTATAAAGAAACTGCGAAATGTCACACTAGTATACAATAATTTATTATTCACGATTGTGGTGCAAATAATGTGCAGGACCTTTCAATCTTCAATATATGTTCCAACAGGAAAGAAATTAAAATTTTATCTCGGTGAAAAATCAGCTTGACTGTTTTTCGAATCATTAATAGATAATTTTTCTAATCATACGCATACATATTCTGAATTTCATTTTAATACAGCTTTAAATGAAAATAAGGAAGAAGAAATCGTGTTACTTGTAAATTTCATAATTTTTTCAAAAACACATAAATGCTCATATATTGTATTATTTAAATATTTGCAAAAATTGTTTTTTTTCATTTCGCATTAACTTTATTTTATTCCTTCACTTCAATACGTGTGTTAAGACAACAAAAATCGTAACATGCAATATAAACTCTTATTTGGACTTTTTTTTTCCTTGCCTCTAATATTTTCCACATATTTAAATTAACACTTAAAAAATAATAATTTATCTATAATACTTTGACCGCATAAAATTGGCGAATAAAATGTTCTTTTAATATATTGCCGGAATGAAAAATGTTCTAATTGTTTTGTTTCATAATTTAAAGAAATATAAAAGTAGGAAGGGCAGGAAATATCCCTATTGTGAATAACAAGGGGAGTTTATTTTTCTTTTAAATCTTTTACTTCGAAGAGAGAAATACTATCATGATATACCATGCAGAACTGAACTTAAAATCAAACAAATTTAAGTTTAATAATTTAATTTGCATTTAAAGAAAATGAATATTAGTTATAATAGTACTAGTAACATCAGTATTAGCTCTGACTTAGAGAAGTGAAAATAATGTGATATCATATCATAAGCGTGGTGTATCATCGTAGAAAAAAAATCTAAATAAATGCATTATTAAAATTTGCCTTTTTAAATATAATGTTTTCCCATTTCATTTTTATAAGTATTAGAGGTATCATTCTTGTTTTAATGGACTTCGAAATGTTATTTATTATGCTTCAATTTTGTCTTTTGCCTTGTTTATACCATTCCGTTATACAGATTTTCGTAGAATACGCATCTCATCATTATATAACGCTACTTTGTGTAAAGATATTTTATTCGATTTGTTGTAAAGTTATATTACAATTTTATCCTTTATAAATATAAATAAAGTGTATTTTTTCCAATTGCTATCAATAATGCAGAAACAAATTGATAACTCGAAATGAAATCCTGAAATATGATCAACATATACTGTGTAAATGGGGTGTTTTCAAATGACAACAGAACCATTTTTAAAATTTAGAATATCTACTGTTTAAATATGTATTCATATTAATATGTTATTTAATATATTTTTGTATAATCCATCACCACTTCCAACAAAAGACCCCATATGGATTATTTTTAATTTAGCATAGTACGTCTATCGTAAATGTGACGACGTTGCTCACGCACTTGTTTTTTCCATTTGTCCTGTTGATGACCAACCCGATTTAGGACATTGGCTCTTACATTAAGTTCTTGATTTTCTGCAGAAGGCATAGAGGGAGAAGCAGTAGTTGTATCATCCTAAATAAAAGAAGAAAAATTTTTAAGTAATAATTTTGTTTGAGTAAGCAAGCGTTTAAACAATAAATCGTGGCTTTTAGTAGGAGGTAGTGCTATTTTATAGTAATTCTATTATAGAGAACTAAACAAACAAAAGTTTTGCTTAAATTGAATCTAATTGTTAATAGGGAAAAACATAAAAAACAGTTAAAATTTGTTTTAAACATACTGAAACAAAAAGAAAACCCAATAAAGTTTATAAAAGTGAGAATTTAGTAACAAAAGTAATAAAAATAAAGTAACGAAAAATCAGTCAAAATCTTTATTATCGTCTACTAAAAGTCTATATTTAACGCTAGCATATCGTTTTGTATGTACATCTTCATTGGTATGCTCTTGATAGTTCGTCTTAACACGCTTGTTCAAAAGGGGATCCAAACACATTAGGAAGAGCATATATATTACTAGAATAGATATAATCCAGATAACAATTATTACAACGACCTGTAAAAGAAGGTAATACAAATTGATTCAAAATGTATAATTAAAAACTTCTTTCTTTCATGAGCCATCATTACTAAATTTATGATTTACTGAAAAAGTTGCGAAAAGTGGTAACGGAATGACAAAAATAACATTAAAAAAAGGATAAAATAATTTTAAAAAACAATTTTTTCATATTTTTGTTAAATGGAATGAAGTACATTTAATGCAAAATGCAATTTATGTCAACTAAGAGTGTATATAAAGATTAAAAAATTCTAATTGTTATAATTCTTGCAGCATTTCGTAATATTGATTAGCTCTAAAAGTAATTGTATTACACAATGAACTTTTAAAAACTAACCTTCGTTAGCGTTGTATTGCGGGCTTCATGTTTGCATTTACAATCAGGACAAATTTCCAACGCCTTTCCGTTTTCATCAAAACGGGGTACCAAAGCACCATCGCAAACACTATATTTAAAAGTAGAACATTAGGTATAGATATACATACATATAAAAATATATGAAGCACATAAACGCAGTGGTTTATACTATCACTAGAGTTATTAAATGGTCTCCAATATTCACGTGGAAATAAGTATGTATAACTTCGGATTAAAATAATTCTGCCTTTAGTAAAAAACAGCCAAATCCCTGTAACATCAATAATTTACCATTTTTGTGCTTCCGTAGAATTTGCTGTTGGTATATCAGATTTACTAAGTACTTTTTTTATTGGAGTTCCGACGGTACTACTTAGCAATGCTGGCTTTTCTACCTTCACTTCTTTTCCATTTGTTTGTAAATCAATGTCAGCCTGCAAATGTTGAAAACATATAATGATTGCACTTCGATTTTCAGTTTTTTATTACCCATGCCACGCCAATTAAATAGCATGTTACCAATATTACTGTGAATAAAAATAATTTTTTGTACTCCATTAATTTGTGTAATAATTGAATTGTTATATTTAAAGCTTAATCAGATAAAATAAAAACTCTGCAAACAAACTTTCAATGAAATCGAACATCTGTTTGAAGTGTTGTAAAACGTTAAAAGCAAAGCAAACAAAAGTAGTGCTAGCACCCCATAAAGATATATTAAGGCGAATTAGGCTGAATGGATTTGCCTTGAGATATAATTCTAATGACCGGTGAGAATTTGGAATCAGTCGTTGATAAACTTGTATTTATAACGCGTGCTTTTTGAGAGCATGAATTAAAAAAGAGAAGTGCAATTTTTGGGACAAGCTTAGTTTAGCATTAATAAAAATAACTAACACCTTTGAAGTCAATGCCTCTATGCCGCATGAGTTCAAGTTTTAAAAGATGTCTGCTGATCATAAAATCTTACGTAAATTTCTTAAAACGCTTACACAACTGAGAAAGTTGGCGTTAATATAAAAGTTGCATTGTGACATTGAAAGAAATTTATTTTATATTCATAACAGCTGGCTGTCAAATGTACAAATGTTTATTTAAAAAACAAAATTAGCCAAGAAAAATTTAAAAGGTGCGCATAGTAAAAGAAATTATCAAGATGTTTTGCTGCATAAAAAATTGCTTAAGTGGTAATATTCATAAAACAAGTGCGGTTGCCAGTAAAGTATGTGAGCCAGAAATACATTTGGATGCATCGCATATGGGTGAGTAGTCCCCAACACGATGGAAAAATAATAACAGACATTATGAATGGCCACTTTAAACTTAATTTTCAAGGTACGGAAGTGATTCTACTTTCAAACTTTTTACGAATAACTGGTGCAGGTGGATGCTTAGCCACAGCACCATTAGTGCAGTCTAAATCTTACTTTGAAGTGAAAATTCAACAGAAGGGCAATTGGTCGATTGGTTTGGCTACAAGGCAAGCGGACCTGAATAAAAAATTTGGTGGCCTTGATAAGGATTCTTGGTGTTTATGTTCTGACAATGTGGTTAGGCATAATGGTGAAGAAGCGGGGCCTGTGGTGGCTGTAACTAGTGAACCAAGACAACAAACGGTTGGTAACGCTATGATACCTAATGGTTCAGCGATTCCAGGACTAATAGGTATTGAAGACGTTAAGGAGGATCTATTGCTGACAACTGGTAAAAGTGACAATTTGCTGGCGGTGCAAAATTGCAAATCAAATTTACAGAAGGAACCAATGCTATGCTTTCCCGATGAGGGCGATATTATAGGGGTGTCCTTTGACCACATTGAATTGAATTTCTATTTAAATGGGAAAAACTTAGAAGTTCCATTTCGTAATGTCAAAGCAAGCTCAATTTATCCAGTCGTTTATGGTAAGTTTTTTGATATCGAATTGAGTATTTTAAAGAATTAAATATATTTATTCTATTACAAAGTACAATTCCGTTACGTTATCTGAACTAGTAGATTTATATACTTTCCAAATAGTCATTTTGGTTTGAGAAATTTATTAAAATTTCTGATTGTTTCTCTGATTTAATATTTATTATTATCTAAATTTTTTTCTTTGCAGTTGGAAATGGAGCAATTTTAGATATTATTTTAAACAACTTTCATTATCCACCCCCAGCTGGTTTTGAAAATATTATGATAGAACAATCTCTATTATAAAACAATAAATTAAGTTTTAGTTAAACGATTTTATATCTATATATATTTTTTCAATAGATTTTTAACTACATACCAGTATAAATGTTATACTATTTTAAGAAATTATTTCGAAAATATCTAGTCTACGTTTCCACAATATACATTCTTCATTAATACATTATTTAATACTAATTTTTTTATTTACAATTAAAAAAAAGTATTCTACATTCCATGGCGTGAAATCTTACAATTTTAAAATAGGTTTGAGATTTAATAACTTACTTTATACTACTTATTATATCAAGTACCTCTAATCCTGGCAGACTATAATACAAAAATTACAATAATTATTATAAATTATTATATTTAAGGAACATAATAAAAATATGAATAAAAATGTTATTGATATCAGTCTTGTTTTCACTAGGACTCTTTTAGCTCTTCATTGTCACTTTCAGAAATGTCATTAGGATCATAATCAGTATCGTTCGAGTCATCTTCTTCTTCCTCTTCTTGTTCGTTATAGTTCTTCTGATTCAGGGGAACAAGAAGTGATTCAAGATTTAACATTTGTTTATTGATATTTTCTATGCCATCCATATCAACGGTGCCATTTGATGGTTTTATAATTAGCGGATCTAAATTTGTTGCAACATAGGTGGTACTCAACCGTAATGCTGCTTGGGCAGATGTTGATGGTTGGTCATCCCTCGTATTTCTTGTTAAGTGCCCAACAAGGCATGATTTTAGATGCAGTTCCTCAACCTAAAAAGGAATAACTAAATTGTACAGGGAATTTCAAATTTAAAGTTATTTTAATTTTTAACCCTAAATAGATAAGTTTTGTTTTTTTTTTCAACAGTAGCAATGACTATTCAGCGGTGGAAAGTTATATAGAATTCAACTGCAAAAAGCAGTTTGTAAAATCGTATTTTTTCTAAATCATACTCCTACTCAGAAACTCCAATACACTTGCGTCTTAATTGTTAAGTGGATACGGAAGACGGATATGTGGTATTTCCGAAATAAATCTTGAAATAACTCTAAATGTTGTTTATACAGAAATACCAGTAATCATCCAATATATGATGCTTTTAATAAACTAATAACGAACAACCGTAACACTTTTACTGCATTTTGGCGCATTATATTTCAGCGCGTCGCAATTTCAGACCTACAAACACATATACACCACATACTTATTGTTAATATTTTATTTATTACGGAAAGAAATAAATGATCATAATCTTTAAAAAGCTCTGTAGATATATGTAAAGAAATGTTGACACAAATTTAGTAGTCGTACCCACTTTTTTAAATGTAATGAATATGGAATATAAACAGTCAATACTTAAAACTAAAATTACTACATATTGTATTATTAGTGAGGATTTAAAAAGGTTTTAAAAGCTTTATTTATTTATTTTAAGAGAAGCAATTTTAAGTCTTTATTTAACTCCATTTCTTCCCCTCTATAATTGAACTAATAAAATAAATATTAAAAACACCGTTTCATTCCTATTCTCTTGTAATTACACAACGTAAAGCACCGCTAATTCACGAAAACTTTCTAGTTGAATAAATAGGTCCTAAATGCTCTATTACCTTTAACTCGTTTATGCTTTCATTTACTTGCACCAACAGTTTTGTCAATACACCCTCAATTTTATTCAACCGGAATTGTTCCTTTTGTATTGCTTGTGCTTTTAACTTCTGGTGTCTTTTCATCCTTAAACAACAAACTTCTTTTTGTAAATACAACAAACCGCACCTCCAACAAATTAAAAACAAAAATTAAACAAGAAGGTTTGTCTGAATAACACAGGGCACCTAATTTCCAACACAGGGTAAACATATATTATGGATTACCGGTGGGTTTTTAATGATGTTGCCGTATAGCTTCCAGCTCGTACTGAGAACAATAGTGATACCATATTATTTCTGGTTGGATACGTTATGGAGATTATTTAAATTTTTATGCAGGTATGCTGAATGGGTAAAACTTTGCAGGCGTATAACTCGGGAAATAATGCTCCCAACCACTTGCTTTATTCATTTCCTTTTCTTATTGTTATAATTTCTATACATATAAGGGAATTTTTTATATTAAAAACACACGGCAGTGCTGCTATTTTTGTTAAAATATGATTTCTATGAATTTTCTTTCCTATACGAAATCACTATTTACAGAGGGATAGACAAAATTAGTTAACAAATTTTCGGCATTTTATATCATTCAAAAAAAAGGGGGGGGGGGGAGTTGTTTAGTGAAATTACGTATTTTTAAGAGTTATAATTTTATGTTAAATTATTTCAAATTTATGTAATGAACGTTTAATAAAATCTTAAACATTTGGAGTTAATTTATATAACCTGTATTAATGAGAATATTTTTAAATATTTTGTTAAAAAGCTCTTGACCAATAGTAAAATTTTCATCATTTTGTAAACTTTAAATATTATACTGAATGTTTTTTATTTTCATTTCAGATAATGGAAAATAAACTGCTATTCCATGAATTCAAAGTACATTCATACCTAACCAAAAAAAAACATAAAATATTAAATAAAATAAAAATAATATATATTTTTTTAAAATATTTTTTCATATTAGAGAATTTTTATATTAGAGAGAAGAAGGAATGGGTATTATTATGTATATGTGTATGGTATTTGGTTTAAGCTTTCTATCATTTAAACAAAGCGGAAAAGAAATGCGCAGGATATTGAATTTACTGTGCACTTTATTCCTAAATATCCAATTTTCTTCCCAAGGCGGGCTGCGATCGAGTGACTTATTGCTTACAACAATATCACAAAGTCTTGTTTCGAAAAAAAATTCACTGATTTCATTAGAGTATAACTTAAGCTAAAGTAGCGAAACTCATCACATATTCTTTCAAGGATTCAACAGAGTTGGTTATACGACTGAGTAGCTGTGAGCTGTACTTTAAACCATACGCCGTACATGACGCTCTTATTAAATCTTTTGCCAAATACTGGTAAAATAAATATTACGAAATCAGATGGGATTAAGTATGGGCTACTAAATCTTGAGAAACTGAAATGTTTGCATTCAGGTTTGCGTAAGCATATTTTATTCGGAACTGCGGCCTCTATAATGGGACCTTCAGGTTTTAATCGAAGTCAAATATTAAACGTATAAAATTACGTGAAAAAATTAAAAATTAGATATTGTCCATTATAATAGTAGACGGGTAGTAAGCCAGGAAATAAAAAACACAAAAAATTGCGATTTTTATAAGGTAGCTACCTTAATGATTTTTGACTGCCCAACTCCTTCCTTTCTCATGCAATTACTCCTTTAATTGAATTCCAATCGTGAAAACTCGTTAAAATGGTAAAATGAACTCACTTTTACTAGTTGATTTTATGTCTCAAAATACGGGGATATTTCTTATATATTTGCCAGTAATTGAAAAACACAAAAATTGCAAAAAAAAAAAAAAGATGAACTCGCTTTTATATCACTTTTAATAGCCGGTTTTTTGTCTTAGAATACGACCCATAGACGAAACTCTTATCGTATATATAAAAATTTAGACACTTCAACAAAATTCTGATTTACATAAGTTTATTCAAAAATAGGAACACATTGTTTTTGTTGTATAAATTCATCATAAATCAAAGAATACATTATTATGCCTACTAACTATCATCGTGTTCTTTCATTATCTCTAAACGATTCATACAACTGTAATATATAATCAATTATATTATCTGATGCAACAGTTTCTATTATTTCGCAATGAGTATATTTATATTCTATTTATTTGCTTCTACCGTAAATTATCTTTGTTATATATAGCGATCTTTACAAGTGTGTATTTTAAAATTACTTGGAAAAACTACTATTTTAAAAGTCTGGCAATTTGAAATAGATTTTTTTGGACGATGTTTTTTAGAAAAATTACGATTTTGAGAGATAAAAAGTGATGTTGATGTAGAATGTTCCTCTCGAATCTGGAAAATATTTAAAAAAATATTTTCAAAAAAATGTATATGTTTGCAATGGTATTTTTCGAAAGAAAACTAAAAACATTAAAAAGCTCTTTAAACTATTTTTAAATACTATTAAAGAATATATTTTATTGAAATATTTAAGTATTAATGATCTAATATTTTTTAGAAAATTTACAACTTAAAAATTCTTATAATTTAATTTTGGTTTTTAATTTTTCGAACAAGTCAAAATAATATTCTATTTAAAGTATTTTAGAAAAGTAGATTTTAAGAAGTAGCTGTTTCGAAATTAAACTCTTTTAGGGATTTCAAAAACAGTTACTTTAAAATGAATAGTTTTGGGCGAGAAATGAAAATTACTGGTTTGTTTGAAATTATAAATGGCCAATATGAAAACCACCAAATCCAATTTATGAATTCTCTCAACGGCCAACAGTTTTGTACCTAATATCAGCAGCGAAATGTGTCTAAATTTGTACGACTGCTTTAAATGGGTTAAAGAGATTCTGCAGAAGACTATATATCTGCATTAAAATAGTGAATATTTGAAACATTATATTATTGTAGTTCGTGGCCAGACGAAACGAAACATATATGCCTTGAGTGGTTTTTTCTAATCGTCTTAAAAACAATTATCATTATACACATCTAAAATGTAAATTTCCAAAATTTACCTCACATACATACACACATACGTATATAGAACTCATACGTCTAAGCATATTCCACTACATTCTCATTAACCATTATTGATGTCACTGTTGATGGTTATCTAATTTCTAGATGCTCTCGTACCCACTCGCTATGACGGAAGTGGGTTAGAAGCACATCAATAACAAAGATAATGGCCGTGACAGTACAAGCGAAATCGCCGAACACAATTTGCGAAAACAGTTAATAATAAGTCGAGTTCTTTTTTTGTTTTTTTTTTTAATTTTTTGTTTAACAAAGTTAAATAAATTTTACTTTTCATAAATTTTTTCAGGTATTTGAGCTAAAGAGGTTTTTAGTTACGCATGCATGTACTCAAGTGTTTAAATATGAATGCAAGAGTATGAGAGCCAGGGATGGGATGCTATTTACATCACTGGTTGCTACGGTTTGAAATTACTGCAATAATTCTAGGGTAAGCATCACTCAGCTGGCAAGAGCAACTGAAAAAGGTTCTTCATCATCACCTCTTCCCCTTTTTTTTTTTTGAGAACTTAATGGTTATTGTGGAATATAATAATATTGCTAAATTAGTAACTACAGATCTGATCAGCCGGAAAATATATCTGCAAGTTTTTCATAAATACATTGCGGTAAACAAAATTTGACGTAAAAATTATATGTTAATCTAGTCTATTATTAGATTATATTATTACTGATTATTACTTAATTATACTTTTTTTTTATAAAAGCGTTTTTTTTTAATTTCGTTATTTCATTTAACTCACTCACATTTAAATTTACTATATCAATTGTGAAAGCTATTGTTTAAAGTACATTATATAAACTATATCTACTGAAGTATCTTCAGATGCTTGTAAAATAAATAATATAAATAAAATTAATAACAATTGCTAATATTAGTTGTTGTTGCAAACTTGTTTTAATATCTCTTATAAAAAAAGGATCTAAATTTTTACTAAATATTAATATGTGGTGTTTAATTTATATTTTAGAATCTTCATTGCAGTTCGTACTTGCTGTCATTGTAATAAGTGCATCTTGATATAAACGTATGTATATATACATATAGACGGAAAAAAGTACAGGGCTTAGATTACACATATTTTTAAAATGATGTTACCATTCCTGCTGTGGTAGCGTGCTGGTATTTGTAACTCTTGATTAAATATGTTGTTGGCGATGTGCGGATAGACCATTGTTGCCAATTTGCTTGTGATATACTTCACGTGTAATTTTCATTGATCGTGAACTGAGCAGATATCTTTGGAATCATATATTTATATTTAATTTTTCACAGCAATAATTTCCTTTGCAATTGCTAACATTTTCTTTTCCCCATATTGAGTGGCAATTTGATAAGACAATTGACGAGTTATGAGCCTCAGAAATATGATTTATTTATATTCCTTTTCAAAGTATAATAGATTTTAATTATTTTGTTTATAAAAATATCATACTGATATTGGCATGGCTTCACAATATTACTGGCGCTGTAGAAGGTAAGAATTGTAAATAGAGGTAAATCAAAAAAAAAATTCTTTTTCACTTTTCTTCGGTAATTATAATAGAACATTTAAAAGTGTTTAAAATATATTAATTAAAAATCGTTGGCATTTGAACAAGAAAGTAAAATTATTTGGAAGAAATTAAAAAAAACTTTAGAAGAAATTTTTTTTCTAAACGCAGGATTGCGTTGACTGCCGTAACGCAGCAGTTTCGCAAGTTTTCATACCTGAATAGTTTAAGTGGGCAACTAAATGGCGAAATGAAACGCTGTTTGCAGCGAAAGAGAAGCATTCAAAAAAATCTATATTATTTGTGCTGTTGAAGCCACATCTTCCGAATTGGCTGTCATTTATTCAACCTATTTGTATATATTAAGGGGGACTTCAAGCCAAAGTTCTAATTATAAAATTGTTCTAAAAACTATTCATTAAAATAGTTTTTATTCAAGAATCATTTCCAGTATGTTTAAGATTTTCCGCTGGCTTCGTTTTCGATTTATAAATGTATTAACAACGACGTTTCTGACGTTTCATTATCACATTTAAAGGCAGGAAGTACGCAATAAAGGGCCTTTCAGTATTTCAGATCGCACAGTTAGCTGGCCAAAGCTGTTCTTAATTAAAATACTAACAGTATTACAATTATTTTATTTATCCTGATGCGTTTGCAAAAGGTGTTTGCGTGGTAAAGAACTTGTAAATTTCTTTTCGGCAACACTGAGAAGAAGACTACTTTTCCTGTAGCTAAAATTCATGGTATTCTTTGTTTATTTCTTTACAAATTTTTTGTTTTGCACGTTTTCGTTCTCTCAGATGTTATAAAATTTAAATTTAGGTCACTTATTATTATGCCTCACACTATCATTAATAAATTATGAATTAAGCTTGTGAAATATAAATTGAATAAAGAATTAAGAATGCTTGTGGGATAATATGGTGCCGAACCAAAAACGGTTTGAAATAATTGTTAAATAGGAATACTAATTGGGAACTCAAGTTTATGTGACCTATTTTAGGCATAAGGTATAAGACAGATATTTGCAGAACATGTATTTACTTTCAGCACTTAAGCATATGTATTTTTTTAAATCACAAGTAAACATTTTTTTATTGAAAGTATACAAAACTATTAAACATTCTAGGAAAAGGAGTTGTTTTTGTATGCAAATATTTATTTATGTTTAAATAATTATGGCATACTTTTCGAATTTCATGATGTTGTAATTTTTTTCCCAAAATTTCAAGCCCGAAAAAAATTTGTATAGAAATGAATAATTAAAAGTTTTTTTTTTGGCTTCGATTTGAGTAATAAAGTATTTATGGCTGATTAAAATTATTCACATAGAAAGAAGTATAAACGGTATGTACATGTGCTACGAATAACTAAAAAAACCATTTTAGGGTGAAATTTTAGAACTATACATATAAAGAAATTTCTAAGAAAAGTAATCTAGTTTGATTTTGTATTGAAAGTGCTCAATAAATTTCTGAAAATGTAAAACTGAAAATAAAAAGTTTCTTTCCTAAGTCTTTTGTTTAAACAACAATGCACTTTATGCTTCAAAAACCATTTAAAGGTAATTTATCTTCACGCTAACACGGCTTGAGCATGTATTGATTAATATTGTTAGCAATAATAATTAATATTAATTATTAAATTTATGTACTTACTTTCTATTTTCAAACAAGCAGACTTTTGGTAAGTCAAATGTTGAGCGAGTTTTATAAAACACTGTATAATTGTGTATTATAATTTTTAATAATACCGCTCATATCGAGGGACAATTAGTTTATAAATACAGTAGGGGCAACAAATACAATTGCCAAAAATTTATACAGCATGCCAAATGCTTAAATTAATAATTATTTCAAAGTTATTTCAAATCTTTTTTTATCAGTATTAACAAGTCTCTATACCATACATAGATAAAATAAATTTGAAAAAGATTCCAGATGTAGATAAAAATATGATGATATTTAAAGAAATGCTTATTAAAAATAATTATGTGGAATAAAATCTTTGGCTTGATAAATTCAGGTAACCTAACAAGCGGTGTTTACTGGAGCCACTACTTTAAAATAATTTTCAGCCTATATTTTGTTAGCTGACATTTTTTACGTTTTCTATCAAACTTGTTTTTTCTATTTATTATGATTTACTGTATTTTAAAAGTTTCGAATTAAAATTCATAATAAATATTTATGTTTCAGCAAAATAATTAATTGAGAAAAAAGAGAAATTAGTTAAAGGTTCGTTAAATCATTTTCTCATTTAAATTTAACGAAAAGCTGATTTAATTTTCAATGATAAAAAGTCGACTTGTAAGAACTATTATTTATTTCTATGGTTTTACAACAAAAGTAGTTATATTGGAGTACCAGCAGTTCAATGTTAGCCTAGGAGGCCCAATCGTCCATGTCCGAAGACATATAGCTAAAGCAGTATATCGGCGTTTTGTGCTATTGCCTCATTTCCATAGAAACTCATTTCCACGAATATATAGTTTTTTCGGTTTTCCAGTCTTTTTTCTTTAAGGTGAATTATAAACAGTAAAACGAAAGCCGAAGGATACTGAACAGTGGCACTGGATGTGAGTCGTTTCCGCATCATCTATTATGCATGGTCAATGTTCGCTATTCGCAGCTTATCTAAATTTGGCCAGGTTTCTTGACTTGTCTTCGTTTGAATTATCCCATAGGCTTGTGGGTAGCTTAAGTCCTACATTGTTGTGTGACCTTTGCATGTGAATAGTAATTGTGACTTCTCACCTCAAGTCTGATAACATTAACTGCAAAAGAAAATCTTGATATATGTATATATAAATTTTGAATGCATTTATTTTTTTAGATTATCTTAAAAATAAATTTATTTGGCATTTTGATTTGCCATTCCTTGATGTGCGCACAAACTCTTCATAATAATTGTTTCTGCACAAAATAAATAATAAATTAATTTCATTAAGAAAAGTTATAAAGTATTAATAATTTTAATTCAAACTAATATTTACAGAATTTGTTATCCTAGTCTATTTTAAAAAAAAAAAAAAAAAATGTAATTTCTATTTTTTTTTATAATTTACTAATAGTGTTTAATCATATAAAATAAAGTGCTTCTTGTTAAAGGAATTAAAAATATATATTTTGAGTTATTTGAAATTAAAAATAAAAGAATTAAAGCCTTATGACTAATTTGTGAACTCAATATCTTTATTTGCTTTTCTTTTCATTAAAGGAATTTTTATTCATTAAAATATTATTATTATTAAGTTGTAAATTATAAATTTAAGTCTTGTTAAGTGTATGATGCACAAAAGCTTTTGTTGCCTTAAAAATATTTTAATTCTATTATATATATGTAATGAATAAATGTTATTATAATAGATCTAATTAATTACTTTCTTTTTGTTGCTTTAATTTATTGGTTTTTAATGCAATTCATTAAATTTGAATTAAATACATGAATTCAAATATTAAAATAATTAATTTCAAAATGCTTATTATAATTTTCGAAATAAATCAATATTCATATTCATTATTTGATAAATAATTTACTTTATTTTTATATTTAAACAATTCCTACTCCGTGGCCATGTTTGCAAAAGAATTTAAGTTTTATTTATTTTTTTTTTTAATTGACTAATAGTTTCAAATTAAACGTGTATTTGAGGCATTTTTAGAAAAATTTGGAAATTTTATTTTCGATTTGCATTGGATTGAGCAGCAAGATATAAATTTGGGTCCCCGTTCCGATGGTGAAAATAGCAGTACAAATAATATTACAACTTAATAACTTATTTATATGCTAAGCAGTGCTTTCAAACTCTAATGGTTCCGTTACTTCTTTTGTATTAACAATAATTTGAAAAAATTTTGAGATATTCGAGGCAGCTTTTATGCTCGACATTATGATTTAATTTTAAAGAATGGAGTCCACAATTTTCACACAAATAGGATAGCGAGCCAAGCACTAGTCTACCACAGTATTAAATAAATAAAGATTGGAAAAGAAAAAAATATTATTTAACAAAGAAAATAATTTAACAAATAACGTAATTTAACAAAATATGTATATCGGAATTTCCAAGGCCTTAAAATCATGGAATGACATCAATTCCAACTCGTTTTTCAAACTGAAGAGACTTCTAAAATCTTAAAATTAATTTTACTTTTAAACATGTTAAACACATTTTGTTATTTATTAGTTGTTAGTTGTGTTTTATCTTTGTTGCGTTTCTCGACCAAATAACAACCCACTTTTAATCTCATTTCAATTTTTTTTTTGTACGTCTTCTGCTGACAAAAAATAACAAATACTTCACTGAATAATTTCATAATGTGTGTGTTAACAATTCTTTCATACTGATTCACTTTCATATGTGACAAGACTTTTCATTTTTATATTGTTTTTTTTTTCATGGCATTGCTGCTGTTTTGTTCATTGGTTTGGCTACAGAAAGGGAGAGGTGTGGCAGATGAAGAATGGCCAGCAGCAGAAGAAATTATATTATCAAACCGTTAACGAAAAAATAAAACGAAAAGTAAAACAGTTAAGAATCCTCAAATGGTTGGCAAGGTAGGCGCGAGGGGAAATTGATATCTATTCAATGCACAGTGGTTAAATAGAATAAAAATAACGTACCGATAACAAAACATAAATTAAATAACAATT
Organism: Ormia ochracea; assembly: GCA_963402855.1. Lineage (NCBI taxonomy): Eukaryota > Metazoa > Arthropoda > Insecta > Diptera > Tachinidae > Ormia > Ormia ochracea. The sequence continues at coordinate 21,915,798 of OY727105.1, forward strand.
TTTGTTTAGCTTGAAAGATCTTTTTTTGTAAAATAAATATTCAATAAAGAGGAAATTTTTTACATTCAAGTAAAGTATATGCATTTTCAATAAATACAGCCAAAAAATTTCTTTTAAATATAAAAAGCTAAAATGTATTAAAAGCTAAGTTGTATTAATAATACACGATAAGGCATACACTAAATAGGCAATTATGTTTTATTAAAGTTAATGCAAGCATTGCAAATCGTGAGGTGTATACACTAGTATATATAAAGTCCCCCAAAGCAAATTAAATTTTTTTATGTTTTGTTAAACAATTAATTTTGTTAAAATAGAGAATTGAAAACCTCAGATCCCATTGCAGCCCTTCAGATGTACAAATTGGTATTACAACGAGCGCTACAAACTTTAATTTTATTAGACTTTCCTCTCCTCTATATCTGCTATTAACACACTAGTCACAGCATCCTTCATGACATCAAGTGCAGAAGACTACTGTTGTAGCCTTGTAATCAGTTACTTTATAATATTGAAAGCTACTCATAAATAGTTGAAATTAAATGTAAAATATATTTACATATTTTGTGGTACCGGAGAGCAAAAGATTAAAGCTGAATTTGAATGGCAACAATATCGCATTTAGGGACACAATGAAATACTTTGGTGTGAACTTTAATAAGCTTCTGAAATTTTATGGTCACGCGCTGTATAATTTAGAGAGGGCAAATCGTGTGAGGGGAATATATGAGATTATTTAACAGCAGAAGTTTACCGGTAAGGACTAAATTGCTTTTGTACAAGGTGAGCATTCGTTCACTTCTTCTTTATGCCTTTCTCATATGGTTTGTCATATCAAAAAACATGACGGAAAAGAGAAGGATTTTTGAGAGGCATGTTTTAAGGAAATGCATAGAGAGGAACTATAGGTATTTGGGTAGAATGTTCTCAAATAGATATGTGTATGCAAAGACAGGATTTTTGGCTCCAATTTCATTTTATGCGTTTTATATCTTATCTACCGAGAAAAAGTTCAATTGGTTAATCATGCAATACATATTCAGTATTGGAATTTTACAGGAACAATTGGATGATTATCCCGGTCTTAACTTCTACTCATGTATTACTCCTGGTATTCATAGCGGCTGAATACTTTTTTTTTATTGATTTTTGATTTTATTTTATTTTAAATTTTTTTTTTATTAGCTATTTGTTTTATTTTTAAGGTTAAGACCATTAGTTAATGTATTTATAATTATAGTTTATAGTTATTCTTAAATTGGATAGGCAAGTTCCATAGGCAAGAACTAGTAATGTAATTAAAATAATATATGATAATTTTAAGTTTTCAAAAAAAAATAAATATTTGTAAAAAATATTCCATGTAATGGAAAAAAGAGGCCTCAATAAATTTATATAGTAATACACAATCGTGTACTAAATTAATATATTTTAAAGCATATTTTTAGGAAGGCATAATTGTTGTTTCAGCAATAAAAGAATAGCTTAATCGTGCAATTTCTTGCTTAATTTGTCAAGGGAATTTTTATAATATTCTTAAGCATTCCACTGTGCACTGCTCCACTAACAAGCCAAGTAAAATTTTTAGCCACAAAACCCAAATAAATAACTAAAGATTTTATTTGTTTAACAGTTTATATTTTTTTAAATTTGTTTTTGTTTATTTTTTAGTGAATATTTAATATACGGAAAAATATTTTAACGACAACGTTGACCCAGTTAACATAGTCAGAGGCACATGCATATTCTTACAAACGTATTGACACACACACACACACACGCTCTGGTGGCTTGATCACAATAATGGGGGTTTGGTTTTCGTTGCTGCTCGCAACCGAAATTTGCTAATTTACCAAACACAGAACTCTTGTTTTTTTCTTCTTTTTCTTGCAAATTAACAATGTTATTTTTATATATATACATATATACATATATATATTTTTTTTTTATTGTCAACTACAAAGAAAGTGTTAAAGAGCGTAAGGCGCGGACAATAGAGTCGTTTTTTTCTGTCAAGTTAAGACAGGTAACCGCGGCAAGAAATAAGCTAAAGTCGTTAAAGTTACTTTAACGATACAGAGAAAAAAATTATGAAAGGGGTGTAAAACCAAAGGAAAAAAAATTTATACGTTGCCGTAACGATCAGATTACAGAACTCATATGACATCATGCCAAATTAATTTTTGTTTCATGATGAAAAGGAAATGCTGGGAATTTGCAAGTAGTGATCTTTATTAATTGAAAAAGCATCTTGTCACCTTTAATATAAGGGGTTCACAGTCATAGATAAAACTTGCAACTTGTTTAGTAGTTCATGACTCATAGAGCAAACTTTCAAGGCGTAACTAACCGTGTGATGTGTTCTAGTATGCACATGAGTTTTTTATAGTTGAAACGGTTTCGGCCGAAATTAATTTAGTTGCAAAGTGGTTAAGAGAAGGGCTGGAATTCCAATAAGCAATTTAATGGAGCAATTAGTCAGTCGGTTGGAAACTTGTTTATCTTCTTAATTTCATGCCCATCATGAGGGAAATAAAATTTAAATAATTAACGCCACTCACTGACTGATACATCATTGCTTCTTAAAATCTAAAATCAAGTCTCTCGATGCCATTTTGGGCATGCAAATCCGTTAATCGTGTGTTGAAAACTAGAAGGAGTCACATAAACCATTTTATTACAGCGGAATACCAAGCAATATGAGTTGTATGATGGGAAAAAGGATTTCCCATCTCTAGAGGTGTCAGTTCAGACACTTAAATGTGAATTTTACTTACGGTCCCTCGTAGAAAAGACAAAGCAATACTGCAATTGAATTAATGAAGGTTACTCTATTGGCAATTTGTAGGATTCTAATTCTTGGAGCTGGTGTTCGCATCCCCTGTACATATTTTTTTTAGTTTTATAAGTTTCTGTCTATCGTCTTGGAAGTTTCTTCTGACTGTTATACCAACCGACGTGTCCTCACTAGAATGTAATAAAGGACTCTCAGTTGTCTTGTGTTGTAATGACCGTACAATGCGTTATGCTCTCTGGACAAACTTACAGTTTTGCAAAGTGTGACATCACTGGTTGTACTTGTAAGTGCGTTAATAACTAATGGCTAAAGTTTTGGATCCCCACATTCATTTATAAAACGTATTATCACAAGTTTTTCTTATGGGCTTTAGTATTTCCGGGACTTTTTATTGTGGCAATGTTTAAAGGACGAAGGCACAACCACAACTCAATGGTTACCAGAAAAATATATATGAAAAATTAAAATGTGTAGGTATTAAACCTTTCATTGGTTAGACCAATTAAATTGCGATATATATAAAATCGTATTAATAAAAGGACAATACGATTTTAACAATATTTTTTTTTTAATTTTGCAATACTTCCATAAAGTGCAGTAGCTTTCATTAGCGGATGGCGCTACCCATAAGGAACTAGAATCGTGTAGATCCTTATTAATGTTTAATAGTGTCTGCCATTACAACATAGTGTTTAAATGCTATTTAATGCCTAATGTGAGTCCGGCTCTAGTTCGATTTCCAACCATACTTTTTTTTGTTTTAAAATTTTTAAGAATAATAACGATGAGCTTTCAATATCAGTTGTCATGTGGCAGTTATTGAAAGATCAATTATATTTATATTGAGCTTTCAATGGGCAGGCCTGAAAGTATCTTTTACTAAAATTCATTAATGTATTTATATAATTATCTGTTCACAGCTGGATACAACTTCTTGCTGCCCATTAATTATATGTACTCGAATGGAAGGGCCCGATTACATGGGAAACTAAATAAAGTTTTCTTCTCTTTTGGAGAAAACAAGAACAAAAAAATATTTCAGTTTTGAAATTAAATATTTTCGCATTAAGAATTTGTTGCTGGTGTTTGATTTAGCTTTATGATTTTTGGTTTTTTAATTTTATAACAAGTTCGTTGTGATGTTATTGTCTTCAATCAAACTCAACATGTCCAAATCTCATATTTAAAAAACGAAACAAAAAAAAAAAACAAAAACTGAACAAAATTGTAAAAAAGAAATAAAACAACATGAATACAACTCGTATGTTTACTCCAGTTACAGTTGTTTAATGTTGGACGTTGTTAAATTTATACGAGTACAACATCGCAATAAGAAACAAAATAAATGAAAGAAAAAATTAACCCAATTATGTCCATAAGCAATGTAATCAAACTGGACGACAACACAAGCCAACTAAGAGTCGTCATTACATGCAAGAGAGGACTCCTCTGATTACAAACAAGTCACAAGGAAAAAAAAAAAAATATATATATATATATATATATATATACAAAAACTTGCACACATTCTATAGACCGGGGTACATATTTGTAAATATATATCACATTTAAGGAATGGAACATAGCGCAGCACAACGTCTCATACATATTGTTGTAGGAACTTGTATAAAGATTTAATTTAAGACCAGTTTGCCGTACCATGATGTACTACACATACATGCTACAACAACAAACACTATTGCTCGGACAACAGCAAACAGCAAACAGCAAACATCCTATTCCTACATACTATACATGTTGCACTTACTTGCACTTGCTTAATTTATCGGTCCATATAAAATTTATTTACTAACAACCTGATCAAAGCATTTTGGAGCATGTTGGTGCTATTGGTGTTGTTTCTATTTGTGAAAAAGGCCAGAGCTTCCGCCTTGTCAAAATGTGGGTCATTTTATCAATATTGTTTATAATTTTTTATTTTCTTTAACTGGGCACCCTACAACGTGCATCAGGTCAGATGTTGTAAGTTAGAACTGTTGTTTGGATCATTTTTTCAAAATGCATATGAATGCCCATCACCGCATTGACTCGCTCGTTATTATAGTTTATAATCAAATCTAAGACTATAAATAAACATTAATAGTTTTATATACCGCAGGGTACGTAATTGCAATACAATTAAATTATATTTATATTATTCTAGGTACCCTGGACCTTACGTGCATTTGGGGGCAAGTTTTCACTCACCCTTTACATGTTGCTTTGCAAGTAATTTTAGTCGTACGTGTATAGGTGTGTGGACTAAGCGAATTCGCTATGATTGGTCTCAGTAGACCAGCGAAATTATAATTTAATTTATAATTTAAAATTAAGTGTTGCCATTTTGCACAGCTGTATTTATTTTAGTAGAGGTAACACAAAAAAAAGTAAAAAATTTGCAAAAATGGCAAGACTTCCGTTTTATATTTTTATATATTTTTTATATATATTTTTTATATATACATATTTTATTTTTTTACTGAAATCAAGATTTAGTGCTTTCCCACATTGCAAAATGATATTTTAAAGCACGTTAACATTTTGTCTTCTCATAACTATATTTTCTAAATATTCTAATTTGCATTTTGTTCAAGATTAGGAAGTTTCTTTGAGCAGATGACAAAATATTTCATTATATAAAATACTTAATATATATTTCATTATTTATCGTGTAGCTCCAGTCTTAATTTAAGTTATTTGTGTGATGATTAGTGCATTTGATGCAATGATAAAAATAATTCAGCTGGTACTCAATATGGATATAAACGGATCTGCTGTAGTAATTAGGCCGGGTGTTCACTTAATTAAAAATCTTTCAAGTATGGGCCGACAGCTAGAAAAGTTTGATACTGCAACTGGACAAAATTTTATGAAAATTTTCATAAAGTGCTTAATTGCAACATTATCGCCAGTAGTAGTATGGCACCTGCAATACTATTTTTAATGCTACGAGAATTTTTTGCGAATAAGTAAATGCGATCGTGCAGAATAACGAATTTAGGTCTCAACTTACACACGACTTAACTTTACGATTTTCCTTTACATTTTATTTACATTTTACTCGACAATTTCCATCAAAGAATAAAATTCTTTGATGCTGAGTAAAAAAGTGCTAAACAAGAGTTACTTGTGTAAGTTGCACTATGGGCCAATTATTATAATTTCATATTTTTTTTTTTAAATATTCTATTAGTTTTTTTATGGTTGTTTATTTTACTTTTTATGTAATTTAAGTAGCGTATATGGATTTATTTTGTTTGGTACAAAACCAAACTCATCAGTAGGCCTACAGTTTTGTTAAATAATGTTATTATGCAAAGTCAATAGTAAAATATAAAAACACATACAAAACAGCCCACGAAAACAAATTTTATTCGACATGAATGTATTTAATTTTTCTTATAACTACTATACAATTGGAGCTCCCAATTGGAGCTATTAAAAGCGGAGAAAACCTAATAAAAAAATAATAAAACAATATTAGATTTAAATTATTTGCATAAGGCAAGTTGCCTTTAGAGTATTTAAGTTCTTGCTTATATTTATCAAATTTCTTTAAATAATTTAAATTTCCATTAATAGTATCTTTAATCAGAAAATGTTTTGATATTTTAAGCAGAAAATATACTAAAAAGTAATATTATTTATTCATCCTGATATCCTATTATATGCACCAATAAAAACAAGGACGTTCACCTACTTGTTGGACTGATTACAGTTGAAGGGAAACTAAAGGTTTCTGGTACAGCCACAAGTTGAATGCATTTTGTTACTTTTTAGGTCGACAAGAAATTACGAAAATTAAGTTAAATTCTTGCCTGCCGGTCAAAGTGTAATGCATTTTTTTAAACGTGCTTCATATGTTGGCATAAATCGCCAAACTAGTTCAAGTAGCAAACCATACGCATATTTAACCCCAAAAGCCATATATAAATTTAAAAACTGATTTGGAAAGAAACTCAACACCGAATTGCACATCATAAAGAAAGATATTTTTAAGCCAGAGGCTAAAAAGATGGTGCGTGTCAAGTGCATTTACATTCTACATTAATTTTGGTACGTTGAAAATATACTCGTATAGAGAAAGAAAGAGCTGCTTCTTCACAAGACTTACTTTTTGTACTTATTCTTGGGTACGCTGTTTATTTTCTTCGTACAACGAATCTCTGTTAAAGCTGGTTAATGATGCAGTTCGAAACAAGTGCAACAAATAACGTTGTCGCATCAATAAATTAAATACTTCAAAGTATAAAAAAGTGCAGTTGCAAGAACAATAACAATAACAGCCGCAACAAGAGCAACAACAGCAACAACAGCAACAACAGCAACAATACCAAAATCACATTCTATTACAAACGAAATGCACAACACGACACAACACAACCCAACCCAACATGGATCCGTATCCAGTCATTTTTCCATGATTAAATCTCAGTATGATGAGAGCAAGTACGATTGAGTGTTTGAGATGCCAATAACAGCAACAGGTTCTCTGTCATTCTTCACTGTTGCTGTTTATTTTTCTTTTACTTGCCTGCATTTACTGCACAAGATTTCAAGACAAAAATCGCATGCGCAAACAACAAACAAAAAAAAAAAAAAAATTGTGATTAAATTTAACAATAAATGTTAAAACAATAGCGAAGAAAACAAAACAAGTTAAAGAATACAATTTGGAGTTGGAAACCTTATCATTAATTCTGTCAATGGAAGTTTTGCTTGCCGTGGTTTTTTACTACCTAAATTTCCATTTAGTTCAAATGGAAAGTAACAGTGGGCAGAAGAGCTTTAGCAAAATAGAAAGCTCTAGCGAACAAATTCCTATTTTTATTACTTCCGATATCCACACAATTATTGTATTATAATGTTGTAAAATTGATTAATGCTAATACGGGGAATAGCCGATTTTCGTTGAAGGAGGGGTGTGCGTCTCAAATGTCCATATTGTTTGATTCTAATGTATAAAAAAAACTTAATTTATTTATGAGTAAAAAGTTGAGAGCGTAATTTTCTTTTTTTTTAGGAAAGAAAAACGCATTAAAATTCAATAACTTAATTAGCAACAAAATATATTTTTTTTTCTTAAAAATATTACTAAATCTGCATAATAATTTATTATAAATGTTTATAAATTAAAAATGAAATATTAAAAGGTATAAACAAAAAAATAATAGAATACAAAAAATTGTTCATAAAATTTTTGAAGAGGCAGCAGGTTCGATTCCTGCCAGAATTGAGCAGCGTCTTTTTCAGCATAAGAACTATTTCCGCGTTGCAGTCATTTTCGTATCACTAAAGCTAAAAAACTAAAATGAAACTAGAAGAGAGAAAACACCGTTACTAAAAATAAATTGGTTTGCAGTAAATAATTTTAGAATATGTTTTTTACTTTTCAGTGCAGCACAATATATTTCCACAATACATTTACTGGAAATAAAATGTATTTTTAGCAAAATGGCATATACAATTAGAGTCATCTTTACGTGAATGCCATCAAGTGCCAGAAATTACTGCAGATAAAATTTATGAAAAATAGAGTCCCACTGTACTCACTAAAATTCTGCGTTCTCCTTCCTATAATATATACAGAAACACCAGTATCGTCCGAACACACTCACAATTATTCAATATTATGCTGGCAGTATAATCAAGCCAATTGTAAACATACGTGATATGGGCCAACATCAGACATACTCGCATCATTACGTGAATTGCCATGTTCCTTAAACAACAACAAAAAAATAAAACCAGCCCAAGACTCCCTAAACAACAACAAACCCATACAAGATTTATAATAACATTCACGAAAATCCTTAAAAAAAAGAGTCCTACAATTTTCAACTGAAACCAAACCGGTAGGAAAAAGAAGAAAAGAATAAATTCGACATGGAAGAAAAGACAAGGAAACTTTAAATAAAAGTAGCGTCAAGCATTGAAAGAATTAAATGATGAAAATGATGCGCATAACTTGATGAAAATGCAATAACAACATTCATGTTAAGTTTTATTACAATTCTTTTTTTTGGCATTTCTTAAAACTAAATTTTCAGTTTATGGTAATTTTACCTCGTTGTTGAAGTGGTTTTACTTTTGTATAGGATTTGCACTACTAAAATTAATTCTTAACACATGGACCCAAAAACACTCTAAGGCCGGTTTTTGCAACTTGACTTAAAAATACTAGAAGAATCTGATGACTTTATCAGAAGTGCAAAATAAAGAGTTTTAGAAAAATAAGTTTGTTTTCTTTTTGGAGAAGCAGCACACAGAGAATTTGCTAACAGGCTTATTGCCTTTCCCGACATAAATTTAAATGGAGTCAATTTATTTCCATTAGTAAGTGTTCAGAAATGAGATTCGGGGATTAGATTTGCCGAGAGCAACTTCTTATATCGATTTTGACGTACACAAATTGAAATGAGCAGCTAATTCTACAGTTTTTGACATTTTAATTTTCAATTCATTGTTCGCTGTCAAGTACACAAAATTTCTCTCACTAAACCAAACTTTATTAGGGGGGCTACTTTATTTAATTTAGAATTTATGTTTAAATTGAGAAAAACCTCAAATGATGGCATTTAGCTGTACGTCGGAACGGGGTTTAAGGAGTGATTTGAAACTTAATTGAGACAGAGTACGGAGCTGGTAATACTTCTGTAGTACTACAGGTGTGGTTATATGGTAACCACACTAATTGTGACCTCCTTATGAATAATTTCCTATAAAATTTCTTCGTAGTTCAAATACAAATTTTGTTTCGTCCACAGGCAAGTAGGTATCTTTCTTTATTCTCTTTTCACCACCCATCTAGAAAATCAAGACTTTGCAAAGTAAACTTTAAATGTCTAAACGAGGTCTTTGTTATTAACTGTAACTTAATAACACTGTACTGCTGAGCAAATGAAATTATTTTAAAACAGTTAATCCATCTTAAGTTGGCTTAACAGAATTTTTGATAGTTTTGAGTGAAAAGTTAATAACCAATTAAAAAACAATCACAAATACCTCCATATAAAAGGTTTGCAAACTGAATATTAGAATCCTGTAAGTGTGGAAAATGGAACCAAAAATATGATTGTGGCTTGGAATGCTAAATACTGGCTGATTAATGGAAAATGGACATTTTAAATTTTTTATTAATTCAAAATTAAATTGGCAAATTTTGAACACCTAATATTGGATAATTTTCAAGCAGCCCTTAAATAGGTTTATAAGCTTTTTTTTCGATAAGGGAAATATTTATTCTGTAAAAATTTTATTTATCACGTTAATAATCCTTGAAACGACTACTTTCGATGTACGACAGATTCTATGTGGCTTAACTTTGAATTCTTAAGCTTTTTCCTTCCGAAAGCAATATTGGTTTTACTTGGAAATATTTAAATTATAAGCTATTTAGCTCAACATCTAATTTAATTTTGGCATCTTTTTATAATAAATTTATAATATATTGTATATTTACTGCTCGAACTAGGAAGAATATTCACCATAAGGACACGAGAGTGAGACAAAAACTTAAATATATTTAAGTGTATGCCATTCAGATGTAGCAACATCTTCCAAATACTGCGCTAGTGTCCTATTGTGTTGATTTTTTTTGCATTCTTTAAGTAACAAATTCTTTTACTTGTTACTGAACTGTAACAAAAGATCGTTTTCGATCTTAGTATTATTGGTCATCAGGAGATCCGTAGCTCTGTTATATTTGAATGTTAATTTTATAAAAACTTAAAAACTTTCTGTCTTTTATCAGCGTCACTTCTCATCTGTAGCCGAGTTAGCAAAAGATCGCTTTCGATCTTAGTCTTATTGCTCATCAGGAGATCCGTAGCTCTGTTATATTTGAATGTTAATTTTATAAAAACATAAGAACTTTCTGTATTTTATCAGCGTCACTTCTCATCTGTATCCGAGTTAGCAAAAGTTCGTTTTCGAGCTTAGTGTTACTGCTCATCAGGAGATCCATAACTCTCCGTTTTCTCTTCCAGAACTTGGTTAACCTTACTCGTTTATGTTTTATGATTGATGCTCTTCTCTTAAAAATCTTATACGGGTTTTGTATAGGCCATACCTTAAGATTTACAACCTTTAATTAAATTACTTTCGAAGCAAAAATGCAACAATCTTTTCAATAAAAATAATGACATTCACGTTTGCCGCTCAAGTGTTTGGTTTTCTTTTGTGTTAATTAACTAATTCTTTAAAATTTCCATCATTTCAATTTATTTGAAATATAATTAGTTAAGTCTATTTAATATTTATAATATTAAAATATTCCTTTTTCTTCTTCATAAATGATTTCTTTGTCTTATTAACAACATTAAAAATGCAAAAAAAAAAAAATCAAAAAATTAAGTGTGTCAAAACGCAAGTCTAGAAGAATAATTAACAACAAAAAAATTTATTCTCAGGCATTAAAAAAATAATTTATGATTTAAATTTACTTCAAAAAAGAATAATTATTCATTTTTGTACTTCTCTCATTGCAGTAAAAATTATTTAATTTCCTTTTGTTCTAAATTCGATCAAGTTTATTAAATTAAATATATATTCCTACATCATTCACACAAATAGTATTCATTTGCATATGAGTGTGTTTGTGTGTGTAAAAAGCAATGGAAATAATGGAAAGTAAATTCTGATTATAAAGAAAAAATGAACAATTAGTATAACGCAAGGGAAATGGGATTAGCCACAACTGGCTAAGATATTTCTGGGAAGTCAAAAAACTATAATAATATTAACCATTCTGGGGTGTTCTTATTTTTTGTTTTTATGTATATATATAGAAAAGCTTAATCAAAGTAAAAAAAAAGCTAAAGTGCTTTTACATTGAGGGCTTTACATTTCATGTTTGTTTTTCTTAACATTTTCCATTTCTACAGTTTCCTTAAGTGAACTGTATGAATGTTTACACAACATCAATCTAAGAATTTTAAATTGCATTGCTATTCGCATCTGAATTTCTGTAATCTAAAAATGTCTCGCTTTCCTATTCCTTTAAATTCTTCAAAGCCTTAAGAATTTAGCAATAATTGTAATTTATTTCATGTCAAAAAAAAATAAAAAAAAATTAATGAATGATTTATTCGAGGAATGTAAATGTTGAAGTAATACGAGAAATAATTACTATATATTTTTAATTGACCACTCTGTTTGCAAAAGACTTTTTTCCACCAAATCTTGGTTCTATTTCGTTTAAGTTTTATTTAGAAGGCGAACGGAGACCACTATGTCTCTATTGATCGCCAGTGATCTCGAGTTCTTATGACATCATCATCGAAAAAGTGGTAAGTCATGGTTATACGCAACTGCTTGCAAATAAGGTATAAGGACTTTAGACTCTGGAATGGAAATCACTTCCGAATTAAACCTGAAGAATTTATCCCAACCACTTTTTCAAAATGATTTCTGTATCTTATTCCGCGCCGACATTTGTTGTTGTAGTTAACAAAACAAAGTAACGATGTTTTTAAGTAGATGCTTGCTATTAAGTTTAACCGCTTTCTTAGCAGGATCAAAACTATTGACTTTCAGTGCATCCAGCGTCTCCAAACTGTATTTTACTTTTGTCCTTTACAATCTTTTCATTATATTGCTTATATATTTCGTATTACCCAAATGAGAGTTCTTTTTAGATTCACCCGATAATCTTTAAAATTAAGCAATGTATGTTTTAAGCCAAACATCCCATTTCTAAAAGGAAATAAACGAAAATTTTAAAGTTTTGAAAAGGCGCGAATTTCATAGCACTACTTCTGCTTATGCTTTTGAAATCCATAGTGTAGTCGTGTTGAAGTAGCACAATATTTGCTTTTATTATGTGGCGCCATACTAGTACACCACATTGATAATAAAAGTCATTATTAAAAAGAACCTCTTTCACTTTCTTTAATGCAGCAAAAGCTTCTGATTAAACTGACAAAAGGCAGAGCCGCAACCAAATGTAGGGTATTTGTAGTTATGAGAGCTGAATGGAGTCAGCATTCAAGCAATGTTAATGACAAAATGCTAAAAGAATATTTAAATTACTTAAGTTGGTTTTTTATTGCTATTGTAAATAACGAGGTTTAAATTCAATACTCACATAATATATATACACACACACATTTATATATAAAAAAATAAAAAAAAAATAAAACAAATAACTTTGCTTACATTGTTGGCTTAAAAACGTGAAGAAAAAAAGAGAAATGAAAGGAAAGAAAGAAATGATAAGAAATTGTTAAATAAAATCAGTTAAAAGAATGAAAAAAGATAGACTGACAAACCGACTGATCGACAGAATAACAACAACACTAGTTAGTTGCTTGGCTGGTTGTTGTTTTCAGGAAAAAAATTATAAAGCTCACAATTCACAATTCACAACCACTTTAAAGTAGTTGTTTATTTTTTTTTTTTTTCAAAGTCGGTCATGAAATCGCAAGTGACCCACTTTAAGCTGACGTGACGGCCAAGGAAATAACAAAAACATTGACTTTAAATTAAGCTCATGTTTTTACTGTGATTGGTAGTGCCATAAAATGCGTTTAACTCAGGCATTAAAACACACGTAAGAGCTTTTTGCTCAGAAATCTCGCTCTCTATCAAAGCCATGTTTACATATATTTTTGTATGTATGTATGAGTGTGGCTTGGAAATAATGAAAATAAAACGAAAGACTTAAGCAACAAACTTGAATAAAGAATTTACTTTTTTTTAATTTTTTTTTTTACTTCTTTTAAATTTTTAAAATAATTTTTATTTTCTTTTTATTACACACATCAACAAAAATTGCATACATACATATTAAAACTCATACACTTGCATATACAGACTAATAACTTGTCTGTGCAACAAATGCGGACATCACAATTGTCAAGCAGCGGCAACAAAAATAATATTGGCAATGCTTACTTAAACCTGCGCCATTCCACTTGGACAAATATGGAGGCCACTGTAATTGGTCGAAAATATACTGTAAGTACAACTAAGTAAATAAAATAGAGTTAAAGAAATGTATGAAAAAAAGAAACATTCTTTTTTACCATAATGCAGGCATTTTTCACTTTATTGTTGGCATTTAATAATCAGCGCTGTGCCGAATTCATACGCTTATTTCAATGAAAGATTCTTCTATAGTTTTAGCGGTTTTTAATTACGTTTGTGTGTTCATGTGCAACAGTAGTTGCAAGTGAATTTAGTATTTTAATAATTGTTGGCTTGCAAGGCAGATTGAGCCATAATGTTGGGTTTATAAGCGTCCAATATATGTTTCGAGAGATCAAACAGTTAAAGATCTTTTCTTTAGACAACTTTACATATTTATTGAGATCAGATGAATAGGCTGCACTGTTAGTTGCTCCAAAAAAGTAGGGCCACTATTAATGGTTTATTCATGTGCTTTTATAAGTCGATTAGATAAGCAGTAAGCACATTGATAGGGCTGGACCCATAGGAATTATAAAAATTTCTTCCCATATGTTCTTTTATGTTATAAAGATTCCCCCAATTGCAATATTTTTTTTTATGTAACTCTCCGGGTATTTTAAACGTCTTATAACGTATTATAGTAAAGAAGTTTTGCTGCTTAAAATTGTCTCATAACATTGCGCAGCGCAAAGAAGCCTGTAATATATAATTAAAAGCCTCTAAAATATGCAAATGAAGAGAGAAAAAAAAGAAAAGGAAGCAGCAATATAATTTAGCAATATATAATTAAAAAAGTTTCCATAGAATGAAATAATTCTCTGGTACCGTTCAGATTCATTATAGGAAAGCTCGTGTGTGTATGTATAAATAATAAAATATAAATAATAAAATATATAAATAAACAATTTTCTATATCTGGATAACTGGATAAACAAATAGAGACTTTAAATGTAAGAGGTTGACAAAAGATCGGCCCTTTGTTTCATATTTATCGATCTTTTTTAAACTATTTAAAAGGGATCCATAGGGTTTTGCAAGTAACTACAAATCAAAGCATGGTACAGGAGCTTTTGTGATTGAAACAATGTTGCCGCATATGTAATTTGGTGTACTTCGATGCCTATGTAGAAGCCATTTGAGCCGCTTTTGATATGTTGAAGATACACCACTGCATATCACCCTTTTATGTAGTTCTTCGTAGAGTACACATCGTTATTTATCCTGTTCGTTTATACAATTTACGTATTACACTTCACGATTTAACTATATTATATTTTAACTATATTTATTTTCGTTTTTGACAGAGTTTTAATGCAAAATTTAATTATTCACATTAGAATCTACTTTTCTTGGGAATCATAATATAAAAACTATTTCAGAAGCTGGCGAGATATAAAAAATAAAGGCTCTTTGGAGTATGTGGGGTATGCATTCTTAAATTCAGGACTATACAACAAAAAAATGGCTCCAGCTTTGGATATTACGTACATTAATTGAAAGACAATTATATAAATTTTTTGGCTAGGCAATTACGTAACGTAATTACGCTGTAGATGATATACGTAATTAGCAAAGTTCTCTTGTAAAATACATTCTTAATTCATCAGTTAGAGGAAAATGCCACTTTTGCTAATGGTGGCCGCCACAACGGCCTCTATCATTCCTTTTGGAATGTTTAAAGTTTTAAAATGAAACAGATCCTCTGCTGCAAGTTTGGACCTCTGAGTAAATACGTTATTTCTTGACCATCCAGCGTAGAACTTGCTGAATTTCTTTAAAATTTAACTGATTAAATTACAATGAGCATCTACGTATTTAAAGCAGTATATATGTTTTCACTATTGACACATTTTTTCTTAAAATTTAAAACACAAGCAATATCTGAAGTCAAGCAGTTGCGTTGTAGCCTGAAATGAATACTCCAATGTTTGACCTTGTGCAAAACATTACGCAATATTACACACTTTTGTCGCACGTCCCAAAGTCAAGTATCACTTATTTTATTCTACTAAGTAAAAATCATTTATTCAAAAAGGACTTTAGGTTATCCTTGTTATTAATTATCAGTTGAGGAAAACAATGTTCACTTGAGTAATTTAAAGAAATTGAAAAGAATATCATATTCACCCCGAGGGTTACTTGCATCAGTTACTAAAAATATGTTAAACATTAAATGGAAGTCAAAGAATATTGGCGGCAAATGCCATTAAATATGTAGCAGCGGGATATTGTAATTCTTATGCCCTTTAAGTGTATAAAAATTTCGAGTGACCATCTTGAAAGTAATTTCAATAAATTTTGGTATTTGCCGGCTTACAACAGCAAACCTATAACAGTGCATTATGGGGAATAATTTTTTGTATTGCCCATTTGACTGAATGTTCATGGAATCAGTTGCTTGCCATATTGTTTTATTGGAAAGAAGTATAGATAAGCAAACTGTGTGGCAAAAATTGCATAGAAATGCGTTTGAAAAGGTAGAATATCAAATTGATAAAATATCATGCAATTAGTTCATGTTGCAAGCCCATCTCCTATACGAATGAGTACTGCGAACTTGATGCTCATATATTTGATTGTTTTTGTATTGCATTATACAGCATATGACCAAGGCTTGCTGCAGGCAAAATATCTGCTCTAGCATCATGTATGAAGTTCTATTTCCGCTGGTGTTACTCAGACGTTGCTCCAACTAATGGCGTTTTCTTTTCTACAATAAAAATGTAGCCCTGTGAAAATGCCATTTTTTATATAACGAGAAAAGAACACAAATTAGAAAAAAGTGCGTTGCCTTTTTTCAACAGCTGATAACAAAACCTTTATGTATATTTTATGAAATGTATAAACAAAAATGTTCAGTTGCCAGATTGCTAATTCATCTGCTTGAGAAACTAAAATTTTTTTTATTTTAATATCTCATATAATTACGCAGCCGTATTGTTATCTTTTGTTTGTTTTATACGATACTAAATATAAAAATAATCATTAAAATCTAATTTTGTGACTCTTTCGACTTAAAAGACTTTTTTTGAACATTGTCTGGTAACGCTGTGTAAGAATAAAAACCATCTGCTTTACAAGGTAATTTCTGCCCTGCTGATTTGTTCAGGGCAAAAAGTGCAATGCCTTTTGCCCTGCGAAAGGGAAACATTTTTACAAAAGAACACGCAATCCTTTCAGAGAGCAAGATTTTTTTGAGAAAAGAACACAAAATTGCTCTCCGTACGGGTAGTGTTGCCTTTTTTGTAGAAAAGAAAACGCCATTAATAAATTTTTAATAAATTTTCAGTTAGAATTGCTTTTGCATTCATTACCCATTAATTGATTGGTATTGATTCTCTTATCTTTTTGACAAACGCACAATGTTTTTATATTGTTTTTCAAATTAAATCTCGTTCCCATTTAAATGTCAATCCTTTTAATAAGAAGCTTTACAAGTTTGTACATACTTTTATGTGTGTGTGTGTGGGTGTTATCATATTTACATATGTGTAGGAAGGCGGGATATTTTTAGATTACAGAAATTCAGATGCGAATAGCAATTCAATTTAAAATTGATATTTTGAAACATTCAGACGAAATTTCTTTGTGCGAGAAGCGAATGTAAGAAATTTCAAACCCGAAAGAAAACAGAAAAGAATACACCCAATAGTATTAGCCGCCTTATAAACTCAAGAGTTGCTCACCTAAAAGTGTCGAGTGGGAACGGGAACCCTGTTTTAATATGCATTTGGCTTTTATAAAGAAAAGAAAAAGCTGCATTGAAAGAAAAGAATGAATGAAAATGAAAGTTTTTGAACAGCGTCAGAAACAATTCAAAAAACTTTACTGGTCCACTTTAAAAAGGGTAAACGCTACATTATTCATTATTCTAATATTGTATTATTGTACTGCTGTATGGAAATGTCATTGCAGATGAAATATATGAGTTTGACCCAGTCACACAATTCAGTTTTGATATCACACTTTGAAAATGAATAGTTCGAATTAATCCGAAATTGTTCTAAATAAATAACGCTTTAAAGTTTTATTATAATCTTCTCGAAAATTTGTCTATTTTCACTAAATGCATAAAAACAAAAGCCTTTATTTTTATTTATTTATTCTTTTATTATTATTTATTTTCTCAATAGAGCACTTTAAGCAATAATTTTATGACAATAGTTTTATGACAGTGGCTGGCTGCTCGGTGCTGTTCGGTGCTGTTGCCGATGTCCAGGATGCGGCTTTAGTTGATGTTAGTGGTACTTGTTTCTGTATTTATATATGTATGTGTTATGAATGACATTGTTTGCTGTTGCATGTCATATGTCTATTGTTATAATATGATTTATGGCAGAGAAAGTCTCATCTGTAAGACATTCATAACAAATAAAAGTAAAATATTAAGCCGGAGTGCAGGCATGTGCGTTTGACTGTGGGCTCACACGACAATATTTTTATGCACATATATATATATATATATATATATATATTGTATATCTAAATTCTCATACAAGTACTTTAGCTCATACACACGTGCAGCAGAAATAACAAATAATAAACTAGCAAATTTTTAATTTACTGCAACTTGATATTCCCAGTTCCAAACTTAGTGGCCAAAGGCAGTGACGAGGGCGATCTTAAAAGCATGAACTTAAATTTTAGTGGAATACAAATAAATTATATCTGTGAAAAATTGACGATACTGTATGAAATTCTATTACAAATTCTTTTTTGCAGATTTGCAAAAATGACAATATTTGTTCAAACAATAGATTGAACCGATTTGTCTCAGAGTAGGGTACTTGCAAGGGTATTTTGTGGATAGGGAGATTTTTGGTATTGTGTTGTATAGTAAATAATATTAACTCTGCACGTTAGAATTTGTAAGGATTTTGAATTTGTGAAGGCAGTAGCAAACTCTGCTGCTGTCACAATCTTCTATTCCTTCAAGTAGGTCTTTCTCACTGAAAGCAGAATACACTACATTGATTTTTATTGGACAGTAGTGTACATAACTTTCTCTCATTTTTGTATTTACAGGATATGTTTCATACCTATTTTAAGTTTCTCAAGTGGCCATAATGCTATAAATCTATCGCCCTTATTCCCTATATTGTCATTGTCATGAATCTAATATCAATCTCAAATTTTATCGACATCGTCATCAATTCAGTATGAAACTGGTATGCCTTAAGAGAAGTGTAACGATGTCAATGGTTTATCGATTTTTGAAGCACATCTCTAAAAAATGTAGACAGCTGGTTTTTTTATTTTCAGTTTTTGCAAAGTGTTTTTTTTTGAAGGAGGGTGAAATATTTACAAAAATATAAAAAATAAAAAGGAACTACAGGGTTAATATAAATAAGTGAATAAAATAAATAAGTAAAATGTTTTTTGTTCCTGATTGTAATTCTGTAATTAATTTTTTTAATTTTCATTTCGGATTCATGCTGTTCTTTTATTCTTTCATTTTCCTCCAATAATAACTGATATTTCTTTTTTTCTATTTCTAATAAATCTTTTTGATATCTAATTAAGTCTCTTTTCATCGATGATATTGAATTATTAATTTCACTGT
Source organism: Ormia ochracea (assembly GCA_963402855.1). NCBI lineage: Eukaryota > Metazoa > Arthropoda > Insecta > Diptera > Tachinidae > Ormia > Ormia ochracea. The sequence goes on from OY727105.1 coordinate 21,935,069, forward strand.
TGCACGCCCCTGTTCATTACTCTGCTTTTCGAGCAGTTCGTAGTGATCATTATGTGATGCAGATTTCTTCGCGGTAGATTTTTGCTTTATTGTTACACGTGTGGAATTTTCGGCGCTCTGCACAGTAGTTGAAACTCGCTGTGTTTCAGTTTCACTTCTAGGGAGTATTTCCATATTCCGTAAATTCTGCTCAACTTTGGTGTCCATTACTGTGCTTGCAATCAAAGTTACTGCCTATAAGCTCTTCCAATTTACCTTTAAATAAATTAATTAAAATTAATGTAAACATACACGATGATCAGTATGAATTTCATATATTTTATTCGCAGTTCCATAAAGAGTCTGGCCAGTCTTGAAAAGTGTCTGGCCTGCCCTCGTACTGCAGGTTTGTATATTGCTGTGCATATTTAATATTCTAAATACATACACACACAGAGTTGAGAGCAATAAAAAAGAAAAAGTAACTGTTTAAAGAAAAGCCATGTTTACGAATTTGTACGTTCGTGTGTTTTTGCATGGAATTGTGTTTAGAGGTTCATGTACGAGTAGTCAATAATTGTCAAATTGTCAATATAACAATAAAGGTTATTTGGATGGTGGTGATAAATAGTTTTAGGGGAATTTGCATGTGTGTAATTTAAATTTGTCGCGCTAAATATTCGTTTGGCTAAAGGATGCGTAACAAAACCCCAAGCATCACCCATTTGGAATTATTGGTTTTCAAACTAATAAACATTCCCATGCCCACTTGCATCCAGTTATAAGTGTATTGTACTCGATGTGTGTCAGTATAATGAACCACTGTAAAGTTAAGTAAGGCAAAGGATTGCATAATTATAACACCATTATGGGTTATGCGTTTTGCGTTTTGCGTTTTGCTGAAGCGCTATAGAATTTTATTGCTGCAGTTCAAAAGACGTGTTGTTCCACTTTTAGATACATTTTATGTCATTTATGCAATTGTCCGTTTTGCAGTTACTTTGAAGCAAAAAAAATAAAATAAAAAAAATTATGTAAAGGGTAAAAGAAAAGGGTTTTAGGAATCATCGCATGTGACATTCCTAGGGGACTGAGTAATTACATATGTGTTTTTCCTTTTGAGTTCCGGTTTTACTTTTAACAAATTTTTTAAATTGGATGCGCTGTTGACGGCAACTATACTTGAGGATTGCCACAACTCTTTCAAATCTTTTTTATTTATTTATTTTATTTTTAAATTCATTTTATTTCGAAAGAAAACCTTTTGCTGTTTAAAACTATTATTTGTCTCAAATAATGAAATGAAAGGACTAAAAATTTAACATTTGTTAAATAATTTTTTTTTATTTAAAAATATTTACTTTAATTAGTTTATATTTACAATAACAATGAGAATTTTATTTACTGATTTATTGAATTGGGGCCGGGCCATACGGTAGACATTGAAAACTTAATTAGATAAAATTTTCTAGATTTTCTAGATTTGAAATGCCACAATTTATCATTTCATAAAATCTGGTTTTCCAGATCTGATGGAAGGAAAAATCATAACTTCTATACATCGTCCTTATAAACTTTTTAAGCCTTTTGTTCCAAAGCCAGTATGCCGAGTATGAATTCTATTCATGCAGAACAGAGTAATGAAATTCGGAGAAAGGGAAAGCGATAGTGAATATACTAAATAGAGATCTTTTTGGTAGCTATTTATGACGTTGTTGAGAATTTGTTATTAGATTACTGCTGGAGATGGGGATAGAACCCATGACGAGGTGTAGAGTAACCTAATCTGCTATTCAGGAGGTTGCAGTTTCGGTTCCTCGCTAGACCCTGAGTATTCTTCTGCAGCCAACCGTTTGTTTAAGCGCAAGTTGTGTTTGTTTAAAACCATTAAAAAAATTTGTTATTGCCGAACTCGGTAAAGTTTGTGAGCCACTTTCTCAGTGAAGGCAAGCAGAATTGGCGCTTCTAGGCAAATTAGACCCCACGAGAGAATATTGAAAAGCCACTGCATGTACAAATGGTGACTGTTTGATGGGTGATTGATGTCCTTTAAGCGAGGTGTGAAAGGACCTCTTATATACAGAAAGTCTAAGGATGTTGTCTTGAACGATATGTGGATATGGTCTCAACGACAAATGCAAAGTGTAGAGCTATACCGCCAAACAGATGGCAACGTTGTAACTAATTAGCATATATCCTTCTATCAATTCTCTGAAAATGTTTTCTTCAATTTACATTTAACATTGTGAACATAATACGAGTACATGTCCTTATAATATTGATAAATATACAAGTTAAAAATAATTTTGTGCTTTTTTAAATATTTGAATGTTTCCCTCATTAAATCTGTTATGTATACTACTTTACAGCTTATAAGCTTAATAGTTGTGTGTGCAGGATCTGAACATGCAAATAAATAAAATAAATAATACGCCAGTGATTGAGTGTGACGTTATTGAACGAATATAGAAAATATATAAAAAACCATTAAATAATCCGCTGCAATTCTTCTTAATTTGGTTCCAAAGAACATTTTTAATTATACATTTTTTAAGTTTTTGAGACATTTTTTGTTGTTGCTTTTCAGTTTGTTTAGCATATCATTTGTGTCATCTAAATTTGAGCCCTGCTTGAAGATTCGAGAAATAAATATGAATAATAAATATGAATTAATGGCTAAAAAATACTTCGCCCAACACATTGACACACACACACACACACACACACATGCACAAATGTAAAAATGTTAACAATCATAATTGTTTATTACTGGCATTATTAAGACCGACCGTATTTTTTTATTATACTTTTTTACTTGCTACGCTTCAATTATTTATTTGTGTATTTAAAAGTTTGTACTCGTTCGTTCAATTTGTTGTAATTAGACGAATTTTATTTTTTATTTTACTTTTTAATTTCTAAGACCAGAAGTTCAAAGACTTGAAAGCAGGAAAGCAAGCTTGTACTGGGTGTCGAAAATTGAGGGATCATTTAATTTTTCCAGCCATTTTTTTTCTTCTCGAAATTTTTATTTACATACTCGAAATAAATTCCGATTAGTTAATATGGAACTTAGGTGAAGGTTTAACACTTTTTGAAAATGCCAAAAGTTTTCAAAAGGCGGTCACACAGTATATCCGAACAGAATTTATCAATACAGTGGCCGTTCTACGGAGAATGTAGCAGCTGTACATAAAAGTGTTGATGGAGGTCCAAAAACAATATTAAATATTAAACGATTCTCATTTTGATCTAGCTTAACTAAGAAATAAAATCATTTTTTTTTTCATTATTTTTTAATTAATTTAACTTGTAAAGTTTCCGGCTTGTCCGCAGGAATCAAAACCGCGACCACCATTTACGCTGAGCATTATTCATTCGCCTATGAAAGCACCCACAACAACAGAAGCGTTTTGGCCTCTTTCGATTTTTTTTTGGTTTGGGTAATTTTTAAAAGCAAAGCTTGCAGCAATACTTCCACAACAGTTAGCTCAAGAGCTCAAACGCTTTATTAACGAAGGAGATTGATAACTTTGATAAAAGATTGGAAACCTATCGAACCAAAAAGGTAGTCACTTGAAATACATAATATATCATAGTGGTAATAAATTTTTAATTTTTGAGATATTAAAATGATATCTCATTTTTAGACACCCATTATAAAAACGAAAATTAAATGTTAGTGCTGTCAACAATGTTGTTAGAAGTAGCAATTAGGCCGCTAATAGCAGAGCTTTGTAAGCATTGGCCGCATGAAGTAAAGGCAAAAATATATATGTAAATTCATGCGTATAACCCTATAAATCAGACTAGGCAACATAAAAAAGTTATAAAGTTACAAACTTTAAAAGTTATTTATGTGCTTCTACACAATTTTACTTGTATGCTTGATTGTGTTCTTCAAGTAAGTTAAACTGCACAGATACGTTAATGAAAATGAAATGTGTGTTTATAAAATATTTCTTTTAAAAGAACGGCAATAATGTCTTAACATATATGAGCTGTCAAGAATGAACGAACGTACCATTCATAACATTCTGCGTGGAAATATACGTACACATGCACATGTTCATTTTTTGGAGTGCGCGGGGTATTTTAACTGAGTAATAACAAATGTTTTACACCAAGCATAAGATATGGCCCATGTTAATTTGTTATTGACTTATTTAAATAATTTAATAACAAACGAAATGCACATTTGTGGTTAATATTATTTCATATGTAAGTCCGTCTGTGTTTTAAGTACTTCACTTGTTTACAATATTATTGTTAATTTTTACATTATTTGTTATTAGCTTTGATTATAAAGTTATTTAAAATTCGGCTTTTACCGCACATATTTGGCAGCATAAACTATCTTGCATTTTTCAAACCTTACCATTATAAATTGGGATTTTTTTTAATGTGAACATAGTTTAAATTATACAAATAATAAACCAAATTAAACAACAAAAAAATATTTTTGCCAATAAAGATTAAATAGGCTGCAGTTTGTTAGTGTTCAATCCAGTTACTTATAATTTATATATTGTTTATGGCCGGGGCGTATTGTGGCATATATAGAGCAATAACCATTGCCCAACTGGGAAATCAAAGCACATTCTTGTATTTAGCCATACTTTTAGAAACATCACAATCCAGGGTAGAAGTAGCTTAGCTGAATTAGTAAATTCGTCAACTTCATATGTTGCTGAAGTCGTGGATAGTGGGTTCATAAAATCCAAAAGTTTGTTGAATTTTCAAACCTTTCTGGTTGACAAATTATCATTTATTCTGCTTGAGGGGGAGAAAAAAATACAATAACAGATTGAAAAAGTAGTTGAAAGTCCTACCAGCTGCAAGCAATTTTTAGCGAATTGGGAAGAATATTTTAATGATTTTCGATGTGCAATTAATAACAGCTTTATAAGAGCTTGAAAAAGTAATTTAAAGTCTTACCGGCTGCTAGCAATTTGGTACTGAATTGGGAAGAATATTTTAATGATTTTCGATTTAGAAGAGCTTATAAAGTTACTACAAAAATACTGCAAGTAAAGAAATCGGTATCAATATTTTATGACCTCCAGTATAAAGTTAAATAAGAACAAATAACTTTAAAAATAAGTACAATTAGACTTAGTTCAATTTCGATTGCAAATAGTATCAATCTTGAATTTTTTTTTACAATTCTTATGTAGTATAGCAAATATGTGTATCTGAAGTTTTTTCCATCGTGTCAGCAGCAGGCTAATAAAAATTTCTTTTAAGTTCTTTGCTTAAGTCTTTCGTTTGATTATTCACTAACTGAAACATCAAAATGGCTAGAGTTCATATTCTTAGGATCAAATTCGCTTTTCTATACAAATACATTTTTACAACATCAAATAAGCAAATTATTAAAGAAATTAGGTCAAACTGGTTATAAATATTTCTTTATATATTTGCGTCTTCTTGGCGAATTATTTTCCATAAAACTATAAATATGTCATACATACATTTAATATTTAAATAAACTTGTTTAAATAAAGCAAAATAGATAGATAGAAAAAGGCAAACAAATAATGTAGACAAGCTCACTTAAACGAAATGCTACATAAAGTTCAAAGCGTAGGTGCTGAATTAGTTTAGATCTATTTGTTACTCACGCACACATACAAATGCACTCGTATGCAACCAGTAACAGTATTAGACATAAAATCTTTCTCGCAACAAAATTATATAAAAATACAAAAATTATTTGAAAAAGGAGAATAAATTTAATAATAATAAAAAAAAACATGTAAAAATGTTGTAGAATGCGTGGTTGTTGTCGAAAGAATGGTAAAAAAGCGTCAGTCATTTACAACTTTGCAGCAACACTCACACAAATTTAATGGCTTTTATACATACATACATATAACCGTATTGGCTGGCTGTAGAAATGCTGTAACCCGTATGTTATGATAACAATAAAGCACTCCTTCCCAAAATGAAAAAAATACAAGAGATAAAAACGAAAAAGTACACAAGTCAATTTGTTAATGGAGACAAAGGTAATAACACACACACACACAAAACAGATGCAAAACAATTCATACTACTCGTACATTTAGCAACAGAGTTAATAGTTTATTTCTTTCTACTGTTAATGCAAAATACTATTTTTTAAAAAAAAAACATTCTTTAATATTTTTGTTTTTGCAATTTTAGTTTATTACATATTTTTCTATGTCGTTGCTTTTTCTACTTGTATTTTACCAAAAAAAAAAAAAAAAAGAAAACAAAGCAAATGAGCACCGGAAGTAGGTCACATGCATCTATAGAACCGGATCTTATCTTTTGTTCAGGCAATAAATGAATGCAAAAAATTACAAACAAATCTAAAAAAAAAACAATTTGCATTTGAAAAAACAAAAGAAACTCTTAATAATAAACAAAACGTGCTACAAAATGCAAATTAGTTTTTTACTACACAGTCCTATTGCTATTGCTTTTCCTTTTTTATTTTTGCTTTGAACAATGCACAGTGGTTCAAGAAATGAATTAGATGTATAAAGAATTGTGTAATTTTTTTTTTTAATTCAATTGCAAACGATAAGTATTGAAGTGAAGAGAACTTAAAATCACAACCAAAGAAAAATTTAAAATTGCAGTGTCTTCGCTTCTAAAGGTAAGTTGTGGTATTAATACTATATTAAAACTATAAACCAAACAAACGCCTTCACACTGCTAAATAAGTTTTTAACAAATAATTTATTTAATAAATCGTGTCACAATAAAAAGTAAAAATCTCGAAATCACATTTTTGGTTATTTGAAGAATAAAGAATTTTTAGCAAAGTCTACCACAAAATTAAAATTATATTGCGGTTTGTTAAATGATGTTTTAAATACTTAAGACTAAACAAAAGATGACTTACTTAACGAAAAGAAAAAAAAAACCGGAAGTAGATTCTTCAGCTATTATTTTTTAGTTTTTAAATTGTTTACTCGATTGCACTAAATTTAGTACATGGGAAACGACTGGCATTTCATTAAACCTAAATAAAATTAATTAAAAAAAAGTATTTCAGTTAGTTTTATAATAATTATTTTGCATAATCGTTTAGATTACTTTTTCAGAAGATATTCATTTAAGATGAATATTTATATATATATATATCTTATATTTTTATCGTAGCTGATTCGTAGCCAACTGTTAGTTCGAAATAATCCATTTCAATGCATTTTTAATATTTAATAGTTCGTCTAATAAAATGAAACAAAACTTAAAGTTTCTTAAATGCAAAAATGCATTCTTTTCTTTCTTTATAATGACTTGCATGCAAATTTCTTTATAATTATTATCAAATAAAATTCATTGATTTTTTGATTTGCCAGCATTCTGATATTGTTTGCGAGAAATTCTTTATGAGTTGACCAAAGCTTGCTTATACGAGCTACTGTGCAACGCATTGCAGTTCCTTGTAAACAAAATAATGTACACAACTACTATCAAGCGAATGGCCGTACCACAAACCATAACATTGAAAAATGTGGGGTATACCAAAAGAAAAATTAGTGGCATGTATGTGCTATAAATAAACACAAAAATACGGAATAATGATCTAAAGATGAATAAAAAAAAAGCTTTATGCATGCATGTGGCATGTATGAAGGAAAAAAACCGCAAAAAACATTGCCATGGCCTCTGTCACAGTTGTCGTGTTGGAGTCAAAGTCACTGCCTGCCGCTGCAGCTACAGCTGCAGCTGCTGACAGGTCGGCTTTTATTAAAAAAAAAAAAATTGTTAACATTACGTACTCAGAAACCAGCTCCAACTCAAACGCCAATCGAAGAAAGACGGAATGCCGGTTCTGCTCCAACGCTATAAGCCTAGTTACTGACTTGTTGGCTTGCTTAGATGCTTGAATGGTTCGTTTGAGTTTGTTCGGGCCAACCTATTTGCACGTTTACTTTGCTTCTGGTAGGCTAGTACCAAAAATATTATAGTAGAAATAAAAGGAAGGCCAGTTAGAAGCACAATATTGCATCCATACCGAAAAAGTCTCAATCGTAAACTATTTGGCCAAAGTATTACGTGTTGTTGTATGTATGCCGTGCTTATTCAGCAGTACAATCAGTATAAAAATTACTATTCACATAGTCAACCTCCACATTTGTGGGGTGTTTTTACAAGCTTTAAAGTGGTTTCGATAAAGTGCGATGCCAGTAGTAGCGACTATTGGTATTTTCTGTTTAAATGTGGTTTGTAAATTTTTATTAAAACGTTGTCTGTAAGACACTGTGTCTGCCATTCAGACGTTGTTGTTTTATTAGTTAATTTTTCTCCCGTCTGCCTAATATTAGCCTTTAGCCTATTTGAATGTTTGTTAGATTTTGTTTGTTTTATGGTTTTATTGTTTGCTTTTATTTTGGCCGGTGATGTTGTTTAATGACATGCCGCCAAAAAATTAACATTAAGAGAAGGTTTATTTTTCCTTAGAGCCTCATAACCATATTGTAGAGATAATTCATAATTTTCCAGCTACTGGAAGATTTTTCTTATAAATTTCATATTTCAAAAACTTGTAGACTTAAAACTTATTGTGCAGTGCTGCTTATCAAAGTAGGATTGCATCTCTATATTGATTAGAAAGGATCATTAGTGGTTCACCACTTACATGAAAATCGAAAGCTGTTTTTCCATTTCATGCTGCATATTCATATAGTTTATCTCAAATTGTGCTTTGAGATCATTTAAAGCAAATACGCTTAATGTTCTAAAAGAAACAATTCACAATATAGATATGACAGACACACATGAATGAATGAGTTATGCATTAAAGACATTCACAATCAGGAATGAGAATATCAGAATTTCTATAGTACATTACTGATATCATGTGTGCTGAAACTATAGAGATATCAGTTAGGCGAAATATACTTCTTTAATATTCCTTTAGGAATGTGTAAAAAGGGGCCCGGGGAATAAATATTTCATTGATTACCACTTTAAAGCAGTATAAGTAGAAATTGCTCGTAATTCAGATGTTCTAAAAAATAGTGATATGGTCCAGTTATTAGTATAAAAAATATATCCATTGTCCAAATATATCATTATCGGCACAATTCAGTGTCTTAATACAAGACTTCGAAAGTAATCAGGTAAACAGGAAATTGAGTTCTTAACAAATTGATTTTTTAATAAGTCGATTGAATGTTAAGTATGTTCTATGGCAGGTTGTACTGTTTTATTGCAACTGAATATATTTATTTTCTGCATAATTTGTAGAAACAAAAATGGCACTCGTGATTGCGAATCATGTCATTATCATGACATGACCTACGGGTGCCTCCTTAGGGGAGTGAATAATGCTCAGCCTAATGAACCGCAGGTCGCGGTTTCGAATCCTGGCTAGACCCTGGCCGTTTTTCTGCGGACAAGCCAAAAGCTTTGCAGGTAGAGTTGGTTGAAAAAAAAATGTAAAATACATCAAATACTCAATTTTAGTGAAAGTAATTGTGTTTCGCCAATAGCTTCAGGCTTGCCTTCGTTCAGAATATAATTAGTTTGCTTATTGGCATAGTCAATATATTGATGGTGAAATTTATTATGGTAAATTAATTTTTTTTAAAGTAAATTTCAACAATGCGAGAGACTTTTTATGACCTTAAAGGATTCTAAGGATTTGCTAAAGCCTACTGAGTAGAAATGTGAGCAATGCAGTTTGGCATTCTCAACTGTAAGGCCAGAATTTTCAGGACTTAACTTGCCATCATTTTGTCAGCCAATGTTGTCAAGAATGTCGGAGAATGGCGAGGTCAAACTATTTTCGACAATCCCAATATGTTATTGGATTAAATGAATGTGTATTTCTTTCCAAAGAAAAGCAGTGAGAACTTTATTGTATTAAAAATTGATTTTAATTCAAATAAATTAAGACTTTAAAGAAAATTAAAGAATGAAGAATGAAGAACAAAAAACATATAAAAACGTACTTTTATAAATACAAATACGTAATAGAAAATTCGGCTTTATGCGCTGTGAAATGCGACCAACAGTTTCTTAGGAACTGCAAATTTTATTATTACTTATGGAAGGCAAATTTTCGACACTGGCATTTTATCGTACTTTAAAAATTTTAAGTTTTATAATATCAATTTTTGTTAAATTCATGGCTTTTAGGATTACTTAGAATAAAATTATAAAAAGATTTTCGAAATTCTGAAAATGCAATGGAAATAAGAAAAGCATGGCCACTTTCATGAGCACACCATAAAACTGAGCACCATAAAAACTTTTTTTATTATGGTCATCAGCTTAAATTTTTTCCTTAAATTAAATTCATAGTTTGATATAAAATTTAAAGTAAATCAATTTACTAACAGCTACAGTCATTGCTTTAATTCAATAATTTTAAGTGTTCAAGAGCATAAAATTTGACTGAACATTAAAATGAAATTTCATTTCGTTGGTTGTTCAGGTTGGCTAAAACCAAGTATGTAATTTGTGGAATGAAATACAAATTGCTACATCTGCATCATCGTGAAATGCGTTAAAAATTTAATGACTTTTTTATTTTAAAATAATTATTATCTCTTTTTTGTTTTGGTGCGCAAAAAAATCGTAAAACAAAAATATAAAAATATTTAACGCAATTTGAATTTTTTCAAAAATATTTTTATCGCACCCACTTTAATGATTGTCTTTTTAGTGTTTCCAGAGAATATATAAAATATTTAATATTAAGGAAAAAATGGCAACCAAAATAAGGTGAGTAGCATTAAAAGCAACAACATTTCAGAAGGATTTAAAAATAAATATATTTAAATATACATATATTAACTGAAATATTGACGTCAAAATATTATGTATTTTGCAAAACGAATTTTGAAGAAAAAATTTAAAAATTTTTTCAAAAATACATTAAGCATTATTAATGCTGATAATTTTTGAGCATGCACTCATAAGGAATAGAAAACTTAATATTTAATAGAATTTCTTCAGCAAGTTTTTTAAAGTTGAAAGAGCCTGGTGGAGTTTATGTCCTACAGAAGAAGATGGAAATGGACCGCGTATTGGGTTGCAATTTTTAATTAAATTTTGCCTTTTGCCAGTTTTTAATTCTAAATGCAGGCTTTTATTTTACTGCCCGATTACATGTCAGCAAGCGAATTTATCATTTTTATTTTTAAAATCCATTAAAAGGACTCAATTGCAAAAATAGTCCATTTTGACACCAATAACTCTTTTCCAATGAAGGGAAGTCAAAACTTAAAAAACAGGCGACTTAAGTAGTTGATTTCTTGATCATCAAATTAAAAAGCGGAGGATCTTTCAAAACGAGAAATAAAAAGGTCCTTGAACATTACCAAAGCTTGTATATTAACGGTGGAAATAAAGAATATTTATATTTTATATACATATATATAATAAAAAATATATCGTAATACGATATTTAAATAATCTGATAAAATTAAATTAAAAAATTTAAATTTTAAAATACAAAATATTTGAAAATGAAATAACATTTCTTGTTCGACATTTGATGTTCTTGCAAGAATCTTTTGAATCTAATACATCTATTTATATCATCAATGTATGAACTTATAGTCGGTAAACCTGCAATCTTACACGGGATATTATTGTAGAGATCATAAGACCTTCCCTTTTTAGTATTATATATTTTTCCTGTTCGTCATTGAAAGTACCAAAGATTCATCACCAGATATATATTAGGATTGAATAAACGGAATTTTTGGATGAGATCTTAATATTTATTGCTATTCATTTAATCAACTTTATGAAACAATTTTCTTAAAAAGAAAACTAAATGGTTTTTTATTTTTCGCACTTTTAGCTCAAGTTTGCAGTTTTGCATTTGCACGTTCATGGAATATATACATATATATGTAGTATAAATAACAATTACTGGCCATTTATCGAATCTGGGCTGGCGATCACTTTAAGGCCATCATGGAACAGCGCCATAATGGTATGGTACCTTTATTGGCTTAAATAAGTATTAAAGTTAATAAAAGAAAGTTAATTTATTATTTTACTTTCAGATCAAGTTATAAGTAATACAAATCAAGCTTCAGGCATCTTCAACAATTTAATAATTTTTTTCCTTTTCCTCTTTTTTTTTGGTTTGGTAAAATCGTATGAGAACGAAAAATTTTCTTTTTCATTAATCTTTCAATCACAGATCAGCAAAATAAAAACTATATATAAATGAAAACAAACAAAAATGAAAAACATGTTTCTTATTTTTATTTATTGGTTCAGTGCAAAATAGAATAAAATAAAAGCACAACTTCAGCAAAAATAATCATTAGCTGAGTTTAAGGTTCGTTGCTTAAGTCTTTTGTTTTAAGTTTACTTTTACTTTAAGCGAAATTGTTCCCACAAAACCTCATTAAATTAAGTTAGCAATTCCAAGAATTCATCTGCTGCATTCCACAAAAAGTGTTTATATTTTTTAAACGTTAAAAACAGCAACAAGTTTTTACGTTGCAACAAACAAACAGCCGTGACCTGCTGAAACAACAAACAGCGGGATGTTGCTTCTGCTCCTTTTCGTAAAAAAAATATTTGCAAAAATTAAAGAAAGCAAACAGAGATGAACTACTACGTTAAATTAAGCTAAATTACCCTTAAAGAAAATTATATTGGCATATTTTATGAATAGAAAAGGAAGGAAACAGCACGATTAAAATTTGATACAGTTCGCAAAAACCGCATCTCATATATATCTTTTGTTAATAAAGTATATAAATGTGACAAATTTGTTATTTGCTTACAAATGGAGTTTAAATTTTACTTTTCACTTAATTTGCTTTCAAAATGAATACCTGAGTTAGTTCTTTTTTTTTGTTTTTGTTTCGTTGCACTTTAGTTTTCTTTTCATCTAAACAAGGCTGCAGGTAGTCTTTTATTAAAATTGCTCTCTTTTAGACAAATTGACAAATTTTCTCATTATTTCTAATGTTTAAATGCCGGTTGAAAACGTGACAACTGTGTTCTTTCCATAACAACAATTTTAAACTGAGCAAAGCTAAAACAATGATAAATGACTTCACATATTATTTATATATATGTATTTATATATATATAATGATTTAAATAGAATTAGAATAAAATGGCGCTACAGGATCTGCTTGCTCTTTAAATAGATTCCTTTGCATTCTGAATGGTAACTTCTTTATTATTTTTTTTTTGTGGTTTAGGATAATCGAAAGAGCAGAATTCTAAATTTACTTTTATTTTGTGTTCAAGTAAATATTATTTTGTGGGAATGTGAAGCCATTTATCCATCTATTTGATGAATTCAGTGATTTTTCAAAATCAGCTAAAAGGTATACCTCAACAAAAATCAGAAAGTCCTTAACGGAGACAAGAGGTCGCAGAGCAAACAATTTTTATATGCAGTGTTTATTTTTATATTTTTTTTTTATAAATTTCGAAATATGGAACAGGTTTTACACACTCTCGGTGATCCATATAAAAAAAATTCTCCGAATATATCAAATCTTTGCTTTTGCAAATTTCAGTTTGATTATATGCACCAGTAAACAATAACCACACTGCTGAAAATCATCTGCGAATTGCATGATGGCATTTTTTCTGAAATATTAGAAAACCTCACTAAGGATGGTAAAAGGTACTCCGTAATAGAGGGCTTTCCCTGATGAATGACTAGGTCAACTAATGGTATTGTTGAATGGAGGGCATTATCATTACATGAGATGGAAACTTATGACCTTATGAACTTATGAACTTTTAGACCTGCAGGTATAAAATTAAAGTGAGCTTAAGGAATGGCATGACTAGTTCTTGCCACGCATGTATGTATTAGCGAAGCAGTTGAAATTGGTCAACCCCATCAAAATACTATTCTAATATATTTTATTGATTTTAAATTCAAAATGAACTTTGTACGTAAGATGTCTCAGAAGTTGGGAATAGAAAAAACAATCCTTCCAATCAAAAGATAAATTACTTTAAAGTAGTGGAGCATGGCCTCTGAGAATTTAGGTTGTGAGAAAACCACCTCCTTATATTGCTAATTGTGACTGAGCGTTCAACAATAAAATTATAAGAATATTTAATCTCATTTTGTATTTGGAAAATTGACTTATTGAGGTAGAAATCATTTCAGCTCATCACCTTCACAGAATATGTTTGCAGGGAACTCCTTCTGGGGTCAATGCTACAATATTTTCTCTAAAAACTATATAAAATGACGTATTTTCGATTTAGTCGTCATGAAGAAAGCATTTACGTTTCTATGTAAAAAAAGTAAAAAATCTCTTTATAATTTCGTGCAATTTTTCTAAAATATTTAAAATTTAATTTATCAACTGTAGCCTCCAGTTGTATGACTATAATATAATTTATTGTTAAATTGTTTTGGGTGTCTCACATAAGAATGCCGGTAGTACGTAGTTTTCCGTTTTCTTTATTTTATTTTCTATTTTTTCTCTGTTCATTTTTGTAAAGTCGTTACCAGAGAGACCGTCAGCCAGCCAACAGTTGTACAAAAATGTCTGCAATTGAAACCAAAATTTTCTTTGGAGTTGAAGTAGAAATTGAGATGGCTGGTTGCGCGGTCACTTCTGACTTCTGGTGACTGACAGAGTGAGTGTAAAAGTATGTGTTAGCAAAATGACTTAAAATATGCAATTTGGTTAGAAATGTGAAATAACAGCATGTGGTCGTTGTTTTTAAAGCTTTTTTAGTTGAATTGACTTTTGTGACACATAGAAGTTACACGAATGAAGTTTTACTGGTTTCTAAAATCTCTCGAGAGTGTGTGCTATTTTTTAAAGACTCTTTGCTCTTAGCTTGGCTTAAGGTGATGTTGTTTTTTATTTTGTGTGGCAACTGCAGTTAGTGTGCTGGTAAAGCCAGTAATTCTCTATTTAGTTTAACTAAAAATAAAAAAAAAATATATAAAAAAAGTGTAGATTAGTCAGTTAGTCAATTGACTTAAAAGTCATTGTGTTTTCTTATCCGTAAATAAATGGGGGGAAAAACTTCAAACCACTTTTGCTACTAAGAAACCATTCAACCATACTTACATGCAACAACATTAAGCCATGGTTGACAGCAAAATGACAACAATAAACTTAACAGCAACTCTTAATTACAACATGCTTTACTAGTGTTTGACAATTGTTTCTGTGTCGTTGTTTCATTTTCTATAAACTGAAAAAGGAAGAACAAAAAAGCACGATATAAAAAAAATGCCAAGAAATAAATCAAATACAAAAAATGAGAAGTTCATCATTAAAGCCAAAACAACTCCTACTGCAACATTAAGTCGCATAAATTTTGAGTGAAAATGAGCTGCAACACAATACAATGAAGACTCATTCTTATAGTTCTTATAAATAAGACAACCACATTTAATTAGCCAAAAAAATGGTTTGTCAAGGACTGTCATAATTTTAAGCTTTTACTGCATACAAATGAAAAAGGAAGTTTGCTAAATCAGCTCGAACGATATTTAATTAAAATTAAAATATTACTTTCTCAAAAATATATCTTTTAAGTAAATAAAAGACTGTGCGAACAAACATTAAATAATTTCGAACAAAATTTCATTAAAACCCTGCAAATAAAATCTTGAGCTTAACATATTTTGTAATTATAATTAAAACATTTTCATATAATAAACATGAATGGAAAGTATTGCAGTCGGTCAAAAAAGAGGCCTCATTTTACTTTCAAAGACATTGAATTTTTCTTTCATATTTCCGGTTTTTTGTTAATTAAAAGCCAAAAATAGGTTTTTAGTGCGCGCTTTACATCAACAAAAATTGTCATAAGCACTCACACAGTTGAATAATAATCAGTGTCAAAAAATTTTCCAGTCCAAACATTTTGAATGTGTGGCCGTATTAAAGAAAACCGGTCATTGTAAAGGAAAAACTTAATACAGAATATAGTGTAACGTGACAGTTGTCATTCTCAGTATGTGTGCAAGAATTGTTTGACACTCTTTAAGAGTGCTTGAACAGGCAATGATACAATATGAATGCCGTTGTATTTTCGGCAGAGTGTCAAGCACAATTGAATATTTATAAGCACCCCTTAACCCTTAAGCTACTTATCTATAACTGGTGTAATATTATTTATTGATTTCCCAGGAGTATGAAAAACATAAATATTAGAAACAATTAGCATTGTAACTGAATTATGATTGAATTTAGAAAGTCAGTTCATTGTAGATGTATTTTACGATCCACATAATTAGCATATAAGAAGACCTGAATTGTATAGAAACAAGAATCATCTTGAAGACTTCGAGCAGACCAGAGCTGCACGGACCTTTCACAAATAACGAAACGAAACTTGAGCAAAACATTTATCATTTTTCCAGTATTACAATGATAAGAGAAAGCAGTGGAGGCGGCGCAAGTTAGAGGAGCTGCCAACTAATATTAATTTAAGTAAAGAAGTGGCCATAATAGCTCATAAGTTAAGGGACAATATAATGCCCCCTATTGCATAAGTCGCAAGTAGGCATTATCCTTGAGCATGTTAAAAACAATTTAAGAGTTTTGCGGCTTCCACCTACATTTTACATGCCATATTTCTATTAAAGTCGGTCTTCCTTAACATTTCAAATAAAAGTTTTCGTTTTGTCTTATTCTAATTTGCCATATATAAGAAATGTACTCGTATGTATAATATAAATGCTTTCAAGTATGCAGATGTGTTTTATGTTTTGAATATACATATTTTTTGGAGTTGAAAAGTTGTTCTGCTTTGGTTTGACGAGCCATCGTAAATGTATACGTACTTTTATAAACAAATTTTTTGTTGGCCTAAAACAAGAACCAGTTGTTATTATTAAGACTTCAAAAAAAAAAAAGTTAAGTAAAAATAAATGAAAACTAAATAATCAAAAATTTATATTAAGGGTTTACAAAAACACTTAAGCAATGACTACAGTTTGTCAAGTAAGTGTTTGCAAAGAGGAGAAAATTGCAAACATTAAAAAAAATAATTATTTTCCAAGAAATAATTAATTGCGTAGGCAGTTGTTAAAATTTCTTTTCACTTCTTTGATATCTTGACACCATTTTGAGTCTGCCCTTCCTTTAATATACCACGCTTTCCTTTTGTTTGTTTAACTAAAACTAAAAGAATGTAATTAATTTTTAATTAAAATTTTTATGCATTTTTTTAAACTTTGTTAACAAAGTCTATGGTATTAGAAAGGCTTTACTTTCTTCATTCAAAATAGAACTGATATTCAGTTTGGCCACGGTATTAAAATTAACTTTATACAAGACAAAAGGAAAGTTCATAGCAGCAATTTCATTTTCCCCTCGCCAAAATATATTTCATATTTAGTTAATTAATTCGCTTAAAATTTTTCACTGGAACTGCTTACTATAGAAATATGTTTGCAATAAAATGGTTTTTCCTTATGCTTTGCAACTGAATATAAGTAAAGGTGATTATAACGTTCCATTATCCTTTTTATCATTTTTATTAAACTTAATTTCTCTGCAATATAAATTGTGAAAAAATTACATCATTTTAAATCTCAGACAGTAGAAAAATATATATTTTTTATATAAATGCCTTTATCGAAGCCATTTCAACAAAAATGAAAATAAAATATTTAATTAATCTAAAAGATCTTATTATTAAGCCAACATTTTACAGCTACTTTATACGCCAATATGCTTGTCAACGAGAAATAAATATTAATCAAACAAATATTTTCTTGAATTTTTTCATGTTTTTTATTAACGTTACATTATTTGATGTTCGAATGTTTGAATAACGAAGGCCTAGTCATTAATCACCAATCATTTGCCAGCACACAATTAACACCCATGATACTGGCCATCTGAGCATATCGGCATAGTGAAATAATAAAGTAAATATTTGGCTACCAAAAACATCTTAAGAGCAACTAGTTTTCTATCAGTAGCACTACTCAACCTGTCAATTTCTGATCCATCTGTCCTTACCACTATACCCTTTCTCCTAATTACAGCAGAACGCATTCCTTAATGAGTTGAAATCGTCGAATAGATCTTAAGACAAATAATAATTTTTTTTTTTTTAGTAATTAGAAGTTTGAAGATTTTATAAAACAATTTATAGAAACAATTATATTTAAAACAATTTATATTTATATCATTAAATATTTTTTCATATCTCTCTATATATATATATATATTACTAATTCCTTAAAAATTATAACATTTTAACTATTTTTCCTCCCAATTACTTTCTGATACTCTGGTGTATCCTAATTATGTAAACATTTACTTAACAAACTGTACATTCGACAATGTACAGGGGAAAAGAAGAAGTTTGTCATGCTTACGCCGTAATAATTATACAGATGCCTACGTCAAGTACTTGAAGTGTTTTTTTTTATAATTACAGTTAGAATTTAAATTTTATGAAGCTTGAATGTTGCTTTCCATTTTTCCAACAGTTAAAATTAAACTTTCATTTTTCTTTCTACTTCATGGTTTTAAAAAAATTAGATCAGATTTTTTATAGTAATTAGGGGAAATAGGTTTTGTTCACCAGCACTTTCTTATGTAACTAAACAACTGTTGTAAATTTAATACAATTGATTTAAATTCATTGGTCTTATTAATTCACCTGCATAATTTTCGTAATCATCATACTTCGGGAAAAAAAAATTTTAATTAGTATACACCATTTTGAAAGAAACTAATTTCAATAATTTTATAAAAAAAAAAAATTAATCGAATAACTATAATATATTCGAATAATTATTTTTGTGCTGGTTTTTTGGTGTAAATAAAACTTGGTTTGAATAATTTATTGAAAAATTTTTTTGAAATTTTTATTCGATTAATTTATATAATTTTCATATATTTATTTATTCTATTTCCCAATAAATATAGTAGTTATAATGTAACATTTTACCCTTCGCAAGTAATGTCGATCTTCAAATTGCCAAGCAAACCAAATATATTCTTTTGAACGACAATTCCCCTATCCGTAAATCTCTGAAAAAAGTTACTAAATCCAATAAAGTGTACAAAAATCCCACTCTTCTACAAAAAATACTCGATTTTTGTAAAAACACCGAAATTCCCATTCATTCCAATAAACTCACAAAAGATAAATTGCCAAATCACTATCCTAACTATTCTGTAATAAATACATCACTTCTCAAACATAAAAAAAACCGAAACTCCAGCGGAAACTTATAGGACCATGTTCCACGAAATTAAAGAGGAATGATTTCCACTGGCGGTTCAAAAAATGGCACCATTTCATCTTATAGTATAGTCTCGGACGATTCTCTTATTAAAGCATCATTGCTACCAGTATGCAGTTCAACTTGCGCCGCTGAAATTATAGCAATCAAGGAAGCTATAGAATACGCGCAGAATACAAGTGGTTAGTTTGCAATATTTACCGATTCACTAACCTCAATGGACGCAATCAGTAACCCCTCCAACAACGAGTATTACCCTCAGATGATTAGACAAAGACTTATCTTTAACAGCCCCAGAATAATACTTATCTGGATCCCAGGTCATGTACAAATACCGGGTAATGAACACGCAGATAAAGAAGCAAAAAATGCGTTCATATCACCTTTACTAACTACACCCAACTATAATTTCGCGGACATAAAAACCATATTAAAAATACTTTCTCAGAAAAACTATTCGAAATTTTGGACAATTCCTCAAATTGGTATAAAGAAGTAAATCCAAATAAAATGAGAATAACCAACATGTTTAAAGACCAAAACAAGAATTTTAATAGACGCGACCAAGTTGTATTGATTAGAGTATGATAACATACTATGATAACACACAGTCATTTGTTTGATAAGAACCAGAAAAATGTATGCAAATTTTGCAATAAATCAAATATTTCGATCAAACATTTAATTCTAATATGCGAAAAATTCAAAATTCAAAGAGAAAAAATTTTCAAAAATCTAGACATAACTAATATTTTACACGACGATACGACATTAGACAATTCAGTTCTATTATTGGAGTTGCTTAAAGAGTATAAACTTTATAACTTATTATAAATAAATAAATGAGTTTTACCATTTATGCTCAACTGTATGAGCTTATGACCATAGAAGTTATAGCTCCTTTCGTAGCACGTAAGCTTGCAATTAAGTTATTCGCCTTATGTCTATATAAATAAATAAATAAAATAGGAGCCAGCTAGGAGCTGCTAGTAGACTAGCTTCCTGGCCTCATCAGTTTCATTTAATAAATCTACATACAAAATTATTCGTATATCACAACAGCCCAATATCACTTAATTTGCGGTGAAGAACGTCATCGTGAACTTAAAATCATTCTGCCTTGCTTTTCTGGTTCTCGTTTTAATGTATTGCAGATCCTCAACCCATATTACGGCAATAACAAATTAATGTGGTGTATTTTATGGCAGCTTAATTTGTCTTACCAGTTTCAACTTTATTTTCCATTTAATAGTTGGTTATTGATATTTATTAATTTGTTTTAGTATCTTTTTTTTATTTTTTATTTTTTATTTTGTTTCGGTCGTTTTAATGTCTGTTTGAAAAAAGACTTTATTTAAACTTATCATAAAATGTGTGTGCCCCATATCTGTCATGTTAAGTCTGCAACGAACGTACTCGTATTTATGCAAGTAACCAAATAGTTTATGCTTGTGCGGATCAATGGCTGGCTGTATACTCGTACGAGTATTCTTTATGTTCTTAAATATCATGTGCCCGCAGTTTTTTTTTTTTTTTTTTTTAAGGAGATTCAGTATTAAAGTTTTGTATTTCTGAATTATGTTTGTGTGCATGCGAGTGTTTTCCTATCATCTTACTTGCAAATAAATTTAGGTCAGTTTGTTAACAACAGTACAAAAGAGTTAACAGCTCCTTCAGCACAGTAGACCACAAACCAGCACACTCGCACTGCAAAGTTATTCATACATTGAAGCCAATGTTGTGCGTCCCTGCACCTCTTGTATTTGCATTCTTAATTTTTACATTTCATAAACTCTTTTTGGCTCATTTGCAGCACACCTTCGCTGAAACTAGCTTACGAGAAGTACAAGCACATAATTGATGAGTACTTTGTTAATTTCCCGATGTATTTTCCAAAGTATTATACGTATTTAACAATTAGTGCGATTCCAACGCTAAATAAATATATTTTTTTCAACTAAGTTAACCTGCAAAGCTTTCGGCTTGTCCGCAGGAAAACAACCAGGGTCTAGGCAAGAATAGAAGTCGGGAAGTATGGAGGCACCCGTAGGCGATAATAATAAATGCGAGGTTTGCATAGAAAAATGCTAAAAATGTGTTTAGAAATTTATAATAATTTAATAAAAAAATTTGTTAAAAAAAAGTTTTTCTTTATGTGAATTTTGGGAAATTGCTGAGCAACAGCTAATGCCATTGCTCACTTAGGAAATTTCAATTTTTTTGAAATCAATTTTACAATTGAAAAAGTATGTATTTGGAATGTTGCCCAAATATTGCAATTTAATAAATATCTCGTACTAAAACTCGACATTTTTAATTACTTTCTCAAACCCTACTTCTTTGCTATTAAACTTCAGAAAAAGTCGCACATGGAAGAGCAATTTGTACAATCCAACAAAATATTTTTTATATACCATTATGGCTCTACATAAATACTTTTCTTTGCAGATTTTTTGCACATTTTTTTTAGTTACTTCTTGTGCGAAAAAGCTTGATTCCACTTTTTCCTTTATTAAATCTGGAACCAGTTGCGTTCTATACAAGAATGTAAAAAATTAAGTACCACAAATAGACTTTGCTGGGAATGAGATTATCGCCTCATTGAATCAAATCTAAATCCACATAAGAGATATTTTTTTCAAATGAAGCTATACTAATATATTTCTAAGTGTCACCTTTTCCTTCTAGGAGTCGCCCTTAAGGGAAAAGAATTTTAGGAAAAGACAAGTGGTGCAGTGTTGAAGCGGCATTGGTGGCAAAGCAGACGTTGTTAAGACCACTTTGTATCCAATGTAATATCATTTACGTATCTCAAAAATTTTTAAAAGTTAAGCAACTTTTATTATTTTCATTTAAAAGAAAATGTGTGTTGCAAACAAATGTCGTTGGAAATTTTACTGTTTCAACTGTAATGCACGCCAATAGTATTCTTGGGCAGAAATAAATACTCAAAGGCTTTACAAACCTCAACTGTAATCATTTTTACACACTACAAGCCGAAACTGTTTTTAGGCTCGGAATACGTAAAAAATTTTTACGCCAACTAATTTATCCATTTATTTACAGATCAAACTTTTTTTAATACTTTTTAAGGTCCTGGCGAGTTTAACAAAAAACTTAATTACAACAAAAAAAAAAACCAAAATAAAATCGTTGATAGATTGTTATTTACGCAACTTTAAGACAAAAGGAAGAAGAGATAATTGCATACCATTCCATTGTACTTCTAATTTTCCAAATTAAATCGGAACCTCAACATTTTTATGATCTTTTATAATTTTCATTGTGTCTCGTCTAACGAACACAGGCACACATGAACAACTTACCGCCACTAAGAACATAAAGGGAATGCCGAAGAATTCTTATTTAATCTTTCTGAAAATATGTGAATTGGGATGAGTCGTATAGAGCTGCAACTCAAGAGAAGCCAGTCTACATCAATCCTAAGTGGTGACGACATTTTCGAATTGGCCGTGTGCCATGAATTGGGATATTGAATCACTATTATCCAATGTCGGTCCAAAGAAATTTGACGCAAATCATTTTTCTCTGCCAGCCAGTAATACACATTTTGAAAGTGAGTAAGAAATTGGTAATGGCTGTATCAATTTTTTTTTTTATTATTAATTTTTTCGATTTTATATAAAATTCTTAAAGTTAAAAAAGTAAACTTTATACTGAAGAATAGAAACTATATTTTGTTATTTGCATGGAAAAATATTTTCAGGTTTTGTAAGCAAGCTTAGCTTAGCCCACATTTCGTGCAATTACATTATATTGTAGCACAACTATTATTAAATATTTCCTGCCATGAAGACGGAAAAAACGTTTGTAGAGAAAAAGGCAGCTCAGAAGAATAAATAAATAAAACAAAACTCCTACATAAGAAAACCGCATCAAATAACTTCCAATTAAAGTGACACAATGGCATAGAAGGGAATAAAATATGATTACTGGAGTACAAGTTTGACTGCAACTACATTTATATTGCATTACTTTGCACTTTTATCTGGCTTTTTCTATTGATTCATGCAACTTAAATGCTGTTGCGCATACTATTAATTCCACACACACATATGAACAATAATAATAATCGTAAAAATAAGAGAAACGCTGATGATAGCAAAATGGATCGTAAATAAGCAGTTCTTTTAAATAAATGTGCGTATTAAACTACTCGTACACATCTACGACTTGGCCCGTTGAATTGTATGACAAGTTCAGATTTACGCCGAGTTACTTGTTGTAATTGTCTGTCTTTAAATAAATTATGTATGTACAACAAATTAAAGAACGCCTGATGTGAGCTGAAATAAAATCCATAAATTTTTTTTCTCCGAACTTACAATCAATCCTAAGTCTTAAATATTTTTTTAAAATGTTTAATTAAATTCAAAGATTATGAAAATATATTAGAAAACATACATTAAAGAAATAAAAGTTCCAAAAAAAGTTATCTCTGGTCACTCTTATTAACAACACATTCTCTATTACAGATGCAAATAAAATAATCTATCTCGCACATTTTGCTACAATCGCTCCACATCAATTATAATGAAGGGCGACTAGTGAGTAAAACTCTATTTATTCTAATCCCTTTCTTTTTATTACTTGACTTTTAAAATTTATTATTAAAAAATTTCTTAAAAAATTGCGAAACTTGTATTTTTCCCCCAAATCCAATAGATATATCCTTAATACATACATCCTTAAGGTTTAAGAAAATTCAGCGAAAGCCTAATGGCAAGCAACATAAATTCTATTGAGGAATACGACTGTATGCGCGGAGTAGTGATAAAAATTTGCGACAATACAAAACTCTAATCGAAATGGATTGTACAAATTAATTTGTAATAAGATCAAGGACACTTGCGTAATACTGTGCAGTAATATACATATATACTCTTCTACTCTTCAGCAGCAATCTGATCTCTTTATTAATTTATTAACTATATGAGTTTAAAAGGCGATTTTCTTTTTAATTTAATTAAAATTGAACTCATTGCTTGCCAAAACTTTTTAATTTAATATATTATAGTCCCAGGGCCAGTTATATAACTATTTCATACAACAAGATAATTTTAGTACTTGCCAAGCGACCCACATAACTGACTTGTATGGCTGTCAAAATAACAGTTGCATTGCCTGCCTCATTTTGCGGTTTTATTATGGATTTCCAGTAAGAATAAATTATTATAAAGTATGGAATATCACACACTCACACTAGACAACTTGTAAATAAATACATTTTAAATCACTAAATTGCATGTATGTAAGCAGTCGCGTACTGTGTTTGTGTAAATTTACAGATACACATTTACAACAAAAACAAGAGAAAAATATTGGATTTTACGACTATATTTAAGTTTTTTATATGTTAACGCGTGACAAGTTCATTGACAATAACTGAAGTCATTTCTGCAACTTGAAGCATAATGAGTGGGAAAAATGGGAAAGAAGTATTTGACATTCAGTACTTAATTTTCATGCTCGAAAGAAAAATCCAGAAAGCAGTTCTGGAGTAAACAAAGGAATATTTAGAGATATTGTTCTTCTTTCAGGCTAAGGAAAGGAAAATAATTAATATTTGCTGCTTTTAAAAGTAAAAAAAGACAAAATAACGAGTGCGACAATATCAAGCCGTTACAGAGGCGATATGTTTGTAAAATAAAACAAAAGACTTAAGACACAAACATGTTCTTTTGTCATATTATTAGCATTTTGCAAACGATTTGTACTCTTAACCACTAGTGGTATGTGGGCTTAGTATCATAATGTTCCACTCAATTTTATTAACAAAGAACTCATTCTTTTTAACTGATTACAAATCAAAAACACTAATGAAATCTCCTGGCATCTGTTCAGATTTAGAGTAATAAAACTTCAGCATGAATTGTTAGTGAAAGAGCAAAAACAGCAGTATTTGTAAAGAAAAAGTTTCGATTTATTAAATCTTTAAAATATTTTTATTTTATTCATATATCTTTATGTATTCTTTAGATGTGATTACCATTTGCTCTTTCTTAAAAGTACTAATAAAACATAAGTAATATATATAAAAAATGATTTTTTTAAAACAATTTTAATAAAATATGTCTTCAACTAACAAGCATATTATTAAAACAAAATAATAAAAAATTGGGAAAAAAATTATTAAATTTTTTACACCACTATTTATTCATTTGCCAACAAAAAAAAATCCACTCTTAAGTTTCGTAACAGATTCTTGATAGCAATAGATCAAACTACGTTCGCGCTTAAATAGGAGTTTTTAAAAAAGCAGTTATGAAATTGAATTTTCGAAAGCGATTCATATAGATCTCTCTGTATGCAGCCCATAAGTTATAATCATCAGCAAGTACAGTGAATGCCGAATATAATCGATAATTCTTAATTCTTTTCTTTATTAATTTCCTTCTTGTTGTACAAGTTTTATTACAAAAACTTGTTTATGCCAGCATAAACCGCATAGAAAAAATATGGAATTGCATATTTCAGGTTTCTTTGCTTACACAATAAAAATAAACTTTTATAAAATGCAGCAGAAGAGTGTTAATTGCCATGCAATATAAACTCCTTGACTTCTACATATAAGTAATAGACTTCTTGTATTCGGTCAAGAATTACACATTTCATTTAGTTTTGAATCAACTCAAATAATTAATAAAAATAATTGTTATTTTATTTTGTGATGGGTGGCCAGAGGGTTAAAATACGGTTGCTTTTAACAGTAGTGGCCTTATTTTACATCTTAAATGCAGCTTAAAGTTGGCTTACACAACTAATTTGTTTTTCACATAATTTCATTAATTAAATTTAAATGAATGGGAGTGTATTCTCTTTTAATGAGGCGCCGGGTGATGGATACATTTTTTTGAAGTTTCTTTGGGTGTAAATGTTTGTACATGTTAAGCGTGTTATTTTGTGCTGCTTACAAAAACTTCTCTAAATGTTGTAATTTCTGAAAGCTTTTTGACTAACAAGATTTTTATACTGAATGAGCGGATGTAATTCCAATATTAATAAATTTAATTAATTTTTATTTTGTAATTCGAGTAAAAAATATTAAAAAATATTTTAATAAAAATATATATAGAAAATAAGTTAAAAAAATTTCTTATCGCTCAATGCCAAACTGTTATTCCTTTGCAATACATGAATTGACATGAATTGAAATACCGTAAGGCCTACTTTAATTGTTTGACTGAAATGAGCTTTCTATGGCCCGCTGAATGAAAAGACAACAGTTCTTCAATATATCTGAAAATAAATATACCCTGAAAAGTGAATAAATGAATAGAAAATAAATAAAGAGAACAGCCAGAATAAGAGAAAGAAGCAAAACTAAAATTTTTAAGAATCAAACAATCAAATGTGATGTCAAATGGCAATCAAATGAAATTAAAGAAGAAAATAATAATACTTATGCATACACATGCCTGCACAATGGAACGGCCCACCAAAGGTACTTACATTAACATAGTTCACATATACCATTAGAACTTTTTTTTACTTAAAAAGCTTACTCACCCTGCTGACACATTTGATAGGCACACATCACACATACAGATGAAACCGCTCACATAACAATCAAAGTGACATAATGGAAAAATATTGAATATCTAAAAAGATATTCAATCAAATAAAATTAAATTAAATTGAACGAATATGTTTATGAGACAGCGGCCAAAGATAATTAAATTTCTAAAAGCAACAACGAAAGAATGGAATGGAAAATCTAGAAAACTTTTTCTGTTTAGCGAACAGCTTTTTTAATTGTACTGCTCAATTTTGGTAATTGAAACACTTTGCTTTGCTCCTGGCAACCGAAGAATTATAAAACAAATACAATTTGTATTTGGTATTTGTAACTTTTATATGAGATATTTCGAATTTTAAAATTCAAGAAAAATAAAATAAGACCAAATGCTTCAGATGCTACAGGCTAACCATAAAGTACTTTAAAAAATTTCTCTGCTGGATTTGTTTGAATTGTTTATCAGAAAATGGCAATTTGAAATTTTCTTTTTTAAAAATTTTGATATTTTGATTGAGATCCGAGATCCCACAAATTTTTTTTAAGTAATTAAATATAGAAAATAAAATAAAATAGCTGCTTTAGGCCAGCTATGACTTAAACATTTAAACAGCTGATTTATAAATTCTGATGTTGGAAAGAAGGGTATAAATATTGTTGAACGGAAAATAGTACCACTTTTGCTTGTAGTATAGTACCCCCTTCTTGTTTATTATTTCTATTCTAACATTTCAAGGCTAGTATGCTATTGCTCTTTCGGAAAAGTAATCCAAATTTCAATAAAATCGGTTCAGATATATAGTCCTGTTAGACTTTAAAATGAAAATACCAGGCAAGAAAATTTTTATCGGAAGTATGTAAGCTATAGAAATAACAAATCCATTAAGCAGATCAAGCGATCATTGTCATCTTAAAAAGCATAAGCACAGTGGCACGACTCACTAAGCCAAAAACCACTACTCTGTTTGAAAAAGTTTTATCAAAATGGCCTTGCATTAGTTTACAGAAATGATTCAAAAAAATGTATTACTCAGCTGTTTGAAGTAACTCCTTCTCTCTGATCACAATATGCAAATAAATTTTTATATTGTATTATATGTAATATTTATTCCATTTGCAAGATCTTCTAAGATGATTAGACATAAACTACTATTTGAGGTCAAGAAGCACTGATGTCAGTGAGGTTATGTCAGAAGAACTTTGCCAAGTTTACCATAAAAGAAAACCGAATATTTGGGATTTTGTCATGCAGTTACTACCTCTTCATTATTAAACCAGATATTAAAAAAAGAAATTTAATTATTCTATTTTAAGTTTCTTTTTATTTATTTATTTAGAAAAACATTCTAAAAGCATGGAATACTTGCAATAATCATGTCTCTTCTCTTACCGCATAGAAAATTCATTTTAAAATACTCTTAAATCCATTAGGACTTCCTCAGCGAGTTTTTTCTGGAGCTTTAAGAACAGTGCAAGCAATCTCCTCCTTTTTTGAATTAGTACATAATCAATATTACTAAAATTCTTAACTGCATTGAAAAATTTAAAGTTTTTAATAAATTTGATCAATATTGTGAAAAATTTTGCAATTTTTATTTTAGGAAAATTAAACAAGAAATAAGAAATCGTTGCCATGTTTCGTGAACAAACACATGCAAGTATTGTATATGTGAAAAAAAAAATTATTTATTTGAAACATCCTTAAAACATATAAAATGTAAAATGAAGTCTCTGAACTATTCATTCATTTACAATGCACAGTTGGTGGGTGCTGTTAAATAATTTAAAATATAAATAATAATAATAATAATTTAAATTTAATTTAAATAATTATAAAGTCTTCCACATCAAAATTTTATTACACCAGCAATACCTTTTCAGTTTATTGGCGCCCATGAAAAAGAAACCTCTTTAATTTGGCCACACCCCCAATGGTGGCCGTGTAGTCATGTAGATATCTTGTAATACAAAAATAATGTCTTACCATGCAAACGAGTGTGTTTTCTATTAGACATATCGTGTTCTGTAGCTTGTTATATTGAAGATCAAGTACAATTGCACGCTACTCACAATTTCCCTCCTTAAAACTCGACTATATTTTGCTACCTAATAAATTTTAATTGATTTTAACTGTACTGTAAAGAATTTGTAAAACTTTTGATAAATCTAATAAAACTTTATAAATATCAGCTTTTTAATTTGAATGTATTTTTATCTACAGATAATTTAGAATAATTTTTGATTAGATTAATTTCAAGGAAGTTAATAACCAATTAATTATTCTGCTTTTTCATTCCACCTGTAATTGTTGGCTCCAAGCGGTGAGGGGCTCGAACGGAATCCGTTAAAAATTTTTAAAGCAATTCGGATCTTCAAGTAATTAATGTGGTGTTTCCACAATCCAAGCAATTGAAATCTCTTAAAAAACTTAGTACAGCATATTAAGTTTTATTAAGTTCTTGGAAGGCTACATACTATTAACTCGTACAAAAAATATTTTTATATTTATAAATTTTTTTTAAATTCTCATAACAATTTTTATAAAAGAAAAATTAGTGTTAATTTAATTAGGTCCATATAATTTGTAAACCTGGCCCACCCACATTTTCTGTTCAAAATCAAAAAAAAAAAAATACAAAACCATTAAAAATAAACCTTCTTTAAGTGCACTTTTATAGTACGCATTTGAAAAGCTCTTTTTCGGTTTACAATTAAAAAAAAAAAGTGGAAATAATTTTGAAAACCAACAAACACTTCTTATGACAAACAAAAATATTGTTTGCATACAAAAATAACAATAAAAACAATCTAGATGCGTGCAAGCTTACGATGAACCAGCAAGATGTGGGACTTGATCGGCAGTAGCTGCAACTAGCAACAGTAAGAACTTGATAATAGTAAAAAAAAGCCTTACAATCACAAGTACTTTGAAAAACAATGACCGAGAAACAATTTAAAATAAATTTTTTATGTCATAGTTTTTCTGAATAAATGCACAGAAAAATCAGACAGTAACAAAAGAACATCATTTTAACATTTATTAACATGGAAACCTACTCACTTATTCACTACTGCTCACAAGTAAGTAGCCAATGCACTATGGGATATGTTTGACCATTTTTGTAACGACATTAATTATGTTAATACGCTAATACGCTCTGGATTTTGATAGAATATATAAGAAAATCTTTTTTCTTTGCTGACTGCATACGAGAATAAAAAATAACACTCAGGGAACATATAGAAACTATAGTTTGGTAGAAGGGAATAAAAGCAAAAATATAGAACCCAGACGTATGAGAAAATACCTCTATATTTTTTTAATTTCCTCACAATATCCTTATAATATTTGGACAAAATGGAGTACTATTAATTATGCTTGTATAACAAAAGATCAGATTACCAAATAATAATATCCACTTGTAAAAACACAAAAAAAATTAGTTGGTATTTCGAACTGATCAAGCTAACAGTGCTACATTCGACTGCGCCGAATCTTGTATACCCTTCTCCAAGCTTTACTTCTCAATGACACTGCACTGAAATAAACTTTAATTTAATAATATATTTTCCTGTACTGAGAAATATTAAAAATTTTAAAAGTAAAAATAAAAAATTGGACGCTTTTGTCTTCTTACTTATATTATTAAAACTAGACAGCCGAGTTTCACTGCCAGTTTCATTGATAATCATGGCTTACTTAAAATTGTTTGGCTATATTTATTTTATTTATTACCAAATTTGGGTAATTTTGAGAAAGTTCTCAGCGGATAGGTTTTTAAATTTTGGATTTTGAGCAAAGTTTAAGCTTAATTTAGACCGCAACTAAAATATGGAGGACAGACGGACATCCAGCGAGACAGACAGACAAAGCGCTATCAAATGTCCTTCTTGGATAATCTAGTATATACATATACACCTTATAGGTTCGAACACTGATATTATAAAAATCAACAACCCCCCCCCCCCCCCAATAACAAACCTCTGTATACCCCTCGATCCTTTTTGATTGAGAGGGGAATAATAAAAGACAATTTTTTACCAAAATAAATAATGAATAGATAGTAAATCTCATTTCTTTCAGCAGACTCGACTATTTCAGAAAATCATTCACTCAAATTTTTTTTGGGCATGCGTGTACACTTGAGCTTGCCTTGTATTCAAAATATCTCGGATATCCCTTTCTGCTGGGGATTACTTCTCTCAGTTGGAATATAAATGCCACCCTTTTTTACCAATTCCGAAACAAAAAATATGAATGAAAGTAGTTAAGTCATGCATTTCATAGTTTACCCACTGTGCAACAAATCAATTGAAACACTACAAGTACTGTGCACTGCAATACAATGAGGGTCCGTTCAGATTTACACATTTCTCTTGGCTGGGAACTTAATGTACGTACTGGCTTAAATTTTGCTGCACAAACATCAAATGATGATGGTTAAATAAAAAGCAAAAGAACAATGAAAGACAGCGAAAAATTTAATTTAAAAAAAAAAGGTTAAACGCTTTGCCTGAACACGTTACAACAATTGTGGGCCAAGTGAAGTTAGGAAGAAGTAACAGAAATCTCACAACTAAGAGAATGCAACGGAGGAGCTGACTGTTGCAGGTTAGAAGCCAAACTCCAAAATTTATTTAACAAATTTTTATGAAGTTTTCATATCTGCTTCTAAGCCACACAAACACACACACACACAGACACACACAATAAAAGCAACAATGGCCCAAATAAAATAAATAATAAAAGAGAATGAAACAAACATAATAAAGGAATACTAGAGTCTGTCCGTAAAACGGGCGGGCAAATGCATTGTAAATGATGTGAAATATGAGCAGCCATAAAGAATAATTATTTCTTTATAAAATACAGACTGAAATGCCAAAGAAAACATTAAACAGTTTTAATGAAAGTGTTAAAAAATGAGATGCTGCTTCACTAAACCAAAAAAAAAAAAAAAATTAAATAAAATAAAATAAAAATTATGGGAGAAAAGGTTCCTTCCTTCGTATGAGCAAAAGCTCTGGCGTGTGTATTTCCGAAATCTTTAATTACATATTAAAGAGAGTGCTGATGCTTTAGCTTTTTCTATTTCTTTTTTTTTTTACTGTATGGTAATGCATTATTTTCTAATTATATTGCATTGTTTGTTGTTTCTTTTTGTGTTTCTTTAATTAATTGTGAGTAATTTTAATGCGAGCCAAAGCTTTTCAAAATCTACTAATTGATAAACATAAATTATTTCAAAATGTTTTTTTTCTTTCTTGGGAAATGCGATATTTGTTTTTCGTTTAACAGTTATTAATTCATATACATATTTTGTTTATTAATAAAAGAATGGCGTAAAAATAAATCCATTATATTTTTACATTCATTTGTAAATTATCTAAAACAGGTGCAAAATTATAAAAATAAATTGTTTCCATTCATGAAAAATCAAATTTTTTAATATTTTTATTATAAACTAGTATAGGTTATGCAGAGCTGTAAAAGAATGGATTTCTGAATTTTTATTTTAAAGAATTTAAATTAAATTTTTTTTTTAAAGAATTTAAATTTTAAAGAATTTAATTATTTATAATGTAAATAAAAAGTTGGTTGCTATTTAAATTAATTAATTTATTCATTTCGGAAATATTTAATTCAACATCTTAGAAAATTGTTAAATAATTTTATTAAACATGAGAAGCTGCATCACCTTATTTATGGTCTTAGAAAAAAAAAATTATGTGAACTCGGAACTTCGCGATGTTCGATTGCATTTTAGTTTTCATTTTTGTGTAGAATCAAATTTCTTATCTGCGAAATATTTAAATATTAAATATTCTAATAATCATGCCGAGTATTTGGTACTGTTGCTGTTTGGTTTTTTTGTGTTTGATGCCGTCACAGAATGGTGCTCCTCTGAATGGAGCCTAAAATATTATTATATATGAAGAAGAGGCAGTTGTGCTCATTAAACCATTAATTTAAACCGCAATTAAGGAATCTTAGATTCTACAAGAGCCCCTCCTGTTAAACATGAAAAGCTTACTGAGCCATTTCACAACAGATTGTACGAGGCCAATATATATCGCTATCTTAATATAGAAGGGCTCTAGCTCATATTTTTCCTACTTCAAAGTTGGGCACAAATACTTGGAATTAGAATTTTTTTTTTATATTTTTTAACAAAAATAATTTTTAAAGTTGTTTTTAAGCAGGGCGATTCAGTGATCCTTTTAACGCTTGTGAAGCAGTTTAAAGGAAAATGTCACTTAAACAGGATCTTCAGGATTGCTCAGTGCAATGTGGCTCTTTTTTAAAACAGACACAAAAACTAATTAATAATTTATGTAAACCTAATATTTTACTTCTAATATCCAATATTTTTAAAATTTTTCCATTTATTTTGTTATCGTATTCAAAGTATTACACAGATACAGGATTACATTCCATTACAGACTGTCATAAATAGATTAATGTATTTATAAGAAAGTCATTATTGACACCATAATACGACTAAATGGATATGCGACACCGTTGCAGCTGAGACCAACTTACATTTATATGATCAACTATGAACTGAACTAGTGCTGCCAGTAAAATAGAAAAAAAAAATTAAGATTATGGGTATATTTTAAACAAATAATTTAATTTTCTCAAATGCAAAGTTTTAGAAAAAGACCTCATTGAAATGTTCAATTTTGTTAAGTTTTATACAAAGTCATAGAAAGCATGTGCTGGAATAATTATCCTAAAAATGAAGGCAAACACTTCTACATGAAGTCTACTCTTCGCTCGTAGAAAACATCAGGTTTCCGCAACAGGTTCTTTCATTAGCAGCGATTAAGAACGGAAACACATAATTGAAGTACATTCACAAAAAAATAACCATATTTATTGAGCATTTATTGAGCATAACTGAAATTTTTCAATATTCGCAGTATTTTGGTAAATTTTTTACTATCGCTAAAAAACCCATTACTCTAAAGCTTATAGAACCTCATCCAATAGCTTCTCTCAGCCAATATTCCTGTATTTCTGAATTCAAATTCTTAATATTGAAGGCTAATGGCAAGAACAGTAATAAGTGAGAGAAATGGGGACAAGTGTTTGAAAGTTATTAGATGTTTTACTCGGAAATTTGGTTCTATTTCTTATCCAGTTTTTTATTCATAGTAAAGTTTTTTTTTTATGAAATTAAATTCACTTCTTCTTAAAAAAATTTACAATTTTATGAACTTGCAACCCATAAAACAACTTATTTGAAAATGTCAATAACAACACATTTTCTTTCAAGATTAAAAATGGTTTATCTTTTTCAATTTATGTTAATTAAAGTCTCACAAAAGCACCAACGTAATACACAGTAGCTTTTCGATAATATCAACATATTTTGTAGGAATAACTTTAAGAAAAAGCAATTCTTATTTCTAGCATGGGAAACCAGGAGAACGTTTATTTCTGAGAATCAAGGCAGCCATTGCTAGGCATGTCGAATACGCGATTATTAGAAATCGTAAAAGATGATGCTGTAGGCTCTATCTGGAAGAATCTCAAATGGCAGAATATGCATCTGCAGTAGACGGGGAATCAGTAGCTGATACTCGCATGAGGCAATTCGATATTAATGAAATCAAGATATTGCTGGTATGTCTGCATAGGGAGATCTAGTTCTTATATGAATAACGTCCTTTAGTTGTGTACACTCTTCCTTAATTGGTGAATGCAGCAGAGTTTGAGAAATTAACACTTCCAGCAATCTCTTACATTTCCGGCTATTGAGAGTGGTCTGTAGCTTATGAAAAATATAAAACTACCGGTATACTAAATTTGCCAAAAACAAAATATTTTAATAGCACACATAACGCTCATATGCACACATAAGCTTAAATTAAACTTGATCAGGAAAATGAAATCACACCAAAAAGCATCTATACAAATAAGCACGTATGCAGGCACACATAGAAAATGAACATACTGTAAATCCCATTAAGGCGTCTATGGATTAAACTGCACAATCATCCATTAAATGTATTTAGCAACAAAACCAACAAAAACTGTATTTATTGACTTTTTTATTTCTTACTTTTCTTCACTTGGCTTAACTCCACACTTGCCAGTGTCTAAAACAAGCAATCCAGTGGGCTGGCTAGGCTAACGAGCGATCAAGTCAGTCGGCTTGCTAACTGGCCAGCCAGCGCACAAACACACTGCACTTACAGTCCGACCAAAGTTCTTTTAAAAGAAAGAAACCTGACTTTGCAAGAAGCTGCCTAAAATAATATTTTCAAAGTTAACTACATTGGATGACTTTAATGGTTACGCATTTAAAAATGAAATAAAAATACATAAAAATACTTATTGCCCTACTGCCCCGCTGACTTTTAACAATAGACCGATTTGAGAAATTATTAATGATCATCACCTAATTCCACTTACACCATTAAGGCCTTTTCTCTCTACCCTTCTTCAGTCTTCACAGAATAAATAGTTAGAAGTAAAACGTTTCATATCAAAACTTATCACACAACCCACTTCAATATACAGTATGTTCACGGCTTATCACTGTGAACCAGTATAGTGCGGGGTAATAAAATGTTACTACTCTGCATTTAAAAAACTATTTTGCAAAATATTGTCTGCTTAAAATTTGGTATTTTTCAATTCATTACTAGGACTGATGGAAAGATATAATATACCAAAACCTTACTTACATATATAGTAAATAAAACTGCTACGTTCTTTCTTATATATATTATACCTTCTCCCAGCTTTCTGTTCCTTCCCTTTTTATAGCTATTTTTGCACACTACAATTACAGTGTATTAAAGTAAATTTGAATGTTGCAATATGTTTCTGATTACTAAGAAATATTAAGAATTTTAATATTAAAAATAAATAAATAAAATGCTCTTATCGTCCTATTTATATTTTTTCATTCTGATTATTTTGGAGAAAATTCCGAGCCGGTGGGTTTTAAAATTTTTATATTAATTTAAATTTAAGCTAAGTTTATACCGCAACAAAAATAATAGAGGACAAATAGACAGACAGCTGGAGAGACGGACAAAGCTTATTATTTTTTTTTTTAAGCAACTCTAGCTGCAAAGTTTTTGGCTTGTACCCAGGAAAACAGCAGGAATCGAACCTGCGACCTCAGGTTTATTAGGCTGAGCATTATTCACTCCTACGGAGGCACTCAAATCAACTGCCCTTTTACATGGATCCAATATATACAGGGTGGGCCAAAAGTCACAATGGGGTTTAAAAATTTAATAACTTTTTTGTTTATTTTTTTTTTTATTTTTTTTTTAAGATTATGAAATATACAAAATGGAAATTTTTTTACGCTAAGTATGGAAAATAATGTCACTTAAATGACCGCCGTTATTAGCTTCGCAATGATGGGCTCTTTTGAGAGCATTTTCCATGACATCTTTCAACATTTGTGGCTGTAGTCCTCGAATTTCTGCAACAATGTTGGCCTTGAGTTCAAGGATTGTCTCGGGCTTGTTGACATATACTCGCTCCTTCAAATAACCCCAAAGAAAATAGTCGCATGCTGACAAATCTGGCGAACGCGCTGGCCAATTAATTTCTGAATTTCTTGAAATTATTAATGGCGACATTGTGACTTTTGGCCCACCCTGTACATACATATTTCATGGGGTCGCAAATAAAGGATATATACATATATCCTCTCATTCTTTTTGATGGAGAGGTCAAAGTTATGTTATGGTTTTTAATGTGTGTGCAATCAGTTTGCCACGCTGCAAATCCACCACACAATAGGAAACGGTTATTGTCACATTTTCGTAAATACCACTTCCACACATGTTTTTTATATGGTCCCCCCCTTTTTTGAAAAACTACTCCTACTACTACTTTCAAAGGTGCACAGCTCAGAAAATTAATAATGATCATTGAACGGCTTTTTAGTAACGATTTTTCAATATGAAGTCAAGCTTAAATAATTGTTTTTAAAAGATATTCTCCTTAACTTGGGGAGCGCTTGACTGAGCGCATTATTATAGCATAAGTAGTAGACATAGAAGTCTGTCCAGGCGAATATACTTGGCTTACTTTTGCTTTTGCTTATAACCTACGTAAAGAAATGCTGATCGTAATGATTGTAGCAACGATAATGAAAAGGAAAAATTTACCGGCAAAAAAAAAAATGTAAATTCGACCGCACATTTTTAGTGTCTACAGCATTACAGAGCATTTGGTTGTGGTAGTCGGGCAGACAATCAGTAAAAGAAAAGCAAAACAAAATAAGTGAAACTAAAAAATAAAAACAGAAACGAGCAATAACGAGCAAGACTAAACAGTCGCAGTAAGTCATTTTGATCAGTAACCTGAAAATAAATAAAAGTTCGCTGACGCAAAGAGTTCCCCTAATAAAAATAAATAGAACTAAAATTTCAAGAATTTCATGTTCTGTGGATCACGAGAACTGATTTGTACGTTGCTACTCACGTATTTCGGAATTCCTCATTGAGTTATTGCGTTAGCAGTTGCATGATCGCGCATTGCCGGCATTGTGGTTTTCGCACTATGTGGGTATGTAGTCATCTATCAAATACCAAAAATTTCGTCGTGAAGGAGGGTCTTTCAAAACATTTTATACCCAAAATTGTATGGAATAATCAAAATGTATTGAGTTTCTAATAGAAAATTTTGCAAGCAGTTTTAAGGAATTCAAGCGACAATTGTGATGTGTTTTTGCCAGTCACAGCGATAGCAACAAGTCATAGGAAATAATGTAAACTTTTTCTTATCGTATTTTTATCTTCTAATTTACAAGCATTTAAATGTGAGTCTTTTGAAGTATTCCCTTCTCATTGCTGCAGGTGGGCGGGAAATGGAAAAAAATATCTATTTCGCTGGCAACATTGGAGAAGTGTAAGTATCACCCATTTGCATATAAACTTTGCTACCGACGCCGTCATAGCACTGACTGAACTTGTAATTGTGGCATTAGTTTTTTAGTGTTTAGTTTAGCTGGAGTACTGAGGTTGTTAATTAAAAATAACGAAAGTTGTCGGTTCGATCCCCAAACTTCTCTCATGATTTTTTTAAAACTGACTTTATACCTCTTCTGTTAGCTGTTATTAAAATAACAGCTGCGAATTTAAAACAATTCGTGCCTTCTTTGTCTAACTGCTTCTTCAACATCTGACTTCTCTACTGTTATCCTTTTCCCTTAATTCCGCCTTAATGCATGGCAACAAAATATGTAGCAACGTGATATCGGCAGATTAATCAATTGAACATATAAAGAGAAAAAATAATAAATAATAAAAAAATATATTATAAAATAATAAACCATTTTGAAGTTTACGTTTGCTCGGAAATGGCCTTATATCTGTCAAAACTGGCAAAAGCTTTTTATAAAGTGCAGTTTAAAATTGAGCGCGACTTTTTTTTAATATTACTTGTAGGACGCAATTTAAAATTGCGTTCACATACCGTTACTTCTTTGCTTGCCTGCTTGATGTCTGTTTGGAAAATGCTTTACGCTGTTATGGCCTGAGCAAATCAGTTTACGAGTACATATCGTAACAATCATAAGTCAGTCGATATCTGTTTGGTTGTATTTACTTCTGCTGTTGGTTTATTTCACTAAAAATTTGTTTTATTTCTTCATTTTCCACCATTATTTTACATCCACCACACTTGGCTGATTTTTGGAGGAATGAAGATACCAGCAAACAAGAAAAAAAAACTCTTCTTTTTCTGGCTTGCGGTTATGTTTACTTTAATTTAGTTTTTATTTTTGAAATTTACAAGACCCACTTGAGCCAGGAACACTTTTCGAAAAGGCACCAAAAATTACAACTAAGAAAAAAAAAACAAATTAAAGTTCATTCTGCGATTTCAGCAAATTTATAAAAATGTTATTATTTATGAAGGCTTTTTATTGTGGCCTGTTTATTGCATTCGCATACAAACAGCTATACGAAATTGCTTTCGATTAAAGTTTAGTTTTGCCAAAAATAACAATTCTATATTCATTAATTTTAATATGGTTTAAAATGAAGCAACAGAATTACGTTGTTATTTTCATTTTGCATCGTAAATCAAAAGACTGAGGAAACAAACTTACAAATAATGCAAGCGTGGCATATACTTGTGCATAAATGAAAGTATACTCATATTCTTTTATTTGTAGTTTTAGCTGATCAGCTGGACTCGAGTACGAAAGAAGGGGTGGGCATGATAGGAAGTGGAAATAAATTACGCTTGTTGTCATTTCTAATGTCCAATTAGAATTAATTGATTAATTAGGTAATAATAATTACAACTCATAATTAATAAAGAATAATAAACTAATAATTAATTAATTAGTAAGAATTTGTATATTAAATATATTTTTATATATTAAAAAGCTGCAAATCTTTAAAGAGAGTTAATGTTTAAAAACAAGGAAAGGAGCATAAAAAACCAAGCCCGAGAGGATCAAAGTTTATGCAACATGAACACACCGTACATTTTTAAAGTAGTTTTCGTGAGCAACTTTTAAAAATGTATAACTTTGCTTACAGGCCGTCTCTACTGGGATTT
Source organism: Ormia ochracea (assembly GCA_963402855.1). Taxonomy (NCBI): domain Eukaryota; kingdom Metazoa; phylum Arthropoda; class Insecta; order Diptera; family Tachinidae; genus Ormia; species Ormia ochracea. The sequence continues at coordinate 21,974,312 of OY727105.1, forward strand.
TATACGTAATGTATAACAATCAATAAAAAAATAACCCAACAGGACTTACTTTGATATCAAAGGGGTCGTAACACTGCACCGCATAGTTATCGCAAAGTTCACTGAGGTATACATAATGACACTTGAAAAAATCGGAAGTACTCAAGTACTTCACGAATAAAGACCGTAATTCAAATTGTGACTCAAATTACTTTCCATTTGTAGATCACATCTGAATGGATCATCCACATGGCTATAGAAAGACTTTCTTTTCTGAGTGATGATGAAACAGTTTTTTGACACCAACTTTGCTTCAATGGAATTTCTGCGTGGTATATGCCACATTGACATCGCGGTAGTAAACCTTTTCTACTTTTCTCAAATCGCAGAGTTTTGCATTCACTGCAATCCATTTGTAATCTTCTTCTGAAAATGTTTCCAAGCGATTCTATTTCTTGTAATTTTTGTGATCACTTGCCTTGTTTTTCAATTAATTTTGTTGGATATTGTAGCGGCATATTTAATTTTTTAAATTGCATTGCTTGCTTCTCCTGGTCGTTTTATATATAAAAAATAGACACAGTAGTGTCTATAATTTCTTTATTACAGAAGAAAATATCACAGAACAGAAAGTCCTTTACGAGAAATAATATGTTTTATTTAAAGTGTATTCGATATTCACATTTGTTATATTAAGGCAGGAAAAGAATAATAGTCCTTTCAAGGTTATTTCCAAATTTTCATTGTAGTTAACCAACTGCATTTATTTCTTTCTATATTTTAGAATTTTAGTTCCGACCACATTGGGATTGAATGTTCTAAATTTAACCGAAGAGAAGAAATTTGTTTATATATCAAAATCTGAGATTCCACAATAATTCATGACTCAAAGAGGTTAAATATTTTTCTTGATTTTTTAATTTAAAAACAAAATTTAAAACAGTCTATCAACTTGATCGTTTTCTCTTTTTATTTATTGAAATTTTGTTAAAAGTTTTGAAAATTTTTTTGTTTTTAATTTAAAACGAAATAAAATAATACAAAATGCTGAATTAATATTTTCCATTGACAGCTAAATTTTTTTCATTAAAGTTTACAAAAGAACGCATTCAATTCTTCTCAAAACAACCAACGTGGGTCGAGGTCTTCTTCCATAATTAGTTGTTTGCCTAAAGTAAGCTTTGAATATTTTCAAAATATATTTAAAGTATAAGAAAAATTAAATAAACTTTAATGATAAGGCTGCCAGTAGAGGTGTTCGCAGTAGGACAACAAGCATAATAATAATAATTTTAATGAAATTTTATTGAGGATGAGAAACTAAGAGAAGACGTTATTTTGTTGAAAACCATTAAAAATATTATAAAAAAAAAATTATTAATTAAAGTTAAGCTGATACTAAATTTTTAGAATTTAATTCTTCATACTCAAGCAAAAATCAGAAGAGAAATTAATAAACAGTAAGCAGGCAATTAGTAACATACATACTTAGAAAACATTAAAATTGCGCAGCGGAGCTTTTAGTTCCTTATTGATATCTTTACTTATTTTATAGCCGGCAACAATGTATTTAATGCTAAAGAATAATATAATTTTATTAGTTTGATTTTTTATACATGAGTTAAATAAATAAACATTTAAAGATTTGCATGCAAAAAATTGCAAATGGATGTAGATGTAGATAACCTTTCATTTTCGAAGGAATATCGCTATAAACTAATAATGTACAGTGGAGTTGGAGGAGTAAAATATGTATTCCCCTCATTTAAACCAAACCAATTGATATATTTTTTGTATTGTAAAACCCTGTTAAATACTTCATTTTGCACCTTTTTTAAAAAATCTTACTTTAATGGAATAACATGGGAGTTCTTCCAGCACTTTTACAGATCGTACGAAATCGAAGCATATAGTCCGAACTATATTATCAACGAGAAATAAATTATTTTGTATTTTACAAAACATTTCTTCTTAAATTGTCCTATTTACAAATAAATAAAGCTGAACAAACACTGAAATTAAGTTGGACTTCAGAAACATGCAATCTAATTGCTTATGTGCCCATTTTAAATATTCTGTTCAAATTTAAAAAAAGGATGCAGAAAATCCTTCACCATTAGAATGTAACTGCCTTACAAACAACTACAAAACTCTTTGAAGGTTCTGAATCATATCTTGTATTTTTTGTAATATACAACAAAATTCTCAAGTAATTTTTCGAATGAAATACAGAATTGTAAAGTTAAGCGTCTGTGGCATCTTCAGTTTTAGCATCAAAAGTTTATAACTACAAAATTAGCAAAAAAAAAAAACTGGCAAGGAAATAATTTTTTCCTCGCTCTTGAAATTGTTGTGAGCAAATATATAACTTTCTAGGCGTCTTGACTTTTAGGAATATTTTTTATTGCCTCTTATCAGGACACACATTTCTTTACTACTCTAAAGATGTTGTAAAAGGGTTCAGTAGTCCTGGCAAACCTTACCATCTAATGGGAGCAGAATAACCCACAACTGGAAGAAGTTTTTTCAAGTAGTACACATAAAGTACACTGTTCGAATGTCAAATGTAAATTCTAACGATGACCACACTAAAAGCATCAAGATTTTTCTATATAAAAATTTCGCCACATCATGCTAATCCATTATACGTTTCATGTACTGGAATTAATGAAATAACATGGCACAGACCTCAAACAAAAGTATCCTCAAGTGCAAATTTGCTTTTTTTATTAATTAGCTAACAAAGTTTAATATTTAAAATAAATATAAAAGTTATAAACTTTGATCCCACTATGCATAAGTATGTGAAAAAATTTAGGCGAAAGAACTAATAAAAATAAATAGATTTAATAAAATCAACAACTGCAACAAAATATGCTCATATTTATGCATGCATTTATTTATATATACATAATATGTATGTAGTTATGAATACACATGTGTATTCATATATGCAGATATTAGTATATGTGAGTATAGGTAAGTATATAAATTTTACAATAAATGCAAAAAGAAGATTTAATAACAATAACAACAACAAAAACAGCGAACTCGGAGCAAGTAGTAGCAATAACAATGCAATTAATTACTGAATGTATTTTTTAGAAAAAAAAAGTTTGAATTAAAATTCTTTTTAAAAATATTTTATTGTTGTGGCTTTAAATAAAATAAACAAAAGCTTATGCATACGTATATATGTACATACATACACACATACACATTTATATTTATTTCTCATATAGTGAATATGCATCGCGTGATTAAAGTGCATACAACACAGCCTTACCCACTTGCAACAACAAACAACGCCTCAAAACAAAAGGCACAACAACAAGTGCAGTCAGTCAGTCATACAAGAAAAGAAGAAGTAAAAAGTAACAAAACCAAAAGCTTTATTTTATTAAATATTAATAAAAAAAAAAAAAGTATAAATTCAAACACCAACCCCAATAAATTGTTGTCTATTGCCGACTTATTGAAATTTCAAAAATTTATTCATCACATTTCTTTCTTTTTCTCTTATTTTCTTTTATTTTTATTTTACTTATTTTTTGTTTCAATACAACACCAGAAACCATCATTGATCATGATTAATGTCATGCAACATTGTCTCAAAACTATAATTATTGTATTATAATTTTAGTAACAGCAAATGTTGCGGCAACATGGCTACAACGGTAAATTATTGTTTACAAGGCGAAATAACAGGAAAAAATGTTTTTTAGGTCAAGTTGCTAAGAAAAATATACAAATAAACATTTTTTTAATTTATTCACGCACACATCCAAGCGCGCACTCGCTCTCTGGCTAAAAAAAAAAACAGCTAAAACAATTTAAAAAAAAGAGTTAAAACCAGAGCTGCCGCAATCGTTTTCTCACACAACTGTAAGGAAAGAAAATTTGTTGGAATAAATTAATGCAAAATTGTTGTCTTTTTAGATATTTTATTTGATTTGTGGTATTTTTGAAAGAAAACATTCTGATTAATTATGGGAGTGGATGGATCTAAATTATTTGCTGGTAAAATTAATGTATTGTAATAAAACCCTTTTTCACTTTAATCTCTAAATCTGCGAGATCTTTAGCACAAGACGTAATTAGCTTTGCCCTTTTTTAACTTCCCCCCTTTCAAATATTTGCAGTCGTACATAATCTAAATAATTCGATCCAGATTAAAAAAATCGTTAGTTAGAAAAGAACGATCCGATAGTTTGGAGTACTATCTCAAGTACAAAATTATAACTGCATTCAAATATTGTCGCAAGTTGTTTTGTCAACTCTCTCCGGGTTATAACATTTGCTTTTTAGTTATTTCCGCCAATGGCCATTTTATTTTTATTGTAAAAATTGTTGGCAAGTCTGCTTTTACTAAGTGAGTGATGAATATGTTTGTCAGTGTATGCTTAAAATTTGTGAGTTTTAAGAAGACCAACATGTTGTTGGTGTTATTATCAGGTGTGGAAAGTGAGATATGATATTGTACTTAAATTCTAGATGAATGAAATTTTTAAAGGCATGGGAATATAGTAGTAGAATATAATAGTTTTATAAAGAATATTTCAAAATTAGGTTCCAAAATTAAAAATGTAAATATTTTGAGATTTTAATAATCTCAGTAAGCGATATAGAATTTGATAGTTCAATTTTAAAGGTAGATGTATGTGATTTTCTTATTTATCCCATAGAAACAATAGAAATAATAAAGACAACATCAGGAACCTTAAATGCTGACAAGAATAGAACTTGTGCAGATACCCGAGTGTGCTAGATGTACAAAGTTTACACCAAACCACTCTAATCAAAGAATACTTTGAGGATAATGGATACCGAAATGCCATAAAGCATTGCACCAGACTACAATCTTCAGAGCGATTCGTATTGGAGAAATAGGTCAATAACTGTGGAATTAACATCCTGTCAGTTCTACTACCAAATGTTTTGAATAAAATAGCAAATTACAAATTAAAAAAAAAAAATTAACTATTTTCAACTATATTTACATTTTTGTATATATATATATATATATATATTTTCAAATCCTACGGCGCACAGTTATATCCACTAGCCTCTGTTATAACACCACAATCGTATTTGATAAATCGTGTAAGTGCAATTATCAATATTAACTACCACGCTTTGAATGTCACATTACCATCCCTGGCAGTTTAAATATGTATGTATTCTGTTGGTACGTACGTGTTTCAGACAATATTTATATTATTCATGCTGTATTAAAAAATATACAATTTTTATTTGTTGTACGATCTTTGGTTTTTTCTTTCTTTTTTTAATTAATTATTTTAACATGTTTGCTGTGCTGAATTGTCTTGCAAATTATTACTTTATGGAAAATATAAAAATTTATAGAAAATTATTCAATTGCATAGTAATTTTTTTTAATGAATAATTTAAGAAAATAAGAGACGATGGCTAATGCTTGTGTGTTAAGATATGGGAATAAAAAATATTAACTAGTTGAGGAAAGAAAGAAATGTATCAGTACCGGTTTAGTTAAAGAAATTGAGTATGTATGCATGTAAGTAAGAACGATGATGAAAATTCCTTCTTTATTGAGTCTTAATATTGCATAAAAATGCCATAATCTTTTATATCTTGGATGCTATGGGACAGCTTACTTAGACAAAATCTAGAGTTGTGTCCAATGAACGTTTGTATCATGTAAAGAAAATTTATTATTTGTGAAAAGTTTGAAGCAAGCACATTTTATTAAATATTTAATAAATTTGGTGAACTACTTTGGAAATAAGTTTAATTGATCTAAATTAAAAAAAAAATTACACATGAAGCAATTATTTAATACCTTAAATACTTAAAATAATTATTTTTTTTTGCAAATAGTTTTTCTGTATACCATACCGTATAAACTATTTCATTAAATATTTCATTTAAATAAATGTTAGAAATGAGTTGAGACTTTCTGGCTTGAGTTATTATGACGGTTTATAGGAATAGACCAAATTTTGATATAAATACCTTAAAAACATTATTAAATTTTTATATATGTATGTACATATATAATATATACTAGTATATATAGAGATTATTATATGCATTGTTATTAAAAGAGTTGATTTTTTTATTGCACCGTATAATCATTTAGTATAATAAAAGTTGGGAATTCATTAATACTTAGAATTATAGACTAAAACTAAATACAACTTTATTTCATAAAAAAAACAGGAAGATCTCTACGTATTATTGAGGGTCAATTATGACAATGCAAATTGATTTTACCATTATCTAAAGCTAATGAAACATATGGCAACTAATTATTTGCATATATGTATATGTATAACTGTTACTGCTTGATATATACCAGATCTATTGCTAAGAAACTGGCAAAGAAAAATTTACATATTTTTCCACAGTTCAATTGCAAACTATTGAACTGCTGAAGCAAATCCAACAAAGCAGAAATTCAGACCCAAAGTTGTACCTGTTTTGGAAATGTGCGTGTGCACTTCGGTTTACAGTTTATTTCAAAAATGAAATTTAATTTAATTCAAATTTAAAATAAATGCAGTTCTCTCACTCCTTAGAGCATACCAGAATCATTTCCGATAAACATACCAGCTTGCAACTGTCGGACTGATGGACCAACAAACTGCTTGCTAAACTGTTAGTGTATATGGCTTGAATTTATCTCATTTTCATATATTAGTAATCATATTTGATAAAACGTTTATTTTTGAATACCAAAACTAAAGATTTAAGAAACAAACGCGGTCATCATCAATACAGAGCCATTAAAAACTGTCATATTTTCTTTATTTACTACTAACAGCCATAGTACGCACACATCCATACATTATATACGTGTTTTCATTCATATACATATATATATAATGATAAATATAATTTCTTAATTCACACTATTGATGGGGGGCCTGGGAGGAAAATCTTTAAAAAAAAGTAAATAAAATCTATGCCACACTGATCACGTCTTAAGAAACAATGCAACACACAGTAGACTTTGTAAAAATGAGCAAAAGAAACGACAAAATATACACATTTTCTTAAAGACATCACATATGGTGTGTGTGTTTGTGGTTGTGTGCATGAGTTTCAGAAGAGAATTATTTATAGCTGAGATAAAAATGAGAAGAAAAGAAAAGAAATGATTAACGAAACAAGTTGAGTAAAATCAAAACAAATTTGTCCCTGACTTTGACCACATTGAAGGTAAAATTTGTGTCTGTTTTATTATCAGCATGTTGCTGAAACATTTTTGTTTCTGTTGGTAACTGAGAGAGCTCGCATTCTGGCACATACTTTAATTGCTGTTATGGTTGTATGTATGTATGTATGCGAGTGTGTGTTTGGTTTTGTGACTGGTTTTTAAATTCTTCATTTACCATTCTTAAGCGGAGAGCATTACGGTCTTGCTAAAGTTGTATGGCTTTCCGTTATATTAGTGTAAAAATTTATGTACGAGTATGTAAGTTTGTAAGTGATTTTGTTGTTTTATTAGTTGGTTTGCTGGCAGCAGCATCGTTTGAATTTCTTTTTCACAACCGAGCGCCTGCGCACAGTTGGCTTTCTACCGTTGGCGTATACGGATTTGTTGAAATTTTCAAACGCGTCGCTAACGAACTCCAAATCGAAAAGAAGAAATTTTTTTTATATAAAACAACAACAACAAAATTATGCGTATAATATATAGATGAAAACCCACTAAGAGAAAATATTCATGCGAAGGCTTAAAATATTGCCCATCTTTGCAAAAGATTGGTTTGAAAAATAAAAGTGTAACTGAAGCAAACACAAAAAAAAAACGTGAAAAATAAAATTATTGTTTGTTGTTTAACAACTCAGTTATTTTTAAAAAAAAAAAAAACACACAGAAAATTCGAAAATATTTAAATTATAATACCATTAAAAGTGTAAACAAGTGCAATCTAAAAAAAGCAATACAACACAACCAAACAAAAAAATTTACTAAAAATAAAGAAAAAAAGGAAATACAAAAGTTGCAATATTATTTTGATAAAAAGGAATATTCTTTCAATACATAATCAATCTATTTCTTAAAAAAAAAAAAATCAAACAAAATCAAGACCCAAAAAATCTTAAATTTGTTAACAAAACAATCAAACAAAAACAAAAAATAAAAACTGTTGTAAATATTTTCATTAAAAAAAAAGAAGAAAAAACAATTATTGATATAAAAATATACACATTAACCGCCCACATCCCCACTAAATAATACCAAGAAGAAATACTTGAAAAAGAAACCACAACACCCAACCAACCATTTTGAGCTAACAAATTTGAAGAAAACATAAAATGAGTTCTTTTAGCTAAAAGAAACGTTTTGTAAATAAATAAATTAAAGCCCTCTGACAACTTAAATTGAAACCACAAACAAACAATTCGGCTGAAGAGCAAGAAACAAACCCCAAAAGCACTCCATTTAGCATTATACGTATTTCTTTGTCATGCAACAAATACATATATTTTCTACTTTTATGATTTTGTTTTGATAATTTTTTTTTAACTTTAAATAATTAACTTCCCCAAATAAAAATTCCCTTGTGTGTGCTATTCTTTTTTGTGAGTACCATCCCTGGGCTTTTACTTAAACATTTTTCATAAACAGAAAATTCCTTCAAAGGCCTGCCTGCATGCTTTTTTCACTAACATTCACTACTGCTATTGTAAATATTTTCCTTATTTTCCTCCAAGTCTGCTTTAGTTAATTGTGCTGGCTTTAACAATTTTCCGTTTCATTTTAAGTTTCTGCTACCATGGCTTAGTTTTTCCTCAATTTCCTTTTGTCTTAAGCATAAGCATTTATGGAAGTGTGTCTCTTTTCTTCTCATTTAATTTTATCCACTACATGTAAAAAAATATACATACATACATGTATACAAAAATATTTAAAAATAATATATGTAAAAACTTCAACGACGCCCATGCCCACATAATGAACAAATAAACTGTGCTAAAGGAATAAAAATCCCACAAAAAGAAAGCGAACCACGATCGGATATATTGTGGATTACTTTGATTTGCCGCTCCAACTACAACACACCTCTAGAATGGATTACCAACACTGCCAGTAATGCTTCTAATAAACTGTGAGTATTAAAATATGTCACTAACAACAAAGAGAATGACCAATATATATTTGTACTTGGCCGGTTGGAATCTCTTCCACTGGAAAAATCATAAAGAAAGTTATTCTTTCTTTCTAACAAAAGGATACCCAAATTACTGGATTTAAGTATTTTTTATTTTCCTATTTATATAAACCGGGTTAATTGCTTCATAGCAATACATATAATTTATTTAATTGATAGATTCTTACGATCAATTCAAAAAGCTTTCAAAAGCTTCATAAATCATTGCAAATACTGATGACGACATATGGCTAGAAGTGATCACAATTCAATTTATTAAAAAATTGCTAAAAATTTTCAAAAGATCTTTAATAAAGGTTATGGAATAATTTGATTTCTGTGCAGGTATTCATTTTACCGTAAAAGCTTTTATTGTTCTTAGTATCAATTTTATTAGGTTTTTGTTTATTCACTTAATATTACAATTATATGAATATAATTATGTACATTATAATATAATTACATTAAACACTAGCTGCTGAGGCCATCGGCTACATTCGATGTTATTTAAGTCTCTGGGTTTATTCCAGATATATAAATTTTCTCCGAATATTTATGCGATTTATTTAAAAAAACTTTGCCAAAGCTTAACATATCAGTAATATATATAGCTTTCCAAGAGAAAAGCTGATCTCGTGTGAACAAGAAGTGTTGAAAACGGGACAGTGCAAGCGACATTACATTCGAGTGGATTTCTATTACCATACAAAGTATGTTCGGCACTTTATGATCTATCTTACGTTGAATATAAATGGGAGTCATTCACTTTATACATACGGTATTACATTTGAAAATATACACTTAGTTGGTATAGTATGGGATGATATGCTTTACATTTTCCCTTTTGCAGTCAAAATATTCGGCTCCGGCTGAGTTCTTTATTCTGTAATTAGAATTTCTAAGAAAGCTTTTGTTTTATAAATTTCCCCACAGCAAAATTTTTATTCACATAAAATTTGCATTTGATTTCTAGTTGTAACACTTGGGCCCCGCCACCATTTTTTTCTTGTTCCGTCTAGTTTGGTTATAAAGTACACGACACCGTCATGGAGCTGAGTAGAGTTTCTCTAAGGTGCTTTTTCGAAAATTGTCTTTTTAAAAATTAAGCTGTACAAGAATATTGATATTTCCGGGTTTTTTGGTCTTAGCTTAAAAAACTAAATTTCAAAATACGTACTAAAAGAGAAGTTTAGGTAGAAAGAATTCTTGATTTGAATTTTAGGCCCACTTTTAATCTACTAATTTCGTACAGCTTTAAATTAAACGTTATAAGCTTAAATTTGTTGGAAATAAATTACGAAACCGTTTCATTGAAAAATACCAAAAGAACGCCAAAAGGAGCGTTTACTTGAACGTAATTCCAGGAGGGCGAAACAACCTCAGAACAACCTGCGTTCAATACGTCCCCGAAAAATGTATCTCCTTTAGGCATAATATAAATTAGACTAAACATTGCTTAATTTCTATGAACTCTTGACCGGTAAACTGTACCAAGTTTTAATTTTATAATAATAAAACAACTTTAATGGAGCTTTTAAAAGAAAATATTTGAAATTACAGCCATCATGGAGTCCACCTGATATCCTCGTAAAGGAACTTATTTATTTATTCAATTTCGAATTATATTGTCAATCTGCCAAATTTTTTTTGTTTTTAAACTAACTTAATCTGCAAAGCTTTCGGCTTGATTACTGGTAAACATCCATGATCTAGGCAAGCAACAAACCCGCGACCTCCGGTTTAGTAGGCTGCATATTATTCATTCGCCTACGGAGGCACCCATACATATGTATGCAAGAATGTTTGTAATTTCTTCATCAATCACAAACTCAAAATTTTAACACCACAATTTGCCATAAATTTTTTTAAATAAATTATTTTTTATTTATATGTTTTTCCCCCATTTCAATTACATAGATTTAACTAGGTTACTTGTTAGACTATTTTCTTTAAAATCAAGAACATAATGAAATTTTCAATTCTATTTGTGTCATTAAACAATTGAATAAATATTTACATTGCAAACTATCCGCAGTATCATCTTCATAATAAGAAAAAATCTATGAAAAACTATATTCATCCATCTACATACATACATATATTTTTGTAAATTTAACAAGTTCCTTTTTCGTTACGGTTTCAGCAGCTTTTGTCCAGAGCCTACATAAATAAATTTCAAAAATGATAAATCTACATATAATTATTTTATTAACAAATAAAATAAGCAAATGAAATTCAAGCACAAACATTTAATTGTGTTAAATAATTTCAAACGAAATTGCTAAAAAAGAAAATGTTACAAAAGCATGAACTCTTCTCTTCGATTTAATCTGTGCTGGCTTAACGATCATGTTGTTGCTAAAGAACACTTCAGCACATACGTGCTCACGCACACCCACGTACACGGGTATATACACACATACTACTATCGAAAGAACCGTTAGACTGAAAATGACGTAAATTTTACATCAAATCATGAAATTCTAAAAAGCAATTAAGCGAATTGCAAGACGATCGTTAAAGAAAGAAACACAACTGGCAACAACAAAAGTGATCGCCGGCTCAAAAAGTAAATTTGGAATTGAAATGAAAGAATAGATGGACAAAATGATTCAACATAGATTTGAATGAAATATTTCGAATCATTTGTGATTTATTTATGCGATCAAGCTGATGTTGTGAAAAACATGATATCTGCTTAGATAAGAGAAATATTTGAATAATAAATGCAAGAACCTGTAGGGATATGGGAAACCCATTAAACGAAACGTCACAAAACACTTTAATACCTGTTATGATCACAAATACTTAAATTCGAATAAATATTTGCCAAAAAAAAGACTAGTGACCGCGTTTATTTCATTAATTAATTGTTAAGAACGATTGCACCTGCAAAGGCTTTACACTCCGTTTTAAATGATTACGATACGTAAACATTTTAATGTAATATGTTGAGTCCTTGCTATTTTAGCACGTTTTGAGGAATACAAGAGGTATCTGTCCCATTACTTGGCACGTTTTTGTTATTCGATTTTCCATGTGTGCTTACTGTTAAACAAATTTTTAACTTTAAATTTACAATTTAGTTTATTAATTTATAATATTTACTTTTTAATATAATATGTTGAGTCCTTGCTATTTTAGAACGTTTTGAGGAATACAAGTCGTATCCGTCCCATTACTTTGCACATTTTTGTTATTCGATTTTCCATGTCTGCTTAGTGTTAAACAAATTTTTAACTTTAAATTTACAATTTAGTTTATTAATTTATAATATTTACTTTTTAATATAATATGTTGAGTCCTTGCTATTTTAGCACGTTTTGAGCAACACAAGAGGTATCTGTCCCATTACTTGGCACGTTTTTGTTATTCGATTTTCCATGTCTGCTTAGTGTTAAACAAATTTTTAACTTTAAATTTACAATTCAGTTTATTAATTTATAATATTTACTTTTTAATATAATATGTTGAGTCCTTGCTATTTTAGCACGTTTTGAGGAATACAAGTCGTATCCGTCCCATTACTTTGCACATTTTTGTTATTCGATTTTCCATGTCTGCTTAATGCTTAACAAATTTTTAACTTTAAATTTTCAATTTAGTTTATTAATTTATAATATTTACTTTTTATTTCAAAACATACAGCGTTTTCCTGATTAACATACTTTTTAATTTTCCCCCCACTATTCGAGTATAATACAGGGATGGAAATGTAATATTGTCATTGAATGGTACTCTTTTTTAATTTTTCACTCACTATTGGAGGATAGTACTGGGTTGGAAATGTAAGAAACGCTTTCTTTAAAGAAAGCAACACAGTTTTTGATGTTTTTCGTACATCGAAATTTTTTGGGACCACATGTAGAAAAATTCCTCTTCTTTTACAGTCGTGTTTTACCATAAAGGCCAACCCTTACTTGTCCCAAATAATGTGATATATTACAATAAGAATAAGAATTAAAATTTTAATTTTTAATTTTCAATATATTCAAAAAAATTATTAACTGTAATACGCCATGTATTAAACGAGTAACTTTTTGCATTTGTGTCTTACTTTTGTCAGTCACTGTCTTTTTAAATATTCTTTTTATTAGCCAAATCTTAACTATTAAAACGGCTTAATAATTATGTACTGTTTTGCAGACGTACAGATAAATTAATGAATACAAATCGGATAAACATTTGAATAAGTGTCGTACATAATCCTCTATTAAAAAATTCAATTCGGATAACGATTTGAAAAAAAAAAATAATAAAAAAAATAAAAGAAATAAATCAAAATTGTTTCTAGCAGACATGCCGTATTCATGTTCATCATCATTTATTTTGTATAAAATAAACAAATCACACATTCATTTTTTCGCTGGTTTTGCCTTTTTTCAAGCCAAAAAGTTCACTGACCCAAAGCCGTTTTGCTTTATTTTTATTTCGACTATTAAAGCTCCGAGTTATGTATCTATGTCTGTGCATAGACACTGCTCTTTTAAATACTCATGCATACACACGAGTACATACCTAAATATGGATGGAAGTTTATTTGTTTGTATTCACGAGCGTACACACATACAATTCATAACGTATGAAAAAAGTACAAAAATCTTTTCGTTGCCTGAAAAAAAAGTACAAACGGCATCTAGTCCGTATGAATGACCAAAAAAAAAAAATTATAAATTTTAACATGCCAAAATTATGCGCACAGATACTAAAAGCAAGCCGAGAGCCATGGGATACATTTACTTGTATCTGTGTCTGCATGAATGTGTGTGCGGTTTTTTTTAGAGAATGACGGGTTGAATTGAACATCAAAGTTATGAAAAGCTTTTAATAATATTTGAATATTTAAACTAATACTTTCGTACTCGTATCTATGACTAACGGCAAGATGGTTAAAATCCCAATTTTGAAAATTATAAATTACACGGTACTACAAAAACTTTTTTTCCCCTGTATTACTGATTGGAGGCGATTCGTAATAAAGTCATGCTGCTATTGTTGTATGAATAAATTTAGTAGAAGCCTTTAAGCTTCTATTCAACTCTAAATCCATTTTTTAGATGTACAAAGTAAATATCATAAAATAAAGAATATTATACTGAATTTAAATAAAAGTTAAGTATAATGAAAATTTTTCATCACCTGAAAATTTACGAGTAAAATTGAAATTCAAAAATTTGCGATGCAAAAATACTGGATATTCTGCATAAATACTGAAATTCTTCAAATAAATTGTAAAACAAGCTTAGAAGTTATAAAATTACAAAAGAAACCGAAACTTTTGCTTCCGGAGAAATTTTTTTCATTTCCGTTCGAACAAAGAGAAGAAAAAGTATTAAAGAAAAGAATTCATCTAAGATGCAGTCCACAGATTGAAGGAAGGCAGCACAAGTTGAACTTAGAAAAATAATCAAAATAATAATAACGTTACTGGTTACTTATATGTTGGGACTTCCCCATATTTTATTTGGTATTCTCTCAATGAAAGTATTACTAATTTTAGCATATTAAAAATTTCCTTTACGCTAGAAATTAATGGCATTTCAAATGCGATTACATTAAATTAATTATTTTAAATATTATTTTTAAGTTTTATGGTAGAATACTATTCTAAATCAATACATTTTAGTGACATGGAGTCAAAATTCTATTTTTTGTAAATTTAAAATATATTTTTAGAGAAAATGGTAACAAAATGCAGGAAGCATGTTAAAAGCTTGTAATTTAAGTCTGTCGAACCATTATATTGCTGATCCATATGAAGCGTTTCAAAATGATAATATAAAAAAATGAAGAGGAATACAAAATGAGACGAGAGAACGATTGATGGATATGAACATAAATATTTCATGAATAAAATAATATTCGTATTCTCTGTTTACAGATTTGATTTAGTAGTAAAGTATTCTCCGCATAAGGGGTATACTCAACTGCTGTTCAGAGAATGTGCCCATATGAATTTTCGAGTAGTGACATTATATTTGAAAGTAAAGTTTTTAACTCATTGGTGTCTGATGCTAATTAAAACATCATGTTTTTAATTATTTAATTAATCAATGTGTTCATTTAATTGCAAGAAGTTAGATGAGGCTTTAATTTGACGCATAATTTTATTGTGAATTTTTATAGAACGCAACTAAATATTTTTGAATACATTCAATCATAATTATTTTGGCAGCTTTCGGTTATAATTTTGCATCGTACAGTGATAGCGTTCGAGTAATCGTTTTTAAAACTTTTTTAAATATTTTATTTGAACTTCTAGTTTATGCTACTTTCCAAGGGAAGAAGTAAAACTAATAACGAACTGGCAACCTTGAGGTTGAAATTTCTTCCAGCATTGCCATTTTTAAAATTATTTATTTTCAATTGGCACTTGCTTGAGTTTAATTTTTTTATAATAAATTAAAATTTATATAATAATTATTTTTAAATCTTCACAATAAGCAATTTTAAGTTTTTAAAAAATTGTTGGACGACTTTTAAAATAATCTTCATAGATTGGTTTTTAAATAATATGGCTTAGTGTTGACTACGCGTGGCAATTGTGAAAGTATATGAGAAGTAGACAAGCGAGCAACTTGAGCAATGGGCAGAAGTTCGGTGTTTCAATTCTCTAATTCTACAGTTCGAAAAAGTGCTGGTGATAAGCAAAAAATTCTTCAATTTTGCGTTTAATTGTTTTCCAATCCTTCCTAAAAAGTATACCTTTTTTATGAATAACGCAGCCTTTCCTGGTCATAATAGATGGCCATAGACCTGTATTGAAAATGAAAAATCTTATTGCATGAACTCAGTGGGGATTTCTGAACCATATTTTGGAATCAGTTTCTGAATTTGTATCATGTGTTTATTGAATTTACATAAGCAATTTTCATCACAATTTTAAAAAATAGATAAAATAATATTACATTTAGAGAAATTTAATTAAAACATATGGAAAACTATTAAAGAAACTTTGTAAGTGTGAGGCAATTTTAAGTGGGTTACAGGCTCGGTCCAATATCAAGTATAAACATTTAATAAAATCCAAAAATATTTTACTAATATTTTAGAGAAGTGTTTTATGGTCAAAGTTCAAATAGTTAAAACAATTTATTATTATTTATTTTAGAAATTCTTACAATTCATTTGTAAAGAATTATTTTGTTTATAATTCCCAATTATTTTTTGGAAGTATGAATACAATGTCTACTGGTGAACGTGTACTGATAAGCTTCGTTATAGACTTAAATGAATTGAACTCATAATAATGCAACTAATCAAATAATTAATAAACAATTTTGTATTAAAAATTACATATAAAACTTTAAAAGCATGAGTAAAATTTATTTCTTACCAAAACTGGTACTCGTATTTAAATTATTTAAATCGGATATTCAGATAAAACAAAATAAATTCTAAATAATAGATTTGTAAATATTTCTACGAATCCCCGTTTAAGTTCAATTGCTAAGAAATGTAAAAAGTTTCCCTTTTAATTTTTTTTTTTGGACTTACAGAGACATATAGTTTTAACGCTTAATCAGGATTTTCTTCACTTATTGAAAAGAATTACGTATGTCTTGCACCATTACGGCATTTCCAGTTTTAGAAATGTTTGTTTGTAGGTATAGTAGTTTCTGTTATTTTAGCCGATTTCAAAAATTCTTCTCAGTCTTGAATGACAAAAGCCATAATTCAAGCTGTTGGATCAGAAAAATACATAAACTTCATTAAATATGTTCGAAAAACTATTCTCATTTAAGGCAACTTTAACGAAATTCATGCAGATCCCTGCACTGAGCTTAATACAACAATGTAAAAGCTAAACATATCACAAGGTTAAGCTCAGCTCTTTAATTTACGATCCCCACCTCAGTATCACTTTATTATCTGAGCCCCAAATACCCATGTGTTTACAATAACAAAAACCAAAAACCTTAAAAGATAAAGAAGATTATAAAAACACAAAAAAAAACAAGGCGTCGAAAGAGCGAATAAAAATTAAAAGAAAAACACATATATGAAACTTGACCAAGACCAAGAATTCTTGAAAAAGGTTTTCCGTTGTAAACAAAGAAAAAAAAGGAAAAGAAAATCAAAAGCAAACGAAAATTTATATTCAGAGTGAGTTTTTTTTTCAAATACTTTTCTAATTCGTCTTTAGCTTGTGGCAAATAAGTCTGATAAGTCTGGCCATTATGTTCAGTTGGCACATTCATGCCACATAATGCTTCTGCAAGCAACACATGCCAACATTGAGGTCAGCTTATGAAGGCTAATGTTGTTGTTGCCGTTGTTCTTGTGATTGCTTTTGTTTTTGTTTTTGTATTTGCTGATGTTGAGGTTTTTCCTCAATGCAGAGGCTGAGGCTGGGCTGAGACTGAGACTAAATGCATGAAGAAAAAAGAACCAAAATTGAATAAAAGTGCTCAACAACAAAAACTTTGCACACTTCAAAGAAAAAGAATAAAAAAAACTAGAGGTTGTATAATAAAAGAAAATAAAGCAACTATTCACTGCCACTTGAAATGAAAATAGTAGAGAGAAGAAAAAAACTAAATCAAATGATCGCACGTGCCACTTGTGCGGACCATATAATACGAATGGCAGGCAGCAACAGACAACAGCATGAATACGTAGTGCCATTTATGGCAATGAAAAAAAAATAAAAAAAAAAATTAAGAAAAACTTGGTCATCAATTTGTTGCACACAAGAGCAACATTAACTTTTGCAGTCGCTATTTAATAAGATTTTCGTAACCGACAACTACAGACCGACCGACCAGCTGTTAATGTTTGAAAGCTTCTTGTTTTACGTTTTCTGCCAAATGTGGTTTAAAGATACGAAATGAAATAATAGAAACCATCATGAACAATATATGTTTATGCCATCCATAAACACGTACGAGTACATCTTAAATTCGTGGTATTTCATATCCGTGGTTTGATGGTTGTTTCTCTTTTTCTATACTTTTATGCCAATTTTATGAGGGGAATGTCAGCAGCCATGATGTACCACAAAAATGTAAGTACAGGCCGTGGTCAATTGAATAAGAAAATGCTCCAGGTAAAAGGTAAATAAATATTAATATTTTCAATATTCAACACGTGCAGTGAGCAGTTCTTAACTCTTCTTTAAATATTATAACCAATTTTAATTAAAAGCTTTTTAAATCAATATTATTGATACTTCCAAACCCACTATATTGTAAGGAAATTTTGCTCGTGTTGATTGGTTTTCAAAATCAATATTCATCACTAATGGGTCTCTATTTTGTTGAGGATGATTAAGGAAATATC
Organism: Ormia ochracea; assembly: GCA_963402855.1. Taxonomy (NCBI): domain Eukaryota; kingdom Metazoa; phylum Arthropoda; class Insecta; order Diptera; family Tachinidae; genus Ormia; species Ormia ochracea. The sequence continues at coordinate 21,992,716 of OY727105.1, forward strand.
AAAAAAATAAATAATAAAAATTGGGCTGCAAAATTAATACAAAATCTTGAAATTTTTATTGCTTTAACTGTGAATTGTACGTTTGCCATGTTTCGATGCAGTGCGTCTAGCATTTTTCGTTGGAAGAACTCTATATATGAGCATCTGCAGGAAAATATATTTTTAATTATTTTAACCACATTTAGAATGACGTTATTATCAATATTCAGGAGAACAATTTCTATTTTCCAGCCTCTGCAAATACTTTTCTCTAGATTTCATTGCGCAAAACCAAGTGAGAATTATATGGTTCAAGCATATACAATTTTTTATAAATCTCTGAGATTTTAGATTTTTGTCTAACGCCTGCACTTAAGAGAGAGCAAATATTCGGCAAATTTTTGCAATGCCTCGAGTCAAGGCAGGTGCTATTTTTTGTAAGCATTTTCAGTCATTACTCTACTATGCCTAGATCAAATAGTGGTACCGAATACCGGAGGAGACTTTTCCGCTTTCGTTCCTTAAGCATTCCAATTAATATTATTTATATATTATTATTATAATTCTTATTTTTATTGCAAGCCATGAAATTTTTGTTTACTTGTTGCCCCCTTTTCGAAACCAACCGGTTTCCGGTATAATTCCCGGATATATAGTAGATCTTAAGGGAATCTTTTTTTATTAAATAAAATAAAATATTTGGCGTTTAATGCGACGAGCATGTTTCAATGTAAAATAATTAAAAATCTATTAGAAAACTAAACTATAGTTCAATACTTTATAATTACAGAATTAAAAACAATTGGGAAGGGGTTAAATAAGATTCAGCACAGTCGTGTAAACCCATTTTACTGAATTTTTTTTATTTTCTAGTTCAATAATAATGTTACACAGATAAAAGTTTACTTCGGAATCAATCAATTAATATATAGAAACTATTCAACTTTTTCGCTGAAATAGATTTCCAATTCAGCTTTTAAAAGAATTGGATTTGAACCGAGACTTACAATATAAATGAAAGTTACGGCCCACCTCATTATTTAATTCATACAAATTTCTTATAAAAAAATGTTAGGACAAACATTTTCATCATCCTTCGTGTCGAATTGATCTCCATAATTGATGGCGGCTCGAAAAATTGTAATTGTTGCTATATAGAAATGATTTTCTTTATAGGTTAGCCCTACCCTTGTCGTAGTACTACACCTTTTTCTATAATAGCCAGCACTATAAAAACTATTTGATTATAAACTTACTTTTTCTAACAACGAAAAATATTGAATATTAATCTATTAATCTATTTTAACTGCATTTTTCTATTTGAGAATCCTTTTAGCTTAACTGGCAACTCCTATAGAGTAATGCATCGTATTGTGAGAAGAATATTTTATTAGAGTTGTATTTTGAAGGCCCATTTATATTTCTGAATGGACATGGACTAGAGAAAAATAAATTGTTAATTTCAGAAACTTTTTAGAATTTAAAACAATGTAAATTATCAGGCATTACGCCATTTCCTCCGCAAACTAACGATTTCAGTGATACTTTTCTATGATCTTCTTTTACTGAAAAAAGAGAAGAGCAAAAAGTTTTCTTTTGTAAAACACAAAAAAAAAATACACTCAGAAAGAAAAGTATTATTGTATTCATAAGTTCCAGTCAGGTTAAACGATGTACCCCTTGTTCTCACATATCTATATTTTATTAAAGGAAAGTCCCAGTCACATTGGCCACTTCCTTTAACTGCGCGCTCGTTTTACATGACAATTTGTTAGCTCTCTTCTTAAATGCACTATTTTACCATTTTCATATTGTATTGTAAAGATTAATGTTAAAAAGTAATAAATGAATTTCTTTTTAATAATGATAAATCTCTAATTAATGCTGATACATTTTGATTTTTTAATTCTCTTTTTCGTACGTTGCTACTGCGCAGGTTAATCTGAGGAATTTTCGTTTGTGCTTTAAATCGGTTGACGTGTGCCAGCCAGTCACTAGTGTTGATATGTAATTTTACATCGGTTGTCTGTGGTATTATTGAAGATGCTTTTTGCCAGATAAATCGAGGTAATAAACACGATGATGTTGTTAAGTTTATATACAAGACGGACAACATTATGAGTTTTTTCTTTCTTTTTAACAAAAGGTTGCTGAGAAATCGTACTGAACTATAAAAAATTATATATAATTGACATGAGTCATGGTTCATGGTTAAACTAGGAAATAATGTCACTTTTTTGATGCTATTATAATTTTTTTTTAATAAAATAGTTATTTTTATTTAGATTTTTAGTCTACACTTATTTCCAATATTCACCTGAAGCTGCCGTGAATATTTGTCGTGCTTAATTGTTGACCAGTTGCAATTTTTATAATACAAAAAACAAAAAAACGTTTAATTAATTTTAATTTCTTAAGACGTTATTCATAAATTGTTGGACGAAACATGGCTAAAATAATTGTCATGCTAAAATTTAATGAATACTGACTGGCAAAAGAGAATAACTACACTTATAATGTATGTTTCACTCGTTTTCATGAATTCAGTTATTAGAGGAACATATTTGGTGAATGTGGTAGACATCAGCAGGTGGCTTTATTAGCTTCGTATTTACATTGTATACGACTTCAGCTCACAGCATAAATATTCAAAACTACTTTGCAGCTGGTATTGGTCATGGTACAGTGGCAGAAAAAAGTAAACGGATGAAGAAAAAAATTTTCGATATTTTATAATTTAATTATTTTACTTTGTTCATCAAGTAAGGAAACACTTTGTGTACCGTAAACTATGCCAATGTTTGAACAATAAAAATAAGAATGGTATAAAGGACCAGTCCAAAAAATGTTCTACATTTATTATTCTATCACAGCTTTCCATAGCAAAAAAAAAAGCTTTTTAAATATGCTGAGTTTTCTTATAAGATCGTTTTAAACCAATAAATTTTAAATCTCAAAACTTTTAATTAAAAAAAATGTTTCTAATTGCATTCGTATTTATTTTAAGCAGTGTGTGTCAAAAATTATATCAGCTAAAAAGCGCCTTCGCAAGTCACAAGCTAACTAGAAATTATATTATTTTGATTATAAGCAATTGTGTGGTGAACTGGATAGCGCTGCAAATACGCATTAAATTCGTATAAATACATGCATTTACATGTATGTATATGCTTTTCAAGACGTTCACAATTTTGAAGTGGAAACACTGTTTAGTTACACCAGAGCAACGCTTGCGAATAAGCTGAATGCGAATAAAAAAATTTAAATCCAGAAGCGTAGAAAATTTACTATTCTGAGGAGTCAAAAATTATGATGGCATGATTAGAAATTTTGTCACACTTCAATTAGATGGAATTAATTTAGCTTATGTGTGCTTCCAACAGAATGGAATCCTATGCCTTACATCCTGCTACAATTCATTTCCTCAAAGAAAGTTTAGATGAAAGAATAATTTCACTTTATGGTGAAAATACTGCGAATGGTTTTTGTGTGTACCATGGCAGCCGTATGCCCAAAATTTTATTCAAACATTAATGTCGGTAATTCCTGTTCAACAAAGCCCATCGCATTGCTATTAAAAATATATATATTCCTTTCTTTTATTGTAATTTAAGCTTGCATAGCTCTAAAAAAAATATGTAAGCTCACATACATCCGCACTAGATTAGATTAAAAAATTAATTACAAAATAATCTCCAGCTCTTAACACCTTCAACAACAGGCAAAGCCACATGAAAGCATTGAACTTAATATTCATTAGAGGTAATCAAAAGTTTAAACAATCAAAAAATATATCAACAACAAACAGCCAACGCGAGTTCAACTATAATTTTTCCGCCCAAAATTTAACTGTTACCAAAAAAACAACCGGTAAATTCACACTAATGTCTTGAAAACAATCAGCGAACAAAAAAACAATTTGTTAACATTCCCTCCCTCTGCTTGAACACCAGCAATTGTAATAACGTTTGTTAAAAAGGAAAACTTCACAGACTAAAAAACGTATTGAAATAAATGACAATTGAACGCTTAAAAAATATATGGTTGTATGTACTTGTTGTTGTTGTGGTCTAAACTGGCAAAAAACGCCTACCGAACCGCAAAAAAATATATATTAAAAAAATGTGCTGAACACGAAAAACAAAATTATTTAAAAACCATAGAGTTAATAAACATTTCTTTCTATACATATCGCCATGTGAAATGAAAAGTACTATATAATACCAAATGATCAAAATTTATAGCCAGCACAAAATTAGCCGTACAAAAATGCGAATTCACGTATTCCAATTCCGGAATTAAAAATCATATTCTTACTATATATTCCCAATTAATAAGTAAGTATATTTTTTAATTTGTTTACTAAGTAAGAGTTGTTATGACTGTAAATGCAAACTTGGCGATTTTCAATTTTGCAATAGGATACGAATAACCTTTATTAAATGAAGGACATATGAAAACATTTCCTGCAAAAAACAAATTTTTGCTCTGAATTGCGATTTTTTCGAGTTTAGTAAAGTAAATTTTTACGAGTATAACAATCTGAATACGGATTGGATATTTTTTAACATTAACTTTGCTTCAAATAGAAATAAAAGTAACACTAATTTTAAATATATTTTTAACAAAGTTTAACCTGTAAGCTTTCTGTAATGTGACTTACAGCCTTTTTGATTTTGTATAACAATATTTATTTATATACACAGTTCGTCGCATACAAGTAAATACATGTAAGTACTTTAGAAAGATACACATACATACATATGTATGTATGTACATATAATATTTAATAAAAAAAGAGAACTTTTGGGGGGAAGGGAATTAGAATACTTCAAATTATTCAAAATTCTTAAAAACACAAATCTGAAATCCTTATTGCCAATAACTTGTATTTTGAACAAGAAGAAAACGGAACATCCTTAAATATTTCGGCCAAAACCGGAACTAATTCAAATTGTATGAAAAGTGTTGCCGCAATAAAAAAAACCCGGGTTCTATTCAGACAAAATAAATAAATTTTTGTTTGTCTAACAACTTGATTTTTGTTACATGCACATGTTGAGTTTTGGTTCTGCCCATAGAAAGAATATACCAGCATACTATCATGCAATTGTCGCTGCAGTGACAGCATAACGAGTTGAAATTTAATGCTTCAATGGCTACCGCTCTTAAAAACTTCATATTTGAGTTAATATTCATAATTTATGCGAATTAAATTATTATTCGGAATCATCGTTTTTAATTCAAGAAATAATTTTTTATTATTCTCGCTTAAGTTCGTTTTTAAGCCACAAATAAAAAGGTTAAAAAAAGTTTCTGAATTTTTAATTAATGAATTTTAAGATGTCACTAGTTGTTAAATAAAAAAAATATTTTTAAACTCTCATACTTCATTTTTTTTCATTATACTGGCAATACTGTAAAACAGAAATTGCAAAAAAAAATTGTCGGCACGTATATCGGTGGCCATAAAGCTCTGCAGACATCACAATAATAGCTCTTATTCTTGCATTTTTTTTAACTTACTTCTGCTAGTAGCAACTTTACTTTTCGTTATTAAAGGAGATTCAACAGTTAATATCTATATAAAAATTATACAAATTTTTGCCATGCCCACCTTTTTCAGAATCAAGCGCAACAGCACGTATAAGCGTTTAGAAAATAAAAAAACTTTTCATATGTACATATATCTATCAATTTAATAATACCCGTATCATATAGCAACTTCCGAGAAGATTCAAATAAAACTTTTGTGGTATAAATTACTCTGCCTTTCGGGCATGGTATATTTAATTGGGTTTAATTAAATTAACTTGGCTTATATAATTCTGGGACTATTAACTTATGGTTTCTGCGCGCCGTAATAAAAATACTACACGTAGTTTTACTAATATTTTGCATAAAAATCTGAATTTAGTTTAAGTGATTTATTAAATTCAATAAATTTATTTTATACAATTCCAGTACTTGTATTTGTTATCAAAATTCTGAAAAATTAGCGAGATGTCAAATGGGTAAACATCTATACAACTTGAAAAGACAAAATGAAATGTTGATCAGCAATGATCTAAAACGGCAGTACTGGCGAAGCCTCACCAGAGTATCATTTATAAGCTCATGTTTTTTGAAACTCTTTTTCCCATATTCTCATCTGTTTATAAGCTCATTCAATCGGTATTAAACTTAACACACACATACAACACACATATACTAAACCATTTTACTCTCTTAAAAATATTGTTTTTTATTACGGGCTGAAAGCTAAAATGCATTATACATACACACGAAGCATATTCGTTTTATCTCTTGTTTTTGTTTTTACGAAGATCACGGAAGTATGTCAGCAGGTCTTTCCAAATAACGGTACATTTGTTATGTGTTAGTAGATAAATGTGGATATTGTTGTTGGTCTCCATACAAATGATAGTTTTTATGATTGAATCTTTAACAGGATTGCCATATGTTGAGAGTTGACGCAAATTGTAGCGATTTGCGAAAATGTTGTGGTTGCCAGTTAGTTAATTCTGTATAAAACGTGCATAATACTATATTCCTACACATGATATTATAAACGGAAAAAGACTTGAAGCAAAAAATTAATAAAATGAAGGAAATAATTCAGCAATATGAATTAATTATGAAACGAATTACACTTTTCAGCAAAAAGAATGTATATCTATTAAAGTCAAGCAGGCGCCAAAGAAAAAGATGAGGATGGTTTTCTTTGTGTACAACAAAAACAAAAAAAAAACATACATATGTATATATGATAGCTGATAAATTGTTTAATTGATAAAATGTAATTTCTATTAAAAGAACTTGTCACAATCTGATAAGATAAAAATCGAAAAGAAACGATTGTCATAGAAAAGGCATATTGAAATATTAATATAAGTAAATAAACAAAAATCGATATAACGAAATAAGGATTACAGCCTAATAGTAATACAATTCCAAATTGATTAATTTAATTAAAAAGTGTAATCGTTTGAAAATTTAGTCTATAAAAACCTATAACTACATATTGTCGTAGCGATAGCGGACAAGTTTCATTTGGTAGCCGTTGCCATTTTAATGTAGTTTGTCGAAAGCGATCTCAATTGTAATTATTTTACAATTGAACTGTAAATGTATTGCTTAACTGCCATAGAATATAAAGTTTCTTGCCGTTGCAACAATTTTGCCAAGCTTGGCTTCACACTAGTACCGAGTTTGCTTCATACATTTACAATTTCAATAATAATTCGTTCTTTCATGCTTTACAATGCCTATTTTCAGAGAGAGAAACAAAAATGAATATTTAATTTTCTCTCTCATATTAATATCATTATCTTGCCTCTTCTCCTTCTCTCTTTCGATCATTTTATAAATATCAAACAATAACCAGCAAAATGTTTAGCAACTTTTGTTTAGCTTCAACATTTTGACTTACAAATGCTTAAAAGCTTTGATTCACCAATCCATGTAATTATGTTGTCTCTTTTCATTTCTTTTACCTTTTTCTGATGTGCTTTTTTTCTTCCAGTACATTTTTGTGTGTTGTTTCGTATGACGTCGTTTTGGCCCGTTTTCGTGTATGTATGCGCTTCAGTGCTGTGTCCGCAAACCTGTTGAAAGCGAAATTTATAGGTTTTTTTATTTGCCATTGTAGTTGTTGTATCTATAATTACGGTTATTATATTGCTGTGTTTGTAGTATGCTTTTTGGTAACCTCAATTCTGTAAAAAAAAATTTTCAACTTTTCTTAACCTGTACAATAGCTTTCTTTCTTAGCTTGGCTTTTTTAAATTTTTTTTTTGTTTTTGTCATTGTTGTTTTCTTTCTACAAAGTGCGTGAGTGTTTTTTCTAAATGATTTTTTTTAACTCTATAAAAAGTATTTCAAACGTTTTTTCAATAGCTCTGCCATAGACTGCTGATTCTTGCACGTTTGCCTTAAAAAATGGCCTTTAAAGTGTGGGCTAGTTATAAATGATTTTGGTGTTCAAATTCAGAAAACACCGAGCCAAAAAGTTTTCTAAATTAATATACATAGATACAAATTGAAATATTTTTTATTATTTTAGGAGTGTAGTTAAAAAATATTTAAAAATATTTTAGATATATTTTGTATGTGGTTCCACGTCTTTTGAATTTTAGCTTTGTACACCTGTGCTTTTCTTAGGCCTGTTTTTAATTCAGTGTGGCTCTATCATTAAGATTCTATTGGTATTCGATTGAGTACAAAATTTCTCAGCAGCACCACTGAGACACATACTGTGACACTTACACTGCGAATCATTTAAATAAGATTTTTACTTTTGTTAATTTTAGAAAAATATATCTTAATAATATATTTTCTAAAATCCTTTTCAATGCTAATTTATTTCAAGTTTAAAATTTTTAAAGCAAAATTTATTATTTGCTCATCTATAATACAGTAAACTAAACTAATTTTAGACGCAATTAAATTTTGATAACAATATTTGTGATTCCAGAATTGTTACAAATTTTAAACATCCGTCATCTTTTATGGTGTCCTTTAAAGAATTCTTTCTATCGCATTATTTTCTGCACTATTCGATTGTATCAAACAATCTAATAATAATTTCCAGTAATAATTTCTGGAATTTTTCAGAAATTATGAATGGGTAGTACATTGGAATTGCAGTTCAAGTTTGTATTTGTTGTCTCCATCTTCACATTGCTACCATTTTGGTAGGATTCTTCCAAGTGGCCCAAGTTAAGTATTTGCAAAAATTTTTCTATTAAATATTTCACGCTACACTTTATTGAATTTTCAAATTGGAACTTGTTTAAAAAAAATTTATAGAAAAAAAGCTTATATCAATTAATTGAATATATATATATATATATATTAAATATACATTAATTATTAAATATAAAATGTAATTAAATTTTTATTAATTGTTTTAAAGTAATTAAATTATTTATACATATATAAATATTAATTTATTAAATAATTTATAAATAATAAAAATAAAAATATTAATAATAATAATAATAATAATAATAATAATAAAAATAATAATAATAATTATATATATATATATATATGCAAATAAAAATTATTTAATTTATCAATGTTTAATTATTAAAATAAATATTTTTAAAAAAATTATTGGCACTTATATTAAAAATTTGAATAAAAATTGTCCTCATTAAATAAAAAAAAAAATATATATATATATATATATATATATGTATATATGTATATTTAAATATTTTAATGAAATATTATTTTTTGAAATTTACTGCGTTTTTAACCACAAAGTAAAAAATAATGGTTGTTTAAAATAATTAAATAATTTGTATGGTATTAGAGCACTCGTCAAGCATTACAACAGAATATTTTATCTTTATATACTCATAATTGTTTCCATCGGCCAGATATTGTGTGAAGCCCATGTATTTGCGGAGTTAGTGAATGATGCAACATATTTCGTGTACAGTTCAGTGCCCAAAAATAATATTCTTCTCATATTTCTCAGTATAAATACAGCTTCTCTCTGTAAAGACGATGATTAGAACGATTTAAGCTCTATGAGTACTTGCGTTAAGGATAGTTCGCTTGAATTCAGCATCTTCTTTTAGTATTTTAATTGCAAACTATGTTTCCTTAACAACAATGTTAATGTCTTCGACAATGACATGCCTTCCGTTTAAATAAAAGGAGTTTTTCCGTCAAGTAACAGTTTTTTACGAACAGCACGATTTTTGTTTCACAATTTTGATGATATTGTAATGCACAATATTTTCCTTATTTGATTGGTTCGCAGTGTGCATGCATGCATGCATATGTATATATGCATACGTTTGTTGAATAAAATCACTCTTAGAAATACATACATACATAATATTAAAAATATAAAATCAACCACTAATAATGATCATTTATATGCTAATTTTTTATGTTCATTTCAAATTCTTCTTCATAATTTTATATGTTTATTGTTTATGGCGTTGTTTTTGTTTTGATAGATTATTAATGTTTTTAACCCAAATACCGTTTGGTTTGGTTTCTTGCGCGTGTATGCGTTCCGATATTTCATTATATCTGAATGTTGATCGTTTTAACATTTGATATCGTGGGGATTTTGTTAATTTACTTGTGTTTTTATTAATCTCTTTCGACTTTTTATCTCATTTCCTAATATTAACGGAACACACTTTTTACTTTAATTAAATGTCAAGTTTAATAAAAAGAGCTTTTGTACATTATGGATTTTTTAACAATTTTTTAATTAACGAATGTATTTACATATGTATGTATGTACAAATCCTTTCCATGAGGATACTTCTTCATACTACTGAAGCATAATATCAGAAAATGCAAAACATACTTCGGTTTTTAAAAATACATATGGAAATTATAAAACTGAAAATTATAAAATTTCTATCTGAATGATGTTCTTATAACTTTTTTAATTTATAATTTACAAATTCACTAATAGAATTAATTATATAAATATGTTCTCTTTGCTAAATTATAATTATATACATTATTCCAAAGAAAAATTGTGCTTTAATTTCACTGTATGAGAATTATAAAAAAAAATGTAGATTTTTTATTGGAATGTAGAAGATTTGTTTGTATCTCCAAGCCCTGTTAATATCATTGTAAGTTTTAAAATAGAAATTTCCTAAGTAAGTCACCAAAATGGAACTCTGAAACTTTTGCGATTTTCTAACTGAAATTATGGAAATTGTGAAATTATTAAATTCACAGATTTTCTGTCTTTTTTTGCCTACGTTTTTGAAATTATTTGAAAACTCCTAAAATTTTGAAGTTTTTAATATTATTTGTAACCGCAAAAAAAATTATTCCCATAAAACGCTTCTGATTAATTGTAATTTATGGTTTAAAAATATATTGAGCAATATTTCATGCAAAATACATGCCAGTTTTAGTTTTACAAGATTTAAAAAAAAATAACGTAAATTCTTTATAAGTGAAAGAAAATCTCACACTAAACGAAAGACTCAAGCAACAAACTCAGTTTTTTATTTATATTAAAGACTTAAAACGACTTTGAACAACAAAAAGATAAACTTAATAAATAAAATAAATAAATTAAAAGAGGAAAATTTGTGCCCAAAGATATTTAGCGAAAATGAATTTAAAAGAACATTTTTGAAAAAACAGAGGATCTTAATTTGTATCGAAATCAGATGATTAATATTCAGTAGAATACAATTCTTTTTTTACAAAATCATATTGAAACTGATTTTAGATCACTGTAGTGATGAAATGTGAAAATGATTCAAAATAGCCAATAATTAATTTATTCTATTGATGGGAATATTAAAGCGCACTGGAACACCGAAATGATTAAAAATTTATTTTAAATATAATATCTAGTATCCATAAATTGTAGTTATAATTAACGCAACCGTGTTCTTAAACTGTGTATAAAATTTTCAAAACAACATAAATTCAATTTTATTCTAATTCAAATTTTTCTCCGTTCTCTTTTTATTTTTAGGCAAAAATGTATGCACGGCATTTAACGCGTTTTTTATATATAAAAACTTGCAACAACATTTGAAATTGTAGCACCAAAAGGCATCTTAATGTCAACCTTAATACCAAATATTGGTGAAAAGCAATAGACAACAACAACAGCTGTAGCAGAAACAGTCTCTAAACTTTACAATTAACACTCATAAGCCCTGTATACCTTTAATCATTGTAACTATTCTCAGTTAACGAAGAGAGGTCAATTGAGTAGTGGCCGGTTACACTGAACCGCAAAAGAAAAGAAAAAATATTAAGACTTCAAAAATACCATGAAGTTTTGCAGTATGAACGGACCAACAGAATCAGAAGTTGAAAGCTTACTAATGAGTCCGTGTTGGGGGCCCTCGCAAAACAACAGCCAAGATCAGTATTTACTAGATGGCCATAAATTATTGCTAGAACATGATCTTGAATCTCTGCCGAGCGATACTGAGCAAAAGAATTCTCTAGATGTTTTGGATAACTTGTTAATGAATTCCTCATCTCTGAATGCACTGTCAGACTTGAAACCCCTGCCCCCATTCACCGGTTACACGGGACATTTATCGATTAATGGCATATCAGGACATCATTACCATGCCATAGCACAGAGACTACCGGACGAGAGCAATAATAATTACATGCAGTCTGCCTACCATACGGCTACGGCGGCGAACACAAATCCCACATCGACAGGCATATTGGGGGCCGCTACCATACAATTGGCGGCCTCCTCTACAGGTATGCCGGGGAACGGTGGAGTTGGTGGTGGTGGTGGTGGTGGCGGCAGCGGCGGTGGGAGCATGAGCTTATCCAATAGTCATAATTCATCAGCCGATCACAATATTGTTTCCTCCTCCACCTGCCTGCCTGAAAGCGTTTTAAGTTCAGATGCCGACGCCTGCCTAAATGATGTTAAACTCTTTGCCGATAGTCAATTAGATAGTAAGCTTTATTCTATGGCCGATAGCTGTGTTATGTCTAATCCTGGAACCAATAGCACAACTTCTGGTGTGTTACATGGAGGTCAGGATCCGGACTCTGGTGGTGTACGAATTTACGCCGATGCTAAAGATTTAACAGAATATGTCGATATGAATTCTATAGATGACATAGCGGCAATAATTGGCAGTGCAATAGCCGACACTACGGTACCTAATCAGTTAGATAAGGATGATGGCAACGATACAAGAGATTCTTGGATCGATTTAGATGCCTGGATAGAAGGTAATTGTATACAACAGGATGGTAAATTGGTGGTGTCGCAGCAGGACTCATTAAGTGAATTCATATTACCGCAATCACCCGTACACCCAAGTAGTTCTACTTTGCAGAGTCTACTGACACACGGTTACATGCCTTTGCTGCAAAATCGTCTGCAAAATGGACCACCTACGGGCAATATTAAGAGTGAAGTGCCGAGTTCTACCTCATTTTGTAATGAATTAACGACAGCAAGCTCAACATCGGCCAGTCCTCCCGGCTCGGTTGTATCAACCACAGATAATCTTATGATTAATCCCCGCTATCTTACCAATCCCGCACAATATCACATTTCCATGAAATCCGATGGCATTTGCAGTCCGGATATGATGGGCAACTATCCCCATACAACTACCATAACACCCACCGGTACACCAAAAACTAAAAGATCTAGATCACAAAAAAAATCATCAGTTTCTGCGTCAGGCTCATCCTCGCTCAGCAATGGCCAGCCGAACGGTTCACATCCTTCGCAGATGAACTCGATAACATCACCTTCCTCGGTCAACTTTAATGCCAACGATTTGACGGGCCTACTAGGCAAAGAGAAACCCGTACACCGTTGCAGTATTTGCAATCGTGGCTTCCTGAACAAAAGTAATATTAAGGTACATTTGCGAACGCATACTGGAGAGAAACCTTTTCGTTGTGAGGTGTGTGCTAAAGCCTTTCGACAAAAGGCTCACTTGCTCAAACATCAACAGATACATAAGAGAATTGGGCGTGACTGACATCAAAATCAAGCCTCGGCGAAAACTTCTTCTAGCTACCATTCGATACGCATGGCCAGTGAAGAGTTTCGCTTCAAGCCGATAATTCTGCAAAAGCCTAAACTTTTCTTGCATCCTTAACTGTGATGAATGTGGCATTTGTTGTATGATTTCCCGTACTTGAAGCAAACTTGTCTTGAAAATTGTTTTTGCAAATAATTGGTAAAATGAAAATAGATTTTTTTTTATTAATTATTTATTTTCAATTAATTATTCCGACTGCGTGTGATTTGGTTTTATTCCTCTGCGATTCTATTTGCTTCAAGGCGGCTCAAAGTACACCAACATATTGAGCGGATGCAGCCCTTTACAAAATGGAAAGTTAATTTTTTTTGACCAACACAAATGAAAAAACTTTCCTATTTAATTTTTTATACAATTATCATGCCTCCTTTTTTTCGGGGGTGCGATAAGCCAAAGTGCTGCATACGATCAATTGGGAAATTTGGTTTAATCTTTGATCGCTACACTGTTTGGTTATAAAGCCTGAATAAAACCATCTCACATGCCATATAAAAATGATACAAAGAAAACAAATATCAATTGTTATTCGTTGTTATTCGTTGTTGTTGATTGCTTTTGATCTCTTAACGCTCCTCATGAAGATTTCAAATCGAAAATCTATTTAAAAATTAACTATAGAGCGATTTTCCTACTTGAATTGCATTCAGATAAAATAAAGAGAATGCAACTGATAGGTTTAGGCCATTTCTATAACGAATAATAACCCAGTCCAAAGAATATTTTAGGGCCGAGCAGATTAATCTAGGACAACTGTTAAGTGTAAAGGAAGGCATCTAAGAATAATCGCACTGTAATCAAGTTACAAATCAGAACCAAAGCACAACGATAGCATTTATGGCAGTCATTTTCCTGCTTAAATTCAAAACCGAGTTTTATTAACAGAATAGATTGTTATCTATTACACTCACAGATAAATGTTATTTCAAGGGTCGCGTTCGGTCAAATAATAGACCGCGATTTGACGAAGCTTTTGTGTCGTAGGCCACGCTTGTTTCACTGAAAGACAAGCAAAGGCAAAGTCAACGTGGCATCAGCTCATTATAAAAGTTCCGTTTGAAGCATCCCTCTTCTAATCTCCTAAAGAGCGATGCGAACAGATTCAATGTTAAAGTGTGCCAGCAATACATCATCATGTAACAGAACTAGGAAACTACTAAAGAAAAAATAGTATAATCTGAAATAGCTAAAGAGAACCCCCATTCTTAAGGGAATCAAAAAAAATAAATTTTTGATCAGAATTTACTAAAATCCTTCAAGCGAAGAAGATATTTGTTTTAGGATATTTCTTATCCAGCCTGGCACTTTAAAAAAAATTGAATTGTCTTATTTAGGAAAAAGGCCACTTCAAATTGGCCAAATTAATTAAAACAAACGGGCTGGGCAAAGGACCCCCATAAACTTTTCTGTATCAATGCCAACTCCATTAAAAATTCTTGATAAAAGACTTGTGCATACACACATTAAAAGCATAAAATAATGTGTGTAGTTCTCGTTTAGTTTAAATTACCACCTAAAATGACTGAAACGCAAACGGATAGGAATAATGCAAATGAAGAGGAACGAAAAGAAATCTTTGTTTTATTAAATGCTGAGGAATCAACTTTTTTTTTGTCTCAAATATATTTTAGAAATAGTGTTTAATGAAATGTGTTTTTTAAAAATTACAAAAATTATTTTATATGGTAGTACAAAGACAATAATTGGCCAAAATTGATATTGAGAAGAAAATGGTTTTCATATTCGAATATGCATTAAAATTGAGTCCTGAAGACAGCCATATTATTTTTCAATGTTATTCAACTTTGTAAAAAACAAGTTCTGTAAAGTTAATTGAAATATGATTTCATTGTGATGCCCCTCTGCTTTACTCATCGAGATAGCCTAAGAAAAATTCTTAACATTTCTAAAACTTCTGGTATGGCATACTCACATACTTACATATATGTATTTATAATTACATATTAACTGAGCAATCTTCGAATTAAAAATCTTTTCCAGCAAAATAATTATGAACTTTGTCTTAGTAAACTATGGCTTGGTAAATTCTTGTGTTTAGGGTAGCTGCAGTTGTAGGTCATTTAAACGCCTTAGAATCGGGGCTAAAATACTGAGAGCACAAGCAATGTAAGAACAACGGAGCGTCCAATTGTCTTTTTGCAACTGTTGTTCCGTTTTGATGCAATTCCGTGAGTCTCAATTGAAACGGTAAAAGTATACACACTCGCTGTTATCAACTTTATCAAATGACACCATAAAATAATTGAAATGTTACACATACGGGCACACACATCCATGCGCGCACACATGCACACAAATGCACATATAGAAAATCTCTCAAGTATGGCTAAGTAAAATTTTGTATATTGAAAGAAATTAAGGAAATAAAAATCTTAAATGCGTAGAAAAGTACCTCAAATATAAATAAATATGTAAAGCAAAAGATTATCAAAAAATAAATAAATAAATAGATTTAACAATAAGCTTAAAGTAATCAAAACGGATATCAAATTAAAACAACCACATACACACATCCACACATACACACAAACCCATATACATTCATACATACATTTATATTTAAAACATGTACAAATATAATGAAAAAAGGTTTTGGCAACAATATTTTTTCTTATTTAAAACTTATTAATACTACTATTCAATTTTGAAGCGAAAAAAGGGGTTAAATCAATAAAAATACATTAATTGTTATTAAATTTTAGTGTTTTTAATTTATTACAAATTTGTAAAAGTTTTTTATTTAATATTATTTGGATATTTCCAACTTTTAATAGTAAAAGAAAGAAATTTCCGTAAGAATTTAACGAGTATCGGAGTTAATAATACAAGTTGTTTTTTAATATATTTTCACTCGTTTTATGGTCTGCGTATTTATATTTAAATCTCTTTTAAATAAATAAATTTTTTTTATAAATATTTATAATTATTAATTATGTATTTATTGCGTATTTTTAAGTTATTTTTACCAATTAAAAAAATTAAAAAATGAAATTTTTAAGATTTTCTATATAGTTCATTTTGATTATGTTTTTATTTAAATGTGTAAAATTTTAACTATAATTTAATTATCGTGCAATTATTTATGTAAACTTATTTACATACAACTCTCTATCGCTTTCAAACGCTCTCTCTATGATATTGTTTGCTCTCTTTTATTTTCTCAATAAGCTTTTTCTAGTTTAAAAATTTTTGTAAATATTTTTAATAATTGAAATGCAAATATACATTATAAGTTAAATTGTTCTAATATGTTGACAACAAAAAAAAAAATTAAACAAATATTAATAAAAATTGTTTATGACTTTACCCAGAAGAAAATGGAGAAACTTTTTAATGAGATAAAAAGCTTATAAATTGGTATTTAGCCACTTGCCTTTTCCTTCGTTTTCAGGTATTTACGAAAGATAAATTATACAAAAAAATTTAAATACGAGATATTTTTTTAACATACGAAATCTCAAAACTTTTTTTCACAAAGATTTGTAATAGAAACCATTTTGCATTACATAAAAATTATTCGAGTTTTTCAATTAAACAAGTTATTTGCAACACTTTAAAACTTTTTACTTCAAAACTTTTTCCACTTGAAAAATCAATTGAATTGTTATTCAGAATGGTATAGGCAATTTAATAGAAAATCTGTATTGGCCATTCAAACATTGTGACGCTGACAATTTACGCCAGAGATCATAAAATTTTTGATATGGATATTCCCAGGATTTTTCTTTATGTTACAAATTATATTCTTAATTGTGAAAATTATTTCGATTGAAAACGGAAACTTCGTCAAACATTGTTGAGTATGAAATATTTCGAAGACTTTAAAAATTTATAAGATGAGAGTTCAATACGATGTCATTGATGCCATACCTAAACAAAAAAAAAAAACGGGACGTTTTTTCCGCTGAGGTTTACCACTGAAGTGTCATCCTATAAAAAAGCGGGAAGCGTTTTTTAGCTGTCAAAAGTTCGCATGCTCATACATTTTGTGTGGAGCACATCGAAATAACGCGGCGACAACGCGACGGTAACGCTTTGAAATTGGAAAATCCGATTTTGACAGAGAGTTTTTTAGTGAAGTTATGTGAAGAAGAAAAAAAACAAGAAAAAAAATATAAATAAAGGAAATAAAATGAGTATAAAAAGTATATAAGGATATATAGATTTGATATGAAAATGTTAAATTCTACAATAGAAGATTACAACTTTATATTCATATATTACATATATTCCAGAAGTGAAGTTTTTTAAGCTTTGACTGTCTGTCTGCCTGTCCAATGTATTTTTGTTGCAGGTAGCTTGAGCTTCAGAACTATACAGTATGAAAATCACCAAAAACCGCTAATAAATAAAAGAAATATGACAAAAAAATTATTTTATACATTTGTAGGTAAAAAGATAAAAATTAGCCATGAATATTAACAAGGATGAAACCACAAAAGCTTGGATTACCGGCCAGGATACTGGCCTTGCAGCCGAGCTCGCTGCGTATAAATAGGAAGTTAACAGCATTTAATTCTTTTATTTTTGTTATCAAAATTCTTTTTATTTTTTTTAGTAACAGAACATATTCTTGGAGCAGGGTATATAAGATTCGGCTCAGTCGAATTTAGCTTCTTTACTTGTTAATAGTTTAAGGATACCCTACAGTTTAACGCATGCCATATTATAAAGCATAAATAAACTGAGTGCATATTAATTTTACAAAGAAGGCAAAAGTAATATCTTTTCCAATTTTTGTCATGCAAAAAGTATTTCATATTATTAATAGATTAATTCTAGAGATTTTAACGTGTCAAACTTTGCAAAAAATAAAGATAAGAAAAACAAAAATTTGTCATGAGAAAAATAACTTTAATCAATACTTTGTCATTAATAAGATTATTTGTGGCATTCAGTTTGGAATATTTATTGCATCTGCGCGTTATTAGAAACATCTAAAACTGCAAATGTAGTGTTGCTTCTTTCACTGTAGTATTATTGAAAACCACTTAATTAATTTATTGAAACACTACTAAATTAAAAAAAATATGTACAATATTAATGAAATTTTTAAATAGCACAGCTTGTCCTTTTTATTTCCAAGATACACCGTTAAGTATTTTTCCTTTGTTTTTAATAAACATTTTTTCTTTAAATTTTAAAATAGTAGTTTTGCAAAAGTTCAATAACAACTCATGCCTTTCAACAAAAATTATTTAATTTTTAAAAATCTATTCTATATATTGTTCATAACCCTTCTCGGTTAGAAAGAATGCTGGAACATATTTGGATTGAACATCTAAAAGACATTTTTTAATTAGTGGCAATAAAATTCTTTTGCTTAGAAGCTTGAATAAAGCTTTTGCTATATTCTAGTGAATTATTATATGAATCTATTTCAAGTAGTTTGTTTTACTTCGTCTATAATATCAATATAATACAATTTAATAGTAATTGTTTATATTTATTGACTATAGAATTCTAAAACAGTTATTGGCAACAAGTGAAAAGCATTAAAAGGTAACAACTAACATTTAATAAATATTAAAAAATATGTTTTTAATTATCTATCTACTCAGAGGTGGGCAATCTTTTTTTCGGTTGGAAAACTTCCTTTTTCCAGTTAAACTCAATAAAGTTAATTTTGAGTATAAATGAGTAAGAAAGTAACTATACAAATTAGGGAATAGGCTTTTTAAGTTTACTTGTAATTTTACAAATTTAGAAGAAAAAAAAACTTATTCTTAAATGGAGACAGGAACGGAAGCACGAGCATAAAATCCAAAATGAGACAAAGAATTTACAGATTAGGATTATTATAGATTATAGACTATTTATTTAAAAAAAAATAAATATTTTAATTGTCTCTTATTTCAAATTATTAAAAAAAAGAAACCTGGTGTTAAATAACTTGAAATAATTCTCAAAATTATTTCGAAACCGAAGTTTGGCTAGGCAAAGGGAGTGTTTAATATTAAAGCCATAAAGAATTTTTATTAAAGAAATTGCAACTAAAGATCAAACCAAAATGTGTTTGAGACAACAAAATGCGGCGAAACTAAACAAAAAAAAAACAGTATTTTTAAATCTTAATGGTAACAACAACAGCCAATTAATATTTTAAAGCCCAGTTGGAAATTATGGAACTAAAGCCAATAGACAGCTTGAACAAATTGCCGCTCCTGCTGACAAAAAGTTAAACTGTCATAAACATAATGCATTCTCAAACAAAAAACAACAACAAAAAGAATTTTAAACCAATTGATCTCCACTATTAATGCAAGATTCCATTTCCAGTTGGGGAAAACTTTAAATAAAATGTAAGAAACAAGAATTATTATTGACCACGTTTGCCATAAAGAAAGCAGCAGCAATAGCAATAACAACTATAGTAGACTATACGAGCAGAAGTGGTATAATGGCAGAAATAGCAGAAATGAAAGATAAATAGATACATACATACAAACGAAGCAACAACTTGAAAATAAAAAACATCCAACAGCCACACAATCACTCGCTCACACTTACCAACAATCATTAGTAATGTCCCACTAACCTACATTCTCATACCGAGTCATTTATAATTCCCCAAACAGCCAAACTCCGGCTTAACACACTTGAATGTATTCAGACACTCCAATACACACACACACACACTGCACACACAATCACTCTCATCAGCCAGCAAGAAATATGCACATTCAATGAAGCCTACAAATACTTTGGTACTGTGGCAAAGTCATGGCTTAAGCATACAATGCCAGCAGTATTTTGCAGATACTTTTTTCAAACAACTATAAAAACAACAATTGGAAATTACTTTACCCACTACAAAAACACTCCGCACAAGCAAAATACCAGCAAGCAATTGCTTGAGCAACATTCGTAAGTATTCCGGTAAGTAATACTTTTTGCGATTTATGGTACAAATATGCCAAATGTTAAATAAAACTTCTTCCCTCATTATTACCCTCTGTGTTCCAAGCTAATTTTCCAATTGTTTTCAAACATTTAATTTTTTACCTGCAAAATAAAAGAAGCCCTTTTGATGAAAACAAGTAGTGGGCCGAGAACGAATTTTAAAAAATGTCAAAAAGTACCGGAATAATAAAAACAATTAAATTCAAATTTTCCTCGAGTTGTCTCATACAACAAATGCTTCAGATGTTGTTATTATTTGTGTTTTTCGAGTGTTGTGATGGGATTGCCGTACGAGTACGAGTATAATGGCATGTTAAAAGCATGTTGATAATAAAAAAATATCGAATCGCACAATCGTTTAGATTGGCGGTTTATAAGATTTGCTGTTTACACATACGTTGTAAGTTAGTGAACCGCCCTACTGTTTTAAACAACCTTTAAATAAAGTTGAAAGTTCTGTAAGAAAATTTCCAATTGTTTTTCAGCTTTTTTTATCAGTTTTGATTTCACTGCAAGTGACAGTGATTTTTTAACTCTCTGGAACGAATTGTCCCATGCCAATATCGTTTGAAAATCGTTTCTTCTCTCGTATGTTTTGCTCTAATTTTTCCTCTTTTAATTTCATTGCATTCAATTTAGACTCGGAATACGTAATTGCAAGCTATTCATTCTTAATTATAAATATATAAAAATTTGTATATTTGTAATAAAATATGAAAAAATAATTTATAAAAATCGGTGAAAAATTCCAAAAATTTACAAAGTTTCTTCCGATAGATTTCTTAAAAATTAAGAAAATTAAAAACAACTTTTCTCGACCGAAAAAACATTTACATACTTCTACCTTTATTTTCGATTCCATCCTTTACACTTCTCTCCCCCCTCTTGACCCCCTCTTCTCTTACAACACAATATAATTGTTGGAACCAAGTAGTGGGGCATAACTACTTGACACTCATATGAAATTTCCATTTCCATGATTAGAAGCAGAAAAGGTAAGAAACACAATGTATGGATATATATGATGAAGACATGGAGCATTTCCACGAAAAAAATCGAGAACTCGACAAAAATTTGATTTTTAGATTATAGCCTAGCATTTATAAAAAACGCTGAAAAGAAAACGTTAATCAATTTCAACTTACATAGTAGAACCATTCTTTGTACATACGTCATATTTTTAATGTCCTTTTCTCATAGCCGTAAATATATTGGACCGTGATATTTATATTACAGGATACTATCAATCATTATCAAAATACTTAGCATTATGCTCATATAACTGCCTTGGGTCTGGATGTCATGGAAGACATCCAACCCTTCCCGAGCGATGTCCATGCGATGTACTTTTTGCTCAAAATATAGTAAAAAATAGCACACCAGCACACGACTAACCTTCCTATTTATGAAAAAGAAACTGACAATATGTATAACAGACATGTGTACCGACATAACAGAGTAAAAATATGCCAAAATCGAACATACGTAACTCACGAAATTTGAAGACAACAGCTATTTTTTAATCACACCTCGTATACCAATGAAATGAGGAAAATTGCTGCCGAAAGCCACACTCGAGGGATCGCGTCTATTTTTCGCCGCTATATAAAGAAGATGGTAGAGAAGATAAATAGGTGGTGGAGAATTTGTAAGATAGAATGAAAATTCAGAAAGGAAATTCTTAAGACCTTTTTCCCGAACTTCCTATATTTAAGAATAACAACGTATAGATTTTTGTTTTTATTAGTCAATAAAAAATAAAGGAAACAAAAAACAGCCGATTGACGTCGACAGTGAATATCGTTAAAAATTTTAAATTTTTTACAAAAAATTGGTGAATGCACACCTTTTGCACCAGTACAAAATATAAATGCATCAACACATTTGTAAGCATAAAAGGCGTTAAGCATAAATGTTAAAGTAATGCCTTCAAACCAGATTAAAAGCACACACAATGTGAATGAAAATCAAAATAAAACAAATTAAGTATAATGATGATAGAAAACGGATCGAATTAATGATGATCTGGAAGAGAGAAAAGCAACAAAAGTCTCATTCATACCACCCAAAAAGTAGACAATTTGATGAACAATAGCTGGAACAGTAGTCGTAAGCGATAGAATTGTAGAGTTCAGAATTCACTACGGCTTGTTAAAAAGGAAACACGACGTGAAGATAAAGAGCAGCAAACTGGTTAGAACGATAAATTTGTATTTAAATCACTCTTGCCACTTACGTCCGATAAAAGAATAAGAGTAAACGTTTAAGTTAAACGAAATAACACCCAAAAAGTGTTACTCCTAATGAAATGAGAGCATTGAAGTAATAGGTCATTTCCAAAAAGAAATTATTGAATTAATTATTGAAATAGTGGCAGGGAAACTTTATTATTGTACTTTTTGAATATTAATGGGCTACTGAATTTCATCTTTATATTCTACTTAAGTCATAACCCAAATTAATTAATTAATAAAATTAAAAAATTAATAGTGATGTATATTTAATTGTTATTCAATGGATGACTGAAAAACTTAAAACAAAGTATGCACACCTTTCTGTCAAAGAGTGGAAAGGCCCTCAGTATGAGTTCGTAGTGCCCACTTCGAATGGAACTTTGGAGACCCCTAGTAGACAAATCTTTGGGCTTTACATCTAATAGTCAATTATTTACGGCATAGTCACATGATTACAGAAATAAATAGTTGTAGAGAGTACCGGGTGTATTACTAAATCAAAAGTGTTCAGGTTTTTAGTAGAATTTTATTCATTTGTTTTATTTACTTTGCGATTTCGAGTACACACAGAACCCCGGTAAAAGAGGGTAATGAGTGCTCTACTATACTTGTCGCCTTTCTAGTAAAGTAATGAAAACCATAAAAGAAAACGAAAATTCAGCTTTACTAAACATGGACCGTTACATGATGGGACAACGTTTTTACATTATTACAATTCAGCGTAAAATCTTGCATTAATTTTGGGACACCTTATATGTATGTATATGGCAACGCTGCGATTTTCTTATAATTAAGTGATTGAATAGGGAACCACAAGCAATTAAAAAAAAATAATAAAATTTTCCAATATCTCCTCGTAATAAAAAAGAATCAAAAAAAAAACACTCACCTACACACAGAAACCCACATATTCATTAGAGTCGTACTCACACAATCGCAAGATACGATCTTGTATGTGATTTGGTCAACATTTCACATTAATTTTCTTAATTGTAAAGCGAACACAAACCTCATGGCGATTTTATATCTCACTTTGTTTTGAATTAGAACGTAGAGATTGATAATAAAATTAATGTTAAAATAAAATAGATTAATTAATTAATTTAAATTTTTTTTTAGCGGTCATAATATTTAATGATGATGATATTGAAGAATGAAATGTTTTTTCTTGTGTAAAAACTTTCTCATAATTTTCTCTCTCTCTCGATCTCTCTCTATACACTGTAAAAAATATTGAACTAAAATTTGCAAAGTTTTTCCCAATTCTCTTTGTACTAGAAATCAGTAAATGCATTTGAATTATAAAAATTTTTCAATATTTTTACTAAACATGAGGAAAAGTTTTCTTGAAAAAAATTGAATTAAATTGTGATATTTTGAGAAATTTTTTAAGATTTGTTTTTTCATTTTGAATCTATTTAATTGTTCCCAAATTGGTGTTCAAAATGGTTTAACTGGAAAAAAAAATTATTTTAATATTCTGAATTGAGATAAAAATGATGAATCATTTAATTCAGGCAAGCATTGCCACAACCCGCCCGGCGTCCGTCGCATAAAGCAAACTGCAATTCATCAATAACACTTTCAATATTTAATTCCTATGCGTTAATTCCTTGGCGGATAAGCCAACGACTTCATGTAACTCCATAACAAGTAATTCAATGGCCAAACTCACTGGTCCAAAAAGTGAAATTGTTGAATTATTCAATTTTCTACGCAATAGTTACATCGTCATTAAAACCATTTCCATAGATTTTTGGAAAAAGTAATCGTTCTCCATTGACCTATGTCGAACTCCACCAACGGTAACGTTGTCTACTGCGTCGCGTGTGAAAAATTGTGGCCAAATGACACTCAAGATGACCAGCAAGACAGTCACTTATAATGGATGCAATGATGTCTCATGTACTTCATGCCGATTACTTTAGTCCCAAATACGGTTATGTTCCGTATTCATGCAAAAATACAATTTTTTAATAAAAAAAATATTGATCAATATTTTTGTAATAAATTTTTACGATTTATGAACGTTGTTCTTCTGTATAATGGTCCATCTGCCACTTCCCTATTGGAAAATATGGACCATCAGAATTAACATACCCCTACTGGATAACCATTAACGTTGTCCTCATTTCATGCTTCAACTTATTTATAATTTTTTCTATGCCATTCAAAATCGTCCTAATTCAAAAAAAAAATTATTCATTTACATCTACTATATCGAATAATATAAAAAGTTCACAAATTATATATTAATTAAATTGAAAATGATAACAAATTTATTCTCTGTACTTAAATCTGGTTTAAGTATCTTTAACATTTCATTCAATTGAATGAAAGGAATTATAATAATTCCTTCAATATATAGAAGAATACTTTCACTATATTGCAGTTCTCCAGAACCAGAAAATTGTAATTTTGTAAAATTTTTTATAAATCTTTGCCTGTCTCGTAGCAGCACCGGATGTTGCGCCATTTAAACACTGTGGCTATTGCAGTCTTTTAAAAAGAGAATAATTTAAATTATCAAAACTAATAATAATAAAGTAATTAATATTAATCATTTAAATTTTTTCATGCTACACCATTTTGGCATTTGTGCACTAAAGATTTCCAGCTATAAGGTAATTTGTAGCTACTGCTTATAGTGAGGAAGACGTCTGAAAAAGTAATAGATCGGTGTAACAGCTCGTTTTGCCACACATATTCATCTTTATTTATTATTCTTTTTTTCGGCTGGGAAGCCGCATTTGAATGCAGCAAGTGTTGGCATTTTCCACACAAGTGCAAACACATTTTCAATGGCTAAATTAATATTTGTTGTATTTTATTATTATTGTTGCAACAACTGCAACAATGTTGTAGTAAATAATAAAAATAAATTACTAGAAAAGTCATGTGCTGAAAATGAAATGATGATAAAGACTACATACTAAACAACAACAACAACAACAACAACAACAACAACAACAACATAAGCAACAATATTATCCATAGCAGCATACGAGTATATGTATGCATGTTTTGGCAATAGCCGAGCCAGCTTTCAAGCACAATAGCCACCATTACAACAATTACAACAATTACAACAATTTCAGCATGCAGCAAAAATATTAGCCACAAATAAATAGAAAGAAAAAATCACCACTGAATAAAAATGGAGAACAACTTTCACCCAAGGTCATTGTGTCTTTAACAGCGCCATGTTAATTGTTGTTGTAGTCGTGTTGTTGCAGTTGATTTTTATTTTCAACTCTAGACGATTTGGCTATCACGACTAGATCGGTGTGTGTGTTCGCTCAATTTAATAAATACAACATGTCTGTAAATGTTTATATTTATTTATGAATTGATGTATGTATGTAGATATGCATATGCTTGCATGCATATGTGTATGTATTTGACTTTTTGTGTATGAGGCGGTGCATGTAAATACTTTCTCAAACATCCATAAAAACTGCAACTAAACAAAATAAAAAAAAAAAATTACAAATAAATAAAATAAAACAAATAAATGAAAATATTCCTCCAGCTACGTGTGCGCTAACCCATCATCATAATTATCATGATCATCATCTGTTACTGTTTATTACCCTGCTTAACTAATCTCAATGACGGACAAGCAAACGGATTTGCAAAACATTGAATGCCGGCTACGTGATGGTGAGGCTGCTTAAAGCCTGCACAGTTTGTAATGCTGATCGCATTGTTTAAGTGTTTCCATAGATTAGGAGGAGGTATTCGCAGTTGTAATATTCGGCCGCTACGACAGGCATGGCCTGTCTCCTGATGGCAAACAGTAGTTGCAGCATAGTGTTGGTATTGTTGTTGTGGTGTTTTCGGAGTAATGCGACATTGTTGCATAGGTTTTGAGGTAATGTGGCTGCAGTTGTTATTTTCTTTAGCCTTTCCTGTTGTGGCCAGCACGTTCATTAGCACATTATGGTGCACTTGGCGCATTGTAATCGTATTCGCCTTTGTCTCTATTAAAAATGAATAGACGAAAGTTTTGTATTTTCCTGTGATATTGATTTGCTTGGAAATAAAAACTAGTTTTACTAGTGTAATTTTTACTAATGCTTTCCATGGCAGTTTGAATTTATTTCGGAAACCACAGAATAAAAGTGAATTGCAATTATAATTTTAACTTTATTACAAAATATTGAATCAGAATATTTCAATTTACATTATTTTTATACATCTTAAAATTTATTTATAAATTCTTATTTACGAATAAATCTAAACATTATTTTTTCCATGCATAAAAACTTATATTATCATATAGTAATTTACAAAAGGAATAATATTTAAAGAAGAATTTATCCATAGTGGTAGTATTAAGGAAATATTGAAAAGAAAAAACGTTTTTTTTAATAAAAGTTCTTAAACTATATCAAGTAAAATGAGTGTAATAGAATGAAATACATATGTCAATAGGATGTTGCAGGACAACCTCGATATTCATGAAAAAATCATAATGAGTGATGAGGCTTCTTTACGTTTGAATGGATATGAGAATAAACAGAATAGTCGTTTCTGGACAATTAAATTATCCATCAAACAGCTTTGTATCCATTAAACGTGACAGTCTTTTGTGGAATTTGCTGAGGAATTATTGTACCCTATTAACATCTGGTTTCAACAAGATGTTGCTACACCGCATACAAGCAGGATAAGAATGCAATTACTGCGAGATCTCCTTCCACAACAAATTATTTCAAGAAATGTTTATGTTGATTGGGCTCCAAGGTCTCCTGATTTCTCTGCTACAGATTTCTTTTTGTGGTCATATCTTCCCTTTAACAGAGCTCTCATTTCTAAGGCAAACAGAGGCGAATTTTTATCTGATATTGTATTCCATAAATAATTGCCGATTATAAAGATACAATATCTTCCATTTAATTAAAAATTATAAACAAACAAAGTAATATACTTTCGCGGAGAACACCCTGTATCAAAGACAGCAAACAGTATATAAATAGTATATAAATAGTATATAAGTATAAAACAGCATATAAATAGTGCAATCTAGCGCTGTATTAACAAAATGATCGAAATGGGATGCATGAACAAACAAGAGAAGCACTGATTTCGTTTAAAGGACGTACTACAAGCACGGCATCAATTTTTCTTTTTTTTTTCAGTTTACAATATTTTTTTTATATGTGCATTGACTCATTTGCCGCAAAGAATTAAATTTTTTAATTTAAGTCTAATCAAGTGTTTTTGCCTTTTTCAACCACAAATCCAATTTATTTTTATTCAAATGAAATATTTGACTTTAAAACAAAGTCAAAGTTAATTAAATTCATTTCAGTTGCTTGTAGCTGTTGTTCTGTTTTATTTTTAATTTAAACAATGATTAACCGTCCGTAAGAATAGAACCATAATAAAAAATTAACTCGATATTAAATTAAATAAACAACTTTAAGATTTCATAACGATTTGCGATGAGCTCTAGTTATTTTCGCAGTTAATTGAAGTTTATTAATTGTAATTGTTTTTTCACCACACTGATACAAAATAAAACATATTTTTATATTTTATTTGCTTGTTTATTCATATTTGATTTTATAAATATAGATGTAAACGGGTGTTTATTTTTTATGGGCAAAAGATTCAAATTGGCCACATTGTTTTTAAAACAACTGCTATGAACTCCCAGTCAATTTTGTTAAAAAAAAGAAATGTTTCTGACAGTACAATAAATTTGTTGTGTTGGAGGCATTGATGCGACGTTCTTACACTCGTTGAAAATTTTATTTTTAATTTTAAATGAGCCTGTCCACAATATGAAACTTTTGCTATTGATATTTGATATTTGGGTTTGCTGATGGGGCGAAAAAGAGAGGCAGAAAATTGTTCAAGGGTTGTAGTACAAGGGAAAAAAGAAAAAAAGGGGAATAAGAATTAGAACGCAAAACTGTGCATTCTTGATAGGAAATATTTTAGAATACAGAAATGTGTAAAGAATGCTGTGGACTGTGTAAGCCCACAGACTTGCAGTGATAATTCGCGAATAAATAAATTTAATATTTTATATTTGAAATATTCTAATTCTCTAATATTCTAATTGTAATACTCTAAAAATTAAATATATAATTATATTTGTCGATATTTCGTTAGTTCTTTGTGTAATTAATACCAAATGGCTGATTAATTAATATTTCTCCTGATAATGCCCGAAATTAAATTATTTATTTAAATTTTTAAATATTAAAGCAGAGGATCTTGAGCAGCAGAGAATTAGAATATTTCAAATTTGAAAGAGGGTCGAAAAAAAATATATTTTTTTTAATCTTTTGTTTTATTATGGAAATAGTGAACTAAGAATTATTTCCGAAATCTAATCCTGAAAATTAGTACTCAGCGAAATATTAAAAATGCATTAAAACTGATCATCTCGTTGTATCAAGCAATTGGTCTGACCATTTCACCGGATGTAGCAGTATTTTCCTATGCTTATATTTTTAATGATTTGTAGTTCGCTTTAAAGAAGTACGAAATGTAAGAAAGTTTTAGTCGTTTAATTACAGCCTCAATTCTAGCGAATAAGATATTAGAAAAAAAAATATCCCATTTTCTAACCAATTGAGAATATTAGCTTAATCGGTTTCTTGTTGTTTGTTTCCTTGAAGATTTTATCATTAAATCTGTCTGGGTGGAAAAACAAAGCTTTCCCGCTTAATTTTCGTTACTTTCATGCTTAATGATACATTAAAAATCAATAAATATATGAAATAATTCGCTGAGTTGGAACAACAAATGCTTTTCTAAAGATACTTTATATGTTATGCCTTTGTGAGCCGGTGTATTATTTGTATATATACATGGTACTGAAATTATGCGACGGAGGCAGATACTGAATTAGGCAAAGAAGTTTTCAGATAGAGAAATTTTACAGAAGATCTTGTGTTAAGCTAATTTCTGATAGCCCTTTTTTTACTTATCTTACTTCACCGATGAAACTCTGATATCTTATCTGATATGAGACTATCAGCGGCCTATGCTGAATTCATGTTTTCAACATTCGCACATTAATTAACACAGGAGACATTAAACATTATGAGAAAAAATCGTAAAAGTCAGCAGTAAGGATTGAACCCACAAACTTAGCTATTTACACTTGCCAGCTCCGGCAAACAGACCCTCAGATGCAGTTAATTGTACAATGGGAAAATAAAAACTGATCACAATTTAATGGAAGAAAATAATCGTGTTTCCTCCAAAAATATTTAATGAGTACAATAATTAATTCGCGAAAATATGATTTGCCGTTCTTTAATCAATATCTTATTAGATGCTATCGTGACCAATATCTTTATGGGCACTAAGATCGGCTTAATAAATCTTAAAGAGTTTAGAAAACAACAAAAACGTTTCCACTGTGAGCAGTGGGGAGAAATATATTTATTGTGTCTAAGCATTATAAAAATTTTGCAATAAATGAAAATTTTGCTTAATAAATGGATAATAACATTGTTATTAAAAAACAAGGTTTTCCATCGAGCACTTCATCAGCCAGTTAGTAAAGTCAGTTAGATAGTCCGTGAATATTGTGTTAATATTTTTGAAGAACTTTAAATTCGTGCTGCTGTTTTCAGTGGTATTTCGGCTAATTAGCCAAGTGTAAAATTTTGTATATTCTTTAATGTTTATTTATTATTTTAATGTATTATAATGTATTGTTATTAAAACTGTTTAAATATGTGCCGAAGTTGTAGTTTTTAATTTAAACATCATATTTTGGCTTTGAAGTTCTGGGTTACGAGCGCTTGTATTACAAGATATTGCGACATATTGCTGACGGTGGGTCTCTAAATGAGTTGTTCAGACTAATTGTTATTTTTAGGCAAATGCATATTTCCGTTATTGCGAAATATAAATTAATTAAAGCTCCTAATCATTTTATAACCAAGAATATTTTAGTGAAACTTAATGTAAACATTTTTAAGTGTTCAATTTAGCCAAGTGTGGTTCATTGTATATTTATCTTTGATAAACAAGCACTGCTTCTGCACCGTTTTGTATTTTAATATCTAGCGGTAACAAAGGGGTACGTTATTTATTCTGTGAAGGCCAAAAGGCATTTGGCTTTGACATTTCTGTAAAGGCATTTTCTGAAAATATGCACATAGACATAATTTTTTAAATCCAAGCAGGTACTTTGGGAACAAAAAAGGGGCCTTTTAAAAGGATACCTTTGCAAACGTACATTTCAAAGTAACATTTTAAAATATACTGCTTTAATATTGTAGATAAATATGGTTTTCTAGAAAATGTCTTTCTAACAACTACTTTTTTGAAAGGGTACTTTACTTTGTAGAATTTAGTTTCTTGAAAGGTACTTCTGTATAACAACTGCTAGTGTTTATGAGGTGCTCTTTAAAAGGAACTTTTTTAAAGACATACTCTTCAAAAGGATTTAAATTTGTTTGTAAACATTAATTTATTCTATAATTTTGTACATTTGTAGAAATGTTACTTTTAAAAGGTCCTTTAAGAGACTTTGGGAAAGCCTTCTTAAGAGA
Source organism: Ormia ochracea (assembly GCA_963402855.1). Lineage (NCBI taxonomy): Eukaryota > Metazoa > Arthropoda > Insecta > Diptera > Tachinidae > Ormia > Ormia ochracea. Next base: position 22,023,937 of record OY727105.1, read on the forward strand.
AACTTATAGAAGAGTATCTTTTTAAAAATGAATTTAATTTTAGAATTATTTTTAAAAAATTATGCTGTATAAAAAATTTTTTAAAAAACTTTGCTATTTAATGAAGTTGCAGAGAAGTTTTTTTTAAGTACTTTCCTTTCAATTTGGTACAAAAGTAAATTTTGAATTAAGTTCTTTAACCCTAATTGAATTAAAACAATTTCGTTACAGATAATCTTTATAAAAATACTATTCAAGGAAATGCAAACGTAGAAATTTTTAAAACTTATTTTTATAATTTAATTTTAAAGGTACTTTTTAAAAGAATATCATTGTACTGAATGTACTTTTGCGTAATTAAAGTTTTGCGTAATTTCTGCTATAAATACATTTAGCAAAAACATTATTTTCATTTATGTTTTCATTAAACAATTTAAATAAGTTTTGCTTAAATTTATAAAAAAAATGACTTGAAGAGAAGACTCACCCCATTGGAAAATTTATTTGTTTTCTTTTATTTGAACGCTTTATTGAATATTGTTGATAGTTTATACTGGCATATGTCTAATTTAAATATTTCTGTCACTATTAAAAAGGCAACACGTGTTTCAGATCCAATAAAATTTTAAATTTACACAAAGTATGCATGGTTTTCTGCTGTTTTCGAAACAAGCCTACAATTTTAAAAACCTGAAAAGAAATCTCTGGCACGTCTTTATGTTATTTAAATTTCAAAAGTAAAAATGATAAAAAAAAGTAAAAGAAATCAAAAAACAAACAGCAACACAAAAGTTTGACTCGTAGCTTTACCAAACGGTATTGTATTTGCAAGTAATTAATTTAATTAAATTGGACTTGCCCACATCACGTCCCAAGATGTACAACTAACATGAACTATAATTTTTGAAAAGTTAATAATACGTTTAATTATTAATATATTTAATTCTTTTACTGCACGCAACTGGCAACATATTTTATTTCTCAAAAAAGTTTTCTGATTGGTCTAAACTAAATATACTTATTAAAAATGTACCTTTGGAAAAAATTGGTAGATAGTCAAAAATAAATATCCTTCTTCTAAAAGCTTTATGTAAAAGATTTCATTTTAAAACAGACTGGTTGCTTCATGACAATGACTAGTGATCATTGCTATTATTTATATATTCATCCTCATTTCTCTTAACTAGTTTTTTAAAATATTCAAATCCTTTTTTAATATCTCTTAACCCATAAAAGCAAGCCAACCAACAAGCCAACGAGAACAGTACTCGGTTAGACAACAGGTTCTGCGTAAGCACACATCACATTGACACCATTTTGTTTTCTCGTTTTACCAAAAAATGAATAACTGAACAAATGTACACTAAAAGTAATCATCAAGCTTACACAAGCTCGAGCACGCATATGCAGCAAGATTATATTAAAGGCGTTATTGCAAAGTAAATTTTATGGATGGTTTCATATTGATTTTTGTCAAAAATTTATAAAATAGAGAAAAATATGTTGTGACAAACAGACACAATCATACCTATAGCACTAACATACATGAACGCATAAAAGCAGCTTAACTTGGAACGGTTACAAACAACTTAACAAAATTCAATACCTAAAATTTTTATAGGCACTGCTGGTCAACTTAAAGAACGTGGAAAAAATTTAAGAATAATTTTTCAGCTATTTTTAAAGCCATACATTTAAAGCTTTATTTATTTTATGTCACACATTGCATAGCAAGTAGTAGGAAGACCTAAATTTAACTAAATAAAATGTCTTTTGTTCACACAAAATTGTAAGGAAAAGAAATAAAACTTAAAGAAATTTCACTTTTCAACAAAAATTTATCAAAAGAAGGTAAAGTATGACTTGAATTTGCAAAATGGAAATAACTTCATTTTTTATATTTCTTTTCTTATGTTTAGTCATAATATCTTTTCTATTGCGATTCTTTCTACCTTTTATCTGATTAATACAAATTAGCAAGTTTTTATCTTAAGTCTTTTGATTTAATTATTTATTGCCGCAAGCAATCAGAATTAAGTATGTTGCTTAAGTCTTTCATTATCCACAAGCGAAAGCCAATAACAACTAATTAATTAGAATGTTAATAATCTATAATAATGTATGTATTTATGTATGTGGTTTAAACCATATTTAATATTTGTCAAGTTTCTATTTTTAAATGCACTCGCACAGTTTTTGCTTTAAATTTTGCATTATATTTTGACAGTCGGAACAGTAAATGTGAATAGTTCTTTTGTTTCATTTCATATTTAAACATTTGGAACAATTTTTATATATAAAGATTAAACCAAATTTTTATATTCATTCATATTTAAAATAGCAACAACAAAGCGAATTAATACAAATATAAATTGTTAAAACAGCTCTTGCTCATACAATACGTCACACATATGCTTGTGCGTTTGTGTAGGCGAGTGTATTGTTATTTAAAGCCAAATATTTTATTGAGATAAGTTTACATGAACATATTATGCATTGTATATCATGGTATTTGATCGGTATTTTACATTTATTTTAACTTTAATATTCTTATTGAAAATAACCTCGAACTACATCTTTTTCGTTTTGTTTTTTTTTTTTGCCTTGAGGGCAATTTAAAGTGTCACTGTCATGGTCTTTTTTCTACCAGTTGCATTTTTATTTTATTCTAACTTTGTGTTTTATCAGTTGGCTTAAGTAAATTGGCTAATATTGTTTAATTCAGAAGTTCAAAGGAATGCATTCAATTTTAACATCAATTTTACTACTACTAGAGCAAGCTTCAGTTAATGCATCTCTATCTAATCAACTTTTATGCGAAGCTATCAAAGAAGATATTTAAATTGATTACTGGATAATATCAATTACTACAAAAGTGATGTAAATGAATTTTTTCTTTCAGCTTCATGATATCGGCGCTATTGTGAACGCATGGAAAGTGTAGATCAATGAAAATTTTCATACTGCGTTTTTACAAAACGTGTATCCGTTAACACTGGCACACATTGTCAGCAGCCATGTCTCATTTGGCTAATCATGGAATGGTAGGAATATTTTACCAGTGCTTTGAATAAATATTTTAGTTCGCTGTATTGCAAATTAATAATGCGCTAACCGATTTTTCAGACTAGATAAAGTCTCACAGTTTGCATTTAATAAGAAACAAAAAAATTAAATAGACGTAAACAGATTGGCTCACTTGCCACCTCCTTTATTTAACTACATTTTGCAATTTTAGGTATTTTCACAGCGCAGTGCTTTCGAATGGAAAGCAGATTTTCTCATAACTTAAAATTATTTAGACCAATAAAAACCATATCCAGCAATTTCGTCAAGTTAATTTCGTAGCATATCAGTGAACGGTCAACATAATTTTTGCTTTATTAATGCCACGCTGCAGTTCGATGATTGTAAGTTTTGTTTTTACATTTCTAATTTTTTTATTTATGTTATTTAATTATTTATTTAATTATTTACCCTTATCGGCATTTTTACTTACACATCGTCGAAATTTGGATTATTCTACCAGCCCTAAAAAAAATATTATTGATGTGTAGAAGAAGAAAATTAACATTTTAATAAAAATTATTTAATTATATTGAATTTTAATTAATTACACCATCCCCACGAAAATCTGAGCTCTACGAAATATGGCTTAGTGCCTTTATAGGCCGGATATCACCACACAAACATTTCTTTTATTCACGGATGTGATATTTTAGAAATTTAAATATTTCTGTTTTCAACTGATTTTTTAAAACATAAAATAAAATTAATGCCGGTCAACCGATTTATATTTGAATGTTTGTTTGTGTGCTTCTGTGTTCCTTATACAACGTCGATTGGCTATTTGGATATTCAAAAAAGAAAATGAAAAACTTTGAGGAATGTTGAAATTATATTTTACATCTGAAATAATGCACTACCGAAAATTTTATATCATTTCATTTTTTGGCTAAAAAAATATGAGAATAACGCGAAGTAAAACTCCAAAAAAATAAATAACTCACAAAAGTCAAACTTTAAAATATTAAAGAAATTGGTTAAATGAAAAAAAAAATATCTCAAATCTTTGAATTTATATACTAAAACATTTTATTTATTTTAATTTAAAGGGGCACAGTTAAATATTTTCTACATCAATAACTGCAATAGCAAATGTCATGAAAAACGTAATTAAAATTGTATAAAAACAGATAAACAAAAAAATGCCAAAATCAAAAATCATGGATATGAAAAAGTAGGTAAAATAAAAAAATATACAACCAAAATATAAAAAAATTTCAAAATAAGCAACATAAAAAAATAATTAAAATATTTAAAAAAACACCCAAAAACAATTTGCTGCCAGAGTATGAAAAGAAGCGAAATAAAAATATTATTAGATCTAAAAAAAGTGATCAAAATAAAAATAATAATTATTGAAATAGAAAAAGTAATCAAAAAATAAATAAATATAAATTATATGCAACTCTGAAAGAAATAAAACAGCTATAAATGTTGTTGTTGCTATAATGTTGAAAACAAAGTTATAAATTTGTGAGGAAGAAATAACGCACTATTATTTGAAGCCACCTTTACAGCAAATGAAAAATTCAATCAGCTGATTTCTTTCATAAGTCTTATATTGCTTAACCTCTGAAGTTATCAAAATAAAAATAATAATTATCAAAATATAAAAAAGTAATCAAAAAAATAAATAAATAAATTGCCAAATTGGAATATTGGAATATTGAAGAATGGTGAAGAAAATAACTTTGCGCGTAATAATGAGAATGCTTTTTTTTGGATGTTATTGGAGTGTAATAACAGAAATTGGCGGGAAATATTTCGTTATTTTTAATTATTTCTTATTTTATAAAACATGCTTTCGCATGTACAACGCAAATATGCATATTCATACATCTACATATACGCATACCTTTTTACTTATTAATATTTAAATATTGTGTTTGTAGTGATTGTTGTAGGGAAGTACGCCGGGTACCGCCAAATATTAATTTAAAAACAACGCAAAGTCATATATACAATTACGAAGACTAGCCTCAAGATTGATGGCTACGAGCTTTGTTAGCAGCAGAGAATACATGATGAACATATGAGTTAAATTTTACATACATTGTTACAGACTCTAATTCTTCTTCACATTCGTGATATGAATGTGTACCAAATAAATAAATAAATGTTTGCTGGTTGGATTCGATGTATGGTTGACTCGCCAAACGTTTATGGTCAGAGTGTTTTAAAGAAAATTAAGTGTGTGTAGTTTCCATCCATACAACACCGTATCATGTGTACTCGTAGATGTCTGTATATATGTACATATGTATTTATATGAGTACGAAAATAAGTAATTCTAAGAACACGTGTTGTTCAGTTTATAAAAATAATATTTCAACTATAAATTTGGGTTTGAGACGATAAATAAATAAGTAATAAACAATTGCAAAAATTTGCCTAAATTTGATAAATAATCGGTCTATTTAAAGCAATCGGTAACTTCTTTCCCGCAAAAAGACATTTTACAAATATTTAAAATGTACATCAATTAACAAAATTAGAACATACCAAAAATTGGTTTAAATACGAGACAAACGACATATTTTTTTCTTTGTTATATTTTGTCTATTAAATTTAACATTAAAAAATTCATCAATGAATCAAAAAAGCAACCAAAATAATGAATGGTTTAAATATTTTTTTTTTTTTTTTTTTTTTTTGTAAAAAACCTTTGAGAATTACTTATTTATATAAGGCGTTTTAAGCGAGTTGCGTTTAAAAAAATATTTAAATAAATAATCATATTTTAAGTCTGATTTCCCCTGTACTTCCATATGTATTTTTGTTTGTCTACATGTGATAGCATTTTTGGTAAATCCAAATTCAAGCGAAAAGGCTCCCATCGCTTTTGAGTTCGGCAAAAAATATTCCATGTTTTGCTTCTGTTCCATAGTTATTATTTTTTTTAAAAACACTTAAAAGAGAGTTTAAACACCGCAAGGAAAGTCAATTAGTATGTACATATTAATATTTAACACCCAACCAGTGCAACATAAATAAAACTTGCCATCAGCAATGATTTGTATGGAAAAAGGAAAGAAATTAAAAATGGTGTATACTTATAGTGAATAACGTTTCTGCGAACTATATTTATCATTTCAATGATAAATATAACGCTTATATTACAATTATTGGAATATCAACTCGATGTTGAGATAGTATTGAATGTATCGAAAAATAACGGATTCTTTATTACGTTATCGTAGTATACCTTTATTTCACCAAATAACAGAGTTATACTTTTAAACTAATTAAATCACAATAACATATATTACTCACCGATTGTTGAGTTTTTAGCTGATTTATAAAAAAATCTAAACCAGCAATAAATATATTTATTTGATTATTCGCTTAATAAATACATCATTTTTATTATACTCGAATAATACCAAACAGCAGTTCTTAATGGCTACAGCTGAGGGGAATTACTAAGGAAACTAGTTAAAAGTTATAATTTCGTAACTTAACGTTTAGTACCGCAAAAAAAATTCTAAAATCATTGTACATAACGGTATTTCGCAAATTACTTATATCATTTCTAGTTTTTTTTAATGTTTTACACATTTGAATAGTAGGTTCTTCAATATAATATGTTTAGATATATATATTTATGTATGCATAATTAATAAAAAGTATAAACATCCACCACAACTAATATTTTATGTAGGGTAAGGTTACTTTGAAAAACAAAAATTATTGTATATGTGCATCTAAAAAGTTTAATTAATTAAATATAGCAATATGTTTGCTTTTTTGTTGACTGTGAAATGGAGAATGAAGATGATTATATGTCAGCTGTTCTATAAGTCTTACCTTGATTGCTTTGCTTTCTATTGTGAATTTTTCGCTTTTTTCCAATTGTTGTGAATAAAAGAAGTTTTAAGAGTTGTCAAATATTGTGAATGAAAAAAATGTTAACCACAAGAATGACACATGAAAAAGAAGACATAAAGAAATGGCTGCTGCACTTTTTTCCAATACGCGTATTTGTTAAGCCAACTTATTGATAAAAGCGATTAATTTATTTTTTTTAGCCTGAAACATATTATGAAAGTATCAACAAGGCATAAAATAGAGTTTGTTTAAAAAATGTTCATACAAATTTAGAAATTCAACAAGCAGAAAAATTTTCAAATAGTAAACGCCATTTAGAAAAGAAAAAGTGCATGAAGTGGAAAAATCGAAAAGTTAATAAGGTGAATATTTTTTATAAAAAGAAAATATCTGGAAGAAATAGTGTGTTCAAAATTCTAAATAAATATAATAAACAAACATATTTATTTAAAAAGGTAAAAATTTTAAGTTTTTCGCAAAAACATAAAAAACGAAAAGGTGTATTAGACTTCTAACTAAAAGTAAATTTTGAATGAAAAAGTTTTTAAGAATGGAGTTTTCAAACAGCATTTTCTTGGTGCCATGAGTCTTGCTAAAGCAAACTCCTTTTTTAGCTCTACGCCCCCTCCTTGTAATTCATTCTCAAACAGCTGTCAGTGTGTGTTCATTGAATGTTATTTAGTTTAAGTATATGTGGATGTAGTCGGCGAGAGTGTTGTCAACCTATTTTAAATTGATTTTTCACTATTGCTTTTGTTTTATTTTTTTCCAGAAATAGTTCAAAAGGTGTTTGTAAATTAAATTAATAAACATTTTGCATTTAATATTAATGACAGCAACCGAAGTGCATTAAATCCATATACATCTTTTATATACATATATGCTTAAAAAATGGTCAAATAAAACAACAAATCTACATGTCAACAACTTTTTTAACCACCCACCCGTCGCATATTGCACGTTTTGTTCAGCCATTGGTTTCTCTGACGTTTGCCATAGTTTTCAATTATATGTAAGTATTGTATATGCATTTGTTACTGATAGTTCGTGCGTGCTTGTTTGAGTATACGGTGGATGAGAGTGTTCAGATTTTCGCTTTTGATTTCAATTTTGTATGCCACCTTTAAAGGCTTCCATACATCCGTTCGTACTATGTCTATTATTACTTATGCTGCCCAATGAAGGCTTTAGTTCCGGTAACACATTTTTTATCATGCCGCAGTCATTAAAAATGCAAGTCTTAAAGGGGGTCTACAAACCAATTTTAATTTTTTGAAATGGGCAAATAGGAAGATACGTTATCAAAAAAAATTCTGCAGAATATGACTCAAATTGATTTTTTGTAGAATAATACATAAACAAAAAATACGTAAATACAGTTGTCTCCACATAGAAGACACAAAAATATATCAAAAATCTTAAATTTAAGTAAATGCAACTGTTAAATGTGGTCAATCAAGTTAAAAATTGTGCATATCCTGTGATACTGGTTTTTAAATTTCACCATTTCCTTATAGGTGTATAATAATTTTTGTTTTGCTCACACGTGGATGGATTTGGCATAGTAACTATTTATTATTGAAATCTCTGACGAAAGTAAATTACAGAATGTTATAAATTATTTGAAAAGAAATCTCGAGGAATATTTGAAAAACCAAAGGTATCGTTTGGCTAATTTTAATTATTTGACCCTAAGTAAGTTTGCGCTATTTAATTTTTAAAGACCTGCACTCATTGACTAATACATTAATTTACTTATTTATTTTTAATCTTAACTATTCTATATAAAAGCAAATACCCGATTTTAAAAAACACAAGGTTTTAAAAAATGTCATAAATTCAATTCAAATTTTGTGTATATACTGTTTAATATCCTAATGTATTACCTTCATACCCATTAAAGAAAGGACGTCTTAACTGCCATGACACATTAGCCAAAAAAAAAAAATAAGAATAAATTCAATACCAATTTCTTATATATCATGTAGAGAAAACAAGTTATCGACTGTGGTAGTTATTTAAAAAAAGTATTTACTTTCATGAACACAATTGACAAGAGTAATCGAGTCGGCTTTACAAAAGATTTCTAATAAAGTGTTGTTTATAGAAAAAGCATTAGATCTCTAAAATATAGTGGAACATAAAAATTTGGAAAATTTGTGTAATTAAAAATTCAATGAGAAAGAAAATTCTATAAAATTTTTTTGTGAATGCAAGTACTTTTTAAAAAAACTCAATCTATTTGAGTACTTATAAGAAATTTTGTACGAAAATGGGCATAACTTTAAAATTAGAATCAAACCAAATCTTAAAGAAGGTTGGATGTATAAATAGAACAAAATATGTTCCAAAACAACAAGAAACTTTGTACCAAGTACTACAAAATGTAAAATGTTTAAATGTTTCCAATATTTGTCAATTAACTTAAGTTTTTAAATATAATGTTGACTTGCCGTAACAAAACATTTGCTTCAGTCACTGTAATTTATTTCTGTGCTTGTAATTTATATAGCTTTTGAAAATAATATTAATGTCAGCATTGATGACATTACAAATTAGAACAGGCCTAAGATTAGGGATAACACTATTGTGTTTCATCGTCTTTAAGTTATTATTAAATCATAAGCAGTTATTGTTAACTATTTCAATATCGTCTTAAATTCGTTCAAACACAGCTCTCGATATCTTGTTCAATTCGCAAATAATATTGAATTTCTAAAAATTTGTATTTTAGCGAAAATTTCTCACATCCACCGGTTTTTGCAGTTTTACCAAACTTTGTATTAGTGTTCTAATGTCTAACAAATCGTATTCACTTACTTTCATTTGATTTCTATCAATTAAAATATATTCAATGTTGATGAATGAGTAGTTAATGGGAGATCAGAGGTGATCAGTTCTAATTATCGATATGTAAATTTTATTAGCTCAGGCTGTTATTACAATGATCAGTTTATACCGTCCAACTGGAACTTATTTAAAGAACTTAAATATAAATATTTCCCTCCAAATATCTTAAATTACATGAGCAAATTTTATAAAAATTATATCCAAAAGCATACACTATACTGCAGTAATAACTTTAATTTCGTATTCCATTAGTGCATTTTGCAAAACTGCCTTAACTGGGTCTAGAGGTTTTTTATTCATATTCTTTATTATTCATTCATATCGTCTATAAAAATATGGAGAGAAAAAGCTTACATATGCCACTTAACGTCTTCCGTATGTCTTTCCGTCTCTAAAGTTGTGAAAAGTTAAACGAAAGATATACTTGTACATTGGAAGATGGCAATACAAGGAATACAACAAAAAAAATATATTTTATAATTTTTATTTTTGCTATTTTTAAATTTATTTTAATTGTTTATTTTCTTCACTTTGTTTTTTTTTTATATTTTTAATTTGTATATCTTTTTGTCCAGAGTTTCTCAATTCACACGTACACTAACTTACACGTAGAATGTGTCAGACACATACAGTGGACAGTATCGATGGTTATGTTCCGGCTCTGTCATTCATGAATATAAAGTAACGAACTGCTTTTTTAAGTTTCTTTTCAATTTTTGCATATTATTGTTGATGAGTTACTTATGCTTGCATTGTTTAATTCAGAGCATTAATACTGCATTTAAAGTAAGTTACAGATAAAGAAATTGTTAGTGAGTTGACATCCATTTCTGATACGTGTTTTGAAATTAAATAACTTTGAAACTGATTTTATTTAAGATATGAATTTTAATTTTAGAATCTACAATTTAGATTTTAAAAATTGTGAAAAGATAGCAAGCAAGCAACTTGTATAGTGAAAATGGAAAATATTTTTTTTTTTTTTGCAAGAATAAAATCTAAATACTAGATAACAAATTGTTATACTTTGATATATATGTTTCTATTGTCTTCTATCAGGACAATTTATTTACGTATGGCTTCCACTGTAAATGCAGGAATAAAACATCTTTCGCTTACAGCGTCAATAACGTGGAAACGAAATTCATAAGAGAATTCTAAATAGACACCACCTTTTAACGTTGTTGCATTTGCCTGCTTTGCTGCGCTTAACTTCTTCTCATGTTGGCTGTTCGTGCATTGCCGTATGAGTTACCACACAAAAATATATAAATATAAACTTATTTTACTAAAAAGAAAAAGTAATTCATTGAAAATATGGAAGCAGTTTTCAATTCTAAAAAATATGAATAGAGTTACCAAGTGACTGTTATCTCAGGTGAGGCGAAAGCTAGAGAAAATTTTTTCGTCCCAACGCCATTTATGGACCAAAAGATTGTGTAAATATTCTACTAGAAACATTAAAAGAAGCGGAAAATTGTAACCGTAGAGCAGTTGGCATAAGCACTAAAGTTTGTTAAAATATTTATAATCTAAAGCATATTGAAAAAATTTCCCAAGTAAGTATGACAAAAGTTTCTGTATAACGAGAGTTTAGTGTATTTCTGATATTTCTCATTAACCTGAAAATAAAGTTTTCGGAAGCGATGTCAGTTCACCGCAAACGAGTGTTATATTCATTCACATACACCTAGTCCCCGATTGTTTTACACGTTTTCGCTTTTACACGGTTTTCCAAATAAGTTTTTTTTTGTAATAATTTTATACAAAATGACACAAACGTTGAAAGGGCTTTACGATTCCAACGTGACATAAATCACTGTTTGGCTCAATATGAAGAAGTTTACAAAGATTTAAAAAAAAATTCGAAGCAATTCTTAATAACCGATTTTATTACCACCTCTCAGAATGTAAATATATTTCTGTTTCAAACATCGAATCGGCACCAATAACTTCGAGTGATGAAAGTGAATTCCAACCTTCGATTCCGAAAAAAAGAATGAGAGTAATTTCTGATAGTGATGAAGGATAATAAAACACCTTTGGTTTTATTTTTTGTTCTTCTGTTTAATGTATTGTAATTAAATAAAAAAAACAGTGTTTTCGTAATATTATTTCCGCATTTTATTTTTATTTCTGTGTACACCTAAAAATATTGAAAAAACACACAACTGTTAAATAGCAAAATTATGCATTTTCTGCAAGCATTTCGATTTACACGGTTTTGACTTGAAAATTTTTAATTTTCGATTTACACGTTTTTCTCAGGAACGTATCTACCGTGTAATTCGGGGGATGGGTGTATTTCTAGAAAAATTGTTTGCCGCATTAATTGCCAAATTTTTCGGAACGCTGTATTTGGATATTACATATTTTGCATGGCACACATGTTTGACATTGTTCCTGATTTTTCACCTAAAATTATCAAAGTGTCGATTGGTTGATCTCTTTAAACCCACATAAAAAAAAGTTAACTTTGTTTTTCTATTTAGAATTTTCTTATGAATTTCGTTTCCATATTATTGATATATCTGCATTTGATAAACGCACCAAAAATACTTACATATTTAGAACGAGATTGACGTAGTGTTTTTCATCGATTCCATTTAGACAAATATGGAAATTTCACTCGAGGAAATCAAGTTGTAATCAGTTTTCCTTTTTTTCCTTTCGTAACCAATTTTACCCATCTTAACACCCAAAGGTGTATGTGATCTCAGAGAGTGCTTACTGCGACAAATTTTATACGCACCGGTCTTTACGTTATCGCCTTTCTGGTACATCAAATCATTTTTTATGTTGGCCAGTGTTGGCAATGTTATATGCATGTTGAGTATTTTTTTATTTTTTTTATTATTATATGCAGAGACGCATACATGCATATATACGTATAATCTAGAACTTTGTACTTCTTAGCTTCTTTAATTTTTACTGAAATTAAAAGGAATTGAATCATTTATATGGATTTGTTTGCTTATAAATCTTTTCGTGATCTGATAACTTCCGGGGCAACACACAATGGCACAATGAGTAAATTACATTAAAATTAAAAGCACCCTTAAATTAAAACGGATGACGTTTTCCGATTTATGGTAGTAACATTTGGTATTGATAAAGAAATCGACAATAGGCATAAGGTCCAATTAGGAATAATTATAGAAATATATCTACATATATGTATATGTCTGTACATATATATGTCTGATGTAATATTTATCTTTTGAGAAAACAAAACAAGTATGAATAATAATTTGTTAAAAATAGTATAAACATCCAAAGAAAAAAGTATAAAAAAAGGTCTACTGTGCCATCAACTTGCATACATCTCATTACTGCCTGCAACTGACACGTAATATCGAATTGTATTGTATTTATTACAGGTTGACTCATTTACGGTTACGTGACATTTCAGTCGGTTTACTTTTTGCGTAAGTTTTACATAGACTAGAAACGATCAGCTGGCGGGGCAACATTTACTGTTCTGCATTTTACTTCGCCTAAATAGGAGTTTAAACGCATTAGCTTGATTAAATTGTCTAAACAATTTCATCCATAAAATTCATAAATTCAAGATTATTATCAAAGTAGTAGTGGCTAATAATTCCGAAGAAATTTACATACTTCCCTCTTTCTACTCTGCCACACACTTAAAATTTGAACATTTTTAAGATGAACTGCATGAACTACATGTTTTTATAGCCTTTTCTATCAAAAATATTATGTAGGGATTGATATAAGTGTGGTAATTTGTACAATATCTAGCTGCCGATCTGTCTGTCTGTTCTCGGTATTTTTGTCGCACGGTAAATTGAGCTTAAAATCAAAAATGTAAGACCCATATGATCATTTATTGGCATAAATAAGGTATAAAATTACAAAAATAAGCTATGAATGTCAACCATTGAAGGCTTACCGTATCCACCGCAAGCTTATCGCTTTGTAAAACCCTTTGCAAGGTCTGGATATTTTCCCATAACCTGCAATATTAAAGAGCTTGGTGTGTTAATCTTATCTTTCCCCCCACCCTTCCATAAAATTAATATAAACTAACAAAGTGCAGAATGTACTTATTAAGTAAATAAGAATTTTCTTATATTTTGAAACATAACTACAATTCAGAGAAGAAAAATTCTCGTTATAATATTGGTTTCTGAGGCACATAAAAGCCACAATAATTCAACTTCGAAAATCAAAGCGATAACAATGGATTTCATGACCTCAAAGACATTTTTTTTCGGTTTCAAATCCAATATCGACAACATTGTATTCTATGGCACTGCCGATTAATAATTTATTTTCCAAATCTAGATCGAATCGAAATCGATAATAGCTGCATTGAAATTTAATCATTTAATAAAAACCAAAATCTGCAGTATATATACATATGAATGCATGTGCATCTTAATTCCCAACGAAATATTTATACAAATTAATAAAATGCTCTCTTAATTCTCTGTTAATTAAATACATATAATATTTGCCATGAAAAACACACACATGCACTTAATGCACACCCAAAGAGGCTATAATAGTTCAGAGCACAACACTTGATGTGCAAGTAGAATGTGTTTTTTCCCCTTGTTATTTTAGATTGTGGGATTTCTGTTTGGAACAGCCACCAGTGCCAACATTACTTTATATGTTGCCTACAACAATGTTGCTTGTGCTGCTGCATTTATTGATGCACCTTTATATTTTGTCTACCGCAATCGTGAAGTTTTTTTTTTTTATGGAAACTGGTGAATATTTATAAGTATTTGTCTATTTTTATGCAGAAGAATATTTTGTAGTCGCGACGTCGCTGCCATTGAGTACGTTTCTGGTATTTGGTTTGATTTTTCTATGAAACCTATAGTTTCTGCTTTTAGCCACTTAAACACAGGTAGCATCTTGTTAAGTTATAATGCATACACTTTAGTATTTATGATCCACATTGCTGTAGCTTCTTAAAAAGTTGGAACATTTGGCAATTCGAATATTCATTGGATTAGGTTTTGTGTGGAAAATCTTTTTTTTTTTTTTTTGATATATTTAATTGTTATGATTATTTATTATTTACTCTTATCTTATATGATCTTATAAATGGCATGAACGATTTTACAGAGGACTGACGGACTGAGAAATGATGGAAGTGATGATGTGGGAACGAGACCTACCACTTCCAGATGTTGTTTTAATAGAAGAGGATTAATTGTACAGAATAAAGTTATCTGCAGTACAGTACTGTTTATTATCAGGTTATTATCCTTTAGTTAAACATATGCGGTTGTTGCTTTTCTGTAAAAATATATTAATTTCTAAAACAAATAATTTTTTCTTAGCAAATTTTAAAAAGCAAATATTTTTTGGTCAGTAGTCATTTTAAATTTAGCAGTATAATTATATTTGACTTAAGAATATATTATATATATATATATACATAAATATTAAACTAGAGCTGCTATTACAGTTTAGAACTCAAATTAGAAACTAAACCAACTCAACTTTTTTATACGCTTTTCCATCAAAAAGGGTAGAACTGTGGGTATATAGTGGTTTGATATTGATTGTATTTCTACAATACTAATTTTCGATTCTGTAAAGTATATTCATATATAGTGGATTCATATTAAGAGAGAAGTTGATAGAGCTTTCCTTGTTTGGGCATAAAATTGCTGTTAAAATCAAAAATTTAAACACTCATCCGCTCAGAATTTTCTAAAAAATATTCAGTATGAAAATTATCGAAAATCGTAAAATAAATAAAAGAAATATAGCCAAAAAATTATGATATATGTATATACATTTCTAGTTAAAAATACAAAAAAAAAAGAGGTTGTGAATATCAACGTAGGCTGGGATTGCCAGGAACAGCAATTCCAATTATAATTATAATTGATGAGGATTTTAGAAATATTCTTCATTAACTCGAGCAGCTTTTTAGAATTTGCTTGTTATAGTCCAATGTTTTCTACAAATAAGTTTTTGATAGCAAATAAATTAAGTATACGTATTTAAAATAATCTTACTAAATATTTTTTAAAACAACTACTAGTTATGAGTTGTAATTTTTTGGCAATGTTGTCAAGCACACTGAAAAGAAAAGTTGCAATATGTTACAATTACGTCTTTAAAACATTTTGACATGTTGACTTGTATAAAAAACAGTACTTACTAACTAGGAAATTTCAACTTACTACAGTTGAGTTAAAAGCCATAATAGGGCCATAGACTTGACTTTCACATTTTGTATGGTAGCCCGAATTTTCAAGCGTATGTTTGTTTGTTTGCAATGAGAGTCTTGCAAATGCCGTAAACATGAAAAATCGCTTACTTCGAATATGGGTTTGGCGAATCTCATTTACGCATATTTATAAAAATTCAGAAAAACTGCTTCTAAGTTGAATATTTTAAGTTTCGTAATATTTCTATAAGTTTGGTTTAATTTTAAGAATTTCTACACAAAATAGAGCAAATTTCTTATTTTCATGTCGAACCAATAATACTCGCTAAGTACACAAAAGCTAGCAAACGTATTCACTGCTGCACTCATTATACATTTCAAGAGGGCAACTATACGCATACATGTTTGCTTTTAATTTTTCTTTCATTCCCAATACGTACATAGAATGCACATATTTACATATATGCATATGTATGTAAGTATGCTCATATAAGTTTTTCAACTCCATTGCTATCGCATTGTGATGATTCATACATTGCAAAATGTTGCTGAATAGCTGATGTGATGTTTAAGCTGGTGGTTGTGTGGTTACTCGATATGAAGTAGTGTTCTCTTCTGTGAGCTCGATAAACTTTTCTGCCGCATGGTTGTACGTTTTGCTTAATCTTTCTGCATGGAGTACAACAGAATACAATTGAACATCGATTATTGTGTTTGAACAGAGTTCGTAATCGAAAAACACAGTCAATAGATGTTACAAGGAAACAAATGCAAATGAAAAACAAATTGTATTTATTCTACATTTAATTTTAGTCTGTTGTACTTTTTGATGACTTAATATGTATTTGAGCGAGTAGATAAAATTTTATTGTACACTAATCAGTTTTACTCCAATTAAAGTGGATTTTATAAAAGGAGGCAAGCAGACTTTTCTGCTTGACAGTACGTATTGTTTAATCTGCGTATTGATATCTATAATCCACCTCATGCCGCTACTTCTACTCAGCTTTTTTTTACAATCTTATTTACGAAGGATAAATAACATTGCACCCTTGCTTCCACTAAAAATGTATATCATTCCTTTTGTCTTATATAATTCAAAAAATGTTTGAAAATAAATAATTGAACAGAGGCTGTTCTATCTCGTCTACTTCTTCACAACGTCTTTCCTAAAACTCCAAGGCATTTTTCTGATTACGCTGCAAGGCATTCATGAAATTCTGATCAGGGAATATTTCCTCAGTAAAACTGGAGCCAAATGAAATGAAACGAAGAAAATCATCTGAGTACGAAGCAATAAATGGGGATAAGTGCATTTAAATTATCTAATACTTATAAAAAATAATCGTTACATGGCCTCTGTTGAAATAGCTCTGAAAGGCCTGAATTTAGTTTTATAAAATGTTTTTGCATATTTGTCATAAAAAATAATATCTAAAGCCTCAGATACTTAACTCCCTGCCGGCACCTCGCATTTAATTGCGATTTTTGAATTCTTGAACAAATAAAATTGTATTCATTTTTGTAACGAAATGAAATTATTGATGTTGTTGAGTCGCCGATGTGATATCTCATTCTGCATTTGTAGGTTATCAGAAGACAGTGCGCGCTAAATTTGTGTAAACGTATGTTTGTAATTTAATATTATTGATTGTGAAAATATAGTATTACAATACATTGATAGTTTTTTATTTCAATTTATAACAAAAAATTATTTAAAAAAGACAAAAAACGGTTTATTTGTCATTTGTGTTGAAAATTCAATGAAAATCTCGCTTAAATCCAATTCAGACGGGACTGCGACTATATGTAGTGCTGCATTTAAGTGCAATTGTGCGTAAGAATCAGGATGCAGTTTTTATTTATGCTGGAGGAGTCTCAAATCCACTAACAAGCGAACGAAAGAAACTCAAGGTCCTATATTGCCATATAAAAAATCGCCTAAACGTACTTCTATAAAAGTTGAACTGCAGAGGAAACATCATTCATATTTAAAAGACATTATCCTACATTATCAAATAGTAGGGTATTTTACTAGGGAAAAGTGTTAAATTTAAACCGAGTCTTTTGTAGCCCATAATTAATAGGCAATCCAAACTGAATTTGCTAAGACCCATAGAAAAAAAATTCAGATTAATCTAAAGTCTCGCTCAAGCATTACTGATTCACATTAATGAATATAAGTAAGTTTCTAAAGGATCTGACGCTGTCATTTAATGAAAAATTCAGTATATCCTTTTTTCAAAACATTAAAAAATTTACTACATTTATTAATTTTATTACATTGGCTAGAACCACTAAATATAAATTTTCTTAAAAAAAGCTCACAAGAATAAATTTATATGATCAAACTGTTTTTGGCCAGCAAACTCTGTTTCTTTGGCTGACAAGCATCACTTCAGCTCATAGTTGATGGAGAGCCGCATAATCGAGATTCACCATGCTGCGTGCAGTAGCATTTAAATAAAGATAATTAAAGAAAATATGTCTACATTTTTATATCTGTAGAAAAATAGCAAGTAAATATGGATATGTGAGTTTCAAAAAGGGTAAAGAATGTAAGAACCGCACCGAACTTACAGATGTATACTGCAACTGCGATCTTCTCCAAAGCTTGCACTCTCCAATAAAGCAAAAGAAAGAATTGACGAATGCAAATATCCTTTTGGAAACCTGGGACGGACATTCCTTACAAAACTTTTCGTCCAACATATATTCTTTTGAAACCTTATATTCATCATAAACATGAAATATTAGTAATAATTCATTTAACTGTTTTAGAAAACCTGCAAACAAACCAATCACTCCTACAATTTGCAGCATTATAAAATAAGAAATAATAAAATTATTGTTTAATTTTTTTAGATTAAGCTTTAATGATCACCCAAATTTGTGTTCATATATGTATGTATATTTATAAAAATTTTAGTTCATGAATTCTAGATAACAATTGCAACAAATATTTAATATTATCAATTTAATAATATATTATAGCTCAACAAAAAACTATTCAATAATAATTAAAAATTTCGAGTATGTGTTACATAGAGAATAGCATTGCCAATAAAAACACACTCCAAAGATGAAAAATTTTGGAAAAAAAAATTTATTAAATACTTTAAACAGTGTTTCGTACAAACGAAACGAAACTGCATGCAATGATCTTTCTTTACGAAAAGAAGAAACAATTTTTTTTATGCAATAAATAAAACTGCTGATACAGGAAGTACATACACATGGGTTGAAATTATTTTTATATAAATGGGTAGAATTTACAATCCTAGACAAGGTATTTTAATATGTAACATAGAACGCTCATATGTATATCAATGTTGAAAAGTTATAATTCCAGTTACACATCTATGGCTTTGATCAAAGCATATTCACATCAGAGAACTGCCAAAATGAAATATTTCATTATTTTAATCAATATGATATGTCATACTAGCAAACAATGCATTCCTAATGTTTTGTTCACTTTTATTCATTCAGTGAAAATTGCTGTGCACATCATACATCCTACAAGAAAAATCAAAGTCAAATAAAATCAGCATCATACTACTCAATAATTTGTTTGGATAATTGCCAACACTTTCATTCAAAATGTTTTATTCAATTCGATCATTCCCTTTGAATACAATCAAAACTCAAGAGTAATTTTTTATTGCAAATCAGGGCAGCTAGACTTGTTTCCGTCAGCTCAGTTTAGATCAAGAGGAAAGGGTTCTACTTACAAAATAAGTGTAAACTTTATACGGTCATAACAACGTCAATAAACCAAGGTTTCCTCCCCATAAGCATTTCAGGGTCAATTATAGCGGAAAAAATTCTGGGGAATGGTATTATTTTGAATTAAAATAAACTTTAATTTGATTAAAAACATACATTAATTCAAAGAAAGCAATTTCAAACTATTGCATATTGGGAAAAGATTTTCCAACATATCATTCAAGTGTGTTGCAACACTGTAAAGGGAAAATTTTTGAAATTATGTGTAAGTATTTTATTGTATGGGCGCAGGAACAACAGGGAAACTGGTGTACTCCATCGATTTCCCTTAAGGGAAACAAAGTCGCAGTTCTCTTGCAGTTAATATTTATCCATCTGGGTCAAATATTTCATTAAGTTTTACGTTTCTAAAAATGAAACCAAATTCGAATGGGTGTTATGCATGTTTCATTGCTCTATATATGTACTTAAGCGCACACTTGCCTTATTATTATCAATAAGTCTTCTCCGCTGTGATTACTTTCTTTGTTTCTTCGCTAAGATTGTATTTAATATGTCTTCCCACAATGTAATGCCGAAATAGTATAATCAGACATGCAGCTGATAAAAAGCAAGCATTATTCTTATTTATATTATATACACACATACTCCCATATTCACATGCATATAAATGTATGTGTGTATCTAAAAATGCATGGCTGGAGATAAATCATACTTGCATGTGTATACGTTCTTTAATTCACGTAAAAAGAAAAAAACAAGAAAAAGTAAATAAGTAACACCATGACTGCTGGTTAAGGAAGAAAAAACTAAAATTAATTCTTTTTAACCGTCAACAATATTGATGACACAAGTTTCAAGCGAAAAATTTAATAAAATACAGATAACAAAATAAATGAATAGCAAATGAATATCAAACTTTGTATTTCTGCTTAGTACTCATTTTGCAAAGCATATTTTTTACACAGTAAATTATTTTATATTTATTTTATTTTAGGTTTAACTCATTAAACATTTAACACTATATTACCGCCATATAATAAACGGAAAATGTCTAGTGAAGAAGATAAACCGCCAGCTCCACCAGTACGTCTGACAAGTAATAGAGGTGGTGATCGTGTTGGTGGCAGTTTAGGTTCAGTAACAGGATCTGGTGATGGACCACCAGTGGATATGAGACCTCTACCTAAAGGTATGTTTCCGTCCCATATACATACATAATTTTAAGTACTTATTTATAAAATTTCATTAATTGTTTACTATAGAACCCGATGATCCTGATCGGAAAAAGAAAACGCTAAAAAATAAAATAAAAGGTTCTAAGCCCTCACATCAAGACTCAAAGCCCAATATTTCTTATCCTACGAATTTCGAACATACTGTTCATGTGGGTTTCGACGCTGTAACGGGAGAATTTACGGTAAGTCACTTTCTTATAATTCACATCTGGAAGGTTACAGTATAATTCGCATAAATAGAAGCCGCTTTCGAATTGCCACATTAAGCACATATAAATTCGAACAGTTTGTTCTCCGAATCTAATTACAAAGTGAGCTTCCGATTTTCATTCATATTTAAATTGCGTTACGAAATTCGAATGGCTTTTATCGTTTTATTAATTTATTTTACATTTTGGTATATTAAATTTGAAGCCATGAAATTAATCTATATAATTAAATTATTTTTAATATTTCCTTACAACACATCATATATTGAGCATGAACGTTTTCATTGTATTGATATCGAATAATCAATTTACTTTAAATAAATTATATACAGGAGCCAAGGGAAGTTGATATTATCTTAAATAACTCCAAGAGAATTTACTATTGCAGCATTTTGTTTTTGTTAAATACGTCTGTGTATATTGATATAAAGACATTTCGACACCGTAAAATGATAAAACAAAAATTATGCCCTCTGCCAATAATTTTACTTCGTTACTCAGTCTTGAACAATATATAATTAAATTTTTTTTTCTGTCTTTTTATTATCTTGCAATTTTCAATTCAGTTAAATACATTTGCTTTTAAATAAAGTCAAGATATTTTAAATTACTTTTAAATACATAATTTGTAAACATAAATTTACATTTTACGCTTTTGCTTGCAGTTGTTAAAATTTCTGCAAGTATATCGTATTACTAGTAATAAAAATGGAGTGAAAGCTCATAACTTATAATGGCTTTTATAAAATAAGCAGAATTTTAAGAAATATAATTCTCGATATAATTTGCCACTTACTTAATAAATGTTTTATATTGCTCAGGTACATACAGCGCGTATATCACACCTAGATCTAAAAACAAGAGGAGCATTTAGGTTAATTTATTTTGAAAACTTTTCAATCAGTTTTAAGCAATCTATTGTGTTATGGCACTTGCCCCCAACTCGACATGTTTTATTTACTACTAGACATGTATGGTTGTGCCTAATTAATTCGTTCCTCAACTTCGTAACGAAGAACAGAAATATAAAATTTTTCTTAAGGAAGCGTGTATGAAAAGCACAGAAAAAATAGCTTAGGAAATATTAAGACTTTTTTATGCTGCTTTTACATTTCAAAATCAACTTCACCGATATTATCTATTATGGATACAAAGGAATACTGTATTATGTTATAAAAAAATGCACCAAATAAAACTAGAATCTACTGAAACAGAATAAAATTGAAGTATAACATCGTTAAGGTAGGATTAACCAGAGTAGTAGTTCTACTTCTATTTTGACTCCTAACAAATAAACTATATAAATTTTCGAAAAAAAAACACAAAAACTTTTTAACGAAAATTGTATTCTTTGCTTAACTTTAGAAAATGTTTAAATCCTATAGATCATCAATTCGCATATATTCTGAAACTAATAATATATACATATGATTTGGAAATTAGCAATTTCTAATTTCGCACAGCGAAATAGAGGCTAATTGTTTTAAAAGTTCGGAATATTTAAAAAAAATTTATATATATATACAACATTCGCACAAAGAAATTACAGCATTTTTTTTTTTTTTATATTGACAGTTATTATTGATATAATTATTACTCATACTTTAATCTTGGGAAAATTATTGTATTGGAGTTAAAAACTATATAGTTGCGTGGTACAATAATTCATCAGTTACATGGAATACAGCTTTTCTGCTTTACGTCTGCTTTACGCTGACTGATTTCACACGGAATATACAATATTAACGTTTAGGAAATGTTTATCGTACGAAATTGTAGAAAATATAAAATTTAACCGCCTCGACATTTATTATAAAGCGTGCTTTTGGATACACATAAAAATGTTGTGTTTAATTTAAATATCTAAATCTCGGATTTTACCTGTAAGCTTACTTACGCATAAAGAATATTTTTTTACATACCTATGTATATATATACATACATATATATGTATATAAATGCATGCATATGTATAGATGGCTGTGCATTATGGTCTTATTTTGTATCCAAGCGTATGGTATGCTCCCCAGTATTTAAATGCAAATCTTTTGTTAACACGTATGTATGCATCTATTATGCTTTAAGGCTTATTTTTTACGATTCATTTGCATTCGCATTTAACTATCTGCTGTCTTTTTACTGAACAAAAGAAAATAATACTCCTCTATGAATTTAAAAACAGCAAACAGCAATTTTTTTTATTATTTAAAATCAACACTCAAGAAAAAATATTATAGAAACACATGCACACAAACCAAACCAAACTTAAACAAAAACATAAACATAAAAAAGACAAGGATATTTCTTTGTTATTTGTTATTTGTATTTTATTTTATACGTTTTTCCTTTTCTTGTTTTTTTCAACAATTTTTCTCTACTATATTAACAACAAATAAATAATTTAAAAAAATATATTTAAGCTGCCAATGAAAGTAAGTATTTGGTACTTGTTAATGCTACCTCTCTCTTTCTCTCTTTCTCTTTTTTTATATACCCTACCATTCTAAACCGCTGTCATCATTAAATATTTACATTGCCATAAACATTTACTCCTTATATTTTATTTTGCAAAATGTTTACTTCAATCCTACTTTAATTATGCTCTTTAATTACAAATGGCTTTTTTTTATTATATATATATATTCATACTAGTGGATATTTTATTTTCTTTTGTTTTTAAAGTTTTTAAATTTGCCACTCACCAACATACACAAACGGATATTATTCTTCCATGAAGATTCACTCATGCACTGGTTAATTTAAAAAAACAAAACATTTATTTCTCAACAGGATTTTTCATATTATTTTTTTTATGTTTTATAGCAACACTTAAAATTTCCATAAAACTTTTCTCCTTTTTAACTGAGCTTTATGATGGCGGTAGTTTGTTTTTCAATTGTGCTTATTATTTGTAAACGCGTTTTTAAAGTTCAGTTTCAAAGTTTTACAATTTTAAAACAAAAATTATAAAAATAATAAAAAAAATAAATGCGAATACATACAAATGCATAAGTAATGGCCTATCTAAACATTTCGATTGTTTAAATTACGATGGCACCAATCTTTACCGGCACCTCAATAAATGTTTAATTATAAACTACCATAAAATTTTATATCAATTTTGTGATAAATTCTTTAATTTTAGAATAATAGGCTAATTGAAACAAAAAGTCAATTCAATTGAAGTTAATTGTTATTTGTTAAAGTTTTATTGGTTTATATCAAAATCCAATTAAATCTGTTTAAATGTAATCTGTAGTTGGTGCGATATATCTCGGATATATGCTTATGCTTTCTCCTCCTTTTCATGTTGTCATTTTTCGCAAGAGTAGTTAAGAGAGGACTTTGTAAGCGACCAGTCTAAATTATCCTTATTGGTCACAACAGATACATCTCGAGAAATTAGCAGATTTCCTGGTTTAGTATCGAGACCATATCTTATATAATGTATAAT
This sequence comes from Ormia ochracea, assembly GCA_963402855.1. Taxonomy (NCBI): domain Eukaryota; kingdom Metazoa; phylum Arthropoda; class Insecta; order Diptera; family Tachinidae; genus Ormia; species Ormia ochracea. Next base: position 22,048,453 of record OY727105.1, read on the forward strand.
TTACAATATTTATATGGTAACGATATTCTACAGATTATTTGCAATTTGGTTTTCTGGTCATCTAGAATTTCCTGACCAGAGTTGTAATTTATTAAAAAGTTTGTTCAGAAAAAACCCTTTTCACACAAGTTACAAAATTTTAAATTCTAAACTATTTAAACCTTTGACCTTTTTCAATTTAAATTCCTTCAATATTTTTCCGCGCAAAGTATTTTTTTTTTTTTTTTTTTCTAATAAAAATGCAAATATAGTTTTTCAGATATATTTTTCACCAGTTTTTTGTATTGCTCCATCAGGAGAGGTATTAATATTTACTATTAATCAGGCATTAATATTTCTCCGGTTGATGCTACAAAATAAAATTAATTAATTATACAATGCAGTGACGAATGTAGTATTAATTGTTTTAGAGCTGAAAGATTTATGGAAAACTTAGTAAATCCGTTTGCCTATAACGTCTGAATAAGTATTCAATATTTTTTATGTTTAAGGTAATAATTATTGTAATGAATTGGTTTTAAAAAATTTAGATTTACTTCAGTTTTGTTGCAGCAAGCATATTTCACTTGCGCATTCCAATGTGAGCAAAATAATTTTTTAGTTCCAGAACATTGAATGTATTAGAGATACTGATTCTCATCTCTAATTACTGAGAGTTGTAATATTGAAACGTATACTTTAGTAACAAATATTGAAAATGTGCTTAAAATATATTGTACCGTTTTTTTTTATAAAAATTATTTTTTTTTAAAAAATTACAATTTTATATAACTATTTACAAAGGTATTGTTGGTTTATGTATGAGTGGAAATTCTTATTTGAAAGCCATATTACAACCCATCTCAGATCAACAGGCTTCGATCTTTGGTCTATCTATTAGGACTCTGCATACTTTACGACGTAAACATTGGTCTGGAGAAAAGTAATGTAGATTTCAATGGTACATATTACATTCGTTTCTTTGAGACAATGCAAATTTCAAATAGGGATAGTTTCGTAGATGCTGCAACGGGGCAATAGCGAAAGCAAAACGTTCGAATACGAGTTTCTACTTTTCTTTTCACTTTTCTTCATCTTTTTGCTCTCCCTTTTTTGCATAAAAATATACGTATAATTTTTTCGGACGAATTGCACAAATTTGTAGCGTTTCAGAGATTGTATCCGAAGTTGGTGTAATAAATAATCACTTAGAAGTAAATTAATTTCCTACTCATACAAAATATTTACTAATAGATTATATAACGTTTACAATACATTTTTAAGAAAGATTTTTTTAAATTATTGATATTTCATTTCAGTTGTAGCCTCAACCTACATATTTGTGTTGCAGTTACTTTTTATTATTTTAAAATTACATAGAAAAAAAAATTTCTCATCATAATATAATATGTTTTTTTTTATTGTTTTCATAAATGGTTATAGAAAGCTCACATATAAAAATTAATTGGTGATTAGTGATTTTGATAGTTTTATTTATTTAAACTTGTAGTTTTAATATAAGCTCTCTATTAGAGCGAGCGTGCGATCGTATAACATATTCTTATTGCAAAACATGCATACATAACTTCCCTTTCATTAAATTTATATATATTTATTTCAACAGACTTTTCTCAGTGATTCCGTTATACTTTGCATTATGTTTAAAAATTGCATACATATTTGTAAATCTTTATAGGGTATGCCGGAAGCATGGGCACGCTTGCTTATGAATTCCAACATAAGCAAACAAGAGCAAAAGAAAAATCCGCAAGCCGTATTAGATGTACTGAAGTGGTTTGATAACACAACCAAGCAGAGACCAAGTTCCAAATACATGACAAATGCCATAACAACACATTCGGGTAAGATAGTTTATAAAAGCCTGAATGAATTTAATAGTGATAAGCAGATTTGACAAGTTATGGCTTTTCTACACTTAGGTTCATCCTTAAGTCGTGTTAGCAGCAGTAGTCCCAGTAGTACACCTACCGACTCAGAACTACATGGCTCGAATAGTGGGGGGAATTTAATTGGTGTTAATATTGGCAGTTTAACTATTGGTGGAGGTTCCAATTCAACAAATGTTGGCTTAAACAATTCGTCTGGTATTGCACCTAGTGGTTTAGGAAATCATCAACTTCACACACCTCATCATCTTCAGCAACAGCCACAGCATCATCATCAACATTCTCATCTGCATCAGCAGCAGCAGCAGCAACAACAGCAGCTTCATGGTCAGCAACAATTACAACATCAACCTGTTACAATTAGTCAATCGCATTCTTATAATTTTGGCGGAAATACAGCTTCATCTTCCTCACAACATTCGTCAGCCAATGAGGATGATATTCTTGGTTCACCTCAGCCACCACCACCGCCCATAGCTTCACGTCCCGAACGTACGAAATCCATTTACACACGTCCCATTGAAGATATTGTGCCGCCAGCTGTAGCTACGATAATACCACCACCCACAGCGGCACCTGCCACCACACCAACAACACCGCAACAAAATAATATAGCTCAGCCGCAATTTAAGACACCAACACATATGGCCGCATCGTCTCTAGACAAGAACAAAAATAATGCAAGTAAGTTGAAAACCACCTATTACATTCATAAATTTTATTCTCTCTCAGTCTATTTATTTATAAATTTATGTTACAAAATAATTACGTAGCTATTATTTATTTTATACTGGAAATATTTTCGCATGGACCAACAAATAATTATTATTGTGTTTTATTTAACATCGTCAAACAAGATATCTGATGAACTTTAATAGGGTTTACTTACAGGTTATTTGTGGTCACCTACTTGTTTCCAAATATACATAAAAAGTGTTTACGTTTTATTTTTGTATGCTACGAAAGTTTCGTAGCTTCTTTATACTTTAAGCTTCTTAATTTTGACCATAAATAACCTTTTCGTTAATATCTATTAAGGGCGTTTTAATTTTTATCGAAGAATTTTGTATACAATTAAGAATTTCAATGTCCGTTGAAGTGACAGCGGCCCATTCTTTGCCCAGCAACTAACGAGTAACTCATTTTTATATGAAATTCATATCTATCGAAGAATAAGTTGATCAGATTTATGCGATGCAGATTACAGTTCTGTTCGACTGAAATGAAAAATTAAATAATTGCAAATGTTTTCTCTTTTTCCTATGTTTTTAAAAAACTATTTCTTCTTTATTTTTGGGATTTCAATTTGGGGTTTTAAAAAAAAAAATTAATTAAAAGAAAAAAAATATTTAAAAAAAAATTAAGATATACAGTTTTCTTTTTGAGATGAATTTCAAATAAACTCGGTGAAAATTATTAAACCTGTATATTTATATATATTTAAATTTACTTCTACATAATTACGTAACTTTGCTGATATTATTAATAGATTATAACAATTATATATATTAAGAATCAAACAAATCCGAGCCTGTTAGTTGCTAGGCATCTTAGAAATCTAGCTTTGTTGCTATCAGTAATTAAAGTACAAATGATTGTTTAAAGGCTATTTACAGTAAATTTAATGCATCGCTTTGGTAGTTTAGCTATTTTCGTCTGAATTCGGGAAATAATTTGTGCGTTTCGATTATAAATTTTGTTAATTATTTGTTGTTCTTAAAAAAATATTTCCTTTGAAATGATTAAATAAATTCATAAACCAGAATTGCTTATAAAATTAGTTTCTAACATTTTTTTTTTATGAAATTTTAAAATTCTGTGCAAAATGATAATATTCTTAATTGCAAAACTTTTCCAAATGCAATTAAAAGAAGAAATAGTTTTTCTTTGCAATCCCTCTTTTTTTTTTGCTAAAAAGCATTGTATGAATTTGTATTTAATTCATTATATTCTAAAAAAGAAGTAAACTGGATCTCAGAATTATATTTGAGACAAATAAAGTACACAATTCTTTTTTTTTAATTATACAGAACTTTTTAAGGCGGTCTTCCAGCTTCCTTCAAAAGTTATATTAATTAAATAAATCTTTGGATTTGTAGGTAAACTTATTTTAGTTAATCTCTACAATTTCAAAGAAATCAATTTTTGTATTACTGTTTGTTGTTTACCTTAAAATGGGACGGTTATCTTTTACTTTCTCCCTCTCTTGTTCGCTCTACCTCTTTTGTGTTTAGATCCTCTTGGTTTATGTCTTTACTTTAAATTATTTAAATAAAAGTTTTATTTATTATTCAATAAAATCATTAAACTTTCCATATGTTATATATTTTATTCATTACTAACTTAAAAACTGCTAACGCTACTGAAAAATATAATAAAAAACAAAATAAAAAAAAAATCGATTAATAATGATAACAATGAAACAACCACTGCTTTGCAGCAGGTGGATATGTGGCTCAACTAGCAGTAGCTTCCCAAACTGACACTACTACTAATCTACTAATGACTACTACCACTACTGCTTATAATTCTGCTACTGCAGTTCTTAGTGCAACTTCTAGTACTAGTAACCAATTGCAGTTTATTGATTGTAATGCTACAACGACAACAACAACTAATCATGATTCTTCTGCTTCCTCCTTTTCATCGTTTCCTTCATATCATGATGATATGACAACATTGCCACCAATTTATTGTCCCTCATCGTCTTCCTCATATTTGGAATCAATTGCGATGCCAATACCGCCATTGCCAACGCCTACTGCTGTGACAATACCACATACAATGGGTACGGTTGCATCCTCTGAAACGCTTCCGTTATCGCTTGCGGATGTTCCTACTATAACAACAATAACACCGGCAACACCTGACGACAACCTTGAATCTGCTGTAATGGGAATAACCACTACAACCAAAGATTTGTATGCAAATGATGCCAACACCAATAATTTGACTGCATCTCCTGTTGCTAGTGTTAATGCGACTGCAACTTCGTCCAATGCAAGTGCACCCGCTCAAGCGGCAACAACTGGTGCCGCTACAACTGCTACAACACCAAGTACGACTATAACAACGCAACAACGATCGGGCGCTGCGAAAAAGAAAAAGATGTCTGATGACGAAATTCTTGAGAAATTACGCACCATTGTTTCAGTAGGCGATCCTAATCGTAAATATACGAAAATGGAAAAAATCGGTCAGGGTGCTTCGGGTACCGTTTATACAGCAATTGAATCTTCCACTGGCATGGAAGTCGCAATTAAACAAATGAATCTATCGCAGCAACCGAAAAAGGAGCTGATTATTAATGAGATACTTGTAATGCGAGAAAATAAACATCCAAATGTTGTCAATTATTTGGACAGTTATTTGGTGTCGGAAGAACTGTGGGTGGTTATGGAATATTTACCCGGTGGCTCTTTAACCGATGTGGTAACTGAAACCTGTATGGATGAGGGACAAATAGCGGCTGTGTGTCGTGAAGTGTTGCAAGCTTTGGAATTTTTACACTCCAATCAAGTCATACATCGCGACATTAAAAGTGATAATATTTTATTAGGTCTGGATGGTTCAGTTAAATTAACTGATTTTGGTTTTTGCGCTCAAATATCACCTGAGCAATCAAAACGCACAACAATGGTGGGAACACCGTATTGGATGGCTCCGGAAGTTGTCACCCGTAAACAGTATGGTCCAAAGGTATGTTAAAAATATTTTTCTTGGCTAGAGACGATAATAAAAGCTGCGATGTTTTTAATTAGAACACAAAAAATTACAGAACGTGTATGTAAATTCAGTTGACTTGAGAAATCGCAACGGTTGTGTCACATTTAATCTAGTTGATTTAATTCAATTTCAAAAAGAGTTTAAAAATGGAAAACTATGATTTAAATCATATATATACATGTACCAAAGGTGATTCAAAAAAAAAAAAATGGTTTAGTAGGATGCATGTTAAGACAAATAAGTCGAATTAAATACTTTTAAAAAAATATCTCATTGATTTTCTATGTAACTTGTAAGAATTCAGTATTTATTTTTTTAATATTTTCTAAAAATTGTCTTGCGCCAGTGAAAACATTTTTTCTCAACCTGTACCGCAATGAAAGAAACATATTAGGCTATTAAAGTGAATTTATGCAACGCATGAATTGTATTTGTGTCATTTTTTTAGAAGTTAATTTTTAGAGAAATACTAAATTTTTACAGTTTATTATTTAGATAATGAGATAATTTTTTAAAACTTATTTAAAAAAGAAAAAGGAAATATTTTTAGAAAAACATTAATTGGTGCAGTGACCACATATATTCCATTTATTGCCCGACTTTTTTAAAACCTTTCAACTAATTGTTAACGTATTAATTTTTATATTATTATATTCTTTCAGTATTCCCTAAAACAACATTTATTGAACAAAGTTTTTTCTATTGTGTATATGTGAAACAGTTTTTCTATTGGAAAAGATTTCTTATTCAGCAATTCTTATTTGACGCAAATTTCCTTAACGAGCAAAAGATTTTGGAAATAAATTCAACACAATCGGATTTATTAATAAAAATATTTTTGCATTACATATTTCTTAATTCTTCTTTTGTTAAATATATAACATACTTAAATATAATATAAAACTTTACTTTGGCCTATTAAGAAAATGAAACTATAAACTCGCAGCGACGTTTTGGGGACATTAGCCTTTTATAAATACAAAAGCTTAATTTCACTTAAACAAAATATAAAAAATTGCAGGTTGACTTGTGGTCTCTCGGTATTATGGCCATCGAAATGGTCGAAGGCGAGCCTCCTTATCTGAATGAAAATCCATTAAAAGCTTTGTACCTCATCGCTACTAATGGCAAACCTGAGATTAAAGAAAAAGAAAAACTTTCAACAGTATTTCAAGACTTTCTCGATCAATGCCTGGAAGTGGAAGTTGATCGACGCGCTAGTGCAATGGAATTGCTTAAGGTAAAATTTCCAAATAAAAACCAGAGTATAAGATAACAATTTAGTTTGTAAAATTTACAGCATCCATTTCTAAAATTGGCCCGTCCATTGGCCAGTTTGACTCCGCTTATTATGGCTGCTAAAGAGGCCACCAAAAATAACTGATTAAAGCTGCAACATCATTGATTTATGTTGAAATTATTTTCTTAAGTTTATTGTTTTATTTCAAGAGCAAGCAAAAATTATTTATAAAATAAATATTTTACATTTTCTTATTAACACTACTATTATTATTTCGATGATAATTTTAAAAAGTAAAAAAGAAACGATTAGGAGACAGCAACAACTACAAAAAACATTTAAATTATATACATGCATATTTACGTATAATTATTATATATAGTTCTTATATACAATAATAACAAAGAAAAACTTTATTATAGAAATAGTTATGGATAAAAAACAAATAGAAATTATATTAAAAGCAAAGAAACCATAAATCATCTTTATATTAATAAAACAAAAGCAAGAAACATTTATTAAATATTAATAAAATTAAATTTAACGAGAGAGACAAAACCGAAAAAATGCAAAATCAATAATTACTTTAATTATAATATATATTTATAGTTATATATACATTTAAAAAATATTAATACTAAGAAAATTAAAAACAAAGCAAAAAGGCGTTAAACACCATGTATTTAAAACAATAACAAAAATAACAAAATAAACAATAGAGCAAACATCCTTCTGTAAAATGTAATAACCAAAAGCCTTGTACTCTACACCCTTTACGTAGAAAGTCTTAAACCTTAATGTTTTAAAACGTCTAGCTTTTTCAAATAATTATCTTTTCACTTAAAAGATTTTGTTCTAAATATAGTTTATCCGAGCTTGGTAGATATAAAATGTTTTTTGCAAATTTAAAAAAAATAAATAAATTGTTAAGCAGGCGACACGTACTTTCAGAGTTATTGGCATCACGGCCTTAATATTTTAAAATTTGAAAAAAAAAATTTCTACTACTTTGATTTACAATTTGGATAATTTCAATACGTTTTTCATAAAGCATCACTTTTGTGATTAGGCAAAATGACAAGTGATGCTCTTATTTAAATCGCGCAAAATTACGTAATTATGGCGAATACAGCGCATCATAGTGAGGTATGCATTAATTTATGATTTTGTAAACGCTGGAGCTCACCCCACATACACAGTATAACAAACTTTTTCAAGTTTGCACTGTTATTGTTTCTGTAATCTCAAATTAGCATTCCCACTTAGAATATAATGAAAAATTATATATTTTATGTGGTTTTTTGGCCAATTCTTAAAGCTATAAAGCGAAGTGCTTAGTTGACAGTAATAAAACCATTAAAAAAATAATTTTGGCTTATAACGGTACTAAACATTTTCAACTGCTTTTACGATTATATATTTTACGATTGAGGTATAAATATATAATTCCTGTGTTTGCACATTAATTTTGCATGCCGTACTAAACGTGCATAAAGCTGTAAATCAGTCTTACAATTGTAAAGGATTTTAAAATTCTATCATTTGCGATAGCATCACTCGAATTTTGTATAAAGTTTTAAAAAGAGCATATAATGTCATAACAGGAATCGTCTATTTCTATTGCTTGGCCAATTACATTGCAAAAGTAGTTAAATGATACCTTAATAGTTGTGTTTTAAGAAATAGAGCGAGTGAAAATTGTAAAAGTTAAAATATAACGCTTTCCTTTCATTGCCAATAAATACTGATACTTAAAATTATTTTACTTACATTTGACAACTAATGGATTCGATTAGTGTTTTTGTATTGTCAGATTAATAATCCCTAATAAATTTAGCAAATATATTTGTAAACACAATTTCCCCCGTTACTACGTGGCTTATGCCCTGCACTCTGATAAAAATATATATTAACCACTAACGTTTATTTTGGAACGTAAGCATCTGTACGTATAAAAAGAGATTTAAATCATTAATTTAATTAGATTGTCATCGCCTGAGGTCCAGTTTAAACCCAAAAACAATTTGTCATTTTATTCTTTGTGTTGGGTAAAATTTTTTATAACATTATATGCAGGCATATATACTTTTTTTTATATATCATTAATTTATTAGTTCAGTAAATTGACAGATTTACAAAGTCGTTTTCTGCATAATTCATTATCTGAGTGTACTTTATTGCTATTCCGACAAATGCCTTATTATTTATTTTTTGTAAGTTTTGATTGCGCATTTAATAAAATAATAATCGCTGGTAACAATTTTATTACTTTCTTTCAAATAAGTTATGTAAAGCTTGGATAAACTCTATTCCAAACCATTTATTATATTGCATTTTAAGTGTAGGAACAAAGTAAACGGATTTGGTATTGCTGAGATGACTGTCTATTTGGTATACTTCGATCCCGCCCAAAATGCATCACTGAATTGCATTTGGAGTGCAAAAGAGCTTATAAAATTAAATGATCGAAATAATAATTCTCATTCATTGTTCGCTCATTCGTTATTGTGATGCATGTTTTGCCTTTTTTCGCTTAAGTTGGAACGTTTGTAATTTTCAGTATGGCTAACAAGGGATGGTTCGTGCATACTGCCGGTCCAGTGATGCAATTCCAAACAGCCCATTCATAATATCATTATAGCCTGTCCTTACAAAAGTAAATTTATTTATACGTGATAAAGGGTAAACTGTTATTAAGAGCCTAGATTATTAAGTATAGACTGCGTTTATTAGTGTTACTGAATTGTTATAACATTTTTATCAGAGTTTTATGACAGGCAAGTAGTACTTCTTCTGATAGTAAAGAAAGGAAAATAATTCTACATATTTTCACAAGAATACAAAAACCAGTGATTAATACTTCCACAACGAAAACAAAATCGTTATTGAAGATAAGGCACACACACACACGTACACTACATGTCTCATGCACTAACACTATTATTTGTTTGTTGTAAATTGCTATCAGGTCTAGCCAAGAGATAGTATTCACCATTTCTAAAGGTAACAGTCACGTAGACTTTGATGAATTTATACTATATTTATTTAAAGTAGAAACAATTGAAAATAAAACTATTAAATGAAGTATTAAATATTATTATTGCATATGCAATAATGAGCAATAACTGTGAGCATTTATTCCTTTCTCAGCCGTGTTAAGCTATACCACTTACGTATTTATTTGTGTTCCTACATCCAGATTTAAGTGTTAAAAATACACGTACATATTTACATATACATTTATTTTAAATTTTAATTACTTCAATTTTTTATTTTTTTTTTTTTTTTTTTTTTTGTTATTACTATTTTATAGCAGTGCCCGTATTTCTCGCGAAATTAAAATAGTAAGATTGGAAATGATTGGAAATCCAACGGATTGAGAAAACCAATTCACTATACAGCTGAATAAAATCAATGCCATATAATTGAGTGTGATCTATTGATTTTGTGTAAAGTCTGCCAACGGCATGTAAATATTTTTTAAATTTGTAACCTGTTGCAGGAAAAATATTATTGGTAATTGTTTTTTCAGGAAAAAAACCCCATGTTTTTCTTCTAAAAAAAGCATCCAAAACTACTGGTTTTGCCATAAAAAGTACATTCCCAGCTACGTATTATGTATGAATGGTCAATAAAAAAATTCAAAATCTGTTATTTACAAAAACCATACGAAAACAACCATAAAAATAACGAATTAGTAAAGCACTTTAGGTTTCCTTTAGTTCATTAAAATATTGTGGGCATAACCATAAAATTGCCTTTGAAAATTCTGACAATCATAGCAGGCAATATAATATAAACTGTTTGATATGTTTGTTTTGCTCAGAACGACCCGCAGACACGTTAGTGGGAATACACTATAAAACCTGCATAGAGAGGTTTCTAAATAATAAATTAACAACAATATTTTTACAACATACAAAAATATAATCTTATAAAAGCAAGACAGTTATTTTATAAAGGCATTGATATTTCTAAAGAGTCATAAATTCGTGAATTTGTATTTGGATAAATTAATTTTCACCAGCATATCGCTACTTAAATACAGAAAGGCTCCAGCTAATCTTTTTCTTACTTTGCAGTAGAACCAAAAAAACTTATTCAAGATTAATATGGTGTAGTTGTAAATGGTTCCTTTTATTTCAACTACTTGTACTTTTATCAGTTTCAATTAAAGTACAATATTTATGTAAATGATATACTGAAAAATGCCCTCTTCATATTAAACTAGCGATATATTATTGTTTTCTTGTTTATGGTTAATTTATTTCAAATAGCGGACTTTTTGCACACCACGGCAATAGTTGTCGCAGACAATCGCATCCGGCGGAATCCAAATGTAGCATATTTATCCTTTAGAATACATTGGCTTGCACATTTTAATTTAATTTCGTTCACACCTCACATATTTGGCTATTGACTGTTAAAATCCTTTGGTTTCCGGTACATTTCTGAATGTGAATTTTCATAGCACTGTTTTAAGAAAATAACACTTCCATGCATACATACATATGTATATGTGCATGTGCATATTTATAGCAATGCTTAGAAAAATTTGCAAATATTTTTTCATACATAGTGTAATATAAAACAGGCATATATTTATAATAGCACAGAAAACATTTTTTGTTTTTATTTTCAAAATATTGTTTTTACCAGATTGTAACAGTAACTTTAAATTTAATAAGCGTTTTAAATGCTGTCATTTTAAACAGAATTATTTTTTATATTACTACTTTAATTTGAGACTAATATTTAATAAAAGAAACCTATAGAAAAAAACTTAAAATAGATGTTTATTTATTGAAAAAAATGCAGCCACTTTCAGCCTTAAGAATTTGCCTGCTTCTTGTGTACTTCAGTACTTTCGTTTCGTTTTACTTTAGCATTTCCTCACAGCAACAGATTTGGACAATAAGAATTTTTGCATTGTCTTAAATCTTCTGGAATCAACATACATATTTTAAGTGCATGTATTTTTAAATTCACCTTCTTCAATTTTTGCTTTACTAAAAATCAAATATAGAAATGTTACAAAGTAATAAGTTGTTATTATAAGTTATTTATATTAATTTCTAGTACTTTTTCGCTTTTAGTCGAAACATGCTAAATTTCTTATCAATAACAACACCAACATTATTTGTTCCAACATATAAAAGAAAAAAGTTATTTAACCCTTTTCTATATTATTGTGGGGACCAAAAAAAATTTTTCGCTATTACTAGCAAATATATATGAAATATGTTCTAAATCGTAAGATAAACACGAATGTGTAATAAAAATGTAAGTTTTGAAAAATTTATAAATGGAGTTTTTCAGAGTCTGACACTGTTAGTAATAAAGCAGAACAATATTTTTTTATTTTTGCGGCAATTTTATCCGAAGTTCTTCAGAAATATCATTAATTGTAGTGCGCTTAGTGTGATGATCATATGCTTCCATACGATCTGTAAATGGAAAGATTAGACTTTTTGAGTTTTCCCTTTTTTATTTTATTATAAATAATAGTAAATATAGCGACTAAAAGCATTCAATTTCCCTAGCATCTGTCGGTTTACTATTTCTGGTTTGTTGTAAAGGACAATTTCAACAATTTAACACATCCTGCAACAAGGAAATCAGTTTAAGATTTTTATTTAACATTAGAACTATTAATTGCACTACATACCTTAGATTAGTTGATTACATACAGCCAACTTCCCACAACCACTCCTTTAAAACTTGTTTATTTTATATTTTGAAAATATTCAACTTTTCAAAGAACCTTGATATTATCCATGCTATTCCGTGGAAAAATTCAATCTAAATGGAAAATAAATTATTCGCTAATGAAGAAAATCTTATGTATCACGTTTGAATGCAAACTCACACTTATTTTCCCCGATTTATTTTCAGCATCAATTTTTTTTATCTCTGCATTAACGCTTTATGTATGTATATGATGTACATATCTATATTTACTTGTTATTATATACTCATATTTTCAATTTTAAATAACTTTTATTACTTTAAACATACAATTTTAATTTATGAAATAGTTTGTGTTTATGATCCTCTTATCCTCTTCATATTTTTCCCATTAATGTTTGTTTACATTTCCTAATGTCATCTAACACATTGCATCTGCATCGCTCAGTCAAAACGGTACTAAAAAGTGATATCGGCACCCTCGAGCTGACACTTTTGCGATTTCTGGTTTTTTATTTTTATTATAAACAAATGTGTGCTGCTTCTAATTTTTTAAAATTTCCACTCATTAAATAATGATAGCCCTCATCAACTAAACTACTGGTAACGTATTTCCCACTTGTATAGGTTTGTAAGCGTTTTGTCTCTATTTGGTCCCCTAGTATATCCTAACACATATTTATTACAATACACTGTGGCATTAGCCAGAGAACTTTATGAGCTAAAACTGCAATCACACCGCAAAGACGTATTAAAAATTAAGTTATTTTCATTATTCATTCTACAGGATTAACTCCGTATAGCAGGAAACAGGTAGAGATCTTATATACACATTTCATTTCGAGATGAGTGCTTTCAAAAACTTTATAAAATAAATACAAGTCTACTCTTATTAACAGTATTGCTTTTATATTTTTGAAATTAAGCAATTGGTAGACGTCTGTCTCATAATAGCTGGTATATTTGCTGGAAATGAGTTAGTCCGTGCCAAATTAGTCTATTGCCAAATATCTTGTCGTTAATAATTATGCACACTCTAAATTATATTACTTACATGCATGAATTGATTGATTAGAGCAGTGCAACAACCAAAAATTAATTTTTTGTTGGCACCACTTGCAAAATACAGTTCCATGTAAAACAAATGCAAATAATTCGCTTTGCCAACTATTTTATAAAAAGCTACAAAGCTACAGAAAAGAATGGTACAAATATATATTTAAATGTCGCAGCGAGTTTAAGTAATATATGAATTGAAAAGAGAATGTTATATTCATTGCATTATAGGTGCGGCCATATTGATTGTAGCGAGCGACAAAGAATGAAAAACTAGTGTGACGATTCCATACAAATCGTGAAAAGCAGCGGCGGCATATAGACGACGGCGATTACTAAGTATTAGAAAAGTGTGTATTTATTTAATCAAAGTTAAAAATTTTAAATAAACAAAAAGAACGGCAAAAAATATTTGCAACAATACGTGCAGTGATTTGGATTTAATACAACACAAACGTAAAGCAAACAATTTATTTCTCTCTTTAATTAGGATTCTTCTGCGACGTCCATAACCCTGCGTACACCCAAAGACATTGAAAAATACAATAAAACAGTATAGAAGCGGCGCTTGCTAGAGAATAACGAATAGAAAAACGTAGTAGAGAAAAAGGTCAGACAAAAGTAGCTTAAGCAAAAAATTCGAGCAGAGGTGATAAAATTTTTTTTGGAACAATACACAAAAGAGCACAACGACGCCGGGATTTACATTAAATTTAAAATAAAAGTTACTTTGTAAAACAAATTTTGATTAACTGCTAATACTATCAAATTAAATATTTCCACAATGTCTGAACGTGAGAATAACGTTTACAAGGCTAAATTAGCCGAACAGGCGGAACGATATGATGGTGAGTAATAGAGAAAATTATTTAAATTATGTAGACTCTTAGATAAGCATTTAGAAAATTTAATTTTGTGTGGATTAATTATCGTCTGGAGCAGTATGGATTGTTAAAAGGGAAAATTTTAATGAAGCTTAGCCTAGCATGTGCTTATATAAATATTTTATTGTCTGTCGTGTTATTAGTTTAGGTGCGTCATGTCACCAGTTGTCAAGACAAAAAAATTTCAGTAGCAATGCAAAACGATTAAAAAATATTCGGAGGGAAAAGTAATAAAAAAAAAAAAAGTATATTTTACCGGCTTAATTTTTGCGTGTTGTAGAATTTTATTTTATAATAAAATACAAAATTCTTAATTTCTCTCAAAGAATATTCTAAAGAAATCCACTGTATACATAATTTTTCATGAGTAGAATCTATGTATACATATGAATGTACATCAGCATGGGGGTGGGAGTTGAAATTTGAAAAAGCCGTACGGGAGCGACTAATTTAAATTTTTGTTATTGTCTAAAACTGATTTCTATTATTCATAAAGCATCTTTACGATAAAAATATATTTGTAATAAAAAAAAAAATAAAAGAAATGTGGTTTTTTTCTGCTTTAATACCATCATCATTATACTTTTTTTCGCCATATCTTCTGTTTCACTTGTTTCAGTTGTTTGCTTTTATTAAGGCATCCCGTAAGCGTGAATAGCTCAACTAGATACAAATTTGTACTCATTACTCTCATCTCTCTTCCCCCCGCATGATTTTCTATTATAGCGCTTGTAAAATTTTCGTATACCTCTGTCTCAATGTATTTTTTTTTTCTTTTTTTTTTTTTTTTTTTGGAGTTCTTGTTTCCTTTATAGTGTTTTTTGTATTCTCTATTTTGCGCCAGTGTGAAAAATCGATGAATGAATCGATCGTTGTTGCTCTGCGCGTTGACCACACCACCACAACCTTCATTTTTAATATGAATATGCACATGTGTGTTTGTGAATTTACAGAGTTGCCAAACCATATTTATTAGTTTATATTTGGAATGGAAATTTAAGCGTTTTGGGAAATATGTACATTCATACATATCGTTATTATACAGAAAGCCCAAGAAATTTTAGAAAAGAAAATATATATTTTATTTGTCATTTTATTCCGAATTACGCCATTGACAAAGTTATTAATCTAAAAAAATTAAATATACATTTGCAGTAAAAATTCATTTTTAATAGTTTTTTCTTCCCTGTATAAAACGTTACTTGCTGTGAACTCAAAGAAACGTGAACTATTTCGTGCCGAGTCTGTCCATCTTCAGGATGGATTTTTTTTTTCTTTAATCACGTAATTAACTCTTTATTATTATTGTTAACTCTTTATTTTTTCATTAAATGGCTTTTCAGCGATGAGACATTTGTCAGTTATAATGTTTGCAGGTCCCTGCTACATTTTATACATTAAAATGTTCTGCAATGCCACTGTTTGTAGTATAGATTGCAAAAGGATTTCTGAGATACTAATTTCTAAATAATGTTTTTAAATTCATTCAAAATAGAAGGCAGTTAAATGTAAACTACAATAATTATAAATCGAAGAAAAAATATAATTTCCTTGTACAAGAAAAAAATAATTTTTAGATAAAAAAAAAAATGTATTTTATATTATATATATATATTTATTTATATACAGATTTATAATTCAATTTATTTCATTCCAATGATTTATGCAAAAAATTACTTAATGGTCGGATATTTGTAAACAAAAATGTGTTTGTTTGATGTGGTGTTTGCTCCACTTGCAATGCGGCATTTTTCTTTGTGTTATTTAATACTCTGATATCAGTTTGATCTGCTTGCCAGTTTTAATCAACACCATATTAAGGTCATTGCCAGAGTCCTCTTGCACTTATAAATAAATAAGCTTGCAAAAGAAATTTAAACGTTCGAGAAAAATTAATATTTTAAGGATTTCTACTTTGGTATACTTATACGTTACGGAGTAGTCAATGTCAATTTTTTTTTTTTTTTTTTTTTTTGTAGTTTTTGTTATTGGATATTCACGTTTCTGCAAGTTTACAGCATATCTTAAAAATTGAGCTACAGTTTTATGTCGGGCTTAAAAAATGTCTTGCTGATTAAAGAATGTTTTTTGATTTTTAATTCGGGCACTCCTAAGTCGAATTTATATATGTTGGCTCTACATATGTATTTCCTATCTGGAAAATACTTACATACGTACATATTTGCATAATTATCCATTACCCAAAATTTAATTACAATCATCATATATTGGGTTTTCAAAATAACTTACAGTTTCATGTGTTTTTAATAATAATATATTAACAGAAAAACGAAAAATATAAATATCAATTAAACATAACTATTTCTTAAATAAATAAAAACTGTAAAACAGATAGACAGCTGTTTTGAATACAAGCTGCTATATACAAAATATATGGTGGATTAATGGAAAAAACTGAAACAATTCAATATTTTGTTGTATCAGCCCAATTATCAATAACTGCATGAAGACCCAAAGGGAAAGTTCAATTTTTTAGTTTCTTACACTGTTATTGACGGTTTAACGAACACTGACACGATGTACTCATTCTCATGTGTATGTGTACACTTTGCCACCTAATCTGCAACTGTTATTTTTTACAACATTTTATTAGGAGCGTTTTTTGGTGTGTGCTTGATAGGACACAATTTGCTTTTCATTAAATACCGAACATTTTCTACTGGTTTTAAATCAGGCGGTTGGGTGGTATAAATCAGCTTTGGATCATTGTTCTCTTGGAAGATCCTATTGTCCGGACAAGGTCCAATCCGATATTAAGTTTGCAATATTTTCTTGTGTAGGTGCTGGTCCATTGTACCATCAACGAAAACCAAATTCCCAAAAACAGTAACTCTTATTACTTCCCAGATTTTTTGTATGAAGAGCCGTGTTAGGTTTCGGAAAGACATTTGCAGGAATATAACTTCCAAAGAACTAAAATTTCTACTCGTCAGTGAATAGAACAATTTTCCAGAGCTCTACCATCGTTGTTTTTATATTTGTTTGCAAAATTCAATATTAAACGTCTATTTTTTCACTAGCGGTTTTTTGAGTGGAATTCTGCATCTGAAGGGTATTCCCTTTAAAAAGAAATACTATTTAGCAGTTAAACAATGAATTTAGGAAATGTGTGAAATTTAGCGAAACTCTTAAAAAAAAGCAAAAATGAAATACTTATCGCAGCAGGTATTTATACTTTTGTCTAGGGTATTTTCTTTTCCGTTAGGTTTGTAATGTAAAAATTGTTACCATTTTTAATCTTATATATTGTCTAATAACTAACACTGCATACAACATATTTTTTCTTGTATATTCACTTTTCTTTAAAATCATAATATGTAAGGCATATTTAAACTTTTGTCTCACATTGTATATCAAACATACGCATATAGCGCTCTTTTATTGGAACAAAGTCATCTCCAAAAATCAAATTGAGTTGAGTTTTTCTTTGCGATTTACGAGCATATATAATTCCATGCAAACATTTGTATGAATATAACTGGTTTTATTTAAAGGAGCGCAATTTATGACTTGTTCATGTACATACTTATTTATATGTTCCAATTTCTGGAATTTTTTCAAATAGTATTTTTCAAATGTCTGTACAAGCCAATAGGCAACATTGCGTATTAGTACATTTATAAGTGGTGAATTTGTGTTGCTCGCACGCTCAACTAAATGTTTCTAGATATACATATTGTGTGTTTATTTGTGGATGTGTGTACCATAATGCGGCAATAAAACACTAGCAGTTTTGTTGCTGCATTTATTTTTTGTTTCTGATTTTGTTTTTCATTGCTTTTACGTTTGTGTTTACCACTGTAGAGTACTTTAGACAGTAGCATTTGAAAAAATATGTTTTTTTCTGTTCTTGTTTCTAGAGATTTTATAGCAGTTTATCCGGTTACATGACTGCCGACTGTATGTCTCTTACTATTCAATTGCTTTTATGCCATTTTTTTCATTATAAAAATTCCATCCCTAAGCCTTGTAAGTGCTTCAACAGTAGCTGTACATGTGTACTAGGGAATGGCATGAGTTGATTCATTTTCCTTCTCTGCTCGTATTTGTAACGCTATAGTTTTGTGTTTTAATATGTACTAACGACATTGCTTGTAATGTTAATTCTCTTAAAAGTGATTCGTTAACAAATATTCTCTTACTGCCACTTGATTGTTTGCAATTTATTTTATTTCACAAAATTTTATTATATTTATAAAAGTGAGTTCTGAAAATAAAAAAAAACAAAATAGGAAACATTATGGAATATTTTTTGACCAATTCAAAAATACGATGGTTTTCGAAGAATTTATTTTTTTTTGTTTTTGAAGTAAAACTGTCTTTAAAGTTGTTCATAAGTCTATCATTACCAAATATTTTTTTTTTAGAAAAGTAATCAAAAGAATTGTATTAATTTGTTACTTTTTTGATCCTCTTGATTTATTTGGACAACCAAAAAATGATAGCCATTGAGTAATAAAAGTTTTATTCTTCCATTCTATGTTTCTTATATTGTAGGTTTGCATTTTATAGTGTTTTCACACCTAAAGTTAAAACATGGTTTTAACTTAAAACCTACAAACAATTTTTATAAAATCAGGTTTTATAATACAGTTTGTCAAATAAATTTGTTAGTTATAAAATACATTTTTTTGAAGAAGTAGATGTGTTTGTTGTAATTATTTTTCCCACATTTATTTGAGAAACTGTACGACAGCTGTTATTGTATATATAAAACATAAATTTTAAAAATGTGTATCTAAAATTGAAATGATTTTACATTATGTGTATGAATATTTGTAAATTGTTAATGAATTATCAGCTGTTTTCAATCTTTCTAACTTTGTAGCACTGAATAAAACAAGGTTGTATATTATAAAATCTACTTAAAACCAAAAAAGGTTTTAAGATGGTTTTATGAGAATTATTTTGTATGGTAAAACCAGGTTTTAAGGGTTGGTTTTAAAGTTAAAACCAAATTTTGTTTTAAAACCACGTTTTATTCTCAGTGTGAAAACACTAATATACAAACATGTTTATCCGTTTGTATTTAAATCCATTATGCAAAGATTCGGTGGGATAGCTGAGAGGGAGACCAAGGACTATTTTTAAATTTTATCGGGAAATTTTTTGTATGGGTGTTAGCAGTTTTGCGAAAAAGCAATACAACCGTGAACCAAGATGCAACAAATGCACATAGTATACATCAATAATTTGTTTTGCAAATTCAGCTAGGATCATCTATTAAGTGGGACTATAAAGCACGTATATACTTCATCGCTTTATCAAAAATTAATTTGGCATACGTAATTTGGGTTTTTTTTTTTTAAATTGCCTGCTGACGAAATAATGAAAATACTTGTACGTTGCACGAAAAGTGTACTTGGGAGCACTTTTATAGAGATAGGAGAAACTGAAGTGCGGGTAGTAGATTCATACGTCTTTTTTCAACACTACACAACACACATAAAATATATGAATTACTTGTATACTGTTTTTTGCCAATAGCTCAATGAAGTTCATACAGGTATTTTATACATCATCTTTGTTTATGCTTGAGTAGAGGCGAAAATCTATTGCAAAAAAAAGATGTGTTAGGCCTTTCTACCAGAGACCAACGATATGTACACATGTACTTACATATGTATTAATGTATGCATGCATGTATCTACAAGCTATTATAATTTTGACGTACTTATTTTGTTTGCGCATGTTTATTTTCAAGCATAATAAACTGGAGATTTTATTGACTCTGCGGCAAGCGTATGCCAATATAACCTTGTTAAATGTTAACATTTTAATACTAACAAAAATTAACGTCAGTTAAGTAAGGAGGTTATACTTTTCCTTTCTCCACCGTTTTTTGTATAAAAAAAAAATAATATTTAGTAATTAAATACACACCAGCGATAAGTTATTAAGAATATTATGTGCATACATTGTTAAAAATTTATGTGTAATACGAAAAACAGATAGAAGTGAGCTCTATAAAATAAGTAAAATATCAGAAGGAGATATTCTTAAAACCTGTTTTAGATTTGTTAAAAAGATTTTGTGAAAAGTTGAATTTAATATCCAAATATTTTTTGATTTTATATTTTAAATATGTAGAATAAACCAGAAATGTCAGATTTTAATTATCATTGCGAAATTTGGCAATATAAAATCTGAAAGTACTCAAAGATACTTTAGCGGCCAAGGGTTAGGTACTTTTTAAAATTGGCTTCTTTCAGAAGTTGCAATAAATTTAGCTCACGTTGTACTTAGATTGAATGATTTTATAGCTAATCGAATTTTCGTTATTTTATTCAGTCTTTTAATTCCCCTTAATTATAGTTTGCAAGTGCCGCTGTCAGTTTGAAAAACTGGCACCTAGATTTGCCAGTGAAAATTTTACACTCGCTTGCCACTAAAACGACAGTTCATAAAGAACTGTTATCCCATTTTTTAAATTATAAAAAATTTACTGGATTAATACAATATGGAAACAACGCTACACATTTTTACCGTTATTATTGTTATTTATTGAAATGTCAATAAAAATAGTACATTACGAAATCAGATAATATATAATATAATAATGTGATACACCATATTATCCATGTGTTACCATGTTATCCATGTGTTAAATTACTTATGTTTGTTACATAAGTAATTTATTCTATTTGGTGTTGTAAAAAAGGTGGATTAAAAATTTATATTTCCAAAGATAAAAAAATAATATATTACAACTTTTGGTATGTACATTAAAAATAATAAAAAATTGAAAAAAAGTGTAAAATCAACTCTGATTAGACAAAATCTATCATTTTATCATTTGCAAGTGGTATTAGACTGCCAAAAAATAATGCGGTTTTATGTTACACTATAATACTTTTTTTCGCCTCTGTAGGATATTGAATTTCCCTTATCAAATCAAGGCAAAATTAAATAAAAAAATATTGTAGAATAATCAATTTAAATTAAATTAAAATTAAAGTTAATTAATTTATATCGTTCAAAACCAATTATGTGCGATATGATTGTAAAATATACAGACGTAACGATTTAAACGTAAGTCGTATGAAATCATTGCACAAAAGATGGGTATTTCAGTTGAAGTGGTGTAAAAATTAAAAATTTTCGTAGCACGCATACAAAAAGGATTAAAATCTTCAATGTCGAAATCTGTATTACCATGTGTAAAGAGTAAAGGCAGAAAATGCAAGTGATTCGAATTTTTCGAACAAGTTTTCGAAAATAATTCGTATACATCAATAGGTTGCCATTAGAGTCATATATAAATGCAGCATAAGGGTGTTAATTAAGAATTTGGAGTGACAAGTTTTTATAGAAAATACAGTATAATGTGATGAGTTCACACTACGGGCAAAACCGCATTCCCAATTTTTGTGCGATTGCGAGTGAGGGTCTGATTCCTCATATCAGCAATCGAGTTACCAAACATCAAACTACAATATTCCAGTTTTTAGCTAATTTGCATTGTTTATTCTAAGCATTTCAATCCTTTGTTGTCCATTTATTGCAAATGAAAAGTTTTATTGTGCTACAGTATATTTTATTATAAATTGCAAGATGTTTTCCTACCCATTTTACAACAAATACCTTTAAAAGTCACACAGCAAAATTGGGCACTTCCTTACGACTTGATATTATATAAGGAAATAAAAATCGTCTATACCCTTATTTAAATGTTCATTAAAGGAAACACCGTTTATGGTTATTGAACCATTATCGTCTAGGCTAAGGTTTTTTGTTGGTTTTTCTTTTATTTATTAGACTGTTATTTTTGTAGTCCAGTATGTGTATGTTAAATATATCAGAGATAACGAATTTTTATTTTTATTGCATTATTTTCTCTTGTAGAAATGGTTGAGGCCATGAAAAAAGTCGCATCGATGGATGTTGAATTAACCGTTGAAGAACGTAACCTTTTGTCGGTAGCTTATAAAAATGTCATTGGCGCACGCCGTGCCTCATGGCGAATAATTACCTCGATTGAACAGAAAGAAGAGAATAAGGGTGCAGAAGAAAAGTTGGAAATGATTAAAACCTATCGCGGTCAAGTGGAAAAAGAATTGCGCGATATATGTTCGGATATATTAAATGTACTGGAGAAACATCTCATTCCATGTGCCACCTCAGGCGAAAGTAAAGTATTTTATTATAAGATGAAAGGCGATTACCATCGTTACTTGGCTGAATTTGCAACCGGATCAGATCGTAAAGACGCAGCCGAAAATTCCTTGATTGCCTATAAGGCAGCTAGTGATATTGCCATGAACGATCTGCCACCAACACATCCCATTCGTTTGGGTTTGGCACTCAACTTTTCTGTAAGTAATTCATTACAAAACAAATCTTATATAGAATATTTTTTCCACACTATTATATTTCTTTAATGACATTTCGAGTAGGGATCATATTGTTACTTTATGTATTTTATGTATGTTGTGTGATAAAAAGCGTATACAGTGCCAAGAACTTTGATATAAGTACATATACGGTTTATGGTTGGTTCGTTATTGATTTGGCGTATACGATTAAGAAAAGGCATTATGAAGAATGAAATCAAATTTGATATATATTATTTAAATGTAGATGGTCGGATTCTATGATCGATTCGATAGCAATGTCTATCGAATTGTGCTTCTATGCAAATTCAAATACCTACAGCAAAGTTCGTTCGAGAAAAAGGGATTCACCCTGCTAAATCAAGTTATAAGTTATACATTGAAATTTGCACAGTGATACCTTAGATATAACGATGAGTTTATAGATATATAACTACTAAAAGTTATTTTCTTAAAAGAAAGCTGTTGAAATCGTCACTTATTTCATAAAGTTATTCAAAAAGCATCACGATCGACATAAATAAGGAATGAAGAAGTGAATATCTTGAGTATTTCCTTAGGTCTCGCTCCAAACAAATTAATTTGTATTCAGTTAATTACACGATTACATCACATGTAGTGCCACAGAAGTACCCCCAAATTACCCCGTACATGTGGATAAAATGAAGATTATTAAAATTTTTAAAATATTTATTTTTTGTAAATTGAACATTAATTTATAAGAATATTTGTATCCTATACTTCTAACTTCTTGTAACAAAATTTTATTTAGCTTTTAAAGAAAATATATTAGTAGCAACTTGCCTATGCGTTAATAGCGTTTTGGCAGCTGAAGTAAAAAGCAGTTTTTAATATAAAAATCTGAAAACAGCTGATTTTTCGTAACCATGTAAGTTGCAATAAATCGGGCTTTCACAAAGAAGGCTTTAACAAAAAACTGTAGTTGGTGCTATTTATTTTATAACACTTGTGCGACTAACAATAGCACAGATGTATATAATAGATAAATTACTTTATGCTTTCTTAATGTGTTGCAAATTATTCAAATAATTGTGTAAAGTGATAAAGTTATTGAAAATCAAATTGTTATATATACAAAACAAGTAGATTCCGAAAAAAATAGGTTCTTTATTTAGCTTTTCTTTAGTTTTAAATATTAATTGAAAACGAGTTGAATCTACTTAATAACAATTAAAAAAAAAATGGATTTTGAGATTTTTTTATCGACAGTTTTTTTTTATTAAAAGGATTTTAGTGCCAAAACCCTATTATTTTTGGCTATCCATTTCTTATTCCAAATTCAATTCTCAGTATTAGTATTTTGAGTTTTTTACTCTACGCCGTATTGGTTACTTAATGAAGAGCACTGGCTGTAAATAATATGGAATTTGTTTTGCGAGTCTTATTAATATTTGTCGATAAACTATAAACTGAAAATTTTAAATGTTATTGCATGCCAATAACATGCATATATTGACCTGCGAAATAGTTTATAAGGAAACATTATTTGCTCTATATGAATTTTTGTAATTTTATATCGATTAGCTAACCTAACGTTTTTGTTTTCGTGTTGCAGGTATTTTATTATGAAATTCTAAACTCACCAGATCGAGCATGCCGCTTAGCGAAAGCTGCGTTCGACGATGCTATCGCCGAACTCGACACATTAAGTGAAGAAAGCTACAAAGACTCCACGCTTATTATGCAACTGCTGAGGGATAACCTTACATTATGGACGTCTGATATGCAGGCCGATGGTAAGTGTCTAGTTTTAAATATATTACGTTAAAAAGAGTTTTGTATAACTAAATTCCTTTCTCAGGCGACGGTGAACAAAAGGAGCAAATCCAAGATGTTGAAGATCAGGATGTGTCGTAATTTAAGTAATAACCCCCATTAAAACACAGAAAATCCCCTATAAAATTACTATTTGCATTTCTTATTTCTAAAACAAAGAAAAAACAAAAGATACTGTTTCTCCAGTTATATTAATTACTACACCACAAAACAAAACAACATCTACAACCACCAAAAACCACTTTTCGATTTTGTGTTAATTTTTCACGCGGTTTGTTCGTTCATTCTTAATTAGTTCATATTTTGGAAAAAGTAATTACAAATAGCAGCAGCATGTATTTTCCTAATTTTTTTTTGTTTTTTTTTTTTTTTTTTATATTTATATATAATGGTAGTAATTATATTACAATAAAATGTAATTGATATAAATGCATTTTTACCCAATTCTCGGAAGATTTTTTAAATATTTCTAATGCAAAGTCTCTATCTAATTCGTTTGTGGATTTTATTAAAAAAGAATACATAAAGCTCGTAGTTCTTTCGCTCACGTGTGTACCGTTCGTTTCATATCAAGAAAATAAATTCTTTGCTCCCCTCCATCCATGCCCATTAAATGTGTGAATTTTTTTTTGCATTAATACATAATTAATATTATAAAAAATTATATATATTAAAGCGAAACAACAAAAATACATAAAAAATAAACAAAAAATTAAACAAAACAAAAATTATTATTATTATTATTTTATTTAATTTTTTTTTTAATTATATTTTTATGTTTCTTGTGAAAATAAGAAGTAATATAATAATTTATAAACAAAAATAAGAAGTCACAAACAAAATCAGTTATACAATTTTTTATTTGGCCTCTTTTTGTTCGATTAAGTAAATGCTACAAAACACACAATAAAATTACAATAAAGGAAATTAAAAAAAAAGTAATATATACTCTTACTTTTAAGCATAAGAAACAAGACAAGCAACATGCAAAAGCATACTTTTATTGATATAAATAAAGATTGGTTGAAAGACACCTAATCGTCAAAGACAAGAAGTTATTATAGCTATTTCTTCGATAGTATATATAAACTAAATATAAAAAAAGAAAAATTCCAAAAAGCATAAAAATTAGTTTATTCTCTTACTACCGAACAAAAATAAAAATACATACATTCATACATACTTCATATACACACTTCACGTACACATGCGCACGCAACGCTAACAGTAATATCTCAATAATAATAATAAGAAATAATGTACTTTCTACTTTTATTACAAAATCATTTAGAGAATGAAAGCCTAAGCAAATTCTTTAAACACATTTACATACAGTGTTTGTATTAAAATCAAGTGAAAACGTGCCCCTGACAAATATTTGATTGAAAATAAAATTAAATTGTTGGCGGAATCAGCAGAGTAACAAACATCAAGTAGCAGCAAAAAAAAAAAAAAAATATTCATATTTAATTATTAATAAATTTTTATTTCTTTTTGGTATGCGAATAAAGGAGTCAATCAAAAGATATATGTATGTGGTATTTTAAAAAGAAAAAAAAAACTGGTTTCTGCCTCTTTCCCAAATCTGTTTATCTATGTATTACTGCTTTTGATATATGTATGTATGTGTATATATTACGTGCAAATCCGTGCACTTGTTGCTTCAAGCCTAAAATCAGTATTCGTTGATGGTTACCTTAATATTGCATTATTAAAATTTTTTTTATTTAGTGTTGCATTACCAAGATGTTACTGCGGAATTATTAATTGAAGAAAAAACTGAAAGAAGTAAATGATGAACTTGTTCATTCAAGTCTTTTATGCAAGAATAGACTATTAGGTAACTGGAAGCAATTTTTTTTTTCTTCAAAATTAAACATACGGTTTGTATACATTAACCGTTTCAGAGATGTGATCGAATATTCTCTAAATCTTTAAAGGAACATTGCAACTATTTTTTCGGTAGTGTTACCCAAGGAAGGAAGTACTTTTTTGTATTAAAATTTCTACATATGCAATATTACAAGTTCAAAATGTGTAACTTAATGTAATATTCTGTAAATTGCGCTACATATGGCGATAATCCGCCTTTCCAATGCGTTCGGCTTACTGCCAATGAAGCGTACCACAAAACCAAATACTGTTTTATTTTTACAGAAAACATTCCCAATTTGTTTTCTGATATATCCATTCATTTCTCTTGTTTCATCCCGTTTTATAACATACATATAGTTTGTCTCAAACAATTCGAATTTTTTCTGCAATAATTTTTTTTTTTTTTTAAGTGATTTCAATGTTTATTCAGTTCATTGTATATTCATGGATGTATGGATATTCAGTTCACATATTAAAATCCTACTTTGAGACCAAGTGTGTGCATGTGTGTATTATTTTAATAAATCTAATTTCAGGAATAAATTTGACAATTTTAAAGTATCTAAATAAAATGGAAATAGAAATCACTATTTTTGTAAAAATTTCGCTTTAGGTTCGTGTAAGCATACTTTGGCAAGTCTTTGACCTGACCTCACCACTTTTGACTACTTTCTTTGAAACAAAGTTTGTGGATGTGTTAAAAAAAATACTTTTACATGTTTTGTTTAAAACTTTTACCAAATTTTTTGAAACCTTCATGCGTAGTGTTAAATTTTGACTCCTTTATAAACGTACGAAATTGATCATAAGTACGTAGATTTGTATTAACTATGTGCATGGCTTAGTATATATACAAAGCCATTTAGCTTTGAATTGGGACTTGAATGGTGCGTTTTAGATTACGTACCGAGGGCAGTTACAGAGGAACTTGTGAAATAAGCATGATTATAAGGTGGAAGTAATTTTAAATAAATGGTACAATCCAAATATAATACCAGCAGTAATCAAATGAAATCCTTAGCGAATTCAGCTAGATACATATGTGCTTCGCTGAAGCCTTTGGGTGATTAATCGGCGTGTGGCAGAGTTAATTAGCCCAGTAGCGGATCATACCTAAGCTCTTTTCGTGAAAAGTGTGTGGTAGTCAATCGAAAAGAATAACATAGTTTAATTTATTTAAATTAAATATTACAGCAAATCATTTTAATAAATTAATCCACGGTGTTAGTGAAAGTAAATTAATTGTATTATTGAATGCTATTGGAGAAAGTAAACAAGCAACAGGTAAGACAACAACCGACAATCTCCCCACTTCAACAATAATGAAGAAAAAAACAAAAAAAAAAAATTAAATCATGAGAAATGTATATTGCAATCAAAATGTCATGCCCACGTGCAAATATTGGTCGCCGACTACGGCACACAAATCTTACGAGTATGTTGCGCTCACAGCAGACACAAGAGGAGCGTGAAGGCAAACCCAAACACGTAGTTCATCAAAAAGCATTGCAGTAAAGACGTATATAGTTATAATTTAAATAAAATATGTGAAAAATAATTTATAATAATAAAAATTTAAATTTTTATATTTTAAAATACATAAAATATGAAAGAAACAAACTGTATGAGTTATTACAATTTTGGATTTTTGGATAAAACATTTCTATTATAAATAATTAAAAACACTGATTTTGATTTTCTCCGAGAGGCAGTTCAAAATAAAAGAAAATTTTGTGGCCAGCAATGCGGACTGGGCCCAGCTAATAAGTTATAAATAACTAGATTCAGACAAATTGTGTACATTAAAAGAATAGTATATTTATATTTTCGCCCGATATCGTCAGTTCATTGTCACCTTGTCGCCCTATAGCTTTTTTCTCTTATGCTTAATTGTTGCTCTTAAGTAGAAAGACCCTAACTCGCATTTTTTTTTAACTGAATATACATCGCAATCGTTAAAAAATGGTAGGTAGAGCCTTTCTGCTTGAGACCAAAGAGATGTAAATCACGAAATCTACCCCCTTAATACATATATATTACAATTAATTGCCTCAAGCTAAGCAGCAAAAACCTTTCTATCCACAGAAATGTACAGTAATCTGGCTCCCATCCATAAGGATTTTAATTAACATGATGAAAAAACATGAACAAAAAAACCTATTAAATGAACAAAATACAGGTGCGCAACACAACTCTTTCATAATAAGAATATGTATTTAAATAGAAAAACGATAATCCTTTTCCAATAAAAAAACCTTAAAGACAAAGTCGTTATTGTTCCGTTTTCGAGAAAAGATAGGGGCATGCGCCAGCAGCCATTGAAAAAAATTTGAATTATATATGATGC
Organism: Ormia ochracea; assembly: GCA_963402855.1. Lineage (NCBI taxonomy): Eukaryota > Metazoa > Arthropoda > Insecta > Diptera > Tachinidae > Ormia > Ormia ochracea. Next base: position 22,077,306 of record OY727105.1, read on the forward strand.
ATAGAAATTTTCTATTATCGCTTTTAAACAAAATTCTGTAAATCACATTGACAATTTTTTTTCTTTTTAGAAATTTTTAAGTTTTACAGTGTTTTACTTCTATTGCGGTAGTAATATTAGATTGGTGTGGATCTTTCGGATCAGATTATGTCTTATTAAAGTGACGGTGGAACAGTCATTTAGTGGCATCGTAACGTTTTTGTCAACTTCAAACACCTGGGTCTTGTACAATAAGTTTTGTAGAAAACAAAAATTAGATATGGTGTCTCAATTATTATCGGAATACAGCTAAGACTGAAGCTAGAAAAGCTCCGGTTGAGAAAATTAAGCACGTTTCAACTGAGTGATTCCAATACAAAAATTGATTGGCGTTTACTGAATTTAAAGTGATATCGTTGGTCTCAAGTAGAAATCCACTAATTTACCTCTTTTTGTTTGCAATCGTTTTTTTTTAAGGTATAAACTTAATATACTAAAAAATACAATATAGGGACGAAATTAAACAGTGTTTATATAGGCATACTTAGTTGCATTTTGTTATATACCGATAATAAAGGATGTTAATGATTCCGAACGGAAAGGAAAATTTAGCCGTAAGAAATACCGACCGATATGAGAATTGCAGTACCAGTCTGCTGTTCATATCAAGTTAATATCAAATGCTAGCGCATCAGAATTGGTGAATAAATACTATCTTTCAATAGAAATGCTAATGTTCATACTAAAATCTAAGATCGTTCAATCTTACTTGAAAATTATACTTACTTCAGTAAGTATACGATTTTTCGTAAAAATTACTAACTTGATTTTGGACGCAAATTGCCTTGTTTTTGGGTTGCTCTACTTCAAATACAAGCCGAAATATATAGTATATATTATTTCTTCTTAATTGTAATTATTGATTGGGTAAAGTTTCCATATTCATCTTTCAGGGCATGCGTACATGCTTAGGGAATTACTCATTTATGCCCAATTAGGGAATTATGCTGGTATTTGTGGAAAGCAAAGCTGTATCGTAATAAGGTCGGTTTATTACGTTTTCGTATATTTAGTTTGATTATAGTTTATAGTAATTGATAATTTCTGTGATTACAATTTATATATATTAGCACATTTGCTGAAAATACAATACGAAACACGTAATACTAAATATAACAATATTGCTCCACTTCTAATTTATTTTTAAATAATTATTAAGTAAAGTTTATATAAAATTACTTCGGCTTTTGCATTTGTAAAAGTAATTCCTTCAACCTGTTTGCATCTTTTAATTTAGAACCTTTTAATATTTCATATTGGCCCTCAAGTGATTTCAAAATACGTGGCTGTATAAAACGCAAAAATCTGAAGTATTTTTTCGGATAATGAAATATACACTCACAGCTTACCATATACTTAGGTTCCAAATGTGATTCGTATTTTGAAGCCAAGAACCAAAGATTTAAAGCCAATTGGTAAGTTTGCTCTTTTGACAAATCAGCATAGCGTACAATTCTTAAAAATAATTCCAAGGATAAGGTAGCTTGCAGTTTGAATTGTTGAGCAGAACCCAGAACAGTTAGTTGTCGTAAAATGTCTTCTATGACAAATTTACAAATGTTGTTTACTTCCACTAGAAATTTCGGATCATGCCCATACAATTCATCATTGGAAATCACTGCAATAAATTGAAATTACAATTTATGGTACGATGTGACATTCAAAACAAAAGTAACTCACCGTGTGGTATATGATATGGAAATTCTTCTAAACACTGTACATACAAGAGATCTAAGGCATTGAGATAAATTATTGTAGGTCCTGGCGTATTTAAACCAAACGGATATTTCTGTACTACGTCTAGTAATAAATTCACAAGATACAACACACCACGTTCTGGGCTATCAGGAACTAGTACTAATGTAGCCAACATATTACTGAGATATGATACCAAATAAGAATCCATATTTCTGGGTTTGCCATCAATTTCTATAGAATGTGGTAGAAGGGATACCAAATTTAATGCTTCTTCAAAGCAAGCATCCGCTTGCCCTAAACATTGATTAACTAAGGCTACTTGACCGCTGAGCAAATACAAATCCATTTGTTGTTGCAGCGATGTTATACTGGGTATAGTAATAAAACAAAAAGCAATGCAGGCCTTAACAAAACCTTGCGTCTTGCGTGAATGTTTATTCTGAACAATTTGGCATGTTTCCATTGACAATTTGTTGACACTTTGAACAAGTGTGATGTAGACAGGATCTAAATTGGAAAATGAACCCCGTGCTTCCACATAAAAACTTAATTGCTTTTCGAAATCACGGCCGTAGTTTACCTTTCTAATAAAGTGGCAGATTAATTGTGATATTTGACGACGCTCGTCTTCAACTGTAAGAGCACTAGAAAAGAAAAAATAGTTTATATTTTCATAAATTAATTAAAAAAAAATTATACCATTAATAAATACTTACTTAACTGAATCATTTAGTATTTTACCAACATACATTAAGGCATTTATGACCACTGCGTCACAGGTGATTTCTTTGCTATTGCGTTTGTAAATATCTAATATATATTTACAAGCTTCCACTTTCGCCGAATCTTTTTGGAATAAATCTAAAAATGGCAAAAAGTTTTCCTGCAACAAAACTCACAATTATAAGAAGAATAAATGAGAATTATATTTCTTTTTACTTGCACTAAAATCAGTTCAATATTTTTTTGATATTGCAAAACTTTATCTAATATATTTCGCAACTGTTGATGATGTTTTTCAATAACTTTTGCAGGAGCAAGACGTGAGGATAATTCACCTAGAAAGCGGTTAAGTTCGGTTATCTATAAGAGATAGATATTAAAATAGAGAAATATTTTAAAGGGCCTTAATGATTACCGGAAAATTGGAGGCTACAAATTGTGCCCAAGATTCTACACAAATTATATATTCGCTGGGATCAGTCAAAGTGTTTATAGTTTTAAAAGATTCTTGTAAAAAGGTATTACGCTGATCAAATAAAGGATTACAGCTGCTCATACTGGAACCCAAAGCTTTAAACAATTGAAATTTCGATATACCCTCTTCATTAGATACAGTCAATATATTAACAAATTCTATAGCATTAGATGCAATGAATTCTGGTTGAAAGGCTTGCAAAATCGACATTAATATTGTGCCACTATAAAAAAAATCATTATTAGTGTAGAAATATGTAATAAAGATAGCTTTGCGTATTTACTTATTTTTTACATTTTGTACATCTTTCAAAATCTCCTCCGTATAAAGATCACTTTTGTGAACAAGAGCTTGTAGTATAAAATTTAGTGCCGGACCATAAAGTGATAAATAAACAGATATATCAACTCGTTGACGGTTTAATTCGGATCGTATGGATCCACTATATGCCTTCAATTAAGATAATAGACACAAAAATATTTTAAATACAGAAGATATGAAAATATACACTACCGTTTGATAAATAGCTAAAAAGTCTTTAAAATTATTTTGTATAAAAGTCTTATTAGTTGTAACCGATATTCCAATGCGCACCAAATAGCAACGAACATACGTTGCTACCAAGGGATCTCCTATACCACGAATCATTTTTGTCAAGCGCTGTAAGGCATCTTCACAGCTTATGTAACGATTAATTAATTATAAAGTAAGCACTACAAATCATATATATGTATATATGTAATACTGTTACACCTACTTTTGATTAAGAAATTCATAGCATTTTAAAATGGCGATTTCTACATATAGTCTAGGCAGCAGTTCTCTTATAGAAGCTATTTTGAAGAACCAATTAAGACAAGTATCTCGAGCACTAGCAGCATTTGAGGCACGCATGGAACTTAAATGAAATTTTATTTACTAACTGCTTCTAAAGATGCTGTACAATGTCTTACTCGGATCCCATTAATGTTTTTTGCTTTAATCTCTCATAAACTAGCTTTCCAAAAATATCCAATATATCCGTTATTAATACAAACTGACTAGGGTAAAAAGGTAGCACCGAGGTATCTGCCAAAAACTTTGAACATTGTATGGCAATTTTTAAAGCTTTTACTCGCTGGTCATTGTGCCAGGATTGCACTAATTCATGATTTAGTTGTTCAATACGTTGTATATATTCTTGTTGCGTTAAGTCCATCATATGACGTACTGAGCTGTCCTCAAAATCATCTAGTTGTTCCAAACGGAATCTGACTTTATCTGAAACAACCGTATGAACTTTAACTAAAAAGAAAAATATTAACAAAATGGCAAGAAAATAGTAAACGAGTAGTTATACTGGCTTCTGTTCCGGGAATGGATTGTGCTGCGCCTGTTAAAAAGCTTGTGGATATTGATAGCTTTTCTGATGTTGTGAATTTATTCAATATTGTCAAACGTCTTGATTTCCAATTTAAAGCTTCCGCTGCTAAAGTGTCCTTTTCTCGTTTGTTGGCTTTAATTTTTTTGTAGGACTCCTGCATTGAAGAAATATGCAAAATATATTAATTTTGGAAAAATGCCTCTAGTTTTTTTCAAGGCGAAATAGTTCTGTTTTGTGTCTTAATTAGTTCTTAATCACATTGTATAAAGGTAATCAATTTACATATTCAGAAGCCATTTGTGACAGAGGGTCCATGGACTCTTCCTCCTGTTTAGCAAACTGACTTAAAGGATCTATTCCATCTAGAGTTTGAAGTAGGGGTTCAGCTAATATAGATATACTCGATGATCGACTACTTGTATTGCTGCCCAGACTTGGTGGTCTGGTTCCTTTGCTATCTATCACAGTAACAGTGTGTAGTTTCAAGGGATGTTCATACGTTTGGTAGCCTTGCAAATGATTTTTAGTTACCACATACGAACGAGCTACGCAAACCCTGTAAAGATGCAATTACATATTTTAGAAAATCTTACAAACAAAAATGTATGACTTCTTACCAGTCATTTGCCATTTTAAGACAATCTTAAATTTTGCTGGGTAAAAAAATGTATACAATTTACAAATATTTTATTTGAATTCTTTATTATTCTAAGTTCCTTGGAATGTTTAGGTAAGCTGTTAAAAGGACAATTAAATTTGTGTTTAATTAGCAACCAAGGCGAATTTATTTTATTTTTCTCAAGCCGAATTCTGACAGTACAATATTTGTTTAGTCTATCTTGTCATCACTAGAAAAAATGTAAACACGGCAAATAAAATAAGTTGGGATGAATTTGCAACGGTATAAAAATAAATGTATTCTGTTTGTATATAATAAGCTGACCTGTCAAAAGTTTTATTTAAAATATCGCACGTTTCACTGTCCTACACAATTGCACGATTTGTCAAATTTGGCAAGTGTTCTGCAAAATACAATAGTGTGACATGAAAACGTGCGATTTTGTTTGTTAAATCGTACTATTTGCAAAAGTTTATGAATATTTTCATAAAATGATAGTATTCGTGCGATCAGAGTTGCTTTTACTTCAAGCAGATAAACAAAGAAAACAACAAACAAAAAAAAGAAAAAGTTTTGGAAAAATTTAAGGCTTGTTAAGGCTTTATTAAAAATTTGTATTTCCTTTTTAATTTTAATAGTTTTGAGGATAATTATATTATATATATTTACTGCTAAATTAATTTTTATATATTTTTTAATGTTTTTTAAAAAGGGAATCAGCGCTTTTCTACAGCACGAAATATAATGAATTATACAATTATATTTGTTTATATTTTGCAATCTGAAAACATATGTTTTTGTGTCACATTTACATGAAAGTATGGCGCAAACAACGCCATTTGGTGGGATATCACTATCACATTTTTGTGTGAATGAATCGTATGCCTGTGTGGGATAGTGAAACTCGGCCTTAGGTTTAAATTCTTTGTCATACCATGGAAGTGAAAGAGCTGTAACTTCCAGCAAGATAGTCTTCAACATCCTAGCACATGATAAACACCAGTAAGCATGTAATTGGTGTAGAAAACAAAAAACGATTTCATAAGGCAAGTGGAGAGATTTACAAGCTGCGAAATGCATAACTTTTAAGTTTAATAGTCAACGTGATTATGGCTCCTGTGTGTAGAAAAATTATGGAAGACTTAATTCATTTTTCAAAATATATTAAAGAAGTTAGCGCAGTTTTAGGAGCACACAGTGAAAGTGATATCAACTCATAGCCTTATACTTTATCTAATCAAATAAGAATGGCGTATATGGTGGTATACCAGATTATACATATATTACGAAAACATTTATTTTATGTTTGTTACATACAAACAAAATAATTTATTCTATTTGCTGGTGTAGGAAAGTGTTGATTACTATACTAAATTAAACTAAAACAAAACTTTAATAATAATAAACTTTCTTGCACTTTTTTGTTTTTTTGCGTCACAAAAGAATAATGAAAATTTTCAAAAACTGTCAAAAATATAATACGGTTTCAGGTTACACTATAATACTTTTTCATAACACATGACAAATTTGATATGTGTTAATACTATGTATGATAGTGAAACAAGGCCTTTAGTAATAGGTATTGTTAAGATGTTATATAGTTCAGATGGATCATATTGATATTTGTTCTAATTTTCTAATGCTATTTCAAATATTCTTTTGTAGTTTTTATTGTTAAGCTTGATTACGTTAACATTTGTCATGCACTGTTATTTTTAAATATTTCCGAAACTGTGCTAAATAAATTATCGGTTGTTGCTCATGATTAGTGTCTGGCATTGCCAACATATAGAAGAATTCAAATTATATTGGTTGACTACATAAGCGTAACATTGACAGCATTACCAGTCAATAATAACTTCGATAAAGTAAGTACATGTATTTATAAATAATATCTAAATAAATAACATCTATTTGTTTATTCACCTGGAGCGTTAATCCTTTTAAAAGATGCAAACATTTTCTTTAAAGCATTTTTTTTCAATTTTGTAAAAAACGATCAAAATGCGATGCTTAAAATAAGTTATTAGCCACTGTATATACACTTATATAAACATAAATACTTACATATATGTATGTATGTACATACGTACATAACAATTTTAGAAATACTTCCGTTCGTGATTCGTACTTGATGCTCATAAAAGAAGTATTCGAATAAAAACCATTGAAACTATTTTCAGAAAGATTTATTTGTTATAATCATATATAAATAAACTAATTATAAATACAGTTTTAATTCTTGGCTTGTTTGATTTTTAATATCAAATTGACCGCAAACCAAATGGGAAGTAAATAAATTTTGACGTAACAGCAAACACATCATATTGTTAAAATAATGATGACAAGAGTGAATGGCTATATTTTGGATTCAATGCATCATTGTCAAAGTCCGCATTTATTTAATTGGAGAAATGACAATTTTAGATACGCACACTATACATATTTACATACACACATACATGTTATAAACATTTACATTTATTATACAATAAATCAACAAATTATTTGATCTAAATACTACAAACATAGCAACAATAAGAAGCAGCTGATATCCATAATCGACATTATGATCACCATCTTACTTTCATAAACAGCAGCAACCTGATAATAGATTCCATAAGAAAAGATATACAAAATAAGGAAATTTGTTAATTGATTGAATAAATATTTTTCACTTAAAATAAATTAATTATAATAATTTGTTCGTTTTGTTGATGCTAAGGAAAATAAAATCAGTAAAAACCTTTTAAAGCCACACTTTTATTTGGTCAGAGTAGAGTGTTAATTTACTTTTTCTTTCAGTTCCAAATAATAAATTTCCAAATCACACAACTTGCACCGTGGCGAACGCACTAAATGTGACTTTCTTGGGAAACTCAGGGCCAGGTGAGCCACGTGTCTTGATAACTGGTTTCAGGGGAGGTCTGGGCTTGAGAGACAACAGACCAGCCGAGGCAGCCAATTCCTTGAGACGTTGTGAAAAGCCATGGGAGTTCGTAGGTGTCTCTGGATTAGAATTTATAAAGGCCACACCATCTAAAACGTCACCATTAACTGGTTGAGCATTAGGCACTGCATTAACGGTAGTGGACGGGTGTATACGATAGATTTGACCACTTGTTGAGGGATAGAGAAGACTAGCATTATTTGCGGTCGTTTGGGGAACATTTGTGTAGCTGAAAATATAAGAAATAAATAAGGAAATAATTAAAATTGCAATTTCTTCTGTTCATAACACATGTTTCGTTTTCGTACGATTTAATTTTTTTTATCAATCACATGCTTATGCATATTGTTTTCGTATTAAAGTTAAAAGTTTTTGATTTTTTATTATTTCAAGTATTAATTTTCAGATATGTGAAATGGTGTACGCATTAACGGTCATGACTGACAGTTTTATCAAATTATCGCTTGTTTGATAGTTTAGCCACAAATTCTATCAGTTAAAGCTTTGCAGCTGACTAGTCCTTATGGTAAAGCAGGACAGGAAATATTCAATGTCAACACTAAGTAATCGCTGCTCGTTTCAAAATAATTAATTACCTCTCTACATGAAGTCATTTGCAGTTATCGTCTTTTGCAGTTGTGTAGCCTGTGGTTGCAGACTGGCAAGTTTTTATCGTTAAAACCATATAAATAAATTTTGATAAAATCATTTTGAAACCTTTTTATAATTGGCTTTCAGTAGATTCTATCTTTTTCAGTGTATCAATTTCAGAAAAACCCTTGGAAAAATTTTTTGATATAATTAGTTAAAATAATTTCGCATTTAGGACGCACTGTCAAATTTCTTTATTCTTCATATACATATGCATATGAAACAACAACATCTGCAGTACAGTTTGTCACAAAAATGTTTTGAAAATTGAAACAACACAACGTTTATTTTAACGTGTGTTAAAATAATATTTGGTTTCTTTTTCAGCATACAATACGCCCAGAGGCTGTTAGTTCTATAAATTCTATAAATGTTATTTTAACAGCCTGATAACTTAACAGAATTATTATTTCAGAATTGTTAAAATAATATTTGGTTTCTTTTTCAACATACAATACGCCCAGAGGCTGTTAATTCTATAAATGTTATTTTAACAGCCTGATAACTTAACAGAATTAATATTTCAGAATTGTTAAAATAATATTTGGTTTCTTTTTTAACATACAATACGCCCAGAGGCTATTAATTCTAAAAATATTGTTTTAACAGCCTGTTAACTTAACAGAATTAATATTTCGGAATTGTTTGAAGCACAGAACATAAAAAAATGCCTCTCGCTGGCATTATTTGAAAAAAAAACAGAATATGTATATTTCATCGCATGATAAAGCCCATCTTCTTAGAGCCGCTAAAAAGATGTAATCCGCTAAAATTACATGCTGGTTACCATGCATAGACATCTATGTGTGTGTATCGTTGCTGTCAAATAGAAGGGTCTTAACTCCAATTTTTTTTTGTCATAGATTGGTTTAGCGATATTAAGTTATTATATTGAAATACTTGAAATACTCTTTCAACTTGAGACAAATGGTATGTATGCATGTACATATACATATATGCACGACTATACATATGTATATATAACTGAAAAAAGAATTAAATCACTACTGCATTATTTGGATTAAAAATTTAGTTGCAATAATAATTTTAAATATTTGCTTTCCGTGATTATTTACAGAAAACAAGTTCTACACATTTATTTTCTGTTATACGATGAAACTGATGACCTTTTAAGATTATTTTACAGTGTTTATAAACATGATAATATTATTGAGAGGGGGATGTGGTATTTTTTTTTAATTTGTTATTTATCACTTTATAATTATTAATTTTGCGTATCTTGAAGTATTTCACATTGTTTCTCCTTCTGTTCACGACCATTCAAAATCATCGTTCGAAAACAAGGAAATATTTATATTTATGTATAATTGAAAGCAATTTAAGGCCTTAATAATTCCCTTCTGGCCTAATGTAATAAACTTGCTAATATAAACTGTATTTTTTAAAATTTTTTTAAAACCAGATTCTTTTCCATTTTTTAAAATCCTGTGTAAAATGTTATTGATTTTATTTTGCTATCATTAGCAACGATTTAATTTTTTGTTCTTATGCTTGCTAAATGAATTGCATGCATCATTCATGCAACAATCACAAGAAGCCAATAACCTAAGCAGTTTACATTCTATACAATGCAGCAGTTGACCTTAAACTTCATTTCAGTTAAAATCTTTAAAAGTAAAATGAAAACGGCAATAAGATAAAAAATAATTACAAAAGGCGAAATACAACGTAATACAGCAGTTTGCACAGTTGCAATTATTAATGTAGGTATGCATATGTACATGCACACACACATACAAAATGATATTTCTCGTGTCATAAACATGCATACATTTTGTCAAATGGAATCAAAAAAGGTCTAATTCAAAATGGACTTTCGCGTTCCGGAACCGACATTTTGCACTGATTGTGGTGCCCTGTATCAAAATACATGTTTATGCAAAAACAACGTACTTATCGGCAGGCAAAAAGCAAATGTACAAAATGGTACGAAAATAAATAACAAACGGATCAATTAAAATACATCCATACATACATACAAACATACATATATTTCTAACTTTTTTGCGTTAAAAATTGGTTTTTGCTTTTCTTGACACAACAACTTTACAAGGTCAAATGATCAGAGGTTCTCACATTATGATCACCATATCTTTGTGCTCATACGATTTTTGTGTACATGTTATTAAGGCCTGGTTTCACTATCCTACACAGTCGTACGATTTGACAAATTTGACATGTGTGCTGAAAAAATAAAATGGTGTGAAAAGCAAAAGTTTATGAAAATTTTCACAAAATGGAAAGAATTATTCTCTTTTTATTCTGGAAAAATTATATTATTAGTAAAGTTTTGTTCATAATTTAATTTACTATTGCAATCAATATTTTTCTACAAAATCAAATAAAATGAATTACTCTTGAAATGAATTACTCAGAAAACATCTGGTTTTGTAATTCATTTAAATGATAGTCTGCTGCCAGCAAGTCCATTTTAATTTCATTTCTTAAAATAGGAGGGTATCACTATCACACTTTCGTGTAAATGAATTGCATCATCAATTTATTTAAATACTGCTTCCGCCGCAGCTGATGCCTGCAAAGATGGCAACTTTGTCTCTTCTCAATTTGCTTTAGTGCTTTTACACTTTTTAGTGATTTTAAAATCACTGGAAATAAATACAAAGGCAATTGCTTCACTGGAAGCGATATAAGTGTTACCATATCAAAAACTCACAGTTTGACGTTTTAAAATAAATGAGAAAGAATTATTAGAATATTAAAAATAATTTAAAATAAAAATATTGACATATTAAGTGTACTTTTTTTTAAATGAAAATACTATAATAATAGTAATAATAAAATAAGACAAATATGAACTAATAAAAATATTGTTTTTTCTTCTTCTGTAAGATTCTTAGAGTACAAGTTGAGTTTCTGCAGTTCGTAGAGCGATATGTAGAATGAAAGCAAGTTTTCATGTGCTAAACAAATAATTATGTATATTCTCGTGCACACTCTTATATATTTGTGTAGTTTCAAAGATGAAGGTGAACGTATGCTAAATAATTGAACTGCTAACTGATTTATAAGAGGTGTCATACTGCTTGGCTGTACGGTTCCACATATAAGGAAACACTTCAACTTATTCTGAACTGTTAAAAAAATAAATGCAGGTGAAATGAATTTTGTAACGGCATTGCTAAAATTAATTCCATATTGCAACGGTAATAAATTTCTGAAATAATAAACGCAATAAAAATAAAACAATAATGAAATAAAATTAAATGTTTCTTATTTGTTTTATTTGTAGCGTGATTAAGCTGGCCCACATGCCTGCATTTCGAGCAAAATTTGAAAAACTTGTTAATATTATTTTCTTCTGGTATGTTTGAAATTCTTTTTCAATTCTTCGAAAAAAGTTGTGATGAATGATAATGAAATTTCTTAAATGTAGTCTGACTATTTCTTTACGCATCTATTTACTGCTGAGCAGTATAAATAATTATTACATATACGAGTATAACAAATTTATAAAATAAAAATTTCAAATATCGCAATTTTTTTTTTGTCATCTAAATGTTTGATGACTTTGATTTGAGAAAATTTTCAAAATATTTTTTTTTTATTTTAATTCTTTGGAGTTATTTAATTTAATTCCTCTCGTAGATTTGATAGCAATATGTACACAGTGGATCCTGTCAGAAGTCGTTAGGCCGTCTTCAATACAATACAGAATTAAGTAATCTGACCAGAGATCGATGCTTGAATGATAACAATTTTTGAAATTATTTTTTACAATTTTGAATTTTAATTTCTTCTAGTATTATAATTAGCTTTTCCAAAGTCAATCAATATACATAAGTTCAATGCTAGATTAATTTCCACTATTCTGGCCAAACTGAGTTATTCAGTATACTTTCGCCAACAATACTAAAATTTTGCAATTTTTAATTTTTTGTTCAGTTGTCAAAATATTTTACAGATGAGAGTTGAAATTATATTGTACTTCTGTTTTAGTATGTCGGTTAGTTTTACTTTTTCTACTTTGTCAGTTCCAGATGATTATATTGATAATAAAATTTAAAGTCAAAGGCAATGATTCACCATCCTACACAGTAGTAGGATTTTTTCACACGAAAATATGATGCAAAATGTGAGCATCGTATTTTAAAAAATCATATCAAAATGGCTTTGTAGTTGTCACACTAACCAACTTTTTAGGTACACCTGACATTTTTGCCATATTGTACAATTGTGAAAGGTAGTGAATCATAAGTTGCCATAAATTGAGCGAAGGAGGCGTATGTGGAAAGAAAACAACACAAAATATTAATTTTTAGGCTTTCGTATGTTTCTTTTTTTTTGTTAATTAGAGTAAAAGAATTTTTTAACAATTTTTTTAAACTTGTTTGCATTTCAATTTATTTCATCAAACAGCTGATTATTGAAAAAACCAGAATGTCAACAAGAAGTAAGAACTACTGATGACTTTTTATACAATTTGTGATTGAAATACAAACGTAGTGGCCGAATGGTTACGTTGTATAAATTTTTTCATATAGTATATATGTACATATATATATTTTTTTTGTTTGGTAAATACGTTTCTAGGGCATGTTACAGCGACCTCCAATTTTAATACAACTAGTCGAATTATTAACAAAAAAAATTTGATGTAAGGCTTTTAAGCACATCTGCAAGAGTGCTTTTTAAATGTCAAACAGTTTATGCATTTAATTAACAATAACTTGTGCAAAGAGCTAAAACACGCCTGTCTGAAATTGACTTAATAAAAATATTTAATAATAAATGCGTGTAAATGCAAATTTTAAGCCAGCAACGCAAAACATCCATTTGACATTTAAGTGATTACATTTTCTTGTTTTAAAGAAAATAATTTTAAATTCAATTTTTAAACCTGCAGTTCAAATATTTGACAATAATCCCTGTATTACTAACATACATCATGTCCTTCTATTCAAAGATTAAAATTCTTGGAATATATTTTCTTGTCAAATGATTCGTTGTGTCTTTTTCGGCATGTTTAAATGTCAATTCATTAATTTTAAATTCTGTGTAAGATTTGTTACTTACATTCATAATCGCTATTTAATTTCTTTCTGTAAATGTTTTTTTCGGTTTTCCCTTTCACTACAGTTTTTACTTTGCATTACCATTCTGCTATTCTATTACTACTATTATGAAAATTTATTATTTTCAAATTGACTCTACTCGTATTAACTTTGTTTAATTCTACTTTTGGTTTTCTTTTTCTTGCCTTCCTACTTGATTTATATAACGGTTTTTCTATTCCATTTTCTTTCTCCCTTTTCCACTTATTGTATTTCAATAATGATCTTTAATAAGAAATTATTTTATTTAATCTCTACTCACATCATTTTTTAATAACTTCTAATAGATTTCTTATTTCGATTACATTTATCTTAACGGCACTCGTGCACGTACGATGTATCGTATATTGTCATATGTGGATTACAATAAAATTTAATGGATTGATGGAAACTGCCCGTATTGTGGCAAAAAGGGTGCCTGTTATTTAACTAGTTATCTAACTGATGCTGCAATATCTTAAAATAATGCTTCTTCTATTTCTTCTTAAAACCAATACAAGCGAAAATTGTGTTACACGTGAGAAACCGCGTTGCCATTAACAACAATTTTTCTCACAATTCTTATCTTACACAAATTGTGTAAAGGCCATGTTTCACTATCCTTCACACGAAAGTTCGATGTGACTTTCTTCCTATTTAAAAGAAACACATTACAATTGCGTTGCTTCTGCCACACTGTCTTATAAAAATTATGCAAACTATTTTTTCTTTGCTGTTTGAAGTAAATGCAACTCTGATCGCATGAAAATTATCATATTATAATAATTTTCAAAAAACTTTTGTTTGTCATTAAAATGATATTTTTAGACCACACTATGCTATCTATCTATATTAATAGATCGTACCACTGTATAGTATTGTGTATAATTGCTTTAAACGATTAAAGCCAAAGGCAAACTCATGCAAAGTGAAGCCAACAAATATTGACAGAGAACATGCTTTTACTTGCTAAGTAAAAATTTTTAAATGTTATATTTATATAATGTAGCGGAAAGGCTGTAGATTTCTGCAATGCAGACCACCTTCATACATAAAATTATTCCGACAAAAAATGGCTTTGCCTTGAGAAAAATATTAAATTATTAAAATTATTTAAACTTTTAACTTCTTTTAATACAAAAATTAATTTGTGTGAAGATATATAAAGCGAATTATATATTCCAAAATCGGTATAGGTTCTTATCTTTAGATAAATATGTAGTTTCGTTAGCTCTTACGTCAAAACATATCCAACATATATTATATCCATATTTATCTTCATATATGTTAATAAAAAGTAACATAAAATTTTGATTTACCCTGTTAAGAGGACGACACCGAAAAATTGAAGAAGAACGTTAGAAGAGCTATGTTTGTACGCTTTTCGTCGTACTATTACGTTATAATACTGGGTGGGCCAAAAGTCACAATGGGGTTTAAAAATTTAATAAGTAATAAAAGTAATAAGTAATGATTTAGTAATAAAATTCTATTATTCTTGTTCTTTGTTCAGTTGTAAATCCCTCCATTATTTATTCTCCAGATGTTATTTATATAATCTTAAAAAAAAAATAAAAAAAAAAATAAACAAAAAAGTTTGTTTTTTTAAACCCCATTGTGACTTTTGGCCCACCCTGTAGTACGTGATCGCTTTGACTTTGGCGATTAATTTTTTAAAATTAGAGAATCGTGCTGCAGAAAAATCTCAGTAAAAAATGTTGAGCAGACAAAATTTTACTATGGAACGAAGACTGGAATCCAGCTTAACTAAAATATGTGCTTTCAAACTAATCAGGCCTTCAAAAGCTTTTTGAACTATTTTATATTTCAAAAAATTTTGCAAAAAAAAAAGAAATTAAAAATAAATTTTTTTTTTACCTCTAGAAAAAAGAAAATAAAAAGCGGTGAATAATATGATATAAAAAACAATTTTTCTTTTTTATAGTTAATACTGTATGGTGGCAAAGGGTCAACATTTACCGTTTTGAGTCATCACAAATTAGACCGACGTACGTATGAAATTATGCGCTGTGTACCGACTACTAACGCGGTGTTGCACTCAGCAAAAAAGAGTGTCTTTTATTTTTTTTTTTAAATTTAGTGAATTTTCTATACGAAAATAATTTTATGTTAATTGGATGGATAAACTTCATTTTATTGCTGCTTATGTCAAGTCATTAGTGGACATCAAACTATGAGTACATTTCAAAAGTAACAGCTTTTAAAGAAGTTCTCAAGAATTAAATGAAAATTCTAATTTAAATGGAATAAAAGCCTTTTACAAATATGCTTTTAGGTCTACTGATTATTTGGTATGATATGCAGTATAACAAGCAATAACTTTTTGAAAATAAAATTAGAGCAGATGCATCTCAGTTAATTAACAAAATCTTTAAGCGTGTTCATATTAAATTTTGCCTTTCACACACAAATTTTAAATTCCTCCTCTAGTTTTCACATACGCATTTCTAAAACCTCTTATCATTTCTGTCATTATTAATTTAAATAAATTTTATTACGTAAAGATAATTACAATCAAATGCCGCTTTCGAAAATTAAGTAGTACCTGACTTGTAGAATTAGAAAAATATATGTATGCGCCGGTTTATAAATGATATTTTCTCTCCTCGCCTCCTCCTACCACACCTTCTTTTTGTCTAAAACTTTTACAGCTGCTCAATCTAATTAGTTCTGTGTTTTATTTTATGGGGCGCAAACATGTAAAATATTTCTAGTTTCCTAATAAAAATTTGTTTTTAAAAAAAATATCGTGTTCGCAGTCATTACAAAGAAATTATTCATGATTATAAAACTATTACAAGAGCACAACAACATCCATTTTGCGAATGAATTTTTCATATAATAAAAACTTAAGCTGGATTAAATGTGATACCCCGTCCATTGATTACAACTTAGAAGCGGAGTAAGAAGAAAAGCAAGTGTTTAATATAAAAGAAGTTTAGACAGGATTTTTCTTTTTATTAAATAATTGCTTGTTTCATTCTATACCCCAAAGTAATTGCTCCTCATATTCGTTATGAATTTGTTTAATATTAAAGGGTTTCTTTTTTCTAGATGTTTCAATGGTGTAGGGGCCTTTTGAACTAAACCGCCTGCATATTAAGCGGCAAACAATTTCATTTTGTATGCTCTGGGATGACTTTTTAATTTTAAGCCAATCTGGAATTTTCTGAAATTAATTTCTTCTTTCTTCAGTTTTGGTAATTATTTTTAGTCATTAATTAAGTGTTTAATATTAGCGGTATTCAGTGAGCGCTGCAATAGTGGTGCGAAAGCTAAATATACATATTACCATTCAAAATGGAAACACATTTATATAACGCGAAATAGATAAGGCGTTTTTTTCGCCACGTGTTTTGCGTTTGCGACTCTGACAATAAAACAGCTGACTTTAGTAAACAATAAATTTCTAGTTTTTAAATAAGTAATAATACCTTTAATATATTCTTATAGGGGAATTGTCATAAAGTATAGCAAATAGTATGGCTTGTCAAGAAACTTAATCATGAAGTTAGATTTTTTAGTAAAAATTTCACAAAGTGAAAAAGCCAAACTTACTAGATAAACAGATTTTCAATTGAATAAAAATAAACCAACTGATCTGCAGCAGCTCCAAGAATTAATTAATTATGATAATTATTAAATAATTTGTAATAATCAGATTCAAATTGTTATACACAGTTATGTGATTAGATATGTATGTATGGGTGTACATTCAAGCAGTTGGCGCAATATCCAAACTTATTAAAGAACCTCATCAGTAGTGCGATTCGTTTATAGATAATACGAAAATTTATCGAATTAACAATTTGGTTAAATATTTATCGATAGCCCATGTCAACGGCAACTAATGTTGTTTTATTGTAATATTGTCGTATTGGTAACTAAAATTGAATATGTTTATTTATAAATTTAAATTGAAGAATATTGAAACTATCCCACATAGTATTAGCACATGTCAAATTTGGGATGTATTTGGATAAAGTATTATAGTGTAACCTAAAGCCTTATTTTTATTAGATTTCATAAAGTATAAGACATATTAGGTATATAATTTTGAGTGAATGATTTGTTCGACGGTGTGGGATAGTGAAACAAGGCTTTAAACGTGAATAATTTCTGCATTATTATTTTTAACGATAAAATTAACGCAAAATATAAATTGTTCGCCATTTCTGAAATAAAGTGGTATCTATCATGTATCGACCCATTTTTACTAACATTAAACTGTCACCTGTGGAATTATTGGAATTGTCACTTGTGAGGTTTTTGGAACAGACATTATATTTATATATGTATTATATTAAATGCATTCTTTTATTATATTAAATTTTTCGCCTCTTTTTTTCGCAACAGCAATGTAGTGCCTAGACGGCCGAAATATAAATAATTTTATTTTTTAAGCAATTTTTTTTTATTTTGCTAAACCGTTGTGTTTTTTTATATATTTAATTACAATGATGCCATATAACGGAAAATTATTAATTTGAAAATTAATTTGTGTTACAACAAATTAACAATAAAATTGATTTATTGTCAGCTATTAAATTTTTGGGAATATCTGATAATGAAAAGATGGCTGATATCAATCGTAGGAACTGGCGCTGGAAATGCCAGGGAATCAAAAAAGAAGAGATGAAATTTCAGAAAATCTCTTTTTTTTACATGAAATTTGTTGGCCACTTAGCGATGTTAAAAAGACATTTTTAAAATTTTTATGAAAAAGTCACAATCTACAGTGAAGCTGCTTACCGAAGTATCTTCGAGTATATACGATCGGTTAAGAAGCTTGCAACTTTCTTATGCTTTGTAGCCACCGGCGACTGCCAAGTAAGATCAATAACATGCTATAAAATAATATTGTTAGTTTCAAATCGCGTGCCATATGACTGATATTGACATATTCATTCGCAGTGCTGACAACCACTTTGACATTGATGAACCGGCAAATTTTATCTGAAAACACTTGCGTGTTTATGTGACTTGACGTGCGTATCGTCATACTTTTAGAAGTGACTTCAAAAAACTAAAATCATTTGTTTATCGCTAAGAATGGGCCAGAAGTCATTGTGATTTGCAAGCATTTGTAAGAGGGTGGAATGCACTCCAATTGCAGATAAAATTGTTTATTGTAATACTTTTTTTACACGGTCATCTTTGAGCCGAAATGGTCTTTAGCAACAACATGTTAAATAATTGCCTTAAGTAGTAAAACTCATAAAATTAAATAAAAACTACACGGTTGCAACAAAAAGGAACAAAACTTTTATGGGTTGCATAGAATTAATAATTTTTATATTTCTTTTTTATATGAGGTTTTATACGAAGTTCTCTGTAACGTATTTGCAGAATTGGGTTGGCTGCACTGATCGTTATATACTAATTCGGAATACAAAATGTAGCAGCATATAAAATTGTACATGTTTAGTCGTAAATTTAAATTGAAATGCATTGAAACAGCTACAGCGCATCACGTACTTTTAACACATTAATTTCCACATACAAAAATTAATATTTTGCCGTTTCTTATAAAATATGGTTCAAATAAATATTCTCCAACTTAAATAATGATAATGACTCTGTTGAAAGTTAACCACGCCAATTGCAGATCATAACTATCATCTCATACAATAAATTATAAAAGAAGTAAATTAAAAGAGCTGATTGTAACATTGTATGAAAATGTTCTATACTTTTCCAGCAGCCAGCTTAACATCATGGAGTTAATAAAATGAATCCAAGCATTTAACCAAACAACCATTTTCTTCTCATTCTTATGCCGAGGTTAAAAACTCGCTTAAAAATAAATTTTTGTTCAAGTTTTTTCCTCGTTTTTTCTTTTCCATTCGGTTGTAATGATAAATGTTAATGTTGATAGAAAATGCTAACCACCACCACCAACAACGAATCGTTAGATGGAGGTTAACAAAGTTCAGCATCAACAAAATTTTCATTCATTTCTTTTGTAGCGTTTGGACGAGAAGTAGAGGAAAAAATCGAAAGATTTTTTCCCATTTCTGCCTAATATTTATGTAGTGTTTGCAGTTGTCGTTGCTTGTTTTTTTTTTTTTTTGGTTTTTTTTGTAGTTGTTTTAAAAAAAATGCATTTCGGTGCAGCTAATGCTGGTTATCGTCTGTGTAGCTGCTTCAGATGCCAATAAATTTGTAAGAAATGTATCAAGCTGTGGAAATGCGCTCACTTAAACAATTTTAACGGTCATTGAGCATTACGATCAAATAGTTATAAGACAGCAGCCAGCCAACGAGACAGCCACTTAACCAGTAAAAATTAAAGGCAAAATCATCAAACAATATTGATGGAAGAAGAAAATTATAACTACGCATTCATGTAAGCTATTGGACATGGAAAATAGATTTATGGCTTCGTTAACAGTGTTTGCCATGACTTTTGTTTTCTTTTTTTATTTTTTGAATGATTTTTTAATACAATTGTTTGTTAATACAATATAAATTGAATTGCTAATTAGTTTAGATAAAAAACTTTTAATTCGGCAGCGGCTTGTGGTAGTGTCCTTTATCTGGATGACTGCGGTTTCTAGCAGTTCTAAATCGTTTAATAAAAAATTGTTTTTTTCACGAATATTTATTTCAAGGTCTGCCTAAAACTCGGAAAGGTCTCTGTAAGTGATCAATTGATTGTTTTTTTTCTTTTTAATTTTATTTATTATTGTCGAACAATGTTTAATTTTTATTTGCTGTTGAGATGCCCACATATAAATACAACATACAAGTATACTTTTAAAGCTCATTTTAAGGTCTCACAAATTAACAACTTGTTAACAAAACATTGAAAAAATTTAAAAAATATATATATATATATATTTTAACTAACTTAACCTGCAATAGCTTTCGGCTTGTCTGCAGAAAAACACTAAGGGTCTAGGCAAGAATCGAACCCGCGAACCCCTGCTTTGTAGGCTGCGCGTTATTCATTCGCCTACGTAGGCGAATATACTCGTATATCTAAAACAAGAAACGCTTTTAAATTGAATAAAGTTTTCTAATTGTTCTATGTTATTTGGACCATAGCTTTTTTGACTGTGCCAAATTTTATATAACCTTCTCCAGGAATATCTTCCATACCTATTTTTATACACCACAATTATACTGCATTGAAGTACACTTTAATTTTGCATTATACATATTTCTCACTACTGAGAAATATTAACATTCTTAAGAATATTTAAATGCTTTAAATATTTTAATTTTTCATATCGGACTTAGTACATATGCTTCTAACATTCTAAAAAATATTACTAAATTATCAAATTATAATATTAAAAATTTATTGGTTTTTAAGCATGAATTGTTGAATAATATAACTTTGGATTTAGTTTTATTATTTCCAAATATTCCAACAAATTCGGCAATAGATATAATAACAAAATTGCAAAAAGGTGAATAAGGATTATGTATAGTAGATATGATAATAAATCCTATTTACAACCAAAAGGTTTATCTATGGGTTTCCCTATTTCGCCGATTGTGTCAGATATAGTTATATATCTTAGAATATATTATATAATATATATATATTCTTATATATTCTTATATAGAGGATCTAGAAGTAAGACCCAAAATTTTAAGTAAGTAAGTTTATGATGTATTTTGTGTAATATCTCAGGAAAATATTGAGGTTATATCTAATATACTGGATAAATTTAATGATGATATTAAATTTGCAATGGGAGAAGAATATGAGTCACGGTCACCATATTTGGATACAATAGTTATAAGAATAGGAAAGGATTTGATAATAGATTGGTATCAAGAACCCATTTCATCAGGTAGAATTATTAATTATTATTTGAAACATGGATATTTGAACAAGAATTTAATTGAAAAAAAGCTTCTAAAAATAAGTGTTAAAGGGTTCTATACAAAGAATATAAAAAAGATTATAGATATACCGATTCAGAATGATTTTGCAAAGAGATTAATCTATAGTTTAATAGATCAATATAAGGAAAGGCTGATTAATGACGTTAACAATGATATGGAACTAGAAAATATATATAAATTATTCATTTATATCCCGGCCCTGTCAGAGGCATTAAAAAAATCAAAGGTATTTGATTCTCTAATAAAATATTGAATAACTTTTTGGCACATATAACACAAATGATAAATTCTTTATTAATATAAACAATACAATAGCAAAATGGTTTCAGAAGAGTTTCGAGAAATGCAAAAAACACTGGCATAAGTCTATTATATCTCAGGGGTATTACTTTGTATAAATAATATATATAAATAATAAATAAATAATAATGATAAATATATAAAAAATAATAATAAATAAATACTTTTGGGAAATATTTAAAAGAAAGTCTAAAAAAATATAAAAAAAAGAACAATAATTTTTTTTGAAAGAAGCAAAGAAAATAACATACATAATAGTATATAATTAAAATTGAATATAAAAACGTCTATTATACTAACTTAATAATTAGAATTTGCCCAATGGTACTCTAGGAGAAGTGCTACTAGATAACATTTGTTTCAGACTAAAAGAGGATACAGAAATATTCAACAAAGCCATACATGTTGCTGAAACACTTATCACGCGATCGCTGGCTGGTGCTCTCACACTGCTGTTAATTGCTGGTTCAGCAGTGGCCGGTCCAAATGTTAATCTTAATGCATAACGGCCAACATTAGACCTTCTCATGATGTTATTAAATACCTTTGGCAATAGCACTTAAATAAGATATATACTATTTTTGCATCAACAATCTATACGAGTTATTTTATTTAAACTTTTACACGCACTTAGTATTTTCTTAATATCTCACCAAATTTAGTCAAAATACGCAACTCCTGCTTATTTTGTCAAAAGGGCACCACACGAAATACCAAATACCAAATACTTTTTATGGGGAAGAGCATAAAAACACTTTTACCGGATATATTATTAGATATAAGAATAATAAGAAATAAGAAAAGTTTCCAATTATTTATAATAATCTGAAGTTGCATTGCTTTTGAAAATATGCCAACAAATTTATTTATTTCACAAAATACTTTCCAATTCATAAAACACTCACGATGCAAAAAAAAAAACAGTTGGCAACATTGTCTTTATTTGATATATGTATGGTACGCACTAAAATCTATAAATTAGTATTCGGCGACATATTAAAAAAACATTGAAATTGATTATGTTGGTGTATCAGATGTCGTCTATGTGTATCTGACTGCATCTTAATACAAATCATCAGAGGCCCTTCATCGTCAACTATAAATGGCCATGGCCGTGAGTTGAAATTGTTTTTTGCCAATAAAATACAGTGTGTTTATTTTTATACAACTTTACTCAATTCACAAACTGTTCTCAGCTAATAAGCCATGAAATACCATTTGAGATGAAGTAGCACTACTAGAATGCCCTTGGACACTGAGTAAAAAAGTTCCTTTGCATTATTAATACAGCCGCAAGATTTATGCAGTACAATAAATATCACCCAATAGACCGCATTATGGATTGAGTTTTAGTAATTATTTTTAAACTACTCGTACATGCAACATAATATCGGTGAGTTTTTTTTTTTTTTGAAATTGTGCAATAGTTCTTTTCTTACGCCATAAGAGACGTGCAAACACACACTTTTGCTAATTCATATTTCTTATTCAATTTTATTGTTTCCTTCTTTGAACGTTAATAATGATGTTTTAAACGAGTAATAACCTATTGACCCAGATATGGGCTCAAGATAAGTGTGTAACTCCAACTAGAAGCAAATAAAGATAGATAAATTTGTATGTTTAAACAAAAGCCGAAAATGTTAGACAAATTGAAAATAAAACTGAAAGCGATTTCTAAATTTCGGAAAAAACAAAAGCAAAAACATGAAAAAGTAGACATGCATTGGCAAACACATACAGATTTAGACTTAAGACTGTTTAAGAGTGATGACCACTAATTTAAAACAAAAATATTTTACATATTGAAAACATGGTCCATAGTTAATTATTTTATTCTTCAACCGATCTAAAATCAATACAAACACATCGTTAAACACACACACACACAATAGCGTTTTTAATATTTCTGTGCTTAATTCATTTCCGCTTTGGGTGCATTCATTATGAGCAGAAGAAGACAACCTTTTGGAACGGGGATATTGTTCTCATAAGATGCCGACGTTTCAAAACTATTTCAATACGGATTAAGTTTTGATATGTTGTTTTTGGTATAGATATTTGGCTTTACGTGTTTTGCAGTTTTTTCGTTAGTACATAAATACCAGGTGTTCCAACGGAAAGCTAATGTGCTGCAAGTCTATGATATAAATATGAGAACGAGTATAAATAAATCGTTTATTAAATTTCAAAGTAGAGTATCTTTTGTTTCTTAAAAAATTACATTCTTCAAATATAAACGTTCGTCTTGATGGCCGGCATTCTAAAGGAAGGACCTGGACTAAAAAAAAAGTACGAGTATTTGAAAACAACTGTAAGAGAAATATGGCCCTCGTTCAGTATTTACTGAAAGTGTTGCGAAATATTGCATTGGAAAAGTTCTTTACTGAATTTGTGCAATTCTGAACTTAAATTAAGTAAAATTTAGTTATTTTTAGTTCATTAACTCTCTTGAGTGTAGTTGTGTTGAGATCGATGTGTTGCCGCGAGGAGAAGTGGGACAATTTTTATAAATTTTAGGTTGGAAATAAGCTAGTAGATAACATGTGCATGTCTAGGAGACGGCTGCAGGAACATCTTGCACATGTCGGGGATTCCCCTTGAATTTCTGGATCGACTTGGTTCGATTATAGCAGGAGAAGCGCTACTGTTATGGCATATTTAAATATATTTTTAGGTCACCTTGTTCAAGAGAAGCAAAGAAAAATGTTGAAAAGTGTTTGTGCATTATAGAATTGTTTATAAACGATATTAATAAACATTTAATTCTAAAAGCCGTGTATAAACCTTCACTGCATTAACTGTCGTCAAATTTATCCTTTTTCGATTCTTATGAGGGACAATGAACAGAAATAGAGCTTCCAATATAATGGGAAAGTTAAAAAACTTTATTTAGTCGCAAATAACATGTAACAGTCTTAAGAGTGACATCAAGGATATACTGGATTCGAACTATTTATTCTGCTGCCTTTGTATGTAATATTTAATAAACAGCTGCCCATACGGCGACAGTTGCGGTTGTGTAGCCTGTTGTGGTGTATGTATTTGATGAATTGCAAGTGCATAAAAGACACGAACAATTACAAAAATGTATATAAATTTCAAATGTTTCCATGGAATATTGAAGCTATTCAAACAAGTGTTTAATAAATATTTTATGTGTAAAAAAAAAATATATTTGTTTAACAATTAGCTAAAATATATGCATTTAGATGACCATTGAATCTTATATTTTGTAACTTTTCTATTCATAGTGATTAATGATGAAACACAAAATGAATTAACAAACGCCCATTATGTGTAAATACTCCTAATCTTAGATAATATTTGTTATTTATTTATTTATTTATTTATTTAAGTATTATGATGGATTGTGTTAACAAGTTTCAATCATTTGTGGCCACTCGCACGTAACGTGTGAGAAAACAGTGTGCGTGATAGTTATTTTAATTTTTCACTTGAAGTTTACAATGTTGAATGGCATATTAATGCAATCGTGAATGCAATTAACGTAGTTTCGGGAATTTTTGGCAATTTTTACAATTTTTTATTGAAAAAATCGTGACACAAATTATGCTTTTCAATGCTACAATTTTTATGTGAATGTGAATTGAATTAAAATTTAATTATGTTAAAAGAACAGTTTTAAAACATCAAGATAATTGAGAGAAGCTGCAAACACTTGCAATGAACTTAAAGGAATAGCGTAACGTAGACTGTCTGTATGACTGGTATGAAAATAGCACAATTCGACAGCCGTAGATGGTAGCATTATTATATATACGAAAGGCCTGTAATCTCTCGCATAAGTTGTGCTCATTTGACTTCCTAGACATGCACTTGTAAAAACCGTTACGTTACGTTGTTACATTTTGATGCAGCATTTTAAAATCTTATATCTCCCATGATTATGTGACAGTCTAATTGTAATTACCAGTCAACCACGAATTACTTTAACGCTAAGAATTCCCTGTCGCCCGGTAATTTTGCATATCACTAATTAAGATTAATGAATGTAATTTAAGTTATTTGAGTTAACTTTTGGATTCCACTCACTCATCTCTAGACGTAAGTAAAAGTTTACAATATTAGCATTTAAGCTAAGCGCTATTTATAATAAAGACAATTATACAATCCCTTAAGTAGACAACTTTGTTTTCCCCTAATACAT
Organism: Ormia ochracea; assembly: GCA_963402855.1. Classification (NCBI taxonomy): domain Eukaryota; kingdom Metazoa; phylum Arthropoda; class Insecta; order Diptera; family Tachinidae; genus Ormia; species Ormia ochracea. The sequence continues at coordinate 22,103,251 of OY727105.1, forward strand.
AACTCCACTGGTAGAGAAAAAAGGCAGAGGAAACAATTCGAGCTGCGCATGGGGTCTCTATTGGGTAGAGCTTTTGGAAAAGCCTCATTGTGATCTAAATTGTTTGCTGGTGACAAGGAGAATTATTCATTTTCCTGCTGCTACGCATCGCACCTTAACAATTTATAGTTAAACTAGTTAACAGATCAGCCAACGACATTGTTTTTATTTATTATAAAGAATTATTTTATTGCCATCAATGTACAAATGCCTGCTACACAGCGTATTTACATTAAAGTGATCAAAACGCAATTAAAATTTCCCAATTTTACAAGCCCAACTCCTTCAGTTCTGTTGCATTTTGTTTATGTGATTCTTATTCAGTTTTTTATTAATTTTCCTTCTAAAGTAATTTTTTATATGAATCATAAAATTACATGCGAAATAAATTTTTATGATTTGCTCTGATTTCTGTTTGAAAGGTTTTACTTTTCGAGATTCATGGTAAATGTTCTATTGCAACTGGATTGACGTTGCAAAGTTGGTGAAAGTTGAGCAACTAATTATTAATTACATTGGCTTTAGTGTAATTTTATTTTATTATTTCTTTACTGCAAAAAGGTTTGACTACACAACTGGTTTAATTGAGAAGAAGTATGTGGCGGCGAACAAAACTATCCTTCCGTAATTGCAAGCATACATTTCTGTTATCGTATTTTCTATGCGGCAAATTATAAAATTTCTCTGTAAAATTATCTACAAGGAAGTGCATTACATTCAATATTAAATAAAAATTCAATTTTTCTGCGGCAGTTTTCATTCATTAAGTGTTCATTACAAATATTTATTAAAATATGAAATAAATTGTATTTTCTTGTGTGGTTGTTTTTTTTTTTTGCCTTAAAAAGCTATTGCTGGAAACGTTGCAATATGTGCAGTTAACGTATACCATAACGTATAACGTATACGTATACCAACTATTAATATAGTAACAATTCTTCTATGGTAGAAATTTATGATTTGTACTACATATGGCCATTACAGAGATACTTCTAAATTGGAGGAAATGTATGGGTGGCATGATAACTTAGTCTCTTTCAAAGATCCTTGAAAAATCTTATTATTGGGAAGAAATAAAAGAGGTATCGCCCACAAAGTATACTATTTTGATAAAGAGAAAAAAATATTGGTAAACTAATCAACGAGTCTGTTACATCCATTAAGACTGAATTGGTTAGCATGTGCTGTTCTGTTACGAATCAGCTGTTTTGTTTCTCCCCAATTGGAAATCTGAATTCAGAGTTGTTATTTTTTTGTTATGCCGATTTATTTCAATAAAGAACAGATTCCTTCACACAAAAAAAAGTCATTACACAAAAAAAAAACAAAAACTTAAAAAGAGTAAAAGAGTATTAGATTTATAAAATATTTCACTTTAAAATGTTAAACTCGTTTCTTCTCTTGTCATGGTGTTTCTGTTTACGACAGCTTTTCAGTGTATTCAGGTGGAATGAGAATAAATTGTGAAATACGTATATGTAATACCATGACGGGTTTAGGACAAAGTTTTGGCAGCAAAAGATACCGCAACTGTTTAATACTAAATTTAAAGTAGAGTACATTATTTATTAATTATGTTCTTCCTTGACAAATCGGGGCCATTTAGTTCTTTCTGGGAACAGGCTATAACCTTGATCCATTTTTCAATTCAAAAGAAATCTGTTGTGTTTTTGAATGGTAAGTGAACATTTTAGAAATACTAATTTTGATTTAACAGTCTAGACATAATCTGTATGTATGACAGAATATTATTTGCAGTGTACGACGCCCAAAGGAAGGGCCCTGAAGAAAATTATTGATTCCTTGTTTTTTTTTTTTTAAAGAATGGGTATATAATTTAAATGAAAAATTAAGCTGAGAGAACTTCATAACCGGTTCAGGCATGAATTTAAATTGAATAAATTTATTTGGCACCATTAAGTGTTTATATAAGAACTTTAATTTAGTTAAAATTGATGTGACCAATTTATTTTCACACCTTTCAGTGGCGCCAAATATAAAAGTTTTATTTCTGTCTGAATATATAACTAAATTGTACAATAACGACTTAAAATCTGTCTCAATTTATTAAGCAAAGTATTACATTTATAAATTGGCAATTTATTTAAAATTTACTCATAAATTGACTTTGCATCAAAATGAAAATGTCATAATCAGTAACAGTAGTTGCTTTTCTTAAGTTGTGTTTGGCGAAAAAGGTAGAGAAAGTTGTTCTGCTGACTCAATTTAAAATTACATATGTATGTATGTATGTGTGAAAGGGTTATTCATATTATTATTAGATAATTTAAAATATGTTGGCAATTCATAAGCTGAGTACAATTTTTGTGATAAATTGAGTACCCCATCATTGAGCGAAACGTTAATATATGGAATTTAGTTGTGTGTGTAAACAGTGTATAAGCAAGAATAATTAAAAATAATTATTGCTTTACTTACTAAAAATAATTCAACTCGAACTTCACAATTTAATTAGCTGTAATTTTTATTTACCACCACAAAATTATATTTATGTATGGTTGTATTTATTTATGAAAAATATTATGTGTTTACGTGGAAGGCTACTTTTATTAAATTTTCGTTTGCTTTCTTTTCCAACACAATCTGTTTATCTGGCTTTAATAGGGAAGGGAATGTTGGCATAAGCAATGTACGCTGAAACCGAAAAAGGAAACCTGCTGCAAGTTCAAATTATTTAAAAATTTCTTTCTTTATCAGGAACTGATGTCTTGTTGTATTAAATGCTTAATCATTTCGTTAGTTTTTGTTTTAGATTTTTAGTTTAGTTTGACTCGCTCTTACTGTTGATATAATACTCGTACCTACAAGCGTATTCACATCACTACTGCGAGTTTCATACGTTTGCCGTTAATAGGAAATTCAAAGAAAATAAAAAAAGAAGAGAAGGAAAAAAATATTGTCTTTTGATTATTGGACAACAATAACATGTTAAATCTCTTACGGCTTCTCTATGCTTGTAAAGGTATGTCGGCATGTAAGAGTACATACGTGTGTGTGTGTGTTTGAGTGTACACGTAAAAATGCGCTCGCATGCATGTGTGCATGCACGTTTGTTGGTTGGGTTGTGTCTAAGGAAAGTATTTAAGGCAAAAAAGCCATGCGAGTACAATGGAAAATAGTGCATGTTTTTGTTTCAGATTTTTCTCTTTTTTGACTTTTCATTCATTCTTTCATTTTTGGTCCGCTATAGAAGCCAGTAAGGCAGGCTTTTTTCTTTTTATTACATTTAGTTTAAGTAAAAGCATGACCATGACTAAACTTCTTCAGTTAAGATCTTTTCTTTAAACAGGAAAACGATTGGGTGTGTTCAATTATATGCTTTAATAATAACGGTAATCGTACAATTTTAAGGAATAGTTTAAAAAAGTACACATTTATAAATAAAAAGTAGCTTGAAATGGATTGCTGAAGTATGCTACGTTTACGTATGTACGTACGTACGTATGTTTTTCAATTATTGCCAATAAGAACAATTTTTGTATACATTCGCACGTATGAAAAAATAAAATTGTGTGGCATTTTGATATCTATTGATCAGATTTTAAAACTGTTTAAAAATTCTTTTCTAGCATTTTTGTTTTTAGAATCGATACTTATCTCTCAGTTGGAATAGTGTTTGTATTTAAGCTCTATTGTAAACATGTTTTTAAAAGCCACTGTGATTCAAAAGAAGACATTTTTGCCGACGTGGAACACTTAATAATAAAATAAAGACAGAATTAGTTTGTACGTACTGCTCTCTTGAGAATCAGCTGGTTTGCACCCCTTTAATTGAAAATCTGAATATGTGGGCAGTTTCTACATTTTTGTGCTACCAAGAGTCACTATAAAACATAATCCCACATATATAAGAGATTATGTTTGATTTTAAGAAATAGCCTCGAAATGTCGTGATTTATGAGACATTTTTAATTAAAAAAGTAGAAAAAAAAATTTATAAACTTTTGCCAATCGTACTACTGATTTATTTTTAGTTAACACTATCAAACATTCTTAGCCATCTTATATTTGGCCAAATGGGCGACGGCATATGATAGTGAATGATGGCCTTAAAGGCTTAGCACTTTGTGCAGAGATAAATTGCGCAATAAAACGATTTTCTTAGTTTAAACGTAAATTGAGTCCTAATTTATCATTAAAAGTATTCACTTTATAATTAGTAGTTTTTAACTTTAAATTGTCGCAACAATATGAAAATTTGTCTAGTGAGCAAAAAAGGTTTTTTAAAATTAAAATTTTAAAAACACTTAAAGTAGTTGGCTTTATTAGACCCGATTTAGACACATGACGTTTTCCTTTTCTACTTTTTATATTGCATAAAGTCCTCTGAGAAAGAAGTATATACGATTTTTGTCACTCGTCATTTTCTCTCATTACAAAATTCACATTGCAATAGGAAAAGTTGGTGCGTGTAAATGAGGTCTTACTTTGTATATTCGAAAAATGGTATAAAACGTTTCCCTGATGATCTATCTATGATTATTGAATAAAAATTAAATTGTATATAAGTTAAATTGTTTTAAATAAATTGAACAATTTTAAATTAGGTACGAACAGTACGAGCATATAAAATATTATTCGCCAAAAATATTGAATAACATTTTTATTTCTAACATAACTTTAAGGGTAACGGTTTTTATTACATACATAAAAATGTATAAAAACTTTTATTTTTCACCGATAATGAAATTAATCGTAAATAAAAATAACACAGTTTGTACAGAAGGGAAACACATTTTTATGGGTTTCACTAAGTTTTTTATTTTCTATTTATACTACCGTGTTAAAATGGGGTTTACTGTATTTAAATAGATAATTGGCAAAGTGTAGGAAAGTTTACAAAATAAAAATACTTCCTTTACAGCTGGCCAGCAATGCTGTAAATGCACTGTGCGCTGTAGCACATGTCAACTTCTTTACTCAGATGTAAATAAAATATATATGTATGTATATATTTTTCTAAATTTGCAAATTATGAAATGTTGGGTTAATTTTGGGACACGCTACAAAAGTCTGATTTTTGCCAATTAGAAATATGTCAGATTTTATTATTTTTATTACGTGAAATATCAAAGTCTACTTTTCTGAAACCGCCCCATAAAAAACTAAATAATAAAATTATTATAAAGAAAAATAAATTCATATAATTCATTAATATAATTTCAACTCTAAAATAGAAAACGTGCTCACATTGAAATATATCAATAGACATAAAAATAAATAACGATAAATAACTTCATAGATTGTACGGTAAAAAATTTGATATAAAACATAAAGAACAAACTCCAGGCAACGCAAACAAATTATAGAATAAAAAAATATATAGAGAAATAAAAATAAAGACAAGAACAAGTTGTGCAGAGTAACTATGAAGTGTTAAATCGTTAATAAACAAAGGCAAATACTGGAAATCCTTAGAGAAATTTCTATTAGTTTAGAATAATGCAAAAAAAAAGATCGCACAACCATCAGCGGATCATCAGCAAAAGTAGTTCATGGAAAAATTTGAGCTCAACGATGCACGTACTTCTGGATAAGGAAAAGAACAGTTAAATTTATGGAAGCGACTTTTAAATTAATACATTATTGAAACATTCTTTCTTCTTTCTCTTATCACAATTCATAATAATTCTCATGTGCTTGCATTTGCATGCATCTTATTGATTCATTTGTTAGTAACACACCTCCACTTAGCTTTTGTGCTTCTAAACATTTTTAGTTGCCTAATTTCCAAATTTTTTATTTCGCAAACTTTAACTCTTTTGCCATTCTAACGGAAATCACAGATATAACAAAAATTACTCATACGCCCATTGGATCGGTTGCAAAAAAAAAAAAAATAAATAAAAAATAAATAAACAATAGAAAGTTCGTATTCGAAAAGAAGAATAGTTACACGTACAAAAAATACTTTTAAGTTCTATATATATTTCTAAAGCTGACCACATACAAGTGATTTGTGCGTGAGATCTGTTCGTGGACAACGTCTTGTTAAGCTTTAATGGACTGAGCGCTCATATTTCATAATTTTGTCAACTTTGTGTCCAACGAAACATCAAACTGCATCTGTTACGGATACATTTGTAGACTTAACAGTCTAATTTCTTTATTTTCTCATCTTCTATTTTGTAAACAACGGAAAGTCAAAATGAGTTGATTGTGGCAAAACCGTATGTATGTATGGATGTGTGGGAAAAGAACACAATTTATTGTCAACAACATTAGGGCAGACAAGAAAAATAAAGAGCATGATGCGAAGAACTTTTTCATTTTTTAATGTGAAAACCTGTTTCTTTTTATATTATTTTTAATTTTATCTTTTTTCTGTCTGCACAATTAAATTACAAACTGAAAATAATTCAAAATAATTCAGTCTTAAATTATATCCATAGTTAAAATATTATATAATATAATTTAAATATTTAAAAGATTACTTGTAGAATTTTTTTTAATAAAAATAAAATCTTTATGCTTTTATACAAATTTTATACAAAATAATAAATTTTAAAAATATTTTTTTGGCAAACAAAACTTTACAATAAATATTTTTAAAGAGGCTCACAAAGAAAATGTCTCATTAAAGTTTTTCTCTTAAGTCTTTTGTTTTATTGCTTAGTTTATTTGAAACAATTTAGCTTTTGCAGTTTTTACAATCCTATTTTCATGTTATTCAGATCTGTATATCAGATTTGCTCACCACATATGTCTTTGCTAATTTTACTGCATTTAAAGTATAATTTAGAATAAATTGCCTATTTATAAACTAAATATTTTGTCTGAAACATTGAGATAAAATTTACGCCTAAAATAAGAAAATGCCAAACTGCAATTTTTTTATGATAAATTGTGGAATAATTCTGTCATAAATTGGCTAAAATTTATATTTGTCAATTTGTTTTTTGCTTATTACACATAATCGCTGGAACTTTCGGCAATGCAGAAATCGAACCAGCGTTGCAAGTCCTGATAAAAAAATTGAAACCAGCCGATCATACCTTTTGAAACCGCCTCTTCAACACATGCTTAAAAGTAATAATAATCAAATTGAAAAGCTGCAATGTGGGAAATTTGCAAAAAATTTTTTCAGTGTATTAATAAATATTAGCAAAACGTAAATCCTTTTCTAAATCTCAAGCTCAGATTAAGCAGCAACTAAGAGACATGATTAAAGGTGGAGGCCACATTTGCCTCAACTGCTAATACGAGTTCATAAAATGCAAATAAACAAAATAATGTAGACAAATACTGAAAAGCTGAAGAAAAAATATAAATATTTGGCTTATTTATGAAAGGCGTGTATAGTTCTTCATTATTCCCTCTATTACTTAAGAAAGCTCCACATCTATAGTATTCGGGCAATACTTGTATATTTGTATGCTTGTGTGTATGTTACATTTTTGCATATGAAACAGTTGTTTATAGAAAAAATAAAACAGCAAATAAATAATCGAAAACAAAGTAAAAATATTTAGAAAAACGTAAAGTATTTTGCCTTCGGATGTGTATGAGTACCTGTTTGCTTGCTGCTGCTGCCAGCAAACAGTCAAGACCTTATACTTGCTGCTTGAACTTGATTGCAGTTTTGTGTCGAAACTGCTTCTTGCGAGCTTTTTATTTTTATTCAGTTAGAAAAATATACACCTGAGAAATATTTTTTTTTTTTTTTTTGATTTTCCTTTACATATAATTTTTTTATAATGGTTGTTTCTTTTGACGCGTGTGTTTTATAAATTCTTTTCATGTGTGTGGGCCGTTTGGAGGTTTGATATAACTGCCGCAACTTGTAATTGTTAGCAGCTTGTACTGCTGGAAAGATGGAAGACTTCGGTTATGTACATATAAAGTGTTTATATAGACATACGTATATATAGAACGTATCCGTATGAATTGGAACTTATATATTTTAATTTCTGATTTTCATAAAAACATTTTTAAGAATATTTCCATAGTCCTTTTATTTTTTAAAAAGTATTTTTGTTTTATAACTTTAATACAATGGAAACTGTACTTTCATAATTTTTTTTATCCAAATCAATTGGATAAAAATATAAATATATAAATATAAATCTATAGTAAACCTTTAATAACACGAATTGAAAATATAAATGCCTATTTTGTCAGCCCCTGTAAGAATGTTTGTTTAGGTGTTTTCTTATGAATTTTGCATCTCAAAGATTGCAAATTGAAATAGCAAGGACATTTTTAGCATCATCCTACTTCAATTAAATATTTCATTTCATTTAAATAATTTACTATGAATGTACAAAATGGCGAATTTACTTGACTTCCGTGCTAGACATTTTGCGCCTGCACGACTTGCATATGGAATTGTGCAATATATTGTGCAATATTTAGTACACTTTGTTCATTTGAACTTCTAAAAGATGTGCTAAAAATGTAGAAAGCCAAATGCATTGGAAATATTTCAGAACGTTTTTCAGAACTTCTTCAGAACTTAACCATACAATATAAAACCCAATTAAATTGAATATATATAAATAAAATAAATAGGAGTGAAAGAAAATAAACAAATATATATAAGTAATGGCAATATATTATTGTTTAACGATACATTAATAATTTTTTATTGCTTAAGCTTAAACAGCGTCTATGAAAATATATGTAGCCAATTAAATGTAATCGTTTACAAAAGTAATCATTCCAATTTAAACACAGAAATTGCATGAATTTTTTGAGACGTATTTAAACGAGCAATTAGTATACAGCATTTCGATTTGATTAAATATTCATAATAGATTTGTCAAGGTAATAAATAAATTGTAATTGCTCGATCCTCTGGGTTCTATAAAAAAGAGTTTCCACTCGTAGCAACACATTCACCTCCATTCAAGTTCAAAGCAGTGTGAGAAAACAACTTTTTTCCGCTTTACTTACAATGTTCTTTTTCTACCAATTAATTCTCTTAAAGTTTTCAATTGATTTCTCTGCGTATCCTTGTGTAAGAATTGCAGTTAGATTTTCTTTTTTATGCGTTTAAAATCTGTATAATCAACGTAACTGTTTTTATACAAAAATTATTTGCATTAGTTTCGTTAATCTGTAGATGTTTCATGAAATGCCTGTAGAATTTTACATACAAACATTCCCATCCATCGCTGTTATATAACTATGATGACGCATACTTTATCTTTTCATTCTCATACCACATACTAGTAATGCCAACAATGCTCACACTATTTATTTGCTTGTTACATTAAATGCTTATTCATGAATTTGTGTACTCTAGTGTACAATATTTGTTGGTCTGGATATCGAATTTTGTACGTGTTGAACTGAAGATGGGCAACAGAAACAAAACGAGAAAAGTACTTTTTAGAAGCAAATGGGATTAAAAGTCAGGCTCATACTGACTGTAGGAAAACTTTGGTTATGGTTAAGCTGCCTTTAGTTATTTTTAAGCAAAGTTTAATGGGATCTCCAACTGGGCTGAAAACATTTGATCAGCACTAGAAAGGACTGAAATGTGTACACAAAACAGCTGATATACTTTTATAGTTAATGTCAGTAAATTAATGTTCTAAGAAATACTAATTGCTGGAAATTTAGTAGGATTAATAAACAAAAAATTTTGTTAACTCCCACAAATAAATCTTTAAGGATTTTTATTAATTGTCATCATTAGGGGCTCGTTTAAATCATTAGGTACATGCAATCCTAAAGTTGTAGCTTTTAATGGCTCAAGTGAACACACTAGTACATTTAAAAAATATCGAAGGTTTTTAATAAAATTTCTATAATGTTAATTTGGTTAAACCTTTTTTGGTTTAGTACAGGCAAATTATGACACAAAAATGCTGCTGACAATCTTTAGAATAGCGTGAAATAGTTTCCATGTAAATTTATATATGTATATTAAAAGCTCTTAAATATTTTACAGTTAAGAGGCATTAGCTGAATTTAGCTTAACTGCTTAAAACTTTGAAAGGTTCTCTTCTTCACCACAGTAGTAAAAGTCGTTTGTTCTGGGAATTAAGAAAAACATCTCTTCTTAAACGGCAACAAATAGAGTGTAAAAGTTAAGTGATGTGGTGATAGCAGGGCCATCAAAAATGCTGTATATGTGTGCGTTCGATAGTGCTTTCTCGGTTAATTATAGGCAATGCCGTACCGAGGTCTGGCTGACAACAAAACTTCGGGTGTATTGGGATCGATGTTTGTAAACGAACGTTGCGAAGTCATAATAGAAATGATGATTGACCAGTTTATTTTTACGTCACTCTTTAGAATGCAAACACATTACACACACATATGCAATGATTGACTTGTTATAAGATCGTCTTTAATCATCACCAAAAATACCAAAAACAAGGTCAATTGCTTCATATGCATAATTTTTTTTAAAAAATCTCTGCAAGAATTTTTACATATTGAACCTCAGATCATTACAAATTTATATAATTATATAACTTTTTGAATTTTTTTGGGCTTAAAACTTTTTGAAGCCAATAGAAATATTAATGTAGAGAATCGGTAAAATTTTCTACTTCATAAACTATATTTTTCATAGAAATGTTCTCTTCTGAAATACTATTTCACTATTGTTCACAATTGTTTATTTCTTATTTAATTTTGCGCGTAAAATAATTTCTTTCTAAAATGTTTGAAAAATAAATAAATTTGGTACAAAGTTTCACGTAAATTTGGTATCGCGCGAATTGCTTGGCGCATTTGTTTCGCATTTACAATGCACTCGCATCCATGCCTTAGCAATGGCTCTGCACAGTAACAATATGCATTATGCAACTATGAATATATGCATTTATGTATGTATGTATGTATGTATGTATGTAAGTATTGTTGTTAATTTTCCACTAAAGAACATAAACTTACACTTCTAATGTGTTTAACAAACTTGTAAATTTTCCTTTAAATTTATAACAAGTGTTAAGTACACACAGGAAAAGCATGAACAGCATGTTTGTGTGTGATAAAAGGAAGAGAAAGAAAAGAAGTTGGAAAACAAAAAAAAATTGGAACGTAATATAATAAAAAGAATAGATTCTAAATCTAAAGCGCACTCATATGCCAAACACTGAGACATGTGTGCGCTGTGCAAAACGAGGAATGCACCAGCAATAGCAGATGATTTTCCTGCAGATGCAAAAGTTGAAAAAGAAATTGTAGGAAAAAAAAGTTGAAAAGTGTAACTGCTCGTATATGCGCACACACATTCACTTCTATTGCATTAAACAGCTCTGTGTGTATAAATAGCTATGTGGGTATGCATGTATGTGTATAAGAACAGTTAAACTTTGACTGGAAAATTCACATGCTGTAAACTAATGTGAAGAAGCAATTGTGTGCTCGACGTTGTAACAAGTACTTTTTTAAAATCCGTACTACATATTTCTTCTTTTATTTATCTTGTTTTCAAACGGGGAAGCACACACATATATATGGTTGTACCGTGGCTGCTCCAATACCGCTATTGAATTTCATATTGCAGGCGGGCAAAATGCGTTTGCCAAAAACTTTAAAAGTAAAAGTCATGAAAGTTGTGCTGCGCTCTGTATTGGTGAAACAACATTTATCGTGTCAAATGTTAAAGCAACAGCTGATTTCGCGTTTTAAATGTTGCATACATTTTCTAACACAAAAGAGTTGAAGACTGCGCTCTTCGCTTTAAACGTAAAAATAGGAAACAAGGAATCGGAGCAGTCGAACCGGCTGCTAAGAATGAAAACCCTATTTTATCAGCGATTATGGTTATGGCGATTCTGTTTTGAAAGTCAAAGGAATTATCTTTATTGATTATATGGAGAAAGGGTAAAACCATTAATGATCAATACCATCAAATACTGTCTAATAGTGTTTTCACACAGAAAGTTAAATCTTGGTTTTAACATAAAACCTACAAACAGCTGCTTTTGTGTTCACATACAATTTTAATAAAATCAGGTTTTATAATACAGTTTGTCATATAAATTTGTTAATGATAAAATAAATTTTTTGTAGAAATAGGTGTGTTTGTTGTAATTATTATTATGTAATTTATTTGACAAACTCTACGACAGCTGTTATTGTTTATATAAAAAATAAGAAATTTTAAAAATGTGTTCTAAAATTGAAATGATTTTACATTTTGTGGATGTGAATGAATTATCAGCTGTTTTCAATTTTTCTATCTTGGTAGCACTGAATATGTACTGTATAAATCAAGGTTGTATTTCATAAAATCTACTTTAAACCAATTCAAAAAAGGTTTTAAAATGGTTTTATGAGAATTATTTTGTATGTTAAAACCAGGTTTTAAGGATTGGTTTTAAAGTTAAAACCAAATTTTGTTTTAAAACCAGGTTTTATCCTCAGTGTGAAAACACTATAACCTTGACAACACACTTGTGCATTTCATCGGTAGTTGCGACGGCTAAAGTCAGCCAGTGGCTTACCCCCAGGAGACTATTTTCTATTTCCTAACCATAAAAAATGACAACGAGGATGTCATTTTGCTCTTAATGAGCATTTCGAGAGGCTCGGCGAATAGCTTTACACCATTGCTATGAATACTGCATTAATATAGATGGATCCAAAGTAACTTTTTTTCTTTATGTTTTGTAGACTTTTTGTTACAAAACAAATATCTGGCAGCAACTTTCAATTTTATCCAGAAAAAATATTAAATCAATTCAAGATGAAAATTGTGCGATATAGAAAAATATAGAAATAAAATTCATCATTATAAAAATATGGTTCGGAAACAGTGGACTCATTCTGAACTCAGTGTGCCAGTTTTAAAGAAATAGTTGCATATATTTTGTTAAAATCGTGCAATTTTCAATAGGATTCTTCTCCAGTTCAGTGTAGCATGTGTAGTGGTTTTTTGTTCTATCTTGTGTAATTATGGCGGGAAAATATGCAAGAAATCATCATCATCATCATCATCATCATCATCAGAATTAGAATGTGTTTGGAGTGTTTGAGTTTTGTGCTTAATTTTTTGCTGTCTTTTGTTGTCTTTGTTGTTGTTTGCGCAGCATTTTGGCAAGATGTGTATGGCATGTTATCAACGTGTGACAGACGGACAAGCAGGCGGACAGAATCGGATACAAATACTAGAATTCAGTTTGCCATCTTGTGTGTTGCTGTATTTGTTTTAGTCGCAAGTGGCATACATTACCCATTTCACTAAAATATGAGCTCGCTTGGAGATGCAACCAAGATTTTTCTTCGTGTTTTTTTTTTTTGTTTTGGAAAAACCTAAAAAATAGTGAAAACGCGGAGGTTGCGGAAGCAACCATGAGTGACAGTCACTATCACACATTTTTCTCACTTCAGGCTTTGCTTTTATGTTATTACTGTTGCTGCTGTTGCTTTTTGCAGATTACTGCTACGTAATTACGGGCTTTTCAATTGAGATTAACATGCAACTTTAAAATTTTCCTATTCTGTGTTAGTACAAGCCTGCCTTTAAACGTATGTTTCATTTATTTCCTCAACTTGTTGCACTTAACTTTCCTCTAGTAGATGTTTATTGTTAAAGTAAAAGATATTAGAGGTTTTATATTTAGGAGTACATAAACTTTTCTAAGCATGTTGAACGTAGGCATGGTCGTCATGACGCTGATCATCATCAAAATCACTGCAACATTGGAGTGGCATAGGAAGCAAAAAGAACTTTTAATAAGTAAAAAATATAACCGAAAGTTCTGCTGGCAGCAATAAAGTACATGATTTAAAATTTCCCAGCATTATATAGAAACGTTGCGGGCGAAGAAGAGTATTCTTTGATTTCTAATTTAACGCGTAGGAGAAATATGAGTGCTGGCTCATTTATTAATTGTTAGACTACCAGAAAGTTAAATTAACAAAGTTTAAATTCTTATGATCATCCTTCAAATGTCTCATTTAATTTTACATATACATTAAAAAGGATTTGTCAAATACAGCACGCCTGCTGGGAAAGGATACTAGTGTGAGGTGAACTTGCAACTGACAGGTACTGCGATTTCCCAAAAAAAAATTTATGAAATGTTTCATAAAGTGATGAAGAAGCATTTACTTCAAGCAGCTGAGCGATAGATATTGTTTGCAGTGTGTCATTTTGTACCTTTTTAGGTATTCTCTGGCACTTTTTTGGGCCGCATTAAACTTTTTTTTTTTTAAAAAGGTTGCGTTTTCCCTGTCTTTTTTGTTTATTATAATTTGACGAGTTTTATTCTAAATGAATTAATGGGCAGCTACATTATTATATTTCATATAATAAGAATACTAAACCAGTGACAGAAAGTTCTTGTGATTTTATGGGAACAGAGGATGTCAAAATACTGCGTAGTATAAGGTCAAGTTGTTAATTCAAATTAATTTTAATGTCAATCTAGTTTTAATTAAAAATGGTAGGCTTTTCGGAAAGGAATTGTTTTTCTATAAAATGTCATCTTTGTTTTCTTTTTATGAATTCTTAGTATTTTACTCGTAAACTGAAGGAGTTGGGGAATGTAATGATTAAAGAAGGATTAGAAGTGTCAATATGGGTCCATAATGAACCTTGTATTTTTAAAATTAAAAAAAAAAAACAAATTAAATGTCATCAAAATCGCTCATAATGAAATGAAAATACTCAGCGTGATAGCGCAGAGATATAGTTGCTTGAACTAGAAATGGCCAAGTTCTCCTACATCTGGGTGAAGTAACAAAAATTACACAAGTTGCTTTCACCACCTATGATATATCTTTGGTAATTTGTTATTGGAATAGGTAAGTTGCAAGTACTTTAGATCGAAGATAATATTCAGCTGAGCACAACGTGTACATCCCCCTTCTGCTTTCTCCAGTGCTAGTAATTCATCGATGAAGCAGAACTAAAAAGAAAGATTGGGTGGCACTGTCAATGCGCCTTTCCATGCTATAATTCCTGCCTAATGGGCAGAGTCCTCATTGCTGCTATTAGAGAAAGCTACGGAAATGTTAACTTTTAAATCATAATTTTTATGGCCAACACGAAGGCGGAAGGAAACCAAAAATTAATTTTTTTTTCCAGTTGACGGGATCAACCGGAATAGAAATAAATATTTTAGGCAGGGCGTTTTATTTCTTAAAAATCTTGTTGTGTTTACATTGGATAATCCAGAGGACACTTTCACAAGGTCGGCACCATTTAGCAACTGGTTATTTTTCTCAAATTTTTTTTTGTTTTTGTTTGCTAGAAATTGCAATATATAGATGATTGCTTGCGATCCACCACAAGTAGGCCGCTATATCTATGATTCTCTCCCAACTTGTAGCTCATTAATAAGTTTATTGTTTTATGTTGTTTGCTTTTCAATTGGCCAACTTATAAGCCGGGCTTACAATTGAAATTGAACGAAAAATGATGTCTTGTACTGCATATTTATTTACCTAACGGATCAAATATTTGATTATCGTTTGAAGACAGTCGCTGATGAGTAAGCAAACCGTCCTGGAGAGAATAAACACGCAATATAGCTATCGCAGTTATGAAAAAGTAAATGAAATACCCAAATTAATGGAATTATTTGTTTTTCTAAATGAAAGAAAAATAAAAATAAAACTTAATACTCGTGTTTAGGCTGCACAGTGGGATCCACAAGTTAAATTAATAAATGTTTGAATTCAACATTACGAAATTAATAATAAATTCATTTATGCCAGTTCACATACAGAGAGACCTTTTAGCTCTGTGAACTGCGAAATTGTTTTCTCATTTGAATAACTTTTAAATTTTAAACATTTAAGCGTTTATATAAGAAAAAGCACTAAAAATATTTTAAAATTCGGCGCAGTCGAATTTAAAACTGTGGCCATTATGAAGAATAGAAGATTTAAATATTATCTCTGTCTATCATGTCACTGCCGACATCCTGGGAAAACCTACACAGTTACACATGATTCATAAGTGTCTGTGTGTATGACAGCAGAAACATCTTTTAAGCTTTAACGAATTTGAAAAAAACGAAGCAAATTTTCTTTTGTTGAATGCAATTTGCACATACATAACTTTGATTCTTTTATTTGAGCCCTCTTTCATGGCCGCTTCGTTCATTTAAAATAGCAAAATTATTCTAATCATTCTCTTACAGGTACGAAAATGAGTAATAATATGTTCGCGAATATGTTTACCTTCTGCGCTGCCGCGGTAACCTTCCTATTCATTTTAAGCATTTGCTAATTTCGTTTGATGTTCTTTCTGCAAAGCTTTTGGGCGGTTGTCATGAACTGCATTTTCGTACAAGTTATCACCTTTCCATACATCCATTTGAACACTGTTTTCTAATTATTTAAATGGTTTGAGTTTAACTGATAATGGAAATCCGAAATACACAGTATTTAGTCTGGTCATATTATTTTTGGGGATCGTTTTTATATGTGCAGAGCATTAATATCTAATAGAGACGTAGCCTGCAGGAAATGTCAATAGATAAGGGGTGCTGACTAACTATTGACACAGTCTCAAGTAGTAGGGACTTATAATAAGTCTGGCCAAGCTATTTGATCAAAAGTTTTGATCCATCTGTATATCACCTGATTTTACTTCTCATTTACTCTCATTTCGGAAGTGTTTGTATATAGAGGTTTTAGGTTTTCAATAATGATTATTAGGGAGGAGGTTCCTTTGAAACGATGTAGTTTTACTATTTTACTATACAGAAATGTATACATACTGATACGTTGTATTACCACTAAAATATAGTTCACGCATTTTAAGCACAAATATTTGTATTTGCTTTGCTTTATTCCGTTGGCCAGTGATATCATTATATCATATGTGAGTACGTATGTAAATATATGCTACGCAATAAAATTATCGCAATTTTGCATACATATCAAGCACTGAAAGCAAAGCTAGTTTTACCATTTCCTGCATGTTGGCAACACAATGGTTTTCCTTTTTGAATTTTTTTGCAATTAACAGTTGCAACAAGCAGCTTAACGCGCAACAAACCAAGAGAAAAATGCAATAAATATTTATCTTTCCATTAAAGTAAAACAACGTGTTAAATTGTCAATTATTATATATGTAAGAACGGGTATATGTGAATGCATACATGAAGCATTTTTGCTAAACTACGGCAGGACTCTGCTAACTATTCTACATAAAATGTCGAATGCATATCTGATGTCAATCAGGAAGCCTACTGAAGAGCTGCTCTTTCTTTGTTAGAACTATGAGAACTTTTTATGTAATTTTTAACTGAACTCTACAAGACTTCTTAGAACTTCGAGGGTATCATTTACTGAAGTACATAACTAAAAATAGCTAATGTCGGGCAATCGATCCCAATTTCCGCCATTCATAAAATAAAAATTTCCAAACATTTTTCTTTTATTGGAATTAAGTAATGAAGCCATATACACTGGCCAAACAATTCACATCAGTGATAGTATACATCTGATCACATATAGAGACTATGCGCTGATTGCTGGTCTTCAAAAAAATATTTTACTATCCTAAAGGAATTTGAGACATGTTTTGAACAAAGATGAAAAATTATCTGAAATCGTGGCCTTTTTCTAATAATTTTATTTCGTAATTCATATTAAATATCGCACAAAATATTTAATAATTAATAAACATATTAAAACAAATCTAATTAAAATTTAAATAAAATTTCACGCCATTTCCTAAAGACATGGGTTCGATGCCTAGTTTCGATAGAGGAAAAGAAATTCTCATAAACTCTTCTCAATCTAATCTAATCAAATCTAATTTAAAACTTGACGCCATTTTCTAAAGACATGGGTTCGATCCCTAGTTTCAATAGACGTAAAAAAGTTCTTATAAACTCTTCTCAAGTGGTTTAATATGCCTTGTGTAAATTGATGTTGGAATATACATATAAGTGACGAAGGCATAGTCTTACTGACCAGCGCCTTAACATATACCAGCAAACAATTAAAGTCGGTGTTCACACGGGCAGCTAAATTCAAGGTTCGCTCTCTTATTTCATTCACGGTTTGCCTTGCAATGTTGATTGAAGTCAAATATTCCATCATGAAAAATTATGCGAGGCAACCCACATTGTGGGTGTGGCTGCAAACCGCGAACAAGCTGCCAAATAATATTTAAACAAAAAAAATTAGCAGAAATTATATTTATTATATTCCATATGGAATGTGGAATGAATATAAATAATACAATTGCAGGCAGATATTTTTTTAATTAATTTAAAATCTTTACTTACTTTTCCTATAATTGGAAAATTATTAGATACTTTCATACATACACACACACCCACACCCACACCCACACAAATACGTATATTTGTACGTTAAAAAGAATTTTCGAAATGAATCAGTAATCTGGCTAGTGGGAGAAATGATTCGCACTCACGATGCAACTGGCCGTGTGCATATGCTATTATATATTTTTCACTGTGTTATCTCTTTGGAAATCGGTTAGAACAAGATATTGCAGAGCTGACACTTAAAATTTTCTTTAAAAAATTTCAACTATTTTGAAAAGCCATTGAGTGTAAAAATAACTCGAAAATCTTCTCAAAAGTTAAAATTTTCGTTGTTTTTTTTTCATATTTATAAATCAAGTTTTACTGTTCAACTATGCTGATATTAACACTTGATTTAAAATTAACTGGCTTTTGAAATAAAAATATCACATATGTATATTTCCAAATATTGTTTGCAAATGGCAATCATTTTCAAACTGTTTTAAATAAATACAGAAGAAGAAGAAGAAGAAGAAGACCGTGTGCATATAAATTATGTAGATCTCTGGCAAAGAAAACTATGCGATAATACTAATTAAGTGAGTGTTGTTGGTAAGTTTTTGTTTGTTGGCTGGAAGTTTAAATAACAATAATTATATTGAATGAATTAACAAATTAAAAGTTTCACACACATTTTATTTTAATATGAGTTCATTAACATAATTTTATTTTAAATTTTATTGTTGGTTGCATAACATTTGCATTTCAAAACAGCGAAGTTCATTTTATGTTGTTTTGAAATCACCCAAGAAATATATATATATATATATATATTAAAACTAATTATAAGTTTATTGTGAAATATTAATTATTAAACATGAAGCAAATCGATCAAATTAAAAAATCATGTACATAAATTATTTTGCAGAAGATCAACAAGTCAATTTGTCGTTTAATACTTTTTGTTTGTCAAGGTTTACAAGCGTAATTGATTACAAAACTTTTCTATTGTTTTGTAAATTTTGAAAATAATTCCAAATCTGAGTCTTAGGAATTACTTTGCTTCATTCATCTATGGGTTGTCAGGGCCACGGTCACATATTTTTCAGCACTGTTGCCTTTTTTTTTCTTTGTTGGCATTTACAGAAATGTAAAATCTACGAGACATGCCTGCCAGATGAAATTAAAAAAAAAAATTGTATACAAATTTCCCGATGTAGGACTGTGCCATACACTTGCATTGTTTTACTTGCTCTGGAAACATGGTGTGATAAAATAAATTCTTTCAAAATTAAGCCATATCTGTTACTCTTTGCCACTGTGTTTGATCAATTTGCTGCTACACGAGCATGATATATAAATTGCCAGTAGGATTTTTTTTATAAATTTTGAAAAAAAGAAAAAAGAATTACCCACTGCATTATATGTGAAATTCAGAATCACATGCCCTGCATTTATTACTATTTTTTTATTACTATTTCAGCTAATTCTTGACTAAGTATTTGAATAGGATTAGAAATTAATTTTTTATCTTTTATGCCTCTAATAAGAGATAGTACATTAATATCTACTGAATCTTCTTTAAAATATATTTTATATATTTAATTTTAATAGCATCATCTTCTTTATTATTTACAATAATTATAATACTTTTAATAAGTTTATCAAAATTTGAATATAATTTTTTTTTAATATAATTATATTTTCATCTCTTGTTTTAAAAATATGAGCAGCACCTTTTCATTTTTGATTCCCTAATGTAATAGAAGGATTATCATGAAGTAATTCCCTAATTTTAATAACATGACAAAATTGTTCCGATGCAGTTCCCCAACAACCACACACACATAATCGTGATCATCTGCATAAAGAAAAGCGCTTTCTGACAGATTTGGTCAGAAAATCACCAAACTCGCTATAAATCTCTAATCTGGCAACTCTGACAAATCTCAACTGGCCAACCTTACTTATAAGAATGAATGGTTGCCTGTCTGCAAGTTTTAATAGTTGACTTTATCTGTATAACATTCAGTTGAGTGCAGTTAACTCAAGTTGATTTTAGTTAAATAAATTACCCACAATTTGCATAGAACTGCCTGTACTGTTTATGTTGGCATCATTGTCTGTCTCTGAGCTTCTTTTATAAAACTTTTTTGGCTGCTTTTCAATGTTTTCTTTATTTTTTTTTTTTTTTGTCTTCTATTCTTCTCCCACAGTTGCTGAGTGAATTATAATTTGTAACAATTTTGTTACCGCAAACACCTAACAAGATGTATACAGGCTCGTGTGTGTGAATGGATGTAAAAGTCTGAAGGTTTCTACATAAATTCTTTAATGTATGCTGCAGTCTACGAAAGCTAAACAACGAGAAGCACAATTTTTTTTTATTCTTTTTGGCATGTTCACTTGAATGTTAAGTTAACGTTTCATTTGCTTTTTCTATTTTAATGTTTTTATTTAAATTTTCTGGTGTAGTACGTGCCTGCCCTACTGACCAAATGAACCACATTTGTATGCCAAAGCATTTGCCTGCCTACGGAGAACCACCACTGCAAGCTTTGCCTAAATAAAATTGTATTTGAAACAGCTGTCTTAACGACTGCCGTCGCCGCCAACTTAAATTTTTACCACACCAGCAACATCTCAGCCAGAGTAATAAGGAAAGCGTCAGCAAAACAAGTGTTAACACTTTTAACATTATAATTTGATTTTAACTATTCTAAACATGAGATAAAGCAATTTTTTATGTTGAGCTTAAAGTTGCTGTTCACTTCTTTAATTCACTTTTTTTTTTGCCGCATTTTGATTGTTTGCAAAAACGTTTCTGATGGCTTCTAACGATTTTAGTATACCAGGCACCCTTGATGTGCCATAAATTATAAACTATTTTGTTTTCTTTTAAGGTTTGCTTCCAACTCGTTTGGAAATTTAAATTTCTTTTCTCTTCTCGTCTAGATTGTTTGTCAAGGAGGGAAGATGTTTACGACTGACTTGTCTTAGAAATGAAAGTATTTTGTTCGTTAAAGGAGGAAAGTTTGTTTGGATTTGAAATATTAATTGGCATGTAGACAAATGCTGAAGATTAACTTTTTTTATATGCAGCATGGAATAATAAAATTTGGAAATTGTTTAAAGTTGGCATAGGGTTGCGTGTAATTTCTAGCAACTCAATTTAAAAAGCCAATAAGTAATTCCTTAATGGAATTCTACGGCAAGTGGGAGAAACGTTTTTCATTTAGATCACATAATTAATTGAAAATGCATTATTTCATTAGAACTATTTTTCAATTAAATAACTAACTTTTAATAGCTTGATGAAAAAGCTTGTGATATACATATATAAAGCCTATAGATATATATTAAATATATCCGAATAAGAGAAATGCAGGTATCTGGACTAATCAATTTAAGATTGATGCAAATAATATTCAATTAAAATCTTTTCAAGCAAAGAAGGTGTTTTATAAAAACACTTTTGATTTTATTTTTGTAAAAAGTTTGCAACAAATAAACCATACTGAATTGATAAAAATTTATAATGAAATATGAAAAAAAAATTTTACAAAATAAATATTTTTATTATCTTCCAAGTGTAGAATTTTTTCCATCAGCTAAAAGATAAACTAATTAATAAATTAAAATGGTTTTTGCTTAATAGTAGTTTATTTTTAATTAACTGCCCCCACCAGCTTTGCATGGGTGTGCTGACTAAGACCAACTTCAAGGAGATTTTTTTACTTATGGAATGAATGGAGTAGTAAAGAAAATATTTTTTTATCACGTGATTTATTGTTTAATCAAGCTTTAGATATCTTTTAAAAAAATTTTATTTTATATCTGCCGGAGGTAGGGATCGAACCGCTACTTAGCCATTTTTAGTATACGAAGTTACTACAGCCACTTGCACAGCCGCTTGCACACCCACTTGCACTTATTCGCAAGCATTGATGAGAGTTTTTTCATCGAATATGTGAACACAGTTGTGGATGTTGATTCTCAAGGAAACCAATAATTTGCTAAAGTT
Organism: Ormia ochracea; assembly: GCA_963402855.1. Classification (NCBI taxonomy): domain Eukaryota; kingdom Metazoa; phylum Arthropoda; class Insecta; order Diptera; family Tachinidae; genus Ormia; species Ormia ochracea. The sequence goes on from OY727105.1 coordinate 22,125,478, forward strand.
ATAAACATATATATATACCTAATCTATGTATATAATATACTTTCGGCTGATTACAAAATACATGCAGACATCAGCTGATTACAAGTAATATGCATGAAAATAAAAAATTATATTTGATGATAAATAATTGTTCGTTTTATGTCAGGAGTTGCAAGTTCCCCAACATCTGGCATATAGTAAGTCACAATTAATTTGCACATTCTGTTCAATTACGTATTAGCTCATTGGTTTTCTAATTAATTGACAATTTGTCAGTCTGGTTAATCCTCTGGTTTTCGTTCAGTTTTCTTTATTGAACAATATTTTTGGAAAACTACTTTTCCAGAAAAAAATTCTTACGCAACATTTTTGTTGACAATTTCAATGTTTCCATTTTCTTTCTGTGTATTTTTTAAACAGCTGATTCGTTCACGGTACATAAAATTGGAAAATATTTGCTGCAGAACAGAATGGAAATGAAATATAAAAACTAATGAGATTTTTATGCAAAACGAATTACGATAACTAAATTTTTATTTTAATTAAAATTTATTAAAACGAACATTAATTGTATAATAAGTTAAAATAAAACTACATAATAAATACATAAATAAATGTTGAAATTATGTTGAAGATTAATATTTCCGAATGTGGTCCATGTTATACAATTTTAACGCTAAGCCGAGAGTTATAATCCCTACATGTTACTTCCAAAAGCAGTTACATTGAAAATGAAAAAAATTAAATATTTTCCCTTTAATTAATACAATTTGCAGCTGCATCATTAACAAGTAGACTTACATGACTGTATTTATGAAAGTTTCAATTATATATAAAAATAAGAAAATCTTTTTATTATTGTTTAATATGATTTTATTGCATACAAAATTTTTACTTTCGCCCCAATACGCAAAGTATTATTAAGGCAATTCTCTTAAATAATTAAAATTAAAAAAACTTGGGAAACAAAACTCCTCAGCAATAAAACAACACAGCAATACGAGTATGTGGGCACATATAATTAATGCCGCATGATGGTACTAAACCTTAATTAATATAATAAAAAATGTTTAAAATTTAAGTCTGTTACTTTTTAACCTTTTTATCTGTAAGAATTTTTTTAGAGTAAAAAAGTTATGAGCTTTTTATTTACACTTGACTGGTATGGAATATAAATAGAAGAACAGAGACCGACTTTGCATTAAAATGTGTTTATTTGTATTATGAGTAGTAAAAAATTTTCTTTGCCTTTTTTCGTGAGCCCCCAATTTTTTTTTTTTTATGAAATAAGTGAAACCAACAATGGCAACGCTGGTACATGCATTAATTTCGATTAGTAAAAATTAGTATACGTGAGTTTCGGTTCTCCTTTTTAGTCAGGATTATAATTTATGTGCAATCTGGACGACATTTTTCTGAGCAGCAGAGTGAACAAAAATTCTTGCCATAATTTTGGTATAAAAGTATGGCATCTGCAATAGAATTTTAAAACAATTTTTGTAACTCTGCCAGAGCTCCCTGAGATTATCTTGTGAATGAATCCTGCGAATCATGATTTGCGAAATATTAATAAAATAAACAACTTATTAAAATATTCAGTTCAATGCTATTATTTGCGGAAGGGGTTAAAGCCGAGGCCTCAGCCATTTGTAATAGACCAATTTGTAGTTGCAAACAAGGAAATGTACTGAAACATTTGCCTTATTGGCATTTACCTGCAATGAATTTGCAATTGTAGGAATTTGTATAGCAACCGGCGTTGCCAGTATTCATTAGCTGTCTGTCGGAAAGCCATGACGATTTGTACTAAAAATGCAACGGTATGGCAGAAGCATTTTTCACGAAGAGCAATGCGATCAGACTTTTTTCAAGAACACTTGCAGCAGATACAACACCATATGGATATGACTTTTTAAAATCGGTCGGATTTCTGCGAGATTTTCTTTTAAATGAATCTTGCGATTATTTCCCATTATGTTTATATAAAATCACTGAACAGGAATAATAATAATAGTACTATATTGTATATTGACCACACGAAACAAGTAAACAAAATAAATTAATTTTCTATGAAAAGAAGGAAAGAAAGGCCTTCAAGTTCAATAATGAATAATTTGATCAATGAACCCAGTGTTGTATTTAATGAACAAATGTTTTCTACATGTTCTTCCTCACAATAATACATGAAACGCTAAAAGCTTTTGCCTCGCTAACTATGCTGCAGCGGATTTGGAATGCTTCCCTTTTACTTTATTGATTATGCTGAGTGCACAAAAGTGTTTTCCTCAAAAGTGTTTTCTTATCGTGTACTGATAAACGACTGCGTACGGTATTACTTTTCTTTATAATTCTAATTTCAATCTGCTACAACATCAATATAAAATGTATTTAAACTTTTTCTTTATTTTTCTTTATTTTATATGTAATTAAAATGCAAAAAAAATTTGGTTTTCTGAACTTTTTTTTTTAGCACGGCAGGTTTTTTTCTTTTCAATGCTATTTTTAATTTGTTTGTTAACAGCACTTAGTGGATTATTTTTAAAATTTAATAAGTATTTTTTTGAGCAATATTTCATGTTTCTTTATAAAAATAGTAGTGCACGTATTACTGGGGCTTGAAGTAGCTCAAGGCTGCCACTTGTAATTTGATAGACTTTTTGCATAACGAAGCACCCATTCAAGTGTTTAGTGTGTATTTTGATTTTTATCTTTTAAATTAATATTTTTATTTTTTATTTTTAAAAATGATCTTATTATTTTATAAATTATTTAATATTTTTTCAATTCTGCTATAAAAACAAATTGGTAATTTTATTTCCTCCGATATATCTTTAGTCTGCGCAACTTGCTACTACAGGTCCCATTCCAATTCCTGTTAATAAAATTATCGTGGATACTACGTATTATTCAGAAAAAAAATTTATTAATTGGATGAAATTGAATTCATCGATATTTTCTTAAATGAGTGAAAGGTAAAATTATTTAAGTATATACCAATAAAATTAATGCAATTACTCCTCCTAATTTATTAGGAATTGAATATAAAATAGCATAAGAAAGGTTCGTAACACTACATGTTTTTTATATTGCAACTGTCAAATTATGTAAAATTCGCTAAACACATGTATTTGTTGAACTCAAAATCTAATATAATATAATATAATATAATATAATATAATATAATATAATATAATATAATATAATATAATATAATATAATATAATATAATATAATATAATATAATATAATATAATATAATATAATATAATATAATATAATATAATATAATATAATATAATATAATATAATATAATATAATATAATATAATATAATATAATATAATATAATATAATATAATATAATATAATATAATATAATATAATATAATATAATATAATATAATATAATATAATATAATATAATATAATATAATATAATATAATATAATATAATATAATATAATATAATATAATATAATATAATATAATATAATATAATATAATATAATATAATATAATATAATATAATATAATATAATATAATATAATATAATATAATATAATATAATATAATATAATATAATATAATATAATATAATATAATATAATATAATATAATATAATATAATATAATATAATATAATATAATATAATATAATATAATATAATATAATATAATATAATATAATATAATATAATATAATATAATATAATATAATATAATATAATATAATATAATATAATATAATATAATATAATATAATATAATATAATATAATATAATATAATATAATATAATATAATATAATATAATATAATATAATATAATATAATATAATATAATATAATATAATATAATATAATATAATATAATATAATATAATATAATATAATATAATATAATATAATATAATATAATATAATATAATATAATATAATATAATATAATATAATATAATATAATATAATATAATATAATATAATATAATATAATATAATATAATATAATATAATATAATATAATATAATATAATATAATATAATATAATATAATATAATATAATATAATATAATATAATATAATATAATATAATATAATATAATATAATATAATATAATATAATATAATATAATATAATATAATATAATATAATATAATATAATATAATATAATATAATATAATATAATATAATATAATATAATATAATATAATATAATATAATATAATATAATATAATATAATATAATATAATATAATATAATATAATATAATATAATATAATATAATATAATATAATATAATATAATATAATATAATATAATATAATATAATATAATATAATATAATATAATATAATATAATATAATATAATATAATATAATATAATATAATATAATATAATATAATATAATATAATATAATATAATATAATATAATATAATATAATATAATATATATAATATACCAAAGAAATTTTCAGCGGCTTTAATATACGTAATAATAAAAATAAAGCAATTTATTTTCATTCGATTGGCGGTAGGAAATTTATTTTCTAAAAATTTATGAATTGTGAAAATTTCCTTTTTCCCCTAGTAGCTTGTATCAACTTGCAATAGGAAAAATGAAAATTGCATGAAAAAAGAACCTTTTGCACAATACAGTACAAAAATTATTATTATTTTTTTGATTTTAATTATTAAATTATTTATTTACTTTGGCATATTTTCTGTTTAATTTATTGGTTTTTTCTCTATTAAAAATAATATTTTAAAATTTATATTTAATATTTTAATATTTTAAAATTTTATGTTTTTGATAATGTTCTGAACTTTTATTTTTAGTTTTTTTCTAACAAGACGTACCTTAAATGATAAGCACCAAAATATTGACAGAAATTACTCTTTTTTCCCCTTGATAATTTCATCACTGACAATTTCTCATCACTGGCTTGAGTCGTGTAAAAAATTTCATTCTCTTTGGTGGTGTTGGTTTGGCAAAATATTTTATTTCATAATTTCATTTTAATATTTAGTTTTAGTTTTAAATTATTCAAAATTGAATCTCAATATTTTCTTAACAAATTAAAAATGTTTGTTTGCGAGGAAAAGTGGTTTGGTTATACATAAATGAAAATTTTCAATTGTCTTCAATAGGTTTTCTTTGTATTAAAATATAAAATGTGAATGCATATTTTTCTGACTTGTCCGTTTTCGTCTATTTCTTTGCGTGTGAAAATACAAGACTAAAGAGCTCTTAGCAAGGGAGCCTATTTAAACTGTTCATTATTTTCTCTATGCGTATACAGGCACATATGAAACAAACTTGGCTGCACTTTAATGATTTCAATGTTTATACAACATTCAGAATCATTGTTGATTGAAAACAATTAAGAAAGATGTTTAATAAAAGTTTCTAAAAATGTTCTGCAAAGCGTTTTTTTTTTGGATTTCCTTTTTTAAGAGATTTAAAGTTTGATTAAATATTAAAATAGTTCAATTATCTACTGAAATTATCCTGTTGAAATTTTGCTACATTTTTATTATTTGTAGTTCTATCGAAATTTTTTTTCTTTATTATTAGCAAATATATATTTTAAACATTTGAAAACATCAAATAAACATACAAAAGCAATAAAAACGCAAGTTTTCCATTCAAAAAGTTCACAAACGGACGTTTTAAAAATTTGACGATTTTTGGCATTCATTGCAAATGAATTAATTCGTTTATAAGTTTTGATTACGATAAAATATTACCAAATGAAATGTAACAAAATAGTGGGCTCAGATTCCGCTGCAGCTGTGAAGCACGCCTGCAATGGCTAATATACACACACATACATCTTTAAAATGCTTGTTCGAAATAAAGATGAGACAGCGAGCGACCGTTTTTACTTATCATCACTGAAATGATTTTTAACAATGAATGCGGCAAAAGCAGTAGTGCGTTTCATTGCGAATTCATGCGATCGAAAACTGATAGCCCACTTGAGGACCTTTTCCTTTTTTTTTGGCTTTGCCACGGTCTCATGTCCAACTTTGCTTGTGTTGTTTTAATTGCAAGTGATATGCAGTAATTTAACAACAAAAATCCTTGATTGGTTGTGTGGTGTAGTGTAGCAGTAGTTCCGTAGTAGCGAGTTCGCCTGCCATGAATTCGCCTTAATGTATTTTTTTAATTCATCAGGCGATGATTAAGCACTGCCTTGTGCATTTTGTTACAAAGTGGTCTGCTAACCCCCACATTTTATTTTTATTTTCATAATTTTTGGGTTTTCTATTTCAAGCAATGCTCGCACTCTGCACTTCATTTTGCCTCTTTCCATCTGTTGGCGGGTTAAGTACTTTTGCTTTTATTCCGACGTCATTTTTGTATTGTTTTTTGTTAATTTCTTAATTACTTTTTTATCTTTGCTTGTGACTATTCGTTTCGTTTATACAATTGTTTGTTATTTTAATTAAAGTTGTGTTTTTTAAAGAGTTTAATTACCTTTTTGCAGCATCTTGACTATTTACATTTATTTACATTTTTTTTTTAATGAAGTTACTTTTGATGGTACTAAAAATTAAAAGTGGGGAAAAAATAACAATTAAAATCTTTTGTTTGCCTGAGAAGTAAATCGCTGTAAAAGTTTTTTTTTTCGTGGAGAAAAGTAAAAGTTTTGATTTAATTATAATCGTTTCTGTGAAACATTTAAAGGAGAAACAATTTTCTTCTGAAGTAGTTGATTTCAAAATAATTACCAAGAGAGGAAGGAAACTTTTTTTTTTTAAAAAATGTGTGTACGTTTCGTTGGCTGCTAAACAATTTAATTAATAATCATGTTAAAGCCTGACTACCATTTAATTACTTGCATTGATAATGTGTGTTAATAATTTGCTTACATTGTATTTAAAGAGGTAAGGAGGAAATAAGTTAAGGAAATCGCTTCCAAGTAGCATAAAAAACCAAGTCTCTCGATTATGTGAATAAATGTTTTTGTTATATTAACAGAGAAATAAATAAAGAATTTTATTTTTTTTCAAACTTTATGAAGACAATTAATTACGTGGGCAGTGCTGGTATTTACAATCTGATGCTGGTCTCTTCCATGCTAATGCTTAATAAAATTTTTTTATTTTATATGATTTTTTTTTCTAAGAGCTGCAATCAAGGCAAGGCCCATAGTCCTACACTGCATTGCATCAAAATTAAGAGAAAGCGACAGCTGCAGGGAATGGAGATTGTAAAAAAAATAGATTGGTAGAGCAGTCTTCAACCGTCTGGTATTTTTCTTTCACCCCATTTTTATTTACGATCAGCGATTTGTGTTAACCATTTGTTGCTGGTTACCTTTAACTAAGCAATATCTTCATTGCATGAACCTTCCAGAAATATAAATATGCAAAAATCATTTAGAAAGACCAGTAATTCTATTCTTAAAATATGAAATACGGTCCATTGAAATTTTTATCCCTTTTTGAATTTTGTGCAAGTTTTATATCCACCTTATTAAAACGGTTCTTATAATTAAAAAAAAAATTTGAAATTAAAACTTAATGAATAAAATATATCTTTTCAACTAATGCTTAAAATATTTCTGATGTTCGGCCCATATTTCAGTAAAAAGTTCTTGTAACTTTCTCTTGGTTAACCAGAACATACATATACATACATATAAAACGATTGTAGTGAAGAAATTTAAGCGTAATAAACTATTCTCAGTCACTTCACAAGTGTTGCTCTCCCTCTTTCATGCAGACGTATGCACTAAACCCATTCACCTATACAGAATACAGATTTATATCAGCACAATTATTGTGACGACAACACAGCAAAACGACTGCGGGATCACCAATTAGTCTTAATTCTTTGTAAATTTTAGCAACGATAATAGGCTATATAAAAATTTAAAAATATTTTATTTTACTTAACAGAAAGTAAATCACTGAAATAATATTATAAATGGATTAAAAATGCAGCTTTGAAATTTCTAAGTGTGGCATCACTGAAATTTTCAAAATCGCTGTTGTCGTACTGAAAGAAATAAGTAGCAGCAGGCTGCAGCTTGCCGATAACTGCAGTTGCCGCTATGTAGACTGCTGTGTTGAATGCGTTCATTTCAATAACAAAAGTTTTAAGTGAGAAATTATTTAAAAAAAAAAGCCAAACAAAAAATGCTCCTTCACAATGCTTGTTATGACTTTGAAAAACAAATCCAGTCGCTAAGACTACAAATAGCAGCATAATTTGGATGCATTTTAAATTTTAACCAATAAATTATTTAAATCATTCAAATATTTTTAAGTAGGTTTTATAAATCTATTTTCGAAAACCAAATTCATTTCCTGATTTACATAAAATTTTCGCTTTTTTTAAATCCGGAGTTGCATATTTATATTTTTTAATAGCATAAAAGCATTTACTCATACCATACATTCATATATATATACATACATAAATAAATAAATTCATTCATATATACATATATACATGCATACATACATAAATGAATATTGATTCACAAACACATCGCATGTGCTTGAACGTTGGAAAGAAATATCGAGTCATTGTGAGCAATATTTTATTGCTGACAGATCTCGTTGAACATTGATTTTAAGCCCCCTTTAATGCTGAATTTAAAAACTAGTCAACGACAAAAATAACAACAAACCATCAACAGCTTTAAATTTTTGAACTTTAAAGATTTCTAGCTTTGCATCCCATTTTCTTTTTAATCTACTAGAAATATAAATGAAAGTGAAATTTTTGATGTCAGTATTTATGACTGGCTGAATATACAAAAGTTTATGCATATTTTTTAACTCTTAACCAGTTGCAGTTAATTTTTATACACAGTATGTCAAGTAAATGTATGCAAAATCTCTTTATAATTTATTAAAACGGATAGAGGATAATCTTGATTTAAAATCGGTATGCAATATCACTTTACGATACTATAATGTTCAAATAATCACAAGAAAAGGTAACAAATGTAAAACGGTTTACTTTTTACGTGTGTAACTCAGATTTCCAAGTGACAAATACATACCAATATTACATATTTACACATGTTCTATTACTTGTTTACTTTAGGCAGTTTTAAATCCCCCAAAAATGCATAAACCCTAAAACAAGCGCAGAAAAGATAAAGTTAACGCCTCTGGCAGAACCAGCTGGTGCGGAAGACTTTTGTAAAAAATATTTTACTTTACATTTGTTTACATAAATATCGCATGTAAATTATGTTTACGCTCAAACATTACAGCTTATATGTGTATGTCAAACTTATATGGGCAGCTCTGATATAGATAAGCATTTTTACTCACAAAACAATTAAGACAACAGAAGATATTATTAAACATTGCTTATATATCGTGAATGATGTCATCCGAAAAAAATCAATAAGGGAAGGCTTATATTATCTTTCTTTCCAGATAAATAAATCATGAGAACTTGTAGTGATTTAAGTAAGGCAGCTCTTTTCATTAAAATTGTGCACTTTTCATATACAAACATAATGCTTTAGAACCATATTTATCATATATAATTTATTTATACGCAATTCATTAAATTGATCCAACTTTATTTCGAACAAACTGAATTATTTATCTTTTTTATATCAACACTTCTTCCCTACTAGGATTGCACAGTGGTCTCGTGCAAAATATTGCCAACATTTGCAAAGATTTAGTTGACACACTGTATAGATGAGCACGTACATTTTTATAGATATGCATAGACATACTACATACCAATCTATGCGCATGCGGTAATGAGAAAAAACTATTGACATTTAACAAGTGCTTGTCTAATCTCGACGCCAATATTTTCTTATTTTGCCCATAATCATAAATTTAGTTTTGACCAACAAAGCCAAACATCATATTGAATTGTTTGTAAAAAATAAAAAAAAAAATTTCAAAACTACTGCTTTCATTGAAGAAAAAGAAACTCAATTAAACGCCAACTCAGTTTATGTAAAATGTTATGTTGACTTGTTACTGAATCTGGATTTGGCTCTTTGAATTTGTACTTTTTGAAGAGCATTTTTAAAATTGATTTGAAAATCGTAAAGTGGATTTTTTTGTAAAAGCGTTAACGCTTTATTGCCCAAACAAGAAGGCCATATAAAAGCATTGATATTACAAAAATATTAATAGTTTTTTTTTCTCGTTTGCCTCTATTACTACCAATGAATGAAATTTTTTTTTTTGGTAAACAATAATTTTTTTTTTTGCAATAAAAATTTTTTTTTGGGATTTCAGTTTTTTTTTTTAAATTTTGCGTGTCATCCAAATATTATGCAAGAAGAAACTTTCAATAGAAACAAACAAGTTGGTAAGCAAACTTTGGCTATCTGACAAAAATTGCTTGTATTTCGTATTTTTATTTTATTTTTATCATCTTAATGAATATTTAACAATAATGAAAGTAATTCTGCAAGAGATGTGTTTGGGAATGAAATAAAAATGGTCTGTAGTTGCTTCTGTAGTCATTTATTTTTCGATTCCATTAAAATAGTTACCAAGTCAATGGGCTTTAATGAGCTCGAGTGCAAGCACAACCAGTCTCTATAAGCATCTATATCAAGCAAATTAAATATTGGCCACTTGCTCGGAAACAAAATGCTTGACTCTAGTGCTGTAATTCAAATGCAGTTTCCCCAACACAGACGAGGAAACTGAGCAAGCAATTAATATGAAAAGTATTTAAACTACTCCTTTGAATCGTGCAAGCAGCATTTCAATTTATAAATAACCGGAGGTATATTTTTTACCGGAAGTTATATTTTTGGCAATTTGCCTACATTTCTTTATCCAGTATTATCTTAAGAACGGAGCGATTTTTTACATTATCTTTTTTCTTTAAGGTTACAGTAATTTAAATTGATTTGCTTACAGCTGAATGCTGTGGATTGGTTTGCCGTGGAGTTAAGCCCTACTCAGGGAATCCATTGCGATGGAAAGAGAAGCAGGATTTGAGAGATCAATGTGGTTACATCACTGAAAGTAGACGCTGATATTATTCATACAGATGACAGGCAAAGGCGGCTACATGTGCTCGGATATACATTATCATCATATATCACAAAAAGACTAATTCTCATAAGCCACATAGGGTTCTACTTAATGAAAATAGAAGGCTGACAATCTTTCTTATGTAATAAAAAAAATTAAATATTACAAATAATATCACAAAATCAATACTATAAATCACTTAGAAATTCAAAAATCTATTTTTAAATCTATTTTTAATTTGCATGTTTCATTTAAATAAATAATTTAATTTGCCCCAATATGACATCACTGATATATTAAATGCCAACTCGCTATCCTGTCGTCACCGATTTCAAAATAATTACTGTGCTGGTAAAAAGTTCATCGAGTAGAGCTTTTCAAAAGCAAACTAGTTTGAACGGGCATAATAAGTTTTTGACTGACGCTCTGAATTTCTCTGAATTTCAACTGCAACACATTTTTATTTTATTCCCAGTCACGTCTTTTGTAGAATCACTTTCATAATTGTTAAATATTCATTAAGATAATAAACGCTCTAAAATAATTGCTAATTAAAAAATGTTTGATCTTTTATAAAAACAAGATCGTCTGTGCTCTACAGTTTGTTACAGAAGTGTTTGAAAAAAGATGGCAAAAAGTACACTCTTTCAACGAAATATTTACTTTTTATTTTGCTTACATTTAATGGTATATGTTAACAACGTCAAGCTTAATAAAATTTTCAGTTGCGTGTAGATGTAAATCTAGAATCGGCTTTTATGAAATGCACATACATAAAAAATTTTATAAAAATTTGTGCTCTAATAACACCAAAGTCCATTGACAATCCCCGCATTTGTTCTTTCACATAAGCGAAGCTTTCACGACTCAATAGCAATTGGCATAGCCCTACCAAGTGCAATGGAAACTCTACACTAAAAGCATGTTCACACGGATAGCAAAATTCGGTCATTTCATTCATGGTTAGCCTTGCAATGTTGGTTGAACCAACTTGTTCCATAATACAAAATGACGCGAGGCAACCACGTGTTGGTTCATTGTGAATGAGGCTACAAGCCACGAACAAAGTCTTTTCTAACTTTAAAAGGAATTTCTTAGTTGAAATAAGTCAAAAAGCTGCCAAAAAGAAATTCTTTTAAAGAAAAAATGAATATTTTATTTGAAATGAATAAAAACTAATACAGCTTCTATGGCATTTGCAGGAGATGAATGCGAAGCTCTATAAGCAATTGCAGATACTTTTTTCTCTTAAAAAGTTATTAAATTTAATTTACAATGTTTACTTACTTTTTTTTGTCCAGTGTCGAAAGTAATATGATAACAATCATAAAAATCATAAAATAAACGAAAATGGCGTTAAATTACTGCATACATTCACACATACACACATGCATAAGTATGATTGTATAGTGCTTAGTATACATTAGGAGTAAATGGAACAAGAATCTGAGCTGCGCGTGTGAAACATATAGTATATGTTTATTCCGGTACCAATAAAACCAATCACAAAACTTTTGAAAATTTGAGAGCTACCTGCACATACATACATACATACCTAAAAAGAGAAAAAATAATGCATATGTAAATTATCACTTCAAAAAATATTTGATTTGTTTGGCACATTTTAAAAATTATCAAGTGAGTGTCAATTATGCCAAATTTTTAACAAATTAAACTTAAATTAAATAAATAAAACTGTTAAAAAAAAAATAATTTATCAGTACGAGATCCAAGAAACGCCGCAAGCTATACATTAGTAGCCTATTATATAAAGGCCAATAGAAGTTATACATAAAATATCCAATAGGCTCTTTTAGGAAACGGCAAGTTAAAAAAGGTCAGCGCATGTCAAGCACCCCTTACCACTACCGCTACTACTTTAAATTAAATCACCGTTCACATGATAACAATTGACGGTTTACTTGAAATAATCTTAGCGGAAATGGCCTTGTGGCAGTGTTATTGAAAAATTCGCGAGCAGTGCACGTGCAAGCTGATGTAGCGAAATTGAAATTTATGCCTTTGTAGACTTTTATTTGGTTAATTCAGAAAGTGTTCTAAAGTGATATGTCGTAAGCTCCCAATAGCACTGCGGCCTTGTAAAAAGTTTATGCATTGCTTTGTATCTGTAAACAAAAAACAGCTGAAATTACACTGCTAAAAAAGTTGTATTGCCATATATTGTATTGTTGTAAAAGAGCTGGCGTAGTTGGCACCACATTGTGTAACTAAAATGTCAAAAAATAATAGTCAACTGTTCGCTTAAATGTAAGAGAGTTTATAAATTGGTATGAACCCTGAATACCACTAACATCTTCATATCATATTTAATTTCAAAATAAAGTCGGCTCATTCAAGTCATTTAGCATTAAATTTCTTTCGCTAAAAGTCGAGTCACATGGAATATGCCATACACACATACTCGTACATATAGGGGCCTTGTATTTTCTCAACCGATATTAAGGTGGCGACAGGCAAGCTTGGCACAGTCAAAACTTGGTTAATAGATATTAAATCAGCTGTTTTTTGCCACAAGCCCCCTTAATAAATTTTAAACTAAATTTTTCAAATATAATTTGACAACGCTTAAGTGTCAAAGTACTGAACATATGAAATAAGTTAAAAGTCAACCAACTTTCGTACTTGGTGTTAACGGATATGTCTATACACCATTGAACTTAGCTGTCAGTAGAAACGATCTAAGTATACGTATGATTATGCCTTAAACATTTTATGTGTAAAACCTCGCTTTGCTATGAATCGTGAACTCCCCTTTTGTCATTAATTCTAATTGGCGGCACAATTATTATAATACATTTAAAATTTTTTTAACTCATGGAAAACTTTGCGCAGCTTCTTAGCTGAGAACTACATTGAATAATTAATAAGTTAACGTTTGTATTATTTAACTAATACCAGATGTGTTCGCATGCCGTCAATAAATAGTTAATGTAGCACTTCTTAGCCACATATGCAGAAATATATATTTAAACTGTAACTTTTTTAATTTTAATATTGTTGAGCGATTTATGGAAATTAAAAACAAAATATTATTTCAATGACGGATTTTTTAATTTTTTTAGATGTTTAATAAAGACAAAAATACATTTACATGAACATATATAAAGTTATTAAAATAAATTTTAATAATTTTGTTATAAAATTAACACTGTAACAGGGAATCGCAAATTTATATTGCTTTATTAGTTAATTTATTGCTGCGTCTTTTTTTTTCATTTGACATCTGAAGAAAAAATTAAATCATTAAAAAATAGCTGTGAAAAACAAGTTGTATTGTCTGATTCCGTACATGCCCATACACGTACACGTACACGTACACGAACACATACATATGAATTTTTTTTTAGAAATCTCAACGTGAACAATAAAGTATATTTTGAAATTTATTGACGAAATCAGAATTAATTTGAGCGATACCATAAGATGAGGCTAAGAATACAATATTCCTATGAGATCGATATGGTAACTTTATCAATCTGTATATTCGTCTAGATGTGTTGGCACTGGATAAATTGACCATTGCTGAGGGTGCACAAGAGGGCAACATTAAACTACATCATTCAAGGTAAGAGTAAAAGGTCATGCAGATGCCTTTCAAGAGAATTTAATAAAACTGTGAAATACAAGTCAACTTCGTAAATATTTTCGTTATGGGACAACAACTGGTTTTAAAAAAGTTCAGTGGAACCGATTGATTACTCTTCCATTAATTTCCAGTTGCAAGTTAGATCGTGTGCTACCCTACTAATGAGACGGTCCACGGTTCGTTTCTTGGGTAAACCTTGACCTTGTTTAAAAAAGAATGCTTCTTATCACGTTTAAATATTTATTATTTTACGTTTAAGGCCTCGTTTCGCTATCCTCGACAGTCGTGCGATTTGTCAAATATAGCAACTCTGCTGAAAAAATTTAATAGGGTGAGACAAAAATGTCAAATTTTTATGGCAAGCAAAATTTTATGAATATGTTCATAAAATTACAATTTACATGCAATTAGAGTTGCTTTTGCTTTGATCAGTAAAGAGAAAATAATTTGCATCCTATTTGTATGATAGTGTGGCACCTACAACGGCATTTTGATGCAATTCTTTAAAATAAGAGGGTTCCACTATCACATTTTCGTGTGAATAATTCGTACTAATGTGTAGGCTACTGAAACGAGGCCTTTACTGAACAGCTGTTAGTTAAAGTGTGGAGAGAAATATGGCCGACATGATATTGCAGTTGGTAAAAAGTGTTGCCAGATGCATTTAGTGACTTTTCAGCAAAGAAACAGAGTGGAACTTTTGCCACCTTTATTTTATTTATTTATTTTCTTAATATTACAATTATATAAATATAATTATATTATGGTTAGAAACACTGAGGTCATCGCTTAACATTATTTTATAGTGTTAAATGGTTTAAGGTTTATGCAGTTGGCCAATGTTGCCATGCTTTATAAAGTTTTACTATTATAGTTATTTTTGCAATTAGCAGTAAGTAAAAGAACACCACTATATATGCCAATAATCGTTGAAGCTCTTAGGGGCACGCAGGAAAGTTATTTTTTTTCGTAGTAACTTTGATAAAACGCTACAAAATTTCTGTTGCTCGCCTAGAAGGCTACAGAAGAACAAAAGGTTAGAGATTAAGTACGAGTATCGAGTATGCTTCGTGATGGCTTCAACTTTGCTTTAATTAAACTTGTTCTAACGTTTATTGATGATACGCTTTACCATGCGGTGAAATGTCCGTAGGGACAAATTGATAGCACGAAATAATCAATTTGCCAATTTCATGCAAACATTGACATGTCTACGTTGCAAAGTACAGACAGGACATCAGCTGCTCCAGTCATAAATTATGTGTCCTCAGGTTTATCTATTATTACCTAATTTGTAGTCAGTTCCACTATGAGGTGTCTAAATTAATAAAAAGTCATACTTATATTGTATATAAGCATATTATGAGGTGTTGTCTTGTTGTCTACTGTATTTCTTAACTCAGAAATGAGTCACCATTTAAGTGTATTAAATGTAGATGTACAAACGGTTATTGAATTTAATTTTTTCTGCCCCCCTTGCTGTTTAAGCTTCAGATTTTTATGGTAGTTGAGTTCACAGCCAAACTCTGTTGATTTTGTATTTTATTTAAAAAATTTTATGAGACTCAAAAGCATCGTCATTTGCCTCTAAAAATTTAAATGTGAGTAACGAAAATGAAATACTAAAAAGCCAGCAAGTAAGAAAGTACAAGAAATTGACTGAGTGGTTAGGTTGAGGCTCGCTAAAGCGCAGCATATGATTTACTTTCTCCATCGCTGGCTATAATTTGAACTTTCAAAGTTAATATAAAAGCTTAAAAATAAGAAAAGAGTGTTGATTGTATTTTTTTAGTTATCGTTTGTAAAATTTGCTTCATGGAAAATTGGAGTAAAATAGTAAAACATGATTGTTCATTCATTCTCTTGTTAATAGTTGTTTCTTCAATTATCATTGTTTTTTTTTTTTGTTGCTTTTTTGTTGCTTTTTTTGGTTTCAAAAGGGTAATAAACTCACAGGGATACTGATGAATGAGATGTCATTTGTTTGAAAAAGAAATTTTTATTTGTGAAAGACACAAATTAAGGAAAAACGTGCACTCGCATTGATGTGCAAACGGCATAACGAAAAACGGCATCCTGGCCCAAATCTATCACCCATATAAGAAAGTGATTTTGCTACGACCTGTTGGATTTACTGTGAATCATAAATCTTGATATTAAATTAGCTTTTACTTTTATATGGTTAATAAGTATGAGTTACATGGCCGGAATATTCAGAAGTACAAAACTATTTTTCTACAAATTTCAATTAATAGCTGTATTGCTAGTAAAGCCTAGAAGCTCAGTGAAGGTCTAAAAGCGCCTCTTTGGTAAAGTGTTTCTAGGTATTATTGAAAAATATCTTAAACTTTGTCTCTTTAAATTAGTGAACGTTTACACTATCCCTATTTTAAAACAGGTTAAAATGGTAACACTGTAACAAGTGTGAAATACCAGGTCGTCCCATCAGTTCTAAAGCCACGATATCAAGCTATAATCGATTTTCTCAAGATATCAATATAATTTTTATTTTAAGTTTCATTATCACCATCCAATCCTCTTCATACACTGACAAAAATCTTTTAGCTTTTTTGGAAAGAAACTTCGACATGAAATTTTCAAATTTTCAAATTTTCCAATTTTAAATTTTTAGCACAAACGTCACATTTCTCATAGTCATGTGGTCTTCAATAGTACTTTACACGCCCAATTCTATGCGTCTAAAGACGACTTAAACGGTTACTGATTTATATATTTGACCGGTTTGCCCTTTCCTATTCAAATGCCATGTGATATTTAAGTGCTATTTAAATGCAAACATCACTTTATGACTATATACTTAAATCACATTTAAATGACTAGTCTTGGACTTTTAATGTTAATAGGAGCAGTCATTTATGACTGAAAAACTGAAACTTTATTTAAACACAACTTAAATTTAAATGACAATTAACTAATTACCCGTTTAAATACGAAGTCGAACACTGACTATAAACATTTTTAAAACCGAAAAAATAGCTAATCCCCATTGATTTATTATGCATAAGACCATTTTAATAGTTTTCAGTCCAATAACTCACTGTTCAAGCAGGTACTTTATTGCAAATGGAATATATTAAAAATGTAATAAACTAAAAGCTGAGAATGAATTGCAAAACGACTAAAAGGGAAAAAAGTTTTACTCAGAGATGCAATTCGTGTGACTGGCAAACGACTTGAAGCCGCCGACGTACTTTATTTCATGCAAGAAGGCGCCGCAAATATTTTTGGTAAAAAGCTTAGTGGCATTTTTCTTCCGCTTTTTATACCAAATACTGAAACTGATGCTTCTTCTCACGTTTCTAATACACCCAACTACTTACGTATGTATACTACGTAGTACCATGCTTACGTATGGGTACTCAGCGTACCCATTGCTGAAAATCCAGTTGCTGATATTTGTTAAAAATAACATATATAACCATGCGAAATGAATTTTTGTTTCCAAAAATTAATCGACTAAACAGCAGCGATATTTGCTTCCAACACTGAAGCCGCAATTGACGCCATACGCCCACATTTGCTGAAAAAAATGCTCAAAAATTACACTGACCGAATTCTAAACAGCACGTAATCCTTTTCTATACTATAATACCCATTTGGTTAATACCTATTAAATATAGTTTTAGTATTTCAGTTTGATGTTAAATCTCGTCAATATATACCCCTTCAATATTATTATAAATATTATAAGTATATATTAATGGCGTTTTCTCTTCTACAAAAAAAAGCAACACTAGCCGCAGGGAGGGCAATTTTGTGTTCTTTTCTCAAAAATGTGTTGCCCTGTGAAAGGGTTGCGTGTTCTTTTCTAAAAAATGTTGCCCTTTCGTAGGGCAAAAGGCATTGCACTTTTTGCCCTGAGCAAATCAACAGCCGAGAAATTGCCCTGTAAAACACATGGTTTTTATTCTTGCATAACGTTACCAGAAAATTTTCAAAAAAAGTCTTTTGAGTTGAAAGAGTAAACCCTTCAAAAGGATTTCTTTACACCCCCCTCAAATGTAGTGATTGCTGGTTGCTACACCGCCACAAAAATTTACATTTTTGGTAAATTAAAAAATCTTCACAGTACTTTTACGTCTGTGTTTGCTTGCACTAGATTAATGCTTGTATGTAAATTAATTTGAGAAATTAAATAAAAACAAATCGTGTCTAATCACTGCACGCGCACTGAAGGTGTTAATTGCCAGTGTTGCTATTCACGGAAAAATATTTGCTTTCTTTGCTTCATATTTTCTGCTCTTGTATTTAACTTAGGCTTTACGAGTCGAATAGACTGTTAGAAATCTATTTATATTTTTGAAGGAATTCAATCATCTTGCATGTGTTTGTTAATAATTTTTTTATTTTTCTGGAATACAAAATTAATTTATTTCTAAAGCTACTTTGCGCCCATCATGTTAATTTTCTTTTCGTTAACACATTTTTTCTTTCACAAATGAAAGTTTCTAAATTTCCAAAAAAAAATTTCTAATTTTATTGATGAATGAGTGCAATCAATAAAGTTTTTATAAATATTTTTATATTGGAATTTTTGTGTTTAGATTAAATAGCTGGTCAGCAAGTTATAAAATTAAATAAAACAAACAAATGAAATTCAATAAAAAATTAAGTACACTGACGGCCTCAATTGGGATCTTTAAAGATGATGCCTTAAGAAAATATTTTAACATTTTTCTTACATCCGATCATTTCAGATATGCTCTCTAGTTATTATTTGTTATGATACGAGCTAAATATTAACCAGCACTTCGAAGAAGAGCCAGAAAAAAATAAAGTTTATACCTCTACATTCCTAAAAATGAATTGAGAATTACAAAAGCCGGATAAAAACAAATAAAAAAAATAAAAATTTGCTTTTTGCCTTCTCTTATAAGAGTTTTTCTCTGTTTTCTACATATCAAGACTGTACAGTAATAATTCTTTTTCGTCTGTATTCAAATCAAAGTAATTTATTCATATTATTGAAAAAACGGTTGAAATTTATATGGAAATGATTGTTTTTGTGGGCTCAGTACCAGCTGTTTTTCTCTACTTTATTTACAAGAACTGACAATTTCTATTTATATAAATGCACTAAATGTCTAAAAATTAATTTTTAGCAGAATACAAAGTTTTTATTTAAAAATTTTTTGAAATTGATCAACGAGGAGTAGCAATTGGGTTTTGTGTGCGGCACAGTGAGATCATACAGATCAGCTGTTTTGTAAGAGCTAAGCAAGGTAATTACACATGCAATTCGGCCACTGAGCAGCTGATTTTGCTTTTAATTTCTGAATAGGCCGCTTTTTGATTTCAAAATATGGAAGGCTTTTTAAAAGCTTATGTTTGACAGAATTTGCTACAATAAAAGTGTACGAGTAGATAAATATATATATATATATATATTATGTATGTATGGATGCACGTAAACTGAAAGGTAAAAAATGTTCTTATTATGTTAAAATACAATCCTTTGCGGCAAAGCGACTGGAGGAGCCAATTTAAGTTGTTTGGAAAATCTCAATTTTGTCATCCCCATTGCTTTTTCTAAATACTTAAATCAAACAATCGAATTAAATGAACTTAAATCAGAATAAGCTTCAGATTGATTTCATAATCAAATATTAAAAAACAATTGTAAAAGAATTTTAAATGAAATCAAGTGATGCCCGGCTACTTGAAAGCCAGAGCTTTCAAGTTATGTATTAAACACATTTTTATTATTATTTTTAATTTTTTGTTCTTCAATTTTTTTCTTCATTTAATAAAAAAGAATTCATTTTCTTATTTATGTAAAATTATATAATAAATTTATTATCTTTAAGGAAAGTGTTGGTGAGCCCAAAAAACACAGTAAAACATATTAATGGCAAATTGAAAAAAAGCTTTCCAAGTGAACTATTATTGAATTTTTAGCAAATCACACACGAAATAAAATAATTAAAAATTGTATAAGAATATGTTTTGGTCGTTTTGTAAGAAATAATTAAAAGCAAAAGCAAATTTTTCGTAAGCAGTAAAATAAAAATAGAGATGCCATAAAATAGGACCTGCCCAATTTGATGCAAACAACAGAAATTTCAGAAGTACAGAAATGAAAAATGCCTTAAGTTGTGTATATTTCGATGAATCTTTAGCTGTGTCTGTTTCTCCGCTGAGCTTAACTTGGCTTAATACTTTTATTTGCTAAATTGAATAAAAGATGTTAGTCAGGCACTGAAAGAAACTTTGCTGGTATTTGCTTCATATCCAGTAGTTACACTCACAAAAATAATGAAACATTTACTTAATTTAAATTCGCAACTGGTTTTCGTATGTCGCCAAAACCAATTTACAACAATTCATAAATAATATATGAACTATACTTTAGTGAATATTTTTAAATATTTCAGAAATATAGTTTTAGTAAAAATGAATAAAATTTTTCTCAAAACTTATCCATAGAATTTATGAAAAAAAATTTTTAATTTTCTTTTTCTATTTATTTCTTTTTAATTTAATAAGTTATTAGAAGTAATTTTTTTGTGCATCTCAGTCAAATTTATCTGACTTATGAAATTTGTAATACTTTTTTACAAATTTTTTTTAAAAATTTTTCCATTAAAATTTATTTTGTTTTTATGTGTGTTTGTTGGGTTATCGTTGGAAGTTTTAGGATTCAACATTTCTACGTTGTTTTTTTTCAGAAATAAATTCCCAAGTGTTCTAATACTTTCCAAATATTTATTCATTGACTTGAAAATATCTAATTTTTATTGAAACACCTGGTACAAAAAAAAATACCAAAAACAATAAATCAAAATCGGCATTGATAATCCTGATTGATATCAATTAGGAACCTATACAGTTTATTATAACAGAATTTTGCATTGCATAAAATTGTCTGGCGTTTGGTCTTTCTTTCCTTACTTTTTTCAGTGTAAGTTCGTCCCAAGTGAATTTGTATTACCGCCAAGTTAAATCAAATAGAATGGTGTTGACCATTAGCTCGGCCTGTGTGTGGTAAAATCTAAGTAACGCATTTGTTTTTGTGGAACCTGCTATTATTGGTTTGAAGCAAATATATATTTTGTTTGTATTTATTTTAGAATCGAAGTCTATTTACATTTGTTTTTGGGTTATTTCAAAACTTGTGCATGTGTAAATATTTACAGATCGTGGATGTCTGCTTGATTTCCATTTTGTTAATTCTCGAATGCATGCACACAGTGATAATTACGCAAATATATTGTGCTAATTTATAGCTTTTCTATTTTTATACATGAAATTAAATTCGTACATGCAGAGCTAAATAAGCGTGCATCTTAATTCATTTAACACTTGCTTTAAACCGAGACTTATGACTTGCATTACTAGCAAATGCAGTCGTATGGGTGCGTGTGTGTGTTTGTGTGTGTATGCAAATCAGAAACTATGACGTATTTTGTTTCATATTAAAAGCTGAAAATAATTTAATATCTTTGCTTTGCTAGTCTTTTAATAGCGTGTCAAAATTTAAATTCAAATTCATATACGAGTACCTGCTTAGTCTTCGAAACGCGTTTGTGTCTTAAGTCTTTTGTTTTTTTTTTCATAGCCTCATGAGTATTTCAGTCTATCAAATCGATTTTTATAGCAGCAGTCGTGTTTAGTTTTATTATTTCGGGGAGTGTTCTGCAAGTTATTTGTTTTATTGGATTCTATGCAAAATAACTTTTATCTGATAAAACAAAAGGCATTTCCAGTTAAAATAATTATTTTCAGTATATTTCCAAATTTATAATGACGAATTTCAGTATTGTTAAAGATGAACGATATTTTTAATTTGGTTATTGTTGTAGTTAGAAATGTGTATTAATTAATATATTTTCATTTTGCTTCTAATACACATACACACATACAATTATGTATATATCGTACCTTGAACTACCATAACCATGCATTATATAATTTTAATGGCATTCACTCTATTATTTTTTATATAAAATTATACGCATTTATTTTCACACACGAAATTGGTTTTATGTGGCTTCAATAACGATCTTCCAAGCTTTTTGTGATTGAGCATTTGAAATTCTCAATTGATTTTTAGAAATGTAGAGCATTTAATATACTCTGGTATTCAAATCGCTGCTTGATACTACTACTTGATTTTATTTACAATGTACTTCTCTGGCTTATTTTTTCAGCAAACTTGGGATATCCCATAGTCATGCATTGTGGCGGAATTAGAAGAAAGGGACAGAGTATTGAACCAGACGACGTTAACCTGTTATATGGGTTTTTTTAAAAAAATTTTATTAACGGATTTTGTTAAAGGCTTTTTTTTACTTGTCTACATGTTGAGGAAAGTGTAGAAGTTGTGTGTAATTGAAAAACCCCGTTTGCATTACATCATCCTTGATCTGTCTTATTTACTTAAACATGTTTGAGCAAATAAATATTAAATATAATGGAATCTAAAAATTTTACTGTAATTCGTTTCACAATTACAATTACAAAATATTATTAAAGGACATTTTTGTTAAGGTACACATATATTTTATATTATATGCATATTTTATGTCCTTCTTAGTGATGGGATATATAACATATATACACAGTACAAACTCGGTAATCGCAGCCCTCTATACATGAAATTCCTCGATTTTTCCAACCCTGTGAAATATAGCATTGTAACCTTAAGACGTGGAGATTGAAGCCGTGGAAATTGTAGGTCCACCTCCTAAAAAAAAGGATCAGTTGCAATTAATGCTTTTAACACCGGCATTCAGTGTACTGAGGAAAACGATATTCCAATAAAAGATATCCTAGTTTTGAAAAAGCTTCATGAGACGGCTGTTATAATAAGCCTTAATAAGAAGATTGTGCAGACAACAATAATCGATATGTTTAAAAAAAAATTATTTTTTAATAAAGAATATACTTTTTGTTTCATCAAATGGTTTTGATATATCATTTTTCTAGTTATATATTTTTCCTCGCTGGTTGCAACATCCTCAACAAGTGCAATTGCCTATATTTCTATTATTTGCGATTACCGAAGTAATTGCAAGATATTATCTGAAACAAAATGAGAAATGATCACATTGTAAAAATATTGAGTTTTTTTTCATATATCTTGCTGATTGGATGAAAGAAGAAAGATGTTGGCAAGTGTAAAAAGGCTTTTAAACATAAAAATTCCTTGAACAATATAAGAGGTGTTAAAGCATTAGAGAAACATTTATGAGTTTATTTATTTTATAACTGCCGGATGTAGGGCTTGAACCCATATTCTTATAAACAAAGAAAGATTATGGTACCCTCAAAAATAATCTTTAATAAATAAGACAACATTATTCGCTACGAAACCGTAGTCATTCATTGCAAAGTCTAGCTTTACACGCGTCAATGGCAATTTTAGTTTTGGGCGAAACAGAAGCCATGAACGTTCAGGTTTACAATTAGTTAGTAGACTGCTTTTACTTTCATTTCAATTTAAGTTGAGATTTCCAAAAGGAAAAAAAGCTCGTCCTTCATAAATTTTTAAAGGAAGAGGGTTTCAAACAAGCTGCCGAGCCAGCTAAAAAAAAAATAATATTCATGTGCAAGAAATTTTATATGTGTTGCGCAATAAAATATTCTTTGCTTTTAGTTTCAGGTAAAGCTTTGCCTACAATAACACCACAGTTGTTTGTCGGTTAAACCGTTTTCTCCAATTTCTGCATGGAGGAGCTCAAAAGAGGAAACAGATAATCACATTATTTGCTTAATATTACGTCATTGGCTTTATTATCTTCAACCAATTAGTATGAATAACTACTTACTTGCTTCATAAATAAATATGTATGCTCGTAAACTCTTCACTTTTATTTTATTAAATTTCAATAGTTTTTCCCCCACTACGTGTAGCCGTTGTAACTTTATAACTCATTCTCCTAAAAAGCTATTTGTCTGTATAGGAGTATAATTTTCTTTTTATTTTTTCAATTTTCAATTTTTTTTTTACCAAAAGCTCCTTTAATGTTGAATAAGAGGAGAAAGATTGCTACTGCCAGCCAACAGACAAACATACTGATAGTCGGGCAGTCATGCCGACAAACATCAAGCCAAGCTAGCGAAAGTTTTTCCATGGATATATGCATAATTATGGAAAAGAAGAAGAAGAAAAAAAAAAATAAAAATACCAAAGAAGAAGAATCATAACAAAAGTATGCGAAATTATGAAACTTAAAACACTGCTAAGTTGCCGTAAGTTGTGCCACTACTGAATATGAGTTGTCTAATCGCCACCAAAGCCACCACAATGTTAATGAACTTTTTATTTCAATACTTTTTTCTAACATTTTCATCTCTAGCAAGACTTGTTCGTCCATATTCCATCATTTTCATCTTTATTATGTTGTTTTGTATGTCTGAGCAGTTTAGAAAAAAATGCGCGTCGGAAAATGATACAGGAAAACATCGCTTGAAAATTTTTGCTTTTGTTTTTGTTGCTGTTTTTGTTCCTCTCAGAGTTGTTGTTCAGTTTCTTTTATTGTTTTTCTAATAATTTACTTATTGCAACCGTTAATTTGTTAAGTTCGTGTAACTAAACATGTTCGAATTGCATTTCTGGTATTGAAAAGGAAAATTGTTACTCACTTTTGCATTATTGATGATTGCTAATTTGCAAGGGAAGGGAATTTGCAAGGGGTTTAAACACATTTTTTTTATATTTCTTTAATTGTATAAAGATTACTTTGATTGAATAACGATTGGAATGCTATTAAAGACTAAAGATTTGTAATTCGTTTGAAAGGGAAAAAATAAAGAAAGAGATTTTATCTTTTAAAAAAAGGTCTGTGAAAAACATAAATAGTATGTACACTCAGAAAATTATTGCCGTGAAAGGGTTTCAATATTAATCAAGAAATAAATAAAATAAGAAAGAAATAAATTTTACAATTATTTTGACATTTATGAAAAAATGTAAATACATTTAATTAAAAATGTAAATTAAACAAGGATTCTAATTAGCTGCTGACATTAGCAGCTATTTGTATTATATAAAAAACGAAAAAAAAAATAAATAAAATGGAGTATAATTCCTACGATTGTACTTTAGTTAATTTTTTAACTCGATAAATTAAATTAACTTTTCTCTAATTCTAAATAAAATTCCAGGTGACCCCTTCTTATTACCAGACCTATTATTCTGAAGGGATAATATGGATAATAATCTAACATAACATTATTAACAAATTAAAAAAGTTTTATTATTAATTTTTTCCTTTGCTTGTCTACTTCAAGGATTCGCATTAACACATTTTCTTTTCTATTTTAAGACACATTTACACACCCCATTTTTTTTAACAAGGCCCTTCAAGCCTCTTTTAAAATAAGCAGTAGAAAGATCTATATTTTTCCAGAACTCTTCACCCATTTTTAATTTTCTTATCGCCAAAAAAAACGCCTCAAGAAACCACATTATCCACAAGTGAAAAAATGGCTCGTTTGGGGCAAATGCTAAAAACCGGGAAAGCTGATACGCAGACAGTTCAATTGCCAAATCATAATGAAGAGAGTTTTAATAACTCAGTTCTCTGTTGCTCTTCTCTCAGAAATAAGGCCAGGCCGAACCCCATAGAATCTGTCATAAGTCAATTTTTTCAAATTATAACGAAAGTTAAAGTTAATGTATTGTTACGTACGTCGCGAACTTTTGCAGACGTCAGTTGGCTTGCTAAAACATTTTTGCTCATCTCTTTGTGATTAAACTAGGAAGACGAAAAATGTTGCAATTGAATAAATCAACGTATGACGTACGGAAGTTAAAATTAGCTCGTGAAGTGAGTAGCTTTTACTCCAAAGTTTATGATTGAGGTTTACGTTGCTAAAAGCAATGCCATACGATAAGAAATTTCTTAAAAGTAATCGAAAATGTGTAGATTTTAATATCGCCAGTTAGCTTCGTTAGCTTTGTTAGTTAGTTTTATAAATGTAACGCTCAGACTTTGTGAGCTTTAAACATATTCCTCTAAGAGACTAAAAGTATTCCCCTTATTTGTAATCAGGTATACGTAAACACAAATTATATTTCTTTATATATTTTATATTTAAAATCTAATTAAAGTCAAACCAGCCTGGCAGCTTGACAATTTAAAAGTTCCCTTCTAAAGATTAAATTTTAACTGCTTGCTACGAATGAGATGTTTATGCGAAATTTTCTAGCTTTCAAGTTTTTCTTATTTCTAGTATTTTCATTAAACAGCATTCAACTACTCTCCAAAGTAGCGTTCCGAATACCGCGAAATGTCTGACAGAGTGACGAACAGTTTATTAATTATAATTAATTTTATAAAACAAACGATTTATTATTTAAAATTAATTTCATAAAACAAACAATTTATTATTTAAAATTAATTTTATAAAACAAACAATTTAAACTTTACGATGCAAAAGAGCATAAATTTTGATTTACGCTCTTACATAACCATCGACAATTTATGATCAATATATTTATCGCCATTAATTTCATGACAGTGAAAAATGTTGTAAAAAATTATAATGAAATTATATTGGTTGTTGCAACTATTGTTGTGGATTAAAACTGGTCTCCTGAAATTTGTTGAGTTGCGGCTCTTGATGCTCAAAGTGGTGTTTCCTTATGATCACCAGACTTAACTACTCGTCTCTGCAAGTATAGCAATTCTGTTGGAAATGTTTATAAAGGATTTTTCCCTTATTGTTTTTGACAACAAAATTAGCAGCCTTTTCGAATCAATTAACTCTATTATTAAGATTGATAAGCCTTTCCAAGGTACTACGATTGTAAGGAAAGAAAATCAGAACAGCCGACCAATATTTTCTTTTAATTTTTCAATGAAATTCAAAAGATGTTTCAATGACGTTTTTTTGTGGTCGAGCTTTAGCTCCCGGTAGATGTTACGGCTACTAACCTGCTGTTCTACTTAGATCATTTTTATGACGACATCTGTGAATCGTCTAAACCAAAATGTGCACACAATTGGCTGTTACAGTATCGGCACCATAAACACCACTGACAATAAAATCCACCATACTTCCGCTTTGACGACTTCCGTTGTTAACACCCTGTTATTCACACCTGAAGGTGGGAAACAAAAAGCAGCAGCAAATTTTCTTTTTGACAACGACTATAGACTTGGCATTGCTGGATCAATATTTTACAAGTTTTCGATACATTCCCTTTCCCCCCACTATGATAACAAATTTAGGTTGTATGCATATTATTGTAGTCGCATGCCATGAATTTTATATTTCTAGTAATTATTCAATTATTTTCTCGGTCGAAAACCATACTTACAATTATTGTATTTGCAATATTTTGAATTATCGAAAAACATTAATTTTATGTTGTTCGTCAAAAATCGGAAACTTTAACTTTAATCAACACTAGAATTGCATGCCGGTAATTCATTAAACTTTGCGTCATGCTTAAACGATTCCATGTGTTAAGATCGTTCTACCAAAACAATTATGCATTTAATCATTTAATTGAATTCTTAATAAATTATTAAAGGAAAATATTAAAAGCTTAGCCACTATGCAACATCATTAAGCAAATTAACTGCAACAAAGTTTCAACTGCAATCTCTCCAACTTTAATTGAAAATATTTAAATAACATACCTTTAACAGTAAAGTGCTATCTTAACAATCGGTTTGTGGCACATCAATAAAACGTCAGAAAAAATTAATTGGCCAACACATTGGCTCAAGCAATGAGCAATCAATGATGCTAATGGAGAAAACACGCAATTTCTCAAAGTCTACTCCCAACAGCAGGGAAGAACAAAATAATAACGAGCTTGCTTAAAAGGCACAGGTGAACGTAACATTTTCAGCCACACTCACTCGGGCATTGAAGGATTGTGTTGTATATTTTTCTTGACTGCTGGAATAGAGAGTAACCGCAAAACTATAATGAAAAATGATTTTATGCAATGAAATGAAAATAGTTCTTAACATGGCATTTGAAAGCGAATGAAATTATTGCAGCAGGCACGTAGTTTGGGCTGCTGACCGTGCGATCGCTAAAATTGTATAACCGTCAAAAGAAAGTAAATGTTTCTGATGCGTTATGCGGATTTTAAACGCCATCAGTTTTAAAGGCAGAAGTTGTAGTTGCAATTAATTGTTACAAATGTGCACTAGAGATAAAGAAAATCTGTATGATGCACTGCTGAAGTAATGTATGAATATGATTTCCAACCACATGCTACAAACTTACGCTAAACACGCCAATTATTCACAAAAAAAAATTATATAATATTTCAAAAAAAAAAAAAAAAAAATCAATTTCGTTGCATATTTCGAAATAAGTTTTAAATATAGTATTCATAATCAACAAAACGAAAAAATATTTATATTTATTATTATTTTTATAAGTATAAGAAATTCACTTTAATATACCAAAATTAATTTTAGTAGTAAAATAACACCATCCAACTTTGTGAACAACACTTTTACTTTCACACACACACATATAATGAAATGGAGTTAATGAAATGAATTTGTGACAAAAATTTCATAACTTTACCAAAAGTAACGATAACTCTTTATAATCCTCTCTCTGCATATTACACACCTACCAAGCCCTAAGCCTGACTGTATAACGTCAGATACTGTTAGCAAATAATAATTGCTAAAGTAACCGGCAAGTGCTTATAATTAATTTAGGAAAAGTCGTATTTTAACATGCTGTGTGCTTATAAGACTTATTTACTTGTACGGCCGCTTTTTATGGAAATTTTTCTCATTTCCTGCAGTTTAATTTAAGAGTTTGAGATGCCCCTTCTAAATTAACATGTCGACTTGTGTTTTATACTTGTACTTGTGTTGGTAGAAATTTGAGAAGCTTTTAGCTTTTATTTAAGTGAAGCACACATTGTGCACAGCACCATAAAAACAATACATATTTTTTTTCTTTTTTTTTTTTGTAACATTAACAAAATCGTTTAAATGAACCAATTTTTTATTTTTTACCACTCATATCTTTATGGCATTTTATTTAACAATCAAGCCCTTAAAGTCCAATGGCACTGATAATCTGCTCAATATGACTTTTTTTTTGTTTTTGTTTTTCTCTACTTCATAAACTTTTTGGCGCTAATGAAGGAATGATTGGTATAATGTTAATTGAATTAATTCATTAATTTACTTTTGTTTTCCAAGTATTATTAATTTAATTTCCTTTTTCGTTAGCCGAAAACAACTTTATATTTTTTTGCATAAATTTCAATGCTAAGCCTTAACATTGCAACGCAAACAAAAAGGTTTCAGCCAAACACATACAACGACAAAAATGAACACAAAAAAAAAAAACAAAAAACCTTGTTTATTAGCATTGTTAAATTTGTTCGCTTTTTTACTTGTTAAATTTCCCTCCCCTCTCAACTTAGTCAAACATTTTAGGCCACTGCAACTTCCTTTGAATGATGTTGCAGAAACAAAAACCAAAAATGAAATATGCTGCAATAAGTGGCAGCAGCATTTAGATGAGTTTATCTGTCCAACAAAGACAAGGGCAGTCAAGCAAAGTAAACGTTTTTTCCACTTCATTTTCATTATTTATAAATTTACGCCAAAGTTTTTATTCCACGTATTTCTCGATCACAATAATAACCACTCATTTCCCTTTATGGAAATGTATCGTCTTTTCGAACAAAAAAAGTTAACAATTGAAAAGCAAATTTTAAGTTTCGAAAAAAACACGTTATTAAACTTGAATAGTATTTACAAGTGGGCATGTGTGCATGTGTGCTTGTGTGCATGTGTGCTTGTGTGCATGTGTGCTTGTGTGCATGTGTGCTTGTGTGCATGTGTGCATGCATGTGCTTTTATATTGCGAGTAGTTTTAAATGAAATAAATTTGTAATTATTATTGATTGATGTGGTGAACATTTCTAAAGGAAATAAAGTTTGTGTTTGCAGCCGCTATCCTTTTCCTGCATCTGCCCTCACTGGCAACACTGCCTCTTCTCATTGACACTCATTTCAATAAAATACATTAATGCAAAGCTTTCTACTTTGTATTTAATTTAAATTGTGTTTAAATACACTTTCAGTATTTCATGCTTAGACGATTATCCTTATTTATTAGTATAATTCCGCTTAATCTAGTCGATACGTTGAATCGATGTCATTGTACATGCGCATGTATAAGCACATTCGATGGGAATTTTTTGGCGATAACAGCAAACAGCTGACTGATATGTTAATTGTCGACAGGGGTATGCCCAATTTTCCGGCACCATATACACATGCATTCGTATGCACAGTGTAATAGGATTTCGGATATTTTCGGATAGATTTGAGCGAATTGCTAATGAGCAATCGGAGAAAAATGAAAAAATGAAAACCGAAATATTTTTGGTATTATTAAATAGAAAGTTCTAAAATTGAAAAACGAGAATTATAAGAATTTTATTAAAAAAAAAACAAAACAAATATTTATTTGCGAGATTACGATATAATATTAATAATAGAAGGAACCATAATTCGAAGTTATAAATTTTTGCACTAAAAACAAAAAAAGATACAAGCCAGTAATCAAAAACTCAGACTCATACGAAATCATCATTTGTCATTTTGCTACTACTGTTTGCTAATCTCATTTACGTTACAGTTACGTAAAAAAAACTTCCATACGAATAATTTAATTCATAGTTACCCTTTCAAATCGATAAAGAAGTTTGAGTGCTACATATCGGTAGCAAAAACCAGTTACAACCACATCTCTGACTATTGTAAATACAACTCTGTTATCAAAACAAAGACGATGTTAAATGGCAGGCGCTGGCTAATAGAATATTCCCCAATATGGCCCCATTGCGTTTACTTAAATGCCAGAATCTATAAAAATCACTTAATCATTTACACTCGAAAATTCTCTGTTGACTCATTTACTGACATTTGTTGACGTTTATAACATTTGCTACGCATTTCATAGGCTGATAGAAGCATTCGTTGTTACTTTACAGTGTATGAGTGTAAGCATACATTTGCTGAGATTCAAAATGAAGTGTGGACTCAGCTTCAGACTGCCATAATTATGAAGTGCCACAAATTAATCATGATTAATGCAAAAACAGCTGTTGTGTGTGTGCGGTCGCTGCGCATGCAAGGGGGTTTGTTACAACAGGCCGCAATCAAAAACATGTGGCTACTGTAGATAATATATATTAATTTATTATTGCTTTATATATTTATATGATTTACGAGGCGGATCTCTATATATGGATGTTGGTGAGTCATTGGCTGTTCTTCGTCTATGCGTATATGTGCATTAATGTGTAGGGTTGTATTAGGTTGTAATAATATGTGGGGTTGTTATATCATGTAGGGTTGTATTAGGTTGTATTGATATGTAGAGTTGTATTCAGATGCTTGATGCATCTCACAGGTACCAAATAATATTTTAATGACCAGGAATCGTCATTTACTTGAGCTTTAATTTTGAATTCGATAACTGGCGATTGCATTTGAATACCAGTCGTAAGCTTGTTGCTTGCTGTCAAAAAAGTCATTCTCCTATAAGTATACACATGTATTTTAGTTGTCAGATTTTGCAGTTGTCAGATTTTGCAGACGTCAGTCTGCTGTAGTGAATGTGTTCTTGATTAAAGCACTGTGGTAGAGCCTCTTTTACTACAATCGGCGGTGATAAGCTGTTTTATTTTTTATAGGAGTTTTTAAGCTACAGAAGACCGCAGATGGAGGGTATCAATCAGTGAGCATCCTTTCGTGGCACGAAGATTCCAAGACTATTAGTCCAAGAAATATTAAAGCAGATAAGAGAAATTCGAAAAATGTTTTATGTCTACCGGAAGCAGACCTTGACCTGCCATTTCACTATTCCTTTCATAAATTTACTCTTTTCATCTGTTTTATCTTCATCATCATCATCATCATCATCTGTTTTAATGCAGATGTAATACGAGCACAACGACGACAACGAAAGTGAAAATATTTCATGAGCCAATTTTCAGTTTCCTCACATACGAATACCTGCAAATTTCTTTGCCATCTCGCGTGTTAAATTTAAATGTCCGAATTTCTCAATCACTTTATTTGTTTAGCTCCATATATTTCAGTTAAAATTCGGTTTGCATAATTTATTTAAATTGTTTATGCTTTTTGAACACAAAAGAAAGAGATACAGAAAGAAAGAGGGAAATATTTCCGTGATTAATTCAGAAAATTATTGACATTCGGCGTTGTCATGACTAAGTGCAGTAATGCATGACAATTAGATCAATGCAAAGCAATTGCTTCAAGCGACCAACACCAACTCCTTGATGGAAGAAGAGCAGTAGCTCATTATGGTGTTGCTAATGAGGATGTTGAGTAGTTAATGACGGTAATAATTAGTTTATCATATTGTGATGATGAAGTGAAACTTTCCAAAAAGCAAATGATGCATACCATAGTGGTTTAGAAATAATTTTTAAAAATTATAACATTGAAGAAGAGGCATTAAAAAAATGCGATACTTGAAAACGTTTTTATATGAATGTAATTTATTTTATATTAAGCATTTTCAAAATTAAATAAAGCGAGAAAAAACGTTGAAAAAGTTTGGCAAAACATGAAAAATATTTTAATTTTTGGATTTTTCGCCATAAGTGAGATCGTGTGAAGCCTCTTTAATGGGATTTTCATAAATTTTTAAAAACAAGAAATGCCATCAAACTTTATTAAAGTTAAAAAAGTTTAAAAAAATTTTTTTTGTTTTAGTTTTTTTTTTGTTTTTGCAATATTTCAATATGGTCTCATTAGCAAAGCAACAGGCACTTTCTTAGGGAAATTTGGGACGGAATTACACAAAAACGGGGTAGGCGTAGAGAAATAGGGGCAGTGTTAACTTTATATATTTTTCTTCTAAATTCATTTTTCCTATATCTTTTGCTGACTTAAAAAGGAATTTAAAATACTACTTCACCCCACCCCTCCCACTTCTATTAGATTTAAGATTTTTTTTTAATAAAAAAAATTAATAAAAATTATTCTAGAAATAATTCTAGTTTAATCATTTTTATCAAATTAATAAATTGTCCAATAATTGCAATAAATTAATTTGAGTTTACTATTTGCTAGAACGGCAAATGCAAACCAAAAGAGAGAAATAATTTAAGCGATTTCAGGGAAGGGATTTATTGCCAGGGAAACCCTAACTTGCTTGAGTATTAGAAAGCTAAAGGCACAGAAATTAGAAAACGGAATAAATTGTACAGAGTTTAAAGTTAATGCGATTAAAATAGATGCCTGCACTTTTTATCAGGGTTCACCTGTATCAGCTGTAATATAGACATTGAATGAAAATTATTATGATCGGGGGCATCCCCGAAATTCTTGTTATTTATTTTGTTTGTTGTACAGTTAAACTAGTCCACATGCCAGTATTACGTTATTATTCCTATATTTTTCCTACAGTCATTAGGCATTTAGTCTCTCTTTAGATGGCAATAAAAGGTTTGGTTAGACGAGAATGAAAAATCTCTGTATATATAAAAATGATCGATAGACTGAAAAACTACTGGACCGATTTTGACCAAATTTTATATGCATGCTCTATGGGCCGTGAGGAGTGGGTCTGTTTACTTTGAAGTTCGTTAGACCGATGGCGCAACATTTAGTTTTTTTGTGTTTTGCCTGAAAGAGATTAGGGCCATAACCCTCTGCTCTGTTTCGCTGAACGCGTTGGGTGCTTAATCGTTGTGCGGCGGCGTTAATTAGCCCAATACCGTATCAAAAGGTATTGCAGTAGATATATAGTTATAATTTAAATAAAATATGTGACACATTTAAATTTTTACATTTTAAAATATACAAAATATGAAAAAAGCATAAACTCTGTGTTTTATTATAATTTGGATTTTTGGATTTATGAATAAAACATTTTTTTCAATTATAAATAACTAAAAACACTAATTTTGATTTTCTCCGATACGCAGTTCACAAACAAAAAAAGAAAAATTTGAAGCCAGCAACGCGTACCGGACCCAGTTAGTAAAACATAAAAATTAAACATCTAATGAAATTTATTATTAGCCGCAGGATCCGCCAAATTTATTTTTATTTTTATATATTGTTATTTCGTTTTAACATGAACGAAATGGGCGTATCTGGATTAATCAAACATCAAACAGAAAGTTCTCAAGTAATGCAACTATAAAATTTGATAATGAAAGAAATGTTAACTGCAGGAAGAATAAGCAGATAATATTCGAAGTACGAAACAGCTGTTTTCTTTTTTGCTATTAATTAAGTTAAACATTAAAAATGGAATTAAACAAAAATATAAAACCATGCGAAAAAAGTTGGACAGACAAAATAGGATCTCGCGAAGTCAGCTGTTTCAATTTACACTTTTCTTTAAAAGAACTTATTCATTAACTTATTCTGAAACTCTGAGAAATGATTACTTGTGTTACTACCAATTGGACTCATCAGCAAGTGGCCAAGTAAATCTGTTGTTCTGTTATTTGAAAACTTAATTATATATACGTATTTAATTAATAACTGAAAAATGTAAATTTAATATAAATAACAACTTTATTAATAACAAAACTTCGTTAGTTCATTACTTTATTCACTGAAGATTATTATAATATTCACTTGGTTGAAGGGACGGCCAGAGTTGCCACTTCTATTTGGCTTCATTTATGGCAGTGCTTTGTAAAATTTTAAATGTGCTCAAAATTGCGCGCAAATAAGTGATCACGTCACTTATCTGGCTTATATGGGATCATATTCTGAAACATTCTATTAGCCAGCGCCTGACATTTAACTTCGTCTTTGTTTTGATAACAGAGTTGTATTTACAATATTCAGAGATTTGATTGTAACTGGTTTTTGCTACCGATATGTATTTCCCCGCACTCAAACTTCTTTATCGATTTGAAAGGGTAACTATGAATTAAATTATTCGCATGGAAATGTGTTTTACGTAACTGTAACGTAAATGAGATTACCAAACAGTAGCAGCAAAAAGTTTTTTGCTATAAACTATAACACCGCAGTATTCGTACAAAAGATTCATATCAGAGGATTAGTCTCATCATATTTTGCTTTATACAATAAGAAATCGGGAAATAACCAGCTGGAATAGGTGGTATGCACTGGGGACATGATTTATCTTTTGCAATGGGTGCATGGAGAGAATTATCAACAAACAGATAATCATTCGTTATGTAGCATTTATAGACCTTAAAGCCGCCATTTTCTGGTTGAACACCATCTTTCTAAAACAAATGGGTGGCTCATATGTCTGATTAAAGTCTGTAAAAAATTACAGGGTATCCCGCTCGCCAGATGAGCTATTACGCCATGGAGAGTCGGATAACTAAAGTTTATGACCCCTCCTTCTTATGCAATTTTCGATACTGGTGCCGATTGTATGTTCTGTGAAAGCAGTACAATGTTGCCAGACATAACTTTTATGCCCCTTATTAAAATGTATTTATGCCCTTTTCTGCTTATGCGGTTTTTCGGTGGTGGTTCCGATTGTAATTATTCTCTGCATGGGGTGCTTTTTTGCAAGTGTCACTTGAGCTGTTTGCGTCATCTGTTTTTCTGTTTTTGTGAATTAGACTATAACGTATGGCTTTTAAAATGCACAATGCAGTTGTTTCCTTTATTGTTGTTTTGTTGTCATTATTAAAAAATACTTTGTGCGGATTCTCGATTATTTGTAGTTTCTTATTTTGCATGTGTACAGGAGTATCGCATGTGCAGTCCCAAAACACAACAAGCTTTTCACATGACTGACCATTTAACAAGCAGTCTCATTTAGAGACAAGGTTTCGTTTTATTGCTGTAATTGTATAAAATTATAATCGAGAGTTCATTGGGGTGCCAATCAGAAGTTACCTTTGAGCTTCGTTTGACACACATTTGCACAATATTTCGTGCATACGCAGGAAACCAAATAAGAAACTTAAATGAGGTCTTGTTTGCTCGGTGCTTTTTTAATTTAGGAACTGACTCACTAACTCATCATGAAAAGTTAATGTCGGAATGAAATGGAATTTGTTGCACAGTAGAAAGTACTATTGGGTACAAAAGTTATGGTTTTAAAAGGTTTCTACTCCTCTCTTGGAATAACCTAAATTTATTGAAATCTCTTCAATAGAACGAGTCTTTATAAAATTATTTAGAATATATAAAATTGATGTTGAAGACAAACAGAACAGCTGATTCGTATAAGAACACAACGTAGAAACTAATTCTGCCTTAATTTGCGTTTCTAATTTTGACGATTTTTTAGTTTTGTTGAATAGAAAAGCGTTTAATTTGTTTGTTTTGTCCAACTTTTATCTATTTAAAAGTGAATAAATGTTTAGTGAACAAAAGAAACTGACATGCTGGAATTAATTATTAATTTATTTGAATTTTTAAATACAAATTAATATTCAACTACATACTAATTTCGAGAATTGAGTGTGATTTAAATAATAGAGAAAAAATTGATTAGTTACTCTGGCTGAAGTTGGTTAAATTTGAAGTTTAGTTTTTTTTTATTAAATCATCTATCGGATAGAAACTGGCAATGGAAAGAACATAGACAATTTCTTTGATGCACGGCAGTTCGAACTGACTGACACCTTGAGATGTTTCGAAAATCACCCACGACTTCAGTATCAGAGTTCTTTAGTATGACATCACAATTGTTGCATTTATTATGAATTTTTTTCATGGTTTTAAAGTTTAATTTTTTTGTTCGTGTTTATACTGTAATATTATCTGAACTTCTGGTCAGAATATGTTCAGGTATGTCTAGATGAAAAAAATTTTTTTATATAACCGAAAAAATTAAACGATGTGTATATTTCGGAAAAGTCTACTTTAAATTCCTGCAATGGTTATATAATTATTTGCTTTACTTATACGACTTTTATAAAAAAGTTGCATGTCATAAGAAGTAATCCCTTGACCCCACTGAAGGACTCGATGTGTATTTTTGGTATTCCATTGCTCGTTTACAAACGCGAAAATTTAATCAGAAAGTATTCCTGAAAAGTACTTTTATGCGAAATTGGGAAAAAAGTAAAAAAATAGGCAACTTCGAAAGCATAAAATGTTACGCAGATAACGAGATACCAAAAGTAATTGACAGATTATAAAGTGCATTTTTACTTTACATTTGTAAACAATATTTTTGTCTTGTCTGCTGTTACGAAAGTCCCACCTTGTCCATCAACATTTGTTTGAGATTTGGTGATACTGGTACTAATCCTAATTTGTACCAGCTTAGTTCCAACAGCTGAGTTAAGGTTTCAATCTAATTGGTCTTGTGAAATGGAAAATTATATCGTATGACCATGAAATCATAGTTCCAAAATCCAAAAATTTTTACAGAATTTTATTAAATATTCAGATGTTTCAAACCACTTGCTGGAGCAAAAGAATTTAATTTTGTGGCTTTACAAATGAAACCTTCTCTTCCCATGAGAAATACAATTGAGAAATGCGAATTTTATTCTCATCTAGTGTGGACCAATTGGTATAATTTCCATATGATGCAAAGCAGTATCATATCATATCAGAAAAATATATGAACTCGTTCTAAATTAGAACGTCTTCTTCCAGCACTCTACTATTTAAAATGGCCTCTTAGTGGATCTTTACTAATGCAGATAAGCCTGCACACCCACTCAGTTTGACTCTCGTAACGTTGTCTGAAAATTCCTAACTTTCTTAAAATCCTTCGAAATCTTTTATAAAAAATGTGAACGAAATTAGTACAGCCGTTATAAAATAATATTTTAAAATTGGCTGGTCCAAAAGCCACCATGAGACCTAACAGTGTCTTAACTTTTTATATGTTTCGTAATTTGCAGAAACATTTATATGTATAAATGAAAAAGTTATTAAAATTTCAAATCCATCCAATCGGTGCTTTTGCCTCAGCCTGTAGGCAAACAAATTAATAATAATTAATAAATCCTTCGACATCATTATCAAGTGTAAATTGCTTTTCGTTTTGCTTTTTTCTTTATTTTATGATTTTTTTTTTTTGTGAATTATTTTTAATGTTTTAAATTAACAAGAAAAATGTGTGTTTCATTAACAACTGAATGACCTTAAAAGTATACGAAACGCTTTCGGAGCTACGCAAATGTCAAAAGTATAAGACACTTTTCAAAATCGCCAAATTGCCGCGATTTTCTCTAAATTAAAAAATTGACAATATTGACAATAGAATTTAGTAATTGCTAATGCCTGATGATTGTTAATTATTTTTAAATAATAAAAAAAAAGAGCCACACATTTTTAATCTGCATTTTAAATGCTAAAATTAAAATACTAAACCGGAAATTTTAAACAAGATTTTTCAAAAACGTTTATTTTTAATAATGAAGAAAGCAAACATACTTTGCTGCATACGAATACTTTAATTATAAAAAGATTCTGTCTGGAAACATTTTTTTTTTTGTTTCCGTTACTGCCAGATAAAATTAACGACAAAAAAAAAATTAATAAATAAAAATCCTCTGTACAGTTAAAAGTGATTTTCTTCATTCAACATTTTTTGTTGTTTCAATACTTTTTATTAAATTTGTTTTATTTTTAAAGTTGTTTTGTAGGTGTCTCTTAGAGCAGTTTATTGTTGCATCTGCTGACATTTAAGCAAGGCACGAGTAGGTATATTTTGCTATAACTGACATTGAGTATTTTACATATATATTAATTTTATAACGTGAATCATTAACAGATTTTGTATTGATTTTTTTTTTTTTTTTGCATGACTAACTGGGTTGTTAATTATTTAAATTTGGGTCTTCCATTAAAGCGATATTTGCCTTAAGCTGCCACGATAATTCGTTTAATAAACAGTTTCATTTCATTTATTTATTTATTTATATATTTTATTAAGTATTTTATGTTTCTTTATGAACAATTATGAAATTTGAGTAGTTTTTTTCAAGAGTTTTTAAAAATTTCATCAAACTGTGTCAGATGAATTTGTAAATTAAATAAATATTTTGTTAATGGCAATAAAACAAGTTTATTATTTAATATTTTTTAAATTTTGTGAATCGATAGTAATACACGAGTCTGTAAAATACGTTAGAGGACGGATGGCTAAATTCGCAACCTGTACTGACTGTCTCACCGCACTAAATCCCATAACTAATTGCAATAACGATCAATTTTATCCAAAACATGATTAGACAGCTTATTATTGAAGGACAACCTGACATTAAACTCATCTGGATCCCTGGACACCCCGGAATAAGAGGCAATGAGGCGGCAATGTTGCTCCTCTTATAACTGCAACAAATCTAGTTTATTATTGAAGGACAACCTGACATTAAACTCATCTGGATCCCTGGACACCCCGGAATAAGAGGCAATGAGGCGGCAATGTTGCTCCTCTTATAACTGCAACAAATCTAGTTTATTATTGAAGGACAACCTGACATTAAACTCATCTGAATCCCTGGACACCCCGGAATAAGAGGCAATGAGGCGGCAATGCTGCTCTTCTTATAACTGCAACAAATCTAGTTTATTATTGAAGGACAACCTGACATTAAACTCATCTGGATCCCTGGACCCCCGGAATAAGAGGCAATGAGACGGCAATGCTGCTCCTCTTATAACTGCAGCAAATCTATTTTCTAACGAGATAAAAAAATTTATAGTCCACTACAATTGGAAGACAACAACTGACTGCTACAGGAAAATTAACTCCAATAAAGTTAATGCCTACAAACTAATCAAAAATACAGACCACAAACCTGCTACTAAGAAGAGTCCAAATTAAAATAATTAGACCAAGATTAGGACATACTAGAATCTCACATTATCATATAACTCATAAAAACATAACCAAATAATATCCTTTTTTGAGGATGCAACCCAATAAGCATTACAAACTGCCTCCGCATTTACACAGGCAAAAACAAAAGTCTTAGTAATAACGGCTTTTCTCAACTAAATGACTGCAATATGATAAATGGCAATATTAAAATCTTTTTAAAATTTTTAAAAAATTGAAACCTTTACAATTCCATTTAAAACTAATAAAAATATTAGGCTTAGGGCCATCGCTGCCATAACTCTCCTCTCACTAAAATTTATTTTTTTTTTTGACTGACTAACCGGTAAACCTTTCGGTTTGACAGCAGGGAAATAACCAGGGTCTAGGCAGGTATCGAATTCGCAACC
Source organism: Ormia ochracea (assembly GCA_963402855.1). Taxonomy (NCBI): domain Eukaryota; kingdom Metazoa; phylum Arthropoda; class Insecta; order Diptera; family Tachinidae; genus Ormia; species Ormia ochracea. Next base: position 22,166,228 of record OY727105.1, read on the forward strand.
TCCGGTTTAGTAGGCTACGCATTACTCACTCAATTACGGAGGCAAAATATAAGTATAATATGTAAATAATTAAAAAAATAAATAATATTTGTGTTTAGTGTGTGGCCGTCATTTTAATAAATTTTATAATATTAAGCAAAATAATGAAAATTGTGTGAGTTGAATATTAAGCGAAATATTATGTTTTTATTCCATTTCGTAATACTTGGAACACAGCCAAGGCGAAATGCGAATTTCGCACAAAACAATATAAAGCAATACGCCGCCAAACATTTGCTTTGTAACCTCGAAGTACCAAGCCCAACAACTACGAAATAACAGCTGTTATCAGCTGGCGAGAAACAGCTGAAACGCAACTAAAAGCATTTTCTCTACAGTTAAGCATTTTGTTACGTTTTTTAAATTGTATATTTTAAAAATAAAAAAAAAATGATTTATATAAATAATATTTGTATTTTGTACTGTTCACTGTTCATATTGCTTAGTTATCATAATACGGCTGATATATTGAAGAGTTTATTTGCAAAGTACTGGTGGCAGAGAGCTGTAACCGTGTTGCAAACATTGTAGAAATTATAATTATGCGGCCAAATTGCCTTAAGTTACATCCTTCAGATTTATGTTATCCTTGTGTGTGCTTGCAATCTCACATGTTCTCTTTATATTTTCTGACCGGCTGAAGACCAGGGCTCTTTTTCATACCAAATTTTTTTTTAAAGCTGCCTTCAAATATATCCTAATAACTATTCCAGTAACAAGTAAATTTTTTTTTGTCTAATTATTATTTCGAAAGTAAACTAATAAAAGATTTCTTTTCGTTTTTGGCAATTTCGAAGATTGTCTTTGAAAGATACGGCAGAGCCATTTTCTGCCAGTAACAGTAAATTCAAGGGGACGAATAATTTGAAATGAATAAGAAAACAATGTTGCCAATTATTAAACATAAACAAGAATTGATACGATCTTGAAAATAATTGTAATATTTGAGGTTCGTCTGTGGCTGTAGACAGCGGAGTGTCGTGTCATGTCATATGCAGACAATCATTATTAATTAGACAATATTTGTTGGAAATATACAACGAGCATTGCCTGACGCTTATCAATAAAAATGCATCATTGAATGTGCATTTCGCATCGGCTCATTCCACACAAGAGAGTGTTGCTGGAAGAATAAAATAGTGTTGGAAATTATTTGTAAAAGTTTTTAGAAATGTTCTTTAATTTTTTCAAGATTAAATATTATTTTAGTCATGCAATCGTATACATTTTTCAGTCTTGTTAAATAAAAAAAAGGCAGAAAAACAAAAAGAAAAGAAAATTATAAACCAAAGGCGAGAGGAGCTTAAGCAAACAAATACGAGAGTAATTCACTCACTGTATTTGCAGTTGGTGCTTAGAATATCGATAAGATATTTAGAAAAATTGTAATTTGTTAAAAATGGGTGTAAGAAAAATAAAAGCAACAACACAAAAAGCTTGCAACAAAAAAGCGAATATATATAATTTGTTTGAAAAAGATTATGATTTTTCTTTTGTGCTCTCTGCTTTGATTTACCAAAGTGAAAGGTTTAAAGTAAAAAAAAAAAAAATATATAATAACTTTTCTTTATAGTTTTCTTTTATTTTATTTTTATAAACTTCTCTGTACGTTTAGATGATAATGATGACGTTGATAATGATGATCACTATGGCGTTTATTTAATATCTGACATTAATACAGGTCTTAGAAAGTATAACAATATTTTAAAATTTCAGCTTTAATGACTTTAAATTTTATAAATTAAATTTGTGGTTTGTTACCGCAAATGCCTAAAAATCAATCTTTTTTTAAGGAGAGCCAAAACCCTCTCCACTGCGTAACTTAAACATTCGCTAACTTAAACAGGCTTTACTTTGTTAAGTTAAAAAAAATCGTTTTGTTAAGTTTTATCCATTTTGCAGTTAACTGGACTTAACTGAAATTGAAGAGTGCTTTAATGTTATTCTGTACTAAAGCTTTTGACAAGGTGGCTCAAAAATGAAGTTTACATTTGCTTAGATCATGAAATGATCCCTTGCAAAATGATATGGAGGAGATGTGATATAAACTGGTTCCTCTAGGCAGCTACAATTTAACTAACATATAAACTTTTTCTCTGACACATTTTTCCTAAGATCAGCAATTCAGGGAATAAGCTCTACTTATGCAATGCATTGTGGTGGAATGTGGAGAAAGGCATACTTGTAGAGGAGACCGAGTAGAAGCTGTAAAGCTTTAATTTGGTTGCGTTTTATCAATTGTTTCCCCCTCACAGATGAAATGCTGCTATACTGCATCATCGATGTAAAATGTTTGCTGGTAAATGTTAAGTGTCTAGTGACAAATTGTCGGCTTTGTCACTAAAACATTCCAACAACAATTAACACGTTAAATATATAATTGCTTGAGAAAGTCATCCAAATCTTTCATTTCATTTAATCACTAGAAATTGTCATATGCGCAAATCTCTTCAATAATTCTGTATCTATATTTCTTACACCGCCATCCCATCCACCGCCATCAAGTAATTTTTATTTTAGTTTTTCTTTCAATTCTATTAATGGCATTTAACTTAACTTTAATTTTTTAAATATAGTTAACAGCGAAAAATGCTTTTTTAATTTCGTTTCTTTTTTAAAGTTTATTATTTTAAAATGGTTGTCACAATACAACAGCTCATATTTTTCGAAATCATTGTGTTTTAAACGACGAATTTACAAAGCGAATGTTCCCCGTGTAAAACGTCCTGTTACGTCACAAATTAAATTTAACATCTAATAAATTAGATAATCCCCTGATGAAGTGGACAAAAATCCACGAAACGAAGGGAAAAATTTGCAATAAAATTTAGTTTTATTGGCAAAAGGAAGTTAGGACTTATAAGCTAACACATGTGCAAGTGGCACATTAAAAATTTACAAAAATTTAACATCGTTTAATGGCTTAGCGTGAATAATCGTAAAATGCACTTAACAGCGGTGATGTTAAAACGATAAACTGTTGGATGTGAAATTTAAATTTTTATTAATTTTCGATAGAAATACAGTTTAAACACACACAAAGAAAAACTTTTTTACAGTGTCGCGTACATTTCAATCAACAATTTGATGGGTATGTTTTTCCAGTCACAAATCACATCAATGTTGTTTAGGTTTGAAAGAGTTTTGCTTGCTTTATTCAGTACATCAACGGAAAAGTTTGATCCAATGAATACTTGGATGGATGGATTATTATTACTCGGCGGACAACAACTTGTTGACACAAAAGTTACTGCCTCCGTAGACGAATGAATAACGCATAGCCTGCTAAACCGGAGGTCACGGGTTCGATTCCTGCTTAGATCCTGGATGTTTTCCTGCATTCAAGCCAAAAGCTTTGCAGGTTAAGTTAGTAAAAAAACAATTTTTTGTTTGCAGATAATAAGTCGCAAATTCTTGTGATAAATTTTAAAGTGTACGTATTTCTTTAATGTAATTTTACAACTGATACTTTTCAAAGTTCCCAACGTACATTAAAAGTTAAAAGTGGCCCAACTGTAGTCGTTTACGTTGAAGGGCTCTTATATTGATTGGAATCAAATTGATAAGCAAACAAATCTTTTAATTTTCTGGTGCTTTGCAAACAGTGACGTATGGCCCGGCCTTAAAGCTGTAAAAAAGCATTAAAGTTCCACGCAGGACATCATCGGAATTGAATAAGTTATTTCGTATAGACAAAATGGCGAAAACACATTTCTATTGCATGCAAAATAAAGGCAAAAGCACGTTTATAGAAGGCTAATAGAAACCCAGATAATCGAGGTTCAAGTGTATTTCATGTAGATCTGTCAGTGTTCAAACTTAATCTATCAATGATTGATTAGGTCTTGAGTACATGAAAGGCAGATGAACAATAATAAACAATTTTCAAAGTTTTTCACAATGACGTGTATTTTTTATGCATTAATTTCAGGTGCTGTTCTTTTATTTTTTTAGTTTTGAAAACATTAAATGAAAAAAAAAATTAATTTAACAAACAGTTAAAACATTTCAACGTACATTCGAGGTGTAAAAAATATGTTTGAAAATAAATGTATATTTTAGTAGGTGGTGTGGTCATGACTGTGCGTTTCCATCTGAAGCTTTTCTTTATAAGTATGTGCGGACAGACACATGCATACATAAATACTCTTATTAGTGTCAAAATGATGTTGCAGAAAACATAAGAGTTGTGTGAATGAAGAAATTATTGTTTCGTACAAGTTAATGACATTTATTTTTCTTATTTTTCAACAGTGTGCTCATGATGTTTTATAAACATTTGTGGACAATCAAACAAAATAATAAACTTTTACTCTTCTTGTGGCTTTTTGGTTGGTCAAAAGTATTGTCTCTCTACTAGAAATTATCCCACAATCAGTAAATTATTGACGATGCATTAAAATAAAATGTGCATTTGTTTGAAGGAAGGTTTTTTCATGGCTGGTATTATTTTGTAAAAATTGTATTATTCATATGGAAGCAGGCACATTAGGGCTACTAGCCTGATGTGGCATCGAAAGATAAATTCTTCTAAATGCCATCCGTAAATAAAAGTGGAAAGCGGAACGTTTTTTTCCGCTGATCTTTAGCGCTGAAGTGATATAACTAAGCAAAAGCGGCAACGTTATGTTGAAAGGATAAAAACAGGATTATCAAACAAATTAATATAGGCTGTATATTAATATAGCTGTATTTTTGTAGTAATATTAATAAAAATAATTTACTAAAATTAATTTAATTTAGTTTTTGTGCCCCCTGTACGTATGTCGTTAGACTGAAATACGTATATCATGTATTATCAAAGACTATTGAAGAATGAAGACTAAGACTATTATGAATATACATGCAAACATATATAAATTGCTATTTCTAAGGTGTTACGTTGGCTCAACCAGCAAGGGTGCGAACTACAAATGGGAAAGTTTGTCATAAAAAGAATTCCCATAAAATTTTCTCACATGCCTTAACATCTCTGGCGTTATTTGTTGCTAGAATTGTTAAATTACCTTTAGCAAACGCAACCAAATACGCAAATACCTACATATGTGAATCATATGTGAAACAGAACGCATCTTCCGTATTTAGTCAGCTGTTAAAATGTCTTTGCAGTATATATGTATATAAAAACTATTTAAATATTTTAAATTTATCTATAATTCCATCCATGATTCCATTACAACACGATTCCATTTATTTATGATTCCATCCCATTTTAAAAAATCGAATCAAAGTGACATTGCCGGTGCCACACTACTAAAGAAAACGGATGCAAACCACTGTGCTACCAGTATACTGTCTTGATGCAGACCATAACAAAAATTGTTATAAATTTGATCGTTTTTATCCATCATAAGCGCATGAAATTACTGTGGAGATCGTAGAAGCGTTGTAATCCATTAGTGCACCGCCGTTTTATTCCAGTTCTGAGGTTATTTTGTGTTATTCCAACATAGATTCCATTTAATTTTAAATTACAAATATTTTAGCATAAAAGTGATTTTGTTCTAGTATAAGTTAACGTTTCTCGCAATTTAGTTCGAATGTTGTATCTCAATTCATCATACAAAGTGATTAATTTATAAGTTGTAAATTTGTTTCGAATTATTTCATAAATTGTGTACATGGTGGGTTGTATTGGCTTGCAACCTTTCTGAAGATGTACTATAAAGAAATCACACTATCACGTATAACTTTTTGTCTGAAAAATTCTCACCAAAATGCTATTGTACGCTTGTAAACAATATAATGAGCTGCCACTGAAATAATTTTCACAGCTGTCGGACGAGTGGCTTAGAAATGACAGCAGTCTGAAGTTGGTTGCAGTTCTTTTATCCCACCCTGTATTTACTAAGCAAAAAAAAAGTGTATACTTAACAGCACAAAGTGCCGTGAAGATTGATTGCGAAGTACTGATCGTCCTGATTTAATCGAAAAAAAAGAAATCGACTCAATTTGCAATCTTTGATAAAACTTTTACAAGTTCAATAGCACCCCAGAATGGATTTCAAGTTCAATGTGTGGCGGAGATACTGAGTTCGATTAGAAAGTAATCTTTTATCGAATTGCATTTGAGACAACAGAAGTTTTGTAGTGCCAACTACAAAACTACTTTTTTTCTGAGCTGGAATAATATTTTGTTTCAAATTCCAAGGAAACTCAAAATATTATTGAAATATAAATGAAACGATATATCTTTTAATGAAAACTATTCACACACCAAAAACAGATTCTTTAAAAATTTTACTCGTTGTGAAGTTGCATTTAAAAATAAAAAATTGAAGAATTTAAAACCTGAGAAAATTTTAGTTTTAATTAAATTCAACTCAGTTGTTTCCTCTACATGCCAGTATTTCCTGCAGCAAGTTCAAGTGTGGACGAAAAAAATATTTAAAACTAATTTTAATTGGAAAAGTTCTAAACTGCTTTCATTAAAAAAGCATTTTCAAAAGCATATAAAATGACTATTAAAGTTAATTGCCAATAAACTATAGACGAGTGTGTTTCTAATCACCATCTGCTTGTGTTTAAAACAGTATGAGAAAAATTTCACACGCCAAAAAAGAAAAAATCTGTTAACGAAACCTCTCGTTTTTAGTTTCCTTTTAAACTTTTCCATTACAACCAGTAAACAACGTCCTAAAATCGATTGCATAATTAATTAGCTTGGCAATAACAGAAAGACAATAAGCCACCATGCAAAAATGATTGACAAAATTGCAAGATTCAAGTTAATCAATTAAGCAAATAATTACTAAAAACTAGAAAAAATGTATTAAAACTGGTAGCTGGCAAGACAAATTGCCATTCGAGCAATAATAAAAGTAAGTTAAGAGACATTTTAAAGTTTAAGTTTACAAACGAATAAAACAAACCATGATTAAGACTCTTAATTTTTTTCTTGTTTACCTTTTTGGCTAAAACGCAAACAGTTGCATATCTGTTTGTTGGCTTGTTGGCTTGTTGACGCAATGCAATATTTTAATCATCTCCAAAATCGAAAACAAAGTATTTAAACTGTTTGTGATATATTTAATTAACGATTCTGTAAACAAAACTGGCACAAGTAGACGAAAAAGCTCATTTAATATGAAGCTGATATTTAAAGTGTACTGAATTGCCTAAAACAAGTAATCAGCCGAATATTGAAAATGTTTTGAAAATGTTTATTTCGAAGTGGCAGGTGCTGCCCATGCGCATATCTCCGCATACTGAACTTCTTAAGAGCTTCTTTATCCAGCTGGCAGTCAAAGATAAACGGAAAGTTTACTTAAATCAAAGTTATAAAAAGAATAAAACATTCAATTTAAATGTATTCACTTTCAAACATCCTTTTTTTTATTGACATTACACTATATATTATTTGTCAGTAATGTGGGAAGAGAGCGCAAATGAAACTTGGAAGAAATTCTTGGTTTTGCTTAAAAGGATACAAATATTAATGTCAATGAATTTTTAATATTATAATGAATATTGTTTTCGGCAATTGAAGGTAATTTAAATAACAACTAACTATTATACGGCAATTCCTTTAACCCTTTAAGGTGCACTCTAACCTTTGCACTCTAGGTCCATATTGCACTTTGCCCTGAAGTTAAAGTTGAGATGTCTTAAGGATGACTAAATTAATACCCCTTCATTATTACAACTAAACTTTACACTTTTTTTATTCGAAGGAGTACTTCAGAAGGGAGGGGTCTGCCTGCTTATTCGTTTCTAATTAAAACCCAGTATCCATCCACTCTATGATGCTATTGAACTTGAAATGCAAAAGCAACAAAGCCAAAACAAAATGCAATCTATTTCCCACCGCAAGTATTATAATGGCAATTTGGATACTGCAAAGGATAATGTAAAATTCAAAGGATAAAGTTCAAAGTTCTGCTAAGGGTTACTTTACTGCCTCAATAGTAATGGCCCTTAGCTGCGCATAATGTCCAACTATTATATTGTATTATCTTCGCATTTATAATTTCATTTGTCTGAAAAAATGATGAATTTCTTGCCAACCAACAGAAAAAAGTTTAGGGGTCCGAAATTCGCAGCTATCCTCTTTTTAAGAATTAAATAAAATTAAAAATAATTTATTTCTCTTCAACTTACGAGCTAGTATCGAAAACAGAAGAGTTCACAGTGAACAGCTTTTCATTAAATTAAGAGAGTTAGTAAAAATTCACGAAGAGAGTAATAATAGAAGCGACATTACGCCGAAGGATAAAGTAAAGAATGGCAGAAACATTATTGCTGCGATTGAAAGTTATATAGGAGAATTCGTTTTTAGTCGCTGCCGACTCCATACTCATTCCATGGAAAATATTTACGTTTCGCCTAAAAAAAACATTTAATTGTAGCAGGCACAATAGGCGAGATAATAGAAAATAAATTTCTTGTTGTATTTGTAGTTGTTTTGTAGTTGGCGATAATTGCAGCTGCTGGCACTTGTAGACGTGTGGGCTGCCCTGCAATGCGTTGCCGAGGAGTTAAAGTTTCGCTTATCGCTCTATTTATTCACCAAGTGTTTTCTCCGCCTCTTCCCTTTCCTAAAGATCTAACACGTTACAAGCAGATATAATTTGCTCTTATTCTCAAATTTAAAAAACTAATGGCGTTTTCTTTTCTACAAAAAAAGGCAACACTACCCGCAGGGAGGGCAATTTTGTGTTCTTTTCACGAAAATATGTTACTCTGTGAAAGGGTTGCGTATTCTTTTCTAAAAAATGTTGCCCTTTCGCAGTGCAAAAGGCATTGCACTTTTGCCCTGAACAAATCAACAGGGCAGAAATTGCCTTGTAAAACAAATGGTTTTTATCTTGCATGGCGTTGCCAGAAAATGTTCAAAAAAAGTCTTTTGAGTTAAAAGAGTCAGAAAATTAGATTTTAATAATTATTTTTACATTTTATATCATATAAAACAAACCAAAGACCACTATGCGGCTGCTAATTTGTATGAGATATTAAAAAAAAAATTTTTAGTTTCTAAAAATATACAGAAAATGTTTGTTTATCAGCTGTTAAAAAAAAGGCATTGCAGTTTTTTCTAATTTGTGTTCTTTTCTCGTTATATAAAAAATTGCATTTTCACAGGGAGGGCAAAATATTTTAAAAAGGCACCTTTTCACAGGGCAACATTTTTAATGTAGAAAAGAAAACGCCATAAAAAGTAAGATTTTCCATGAGCTTCAAAAATTAAATAAATATTGAGCAGTAGTTGGCCAAACGAAAAATTTCTTATGAGCTTTGGATCGATTGCGAGAATGAGAATGATCTATGGGAATGCAATAATTTCGCAAGTTTAATGTTCCAGATTTTAGCCATTTTCAGCTTTCTCGGCTTTTTATTGCTCGAATTTCAAAAAATGCCTCTACTAATGAAGAGTTCGAAATCTTGGCCTGGGCCCAAACGGAGAAAGAGAAGAATCCCCAGGGTTAAGTAGTCGTTCAGTTGTCTTCACAATGGCCAATTTTAGCGTAACTCTCTCAGTTTTTTGCTTTGCATCGCAGCTTTAACCTGATCAGAAACTAAAGATAGATTTCTGTTTGTTCCCTTAATGGAATGGCACACTTTATTTCCGTGCGTTGAACAGACGGAATTATGAAAAATTATTAGCAAACATGTATGAAACAAAAATACGTGTGTATGCATGAACATTCGTAAATTTAATTTAATTGCTTCCTTTATTTCTTCTTTTCCGTTGTGAAAAATTTTAAATAAATTAAAATATTTTTAAATGACCTCAATTTGTTAAAACTCTTAATGTAATTATATATAATTTTACAAAATATTTGTTAGTAATTGGCATTAAATTAAACAAGTTTGCCAACAAAAGTTTTAAATCTATCAATTATGATTGCGAAACAAAAAAAAATGCTAAGCAGCGTGCGTTTGCCACTTTGATTTGGCAAATTTAATTTAATTATTTATTTTACAAATATTTGCCAGAATATTGCAATTGCAATATAATATTTGAGATTTTTTTAGCATTTGGGATGGCGGCCGGAATCAATTATTTAACCGCAATTTTTAAATTTTGTTTTACTGTGAAAAGGTGGCCAACATATTTTATTTTTTCCTTCATTGCAGTTGTGCTACAAACCCTGATTCTTTAAAAAAAAAAAAAAAAAACAGAGAAAATAAAAGAAAACGCCGAGTTTGAAGATATACGAGTAGAAGAGACCTGGTAATTAGTTTGTGATGCAGAAATTAAAAATATAAAAAAGCGAAAATTAGCAAAATGCTTTAACATTGCAAACGACTGACTGCAATACCTCAATTAGACCAACCGGCACACACACACACACACACACACACACGTGCGAAATTGTTTGTGTTTACGTTTTGCAGTTGGGAATGCAAAAGTGGATTGGGCTTTGTATGAGACTTACCGTCTTGTTTGCCTTGGTATAGACTGGGTCCAACAAACTGGTGCCTTATGCGTTTGTAAATTGCGCGATGATTTATATGTCAAGTCACCACATTCGGACTGCCATACTTGGAGGTTGCCCTCTGCTGGATAGAAGGTGTACAAACTATTTGTGGAAGAGGCAATCACTGGTGATCCACCGGCCGCTGCCACTAAGGCAGCAGCGGTATCACCAACGTTGCCCGTATTTAAAACGGTTGTGGCTGGCGCTAAGGCCACGGCACTAGCTGACAGTGTAGCACTTGATATTGGCTGCACGAGTAGCGCCTGGGCTGCAGCGCCATGTGGTAGAGACGAGCAAGCAGCATTGACAGAGTTACCAGAGAACTTGTAGTGCTGCATACGTGTTGCGGGGGTACAGGAGCTAGTACTTGTACATCCAGAACCTTCATGTTTCAACAGAAGAGCATTTGAAGGGTCAAAGTTGTGAAGGAGTAATTGATGTTGCTGGTGGTGCTGTTGCTGTTGCTGATGAAGCTTGTGACGTGAAATGGCATCGACTGAGTGTGAACGTAAGGCTGAACCTCGTGGAGCCAGCAATATCATATTGCGGGACGTATTATTGGCATTAGAATTCGTTTTAAGAACGGATGGTGACATGGCTCTAGTTCGTGCTCGCCTAAAGCCGCCATTACTGTTGCCGGCATTATTTGCAGCCGCCGTATAACGATGATTATTCACTGCTGCTGAAGCAACCATAAGTTGACGTTGCTTTTGATATTGCAAACGTTGCATAGTTTGTGGTGAGCCCGTGGTTTGACTGGTAGCAGCCGTTAAACCACCGGCATTTGATGTTACGCCTGCTGCCGATGACAATAATGATGACGAGGAAGATGATGATGTAGCAGTCGGTGTAGAAGATGTGGATGACAAACGTGCGGCATTTTGCGTATTTATTTGTTGCATAATCTTATCGCTGGAACCTCTTCTATCTTTATAGTATTTATCTAATAAATTTTGTTGCAAGAGCTGCTGCTGTTGCTGATGATGATGCAGCTGCATAGCAGCCACATTCGGTGGACGGCGAATGATTTGTGGTGCACCCAATGCACCCAACCTGCTTTTAGATAAATCCATTGTTTTATTGGCAACATGTCCGGTATTCAACTGTGAGGACGATATACTAGATGATGGTGACAAATCTGCATTGGCTGATAAGCCACCAGTAGCCGCTGACGACAATTGTGCCAAAGTAGAACCAACATTCTGTTGTTGCTTATTGCCATTGTTAATGTTGCTACCATTATTGCTATTAGCACCGTTGCTAGATATAATATTTACTGCAGCCATTGTATTATTATTTGAATGTTTATTCGTTCCGCTCGTTGGATGCTCTGAATCCGTTGAAACTCGATCCGGATCACTTTCAAAACCTTCATCGAGGGATCGCGTGGGGCTCAAGATGGGTTTCAAATGCTGTTCTATTTTCGCTTGTGTTTGTTGTTGCTGCTGCTGCTGCTGCTGTTGCTGGTGGTGGTGCATGGACGTCATTGTTATATCGCTTTTGCGTTGTTGTGACTGTAATTGCTGTTGTGTTGACATATTTGTAATAAAAATCTAGTCAGCAGTTTAGAAATTGTATTCTTTTCAAAGATCAAATTTCTTTCACAGTTGGTTTTTATAAGTTACACTTGGCTGGTTCTGTACAACCTATCGGCTCGAAATCGCTATATCTTTTATATCACTACAAAAAAAAATTTCCCCCTTTTTTAACAATTATTAAAGAGGCGTAAAACTAGCAGTTTCATAAATTTTTTATTCTTTTTCTTATAAATCACTTTTGTTGCAAGTTATCTTTTGTTAAACTTATGCTTCATAAATTTTTTGAGTCACATTTACTTATTTTTAACAAACATTTTTTCCTATAATAGAACTTTTTTTTTATATTAATTTTTATTTTAATTTTTCATAAGTTTTTTTTCATTAGAAATGTTTGCTTTTATTTAAATACACTCAGACGGGCATTTATATAATTTTTTTTTCAAAATTAACTAGTCACTTATTATTCGAACTGCTTATTACTTTCATCGCCAAAAAGAAACCAAAATTTTATTTCTTTCGCGTTTTCTTAAATTTCTCAGTTCTGTTTGTACGAGTTCGCCTAATAAAACTTAATCCGCTACCAACGTCCTCAATGCACGAAAGTCGTTTTCATACTGACTTCATCTGCCTTTTTACGTTTGTTGGGTTTGTGGTACAGCTAACAAACAATTGCTTCAGCAATCGGTGATGAGTTGCAGGGGAACAAACGAAAAGTTGGCTCTTTTCGTGTACTTGTATTCAAAGGCTAAAGACCTCGTTTTTCAATCCCACGATTTATCTAATATGGCATCTCTCCTGAAAAAATTTAACAGTGTTAAATAAAAAAAGGCCGTTTATTATATCAAAGTTTATATAAATGTTCATAAAAGTAAAATTTTCATGCAATCACATTTGCTTTCAACCCAATCAAAGAAATATTAGTTTTCATCATTTTTGTATAATAGGATGGCACCAGCAATGACATTTTGATGCGATATTTTAAAATAGCAAGGTATCACTATCAGATTTTCGTGTGAATGAATCGGTCTACTGTCGAGGATAGGGAAATGAGGCCTTAAGCAGGTAAAAACTAAATTTAATGCATTAAAATATTTATAATGGAATGTTTATTTTCTAGGGTATCACTATAAGATTTTCGCCTTAATGAATTGGTCGACTGCCGACGATAGTGAAATTAGACCTTAGGTAGGTAAAAACTGAATTTAATGCATTAAATTTTTGTTGCAGCCATTTGTTGTGGTGTAGTCGTGGAGCCCACTGTTGCAAATGCATTTACTGATATTGAACATTTCCATAAATTTTCCGCAAATGACTTTAAACTGGGCACATTTTTAAGAGTTTAAATGATATACAATATATATTTTTAAATTAAACTGATTTTGATTATTTGTCGAGAAGCAGGTGTCCAAGGCAATCAGGTCTGTTTCGCATTGTGCAACTTATTGATAAATAAATTTTTTTTTATATGTATTAAATATTTTACAACAGCTCTTTTGGGATTTGAGCGTTTCATGCTTAGAAAGCAACCTTCTAATGCCTTATAAAATCAATCAAGGCTTAAACTCTAGTTTTGCTAAACTTACTATCACTTTAAACTTGGCTTACACTTCATTTCCACAAATCGATACCCGTTTAAACCATTCGTAATTTAAGCCGGGTAATATCGTAACAAAGCAATACCCGAGTTTTACCGCATGCTATCAGCTTACGAATAATTTTTTTCAAAGCGAACTTGCGCTAAGCACGCTATAAGTGAAATTTAAAGCTCAACATGTTTCGTCATCATTTCAATCCTCTCCTCACAATTTTTCAACTTATATATTTTTAGCACAAACTTGACACTTGTCATAATCATATGTTTCGTAAACGTAGTTTAAACCCCTAATTTCTTGCATGTAAAGACAGCTGAAACTTTTACTGAATTATACATTTTGCTATCTGAACGTTGTATAAGGCGAAAGGGGAGTTCAACCTGCAATGATTTATGAGGGAAAAAGAGGAAGAATATTTTTCAAAAATTCATACGCAAATATCAAAAAATTTTCCTTCGTATTTAATTGTGAATGTATAGGAATACTTGTTTTCTTTTTAATAAAAAAATGTTTAAGCGGCTACACTTATGGCGTTTTATTTTCTACAATAAAAATGTTGACCTGCAAAAAGGTGCCTTTTTAAAATATTTTGCCCTCCCTGTGAAAATGCCATTTTTTATTTAACGAGAAAAGAACACAAATTAAAAAAAAGTGCATTGACATTTTTTTAACAGCTGATAACAAAACATTTATGTATATTTTATGACAAGTGTATACAAAAACGTTCAGTTGCCAGATTGCTAGTTCATCCGCTTTAGAAACTAAAATTTTTTTTTTTAATATCTCATACAAATAAGCAGCCGTATAGTGGTCTTTTGTTTGTTTTATACGATACAAATTATAAAAATAATTATTAAAATCTAATTTTCTAACTCTTTCAACTCAACCATTGTCTGGTAACGGTGTGTAAGAATAAAAACCATCTGCTTTACAAGGCAATTTCTGCCCTGCTGATTTGTTTAGGGCAAAGAGTGCAATGCCTTTTGCTCTGAGAAACGGCAACATTTTTACAAAAAAACACGCAATCCTTGCAGAGGGCAACATTTTTTTGAGAAAAGGACACAAAATTGCCCTCCCTGCAGCTAGTGTTGCCTTTTTTTTGTAGAATAGAAAACGCCATTAGTAAATAGAATTAAAGTACTTTTTAGTTTCCCTTTGCTTTTTTAGTTCCCACTCTAATAAAGTGCACATGTAAAAATAGTTTGCTTAGCTTTTCTATTTTGCTATTTGTGTTTTCGTCTATAAAAAAGATCTACTTTTACACCTGATGAAAGAGTGTTTTGAAAGTGAGTTTTTATTAAGCAGCTGATTAGGCATGTTAGACGGATAAATATTACAATGTTAAATATACAAATATTACACTTAAAAAATAATATGGATGTGATTTGTTAGAGATTTGAAATGGTTTCATTCAAAATATTAGTTATAAAAAAAATAATTGTATTTGCTTTTTACAACGCACTAAGAACACATTATTATTAATAATAATACTTAATAATAAGTAAATAATAGTAACAAACTGTTAATCAACTTTAAAAAATTATAATCAAAAATAATTTTTTTTTGTAACCAGCTGATCAACCTACAAAACTTTCGGCTTGTCCGCAGGAAAATATCCAGGGTCTTAGCAGGTATCGAACTTGTGACCTCCGATTTAGTAGGCTCGCCTACGGAGGCACCAAATTAAAAAGAAGCCTAATTAAAACCAAAATTTAGATAAGAATTCAACAATTAATTTAAAACTGACGAACTTTAACTATTTCAAACCAGCTACTTGTCGCGAATCAGAAATGTCTGCCGAGTGGATTTAAATAAAACCGATGAATATACATATATAGATGACTGACGTAAATTCCAAATACGTAAAATTTTAGTCTACGTATGTGATTTAATTGAAAAAGTCATTGAACGCCATTTAATGCCAATAAATTCAAAATTTGGGAATCCCCGAAAATAGTTTTCGGCTTTGACTGCGCTGTCATTGTATTTGCAGAATATTATTCAAAATTAAATGTGAAAGTTAGCAGCATCTATTATATACTTTAATATATGATTTTAAAAATAACTCATATTAACTTTGAACTTGCAATGAAAATTAATGCAATTAAAAAATTCTTTTTAATCAAGCGCAAACTTAACAAAATAGATTAGCAAATGATGGTTGATATATAAATGCATTGTAATTAATTTTTTTAAGTGTATCAAATATTTCTGTTTGCGCTGTTAATAACAGAACCAACACTAGAGAAACCATACTGTAAATATCTCACACTATTTATTCTCACAGAGAGAGTAACCATTAGCACAAATATAAAGTGATGACAACTTTTTTAAAGTAATCAACACTAAAAATTGCGAATACTTATATTATTATTAGTTAAATACTGCTATTATAATATTAGCTTGTATTCCAAATAAAACCACAAAAGACCTTCTTTTGTTGGTACTTTAGCAGAACTAGATATTTTTTCGTCATTCCCGTTTCAAATGTTAAGCAGAATAGCATAGCATATAAAATCAACGCTAAAATGTTATAGACTTTATGAAAACGTTTAAGCATTTGGATAAGATATTAATATTTCCCAAATTTAAAATGCTAAGCAATAAAAAACATATTTTTAATTATTTTGCATTTTTTCTTTTTTTGTTTTGCGTAATTTGTAATCCAAATGTATTTATATTGAATATAAATATGTATATAGATAAATGATTGGCAATGTGGGGTGTAGGTGTCTTTGACTGAACTTGTAAGTTTCTCAACTTCAGTCAAGTAGGTGTCATAAAATAAAATTTACTCTTATATGTACGTTTTCCTCTAGAAGAAATGGTCCATCGGCAAAGTCAAGCAATGAATGAAATCGCTGCCATAAACAGTTTGTGAGCCCCTACTTCGACCTTAGAAGTTCTGCCAAAAATAGTTAGTCTTCCTTTAGTGTTTACTTAGTTTATTAGCAGGGTACCAATGGGGGGTTATTACAAAGATGTGGAGTGTTTGAATAGTCCCACGGACTTCTAATCACTGTTATTGTATTTCAGGAAGCCCTCTCCTAGTGACTACAACTCTATTTAATCTAAACCATTCTTCAACATCAAACACACTATTTTAGTTGAGTGCCAATCATGGTTTCCGTTTTTTCCTATAGTGCAAATAAGGCGTGCGATCACCTAGTGACTACAACTCTAATCAATATAAGCCATTCCCCATCATCAAACACACTATTTTAGTTGAGTGCCAATCATTGTTTCCGTTTTTCACTATAGTACAAATAAGGTGCGCGATCGTTTTCAGTTTAATAGCAAGCTACTATACCGACAAACATTATGTATTAACCTCTAGAAGGATATGGCAGTAGAGTGTTGCCACTATATAGTAACACTTGCCATATTTTGCATGTTCAGCCAGCAATACAAGCCGACTTCCTTTTTTTGCTACCGTATTTGTGCTCCGAGGAAAGTGGTAAACTTCTTGTAGGTGGACTCCAGAGCGAAGATGTACGCCCAATATGTGTAAGGGATGTAATTAAAACTCGTTGAAAGCCTGGCTCTTCTCTGCTATTGTAACCTTCATAGATGGCGAGTGGTGAGTGAAATTTTTAGTTTTAGACTAAAGCAATCGATCTGAAAGAGTACTCGTACAAGGGAAATACTGTAACCTTTAGACCTAACTTCTCTAAAACTGCCAAATCTTCTTTTTGATCTCCCATAATTGCATTGCTCGTCATCCAACCACAAGATATGAAATTTGTTTGACCCCTTAAATGTTATTATTTTTTTTTTTATAGTTACAGATACATTTTATAGATTCCAAATGATCGGCTTCATATAACTATTTTTCAAGGTGAATGTAAAAGCACTAAGTTGGCATTGCTGTAAGTAAATCTTCGGTCTCATTGGTCGCATATTTATCAATGAACGTGTATATTTTGAATACTCGTATAGTGGTTTTTATGCGCCAAGGCACCTGTTTACAGCGGCACCTCATGCGACTGCGCGAATACCACGATTGCATTGCAAACGTTAACTCATGATAATTTTACTGTTGCTTGAGACCACAGTTGCTGTAGGTTTTTAGTTATTTGCATTATTTTTTCTCTCCTTTTGTGTTGCCTTTTGTTTTTTTTTTTTTTTGATTTTTTTTTTTTTTTTTTTTGCTTAATGGGCTTTAACTGCTGCTGCTGACGATGCTTTTCGTTTTGGTTTTGGGGATACTTTCATTGATTTTCATACTGTAGTTAGTTAAATTACAACATACTCCTGTGTATCTCTAAGAAGGAGAAAAAAACCTTACAGAGATTGCGATGATGAAGGAAAATATTATAACGGTGTTGATGGTGGAGCAAAAAAGCATTGTGCGAATTAAAATTAACAATGAAAGAAAAAAACGTTTTATAAAGAAAGACATACATACATATGAACATGCAGAAATACACACATATAAGAATAGGCATGATGATGACAAAAATAATAATGATGAGGATGATGAAGAAGTTGAAGATGCCGATTATTATGGGAAGAGAGAGTGGTTGGCTAGTTAGTTCGTTGGTAGAGTTGGTGTATAGCTGCTATTGTGGTATGACATAGTGTCCGTCTACATCACATACATATGTACATACGTACGTGCATACATGCATTTATGTATATGAGGGTAAGAGCAGCAGCAGGCTTTTTATTTTATTTCTACTTGTTGCAAGTGCAGCGGAACTGGCTGATTTCTATGCAGTTTTTATATGCACACAATTTTATGTTGTTATTATGTGTTTTAATTTTGTTTTTTTATACTGTCTGTTGTTTTTTTATTTTTTGTTTTTGTAATTTTAGTTTATGTAGTGCTTTCTTTCCGACCACTGCAATAACAGAGGTGCGATGTAAGCAATCTAGACGACTGCTATTTCAGATTTTGACATTTTTTTTTTTTTTTTTTGCATTATTCAGTATGTTGTCATATTTCTATTAAGTGAAATGTAACGTAAAACATATTTGAAAAACAATTGCAACGTACTGAAAATTTCATTTCATTGAAACACATTTTATTTTATAATGCTTTGGATTTTTGTCTGGTAAAAATATGTGAAAAATGCATAAGGATACATTCAATAAATTTCATTTAATTTCAACATACATATGTATATATGATGAAAACGTTAAATGTTGTGTGTTAAGCTGGTCAATATATGATTATTACATTTGTTGCTTCAATAGTTTAGAAAAATTCAATGCCCGAAGAGAGCTTCTTTAAGGCCAACACTGAGAAGTTTTAATAAGTACTGAATATACTGAATATTCATTGAAACCACAAATATATTTCCTGAAAAAGTTACGGAAAATTGTAAAGAAATATTGCAAGGATAACTTTAAAAGGCTTAAAGTATGAAAAAATATTAAACAATTTAGGAAATCATGATATCGATTAAAAAAAAGAAGGTAAGAAAAGAATTCGAAATTTTTCCACAAACATTCAGCTGAATGCTTCATTTCGATGAAAATATTTTTTCTTTCAACAAAAACGAATTTTTTAAATAGTTTCTCTAGTCCAAACTGGTGGAACTCTTGTCTGCGTGTAATATTTCGATAAAATGTAACCACAAGTGCTTCAAACTTAATGTACAAGAAAATTTCTCCTTTCAAACAGTTAAATAAAACAAAACAAAAGTTGTGCTATTTTTCTCCCCCTGGCCTCACTTACAAACTTAAAAGTTGCGTAGATAAAAGTTTCATCTGGAACACTGTTATGAAAAGTTCTTAATCGTATTGAAATAGTGCGCATGAGACTAAACTGCTAAGCGTAAAATGTGAGCTCTGTTTGAAATACATGTGGTTCATTAAATTGCTTATGTATGCACATATATGTATGTGTGTGTATTAGACTTTTTGTTTTTAAAGTAATTATAGGTATGAAGGTAATATATGTTTTTTGTGCTAATGCAGCGTGGTGGCAGGTTAAAATTGTATGCCAGCGAAAAACCATTCCCTTTCCCTTTCTTGCCTTCTTACAAGCTGCAATGCTAAGCCAATCTAATTAGTCTCGTGCGATGGGTCATTGAACAGAGTAGCTTTATTCAGCTTATAAAAATGATCCCAATAAACCAGGCCGTCATAAAGTTAACATTAAAATAACGTAGTAAATTAACAGTGTCTGCATATACTGAATTAAAAAAAAATTATGTACTTATGTATGTATGTATGTATATAGTAAATGAAACTTTGTTTGTTATTTTTTTCCAAGACGTTTCTTATGGTTTGCAATTATTCTTAAAAGGGAATTTTTCTACAAAACATCAACGCGCCAAATTTACTTACAACTTTCCAATATACATACATATATATTGATGTTGTTCTACGTTCTATCTTCTTTCGAGTGAAGCCAACTTAAGTATGCATGCGACTATAATTGAAGCATTCATTTGGAAATCGTAGTTTTTATAAAAAGTAATATAACTAGTAATTAAAAAAAAAACAATTTAAAAATAACAGCAATGAGCTCTGGTAAACATCTAATTTTTTTCTCAAATATCATTCACGCACACTCCCTCCCACCAGTTGCACCACTTTCATTTCAACAACATTAAAGCTGGAACAAAAACATGTACATTTTTTATAGGAAGAAATAAATAAATTGATATTAAACTGCTTAATTATCTCATATTAATACTAAAAGAGATGATCTTTTTTTTTCTGTTTTTTATCTTTTCTCTAGTTCTAGTTTATGTTTCTTCAACATTGTAAATCGTCTAGACCACCACCAAGCTAAAATTGTAAATGGGGAAAGAAACTTGATTTTATTAAAGAAGAAATGTTCCATCCTACAGCACAGAATGAAGCGAGTATAAAAATAAATATGTTCGCAAATACTGAAATACATCATTTATTTTCGTAAAACGTTAACAATGTTAAGAACCGATAAAATCAAACATAATTCTCCAAACTACCCTACACATGTTGTTGCATATTTTAAATAGTTCATTAGAAAATGTGCAACTTAAATTACTCACGTATACGCACTCGTGCGTACGCATCAGTTTATTTTTTTTATATTTTTTTTTCTAAACTTAAGAGAATAATTCTTAACGGGGAAAACGGTACTTACAATCCAATAGGTACATATGTATGTATCTACATGCAGATGCATGCCATATTCATACATAAAGGGTTATATATTTTTCGGTTCCATTAAGCCACATCTACATGGCAACAATTGCAGCTGGCGACATTAATAGTTATACAGCAAGCTGAAGTGAATGTGTTTCATCTAATATGGAAGTTTCCTTTCTTTAAAACTTTTTATTTTCAAAGTCATGCGTACATTATTTGCTTCTTTTTTTCTTTTTTTTTTTTGGTGAGCTTTCGTTTATATAATGTTTTTGTCTTAAGTCTTTTGATTATAAACTTGCTTCATACTGCAATTCAGTAACTCTTTTAATGATAATCAATGGCGTTATAAAAAAAATACTCTACAAGTATTATTATTTCCATTTAATACCGCTTTTCCATGCCGTTTAAAAACGGTGTTTTTCTTAATTTGCAGAACTAAACGACGACAACTTTAAAATGTATCAGCTGTCAAATGAAAGCAACACTTGCTTCGCAAAGCGTTCAACTTGTTATATAAATGCACACAAGAAAAACTCATTTTCAAATAATACGAAAATTTAAATAAGTAAATTTAAACATGATATTTTACCTTTAATAATTAAAATTTAAAAAACTATTATAAGAAATAGGTCCACGCTTTGCTTGGCAATCACAATATCATTCATTTCTCTTTTTAGTGGTATTTATTACTGTGCATTAAACACATTTAGCGCTGTAGACTGCATGACTACAAATACTGATGACTCTATTGGTTGACATATAAAGAGCTATTTAATATTATTGAAAGCGACAGCGACACCATAAAGAGTTGATAATCGAATGTTTTGCATTTAAGAAAATAAAATTATCTATTTAAAGTATATTTGTAATATGTAAAAATGTAAAGCAAGTTTCTCGGTATTGAATTCATTCACAATATTAATTTTGTAATGTCATTTGCCGCCAAATAAAATTATATAATTTTAAAAGTACAATTAAATATATCTTAATGTCAAAATATTAATATTCATATAAACATATGGATTTTATTTTCGATATTTTGCAGTATGTAAATGCTATAGTGTTCTTAATGTGCAGCTACATGATTTTAATTTAAAATAAATGCCGAATTTAGGAGGCAGGTGAAAATGGCAAATTAGCCCAGGTTACTGCAAACTAATATACTCGTGGTTAAATTAATTTCTTATAAAAAGTGTTTAAATTTAGTAAGTCGTGCTACTAAGCAATGCGTATGTAATTTTAACTCTGTTAATTCAGAGAAAATATACCTACAGGAATACCACAATTTATTTAATCGGTTACCCTAGCAGTAGTACGAGCTAAAACATTCCCTATTATTTTTTTAAGCCTAATATCGTAAAGTGCCCGAACATATTAGGTTCTGGCGTTACCATTAATAATTATATTTCGCTCAGTTCTTACTTAAGATGAATTTCTTTAGCAAGCAGAAGCTATAAAAATGCGAATAGATTTTTAAGACTTTTTATATAACAACAAGAAACAAAACCACCAAAAATGGCAACACTGGTAAATTCATATTTGTTAGCACAAAAACTATATATGTATATACATACATGCATATACATATATTTTAATGTCGCTTATCTATTTCTTGCAAAGCAGTTTAATTTTACATATTTAGGAATAATACAAAGTGGACTTTAGGGTGCACCAATGCCGACGACAACGGATTGAAAGCTTTTATTCTACATTTTTCAATAATCTTAAAGCTGTTCTTATATAAATAAGGCATGATATTATTTTTAATACTCCTACTTTATGGCGTAATGCTTTACAGCTCATGCGTAGTTTGTGGCATTTACTTAATTTTTTTCTTCTTCTTAATTTTTCAAAAGTTTGCACAGCTTTCTTCTAGATATGCAAGCAAGCGGCGATATCAACAACGGCAACAACAACAGTAGAAGCCTTAATAAATGAAAAGAAGATACACGTTATTCTGGATTGTTGAAGATCGAGATTGCATTTGATTCATTATAACATGTTATACAATTCTAAGCAAACGAGTAAGCGAACATTAAGTGTTAACAGTAATACCCAATGGCAACAGCGGCATTTCAGTTCTAGTCGCACTGATGTGTGTATTAGATGTTTGTCTGCATTAAAAGTCGGTTTGTCTGTTTGTGTTATCACAACTATAAACTAGTTAAATTGGTGGCAGCAGCAGTAGTTATATAATCTATAAGTGGTTGTATACAAAAGTTTGTATGTAATATTTATGGATGTTACTTAGTGGAACTTAATGTCAGGTTCTTGTGGTTGATGATTTTTATGACGGCACGCTTTTTAAGTTTTTTGCTCTTCACTGTTTTCTTTCCTTTTGCGCAACTACATAGCACTTCTTTGCTTCGAATGCCGCATCAGCAGTAATAGGAATATTTAATTGATTGCATTACTTTTTATATCATCATTAACTTCCATTTTTTTTGTTTTTTTTTTAATATTTTTGGTATTTAAAATATTCATCCATTCCATGTATGGCTCATTACTCTGAGCACTACGCATTTTGCTTTTTAGTAATGGCAGTAGTTGCTTTGGGGGATTCTAAGATAATTGAAAAATTAGCGACAAACCTTTTCAGAGAAAAAATAAAAATAAGTTGCTGTTGTCGCTCAATCAAATGCCACCTAAAATCTAAATTTTTCACAACGTAAGTTTTCCAAATAATATCATCATTTAAGTTTGTTTATAAAGAGTTACTTCTTCCGTTCATTGTGCAAAGTAATTAAGAAAGGAAAAGACTGCACAAGTACAAATTGTTTGAAAGTAATCAAAACGGCAACACTGATGGCAAAACTTCTCTAAAAGCTGTGATTCACTATCCTACATAGTCGTACGATTTATTCACACAGAAATCTTTTAAGATTCCATCCTTTTTTAAAAAAATCACATCAGAATGGCATTATAGGTGCCATAATATCATACAAAAAAATAATGCAAACGAGTTTTTCTTTGCTGATTGTAGCAAATGCAACTCTGATCGCATGAGTTTTCAAAAATTACATTGTCGAAATTTACATTAAAGAAACCCGCTTAGTCAAAAACCTCATTGTAAAAAACCGCTGAAACAAAAAAGCACCAACAACAAAAATTATTTGCATCATTTTAGTTTAATAGTTGTTTTTAAGGATGGACTCACGTCAGATTTTCATTTAAAAGAGTCGTGCGACTATATGAATCGTGAGAGCTGGCCTTGAATAGTGCTTCATCAAAGAGCACATTGAAAAAAATCAGTGTAGGGTTTAAAGGGATTATCGCACGGTTATCTTCTTTATTTTGAATTGTTTATAGTGTGTGAAATCATCATTTGATATGAAGCCAATAATTATGCATCAATTCTATAACGATCGAGAATCATTTCTTAAAAGTATTTCTTTTCTCTTTATACCTTAATAAAGACAGTAAATAATAAAGATAATAAATAATAAAGATGATAAATAATTAGCAATTAGTAAGAGTCTTCAATAACAGCGCGTAGTTAAAGATCAAGATGAGTAATAAAACTTTTTTTTGTGTGTACTATGCAAGATAAATAATATATTTTTTAAATATCAGAGGAAACTTTTGCTAAAATATTCAGTGTTAATGCGGCACTTGATCATATTAAAAACAAGTTTCTCGCCACGCGAGATTTTAGTAAGCCCGATATTTTAAACATTTATTTTAATTAATTAAAAACCAGAAAATGACATCGGCACGAATAGGAACTTTAATATTTAAATGAAGCAGAAATCGAATGAAATTGAAATTGCTAAATCTAAAATATTACTTTCTATAATTAGTGTTATTCGTCATTGTTGGGAATGCTTTACAATTATTTTAAAATAGTAACAAATTAGAAAAGAGTTTAAGGCTTAGCCAGTGAGAATTAAATGTAACAGATGAAAGTATTTTGAACAACCTCAAGAAATATTAAAACAACTTGGCATTTTGCGGTTCCAAAGTTTCAAATCCATCTGAGTGTGTAAACGTTAATGAGTGGGATATAAATGTGGGAAATCACATATATATATATACATAAATATGAATGCACAATAAAAATAAAAATAAATATTGTTATTTAATAAAAAAAATTTATTAAATAGCAAAAAAAATATGTTGAATCTTGACTCATTCACATTTTGCTGCATACATTCTTTGTAAGCATGGCATTCTTTGTCCAACTCGAGCTCGATCTAGTGATGCTAATGTGCATTATATTATATGCACATAAAAGAGTTTTGACCTTTTGCAAGCCACAGTACTTCTCATTCTAAATATGTTCTTAATTTTGGCCTCACATGGCCTATAATAATTCTCATTACTTGAAGCCTTACATTGTTTTTTGTATAACAAATTGCAGAAATACAATTCATTTATTAAAGCTTTAGTTTTACCAAATTATAGTCAAATGCAATATTGGATCTTAAGCTTTTTAATTGTCTAAAGAAAAGGCAAAAAAATTAAAAATTAAAGGAATATACAAGTAAATCTCTTAGGTGTCCCCTTATGTAGAAGATTTTTCGACCTGCTAGTGGCATATGTAAAGACTGGGTCATAGAGAACCACTTCTTCTGGGAGCACAGAAGAAAAATAAAAATTAAAATTAAAGGTATATACAATATGCGGACGTCAAGGCAGACAAATTTTTAAGTCACATAGCTGTCCGCATATGCACAAGATTTTTCGACCTGCTAGTGGCAGATGTAAACACTGGGTCATGGAGAACCATTTCTTCTGGGAGCACAGAAGAAAATGAAAAATTAAAATTAAAGGTATATACAATATGCGGACGTCAAGGCAGACAAATTTTTAAGTCACATAGCTGTCCGCATATGCACAAGATTTTTCGACCTGCTAGTGGCAGATGTAAACACTGGGTCATAGAGAACCACTTCTTCTGGGAGCACAGAAGAAAAAGAAAAAAAATTAAGGGTATATACAATTAGCGGACGTCACGCCACGCAAATTTGTGCGTCGCTTAGCTGTCCGCTTATTCACAAGATTTGTCGACCTGCTAGTGGCAGATGTAAACACTGGGTCATGGAGAACCACTTCTTCTGGGAGCACAGAAAAAAAAGAAAAAAAATTAAGGGGATATACAATTAGCGGACGTCACGCCACGCAAATTTGTAACTCACTTAGCTTTCCGCTTATGCACAAGATTTTTCGACCTGCTAGTGGCAGATGTAAACACTGGGTCATGGAGAACCATTTCTTCTGGGAGCACAGAAGAAAATGAAAAATTAAAATTAAAGGTATATACAATAAGCGGACGTCAAGGCAGACAAATTTTTAAGTCGCTTAGCTGTCCGCTTATGCACAAGATTTTTCGACCTGCTAGTGGCATATGTAAACACTGGGTCATATAGAACCACTTCTGCTGGGAGCACAGAGTTCATTACAACTGAGTTTCATTGTATTCAGGAAATATGTATGTATGCCATTGGAGTAAGTACGTATCTTATTCGCATTTCCTATTAAGTGAATATCCATACATTGAAGCGATTTTCATTCCTGTTTCAACAACATCTATGCTTAAAATATGATATAAATTGTTGCCGAAACCTTGTCCAAGGCAATTGCATTAAAGCATTTAAAAAGCAATTTTCTTTTTTACTGATTTCCCCAAAGTCAATAAAAAGAAACTTTAAGAGTATTTTACTTGTCTTGTTTGTATTTATTTTTCATTAACATTTAAAATGTGCGTACAGTAAAATATATTTTCATATACATATATATGTACATATCTATATATTTACATATATTGGCTTAAAGCATTAACAAATATGCTTTAAGCTATTATATGATGCGCGATTTTGGGCTTCACTCTTTTATCATTGAAATTACGTATCTTTAAATGCTGCTGGACCAGCTCCAAACAGTTGGTTTTACATTTATTTATTTTCTTTTTCTTTTTTTTGCATTTTTTTTTTCTTATTTATTTTTATAAAGACGGATTTGTGTAGAAACAACTTTTAAATAATTATTTGCAATGAAAAGAAGACAAGTTTTTAATAAAGAAAAAAAATATTATGGGAATTTAAGGTTATTCTTAAAAATCTGTTAAAGTTATAAAGCAGGAAATTGCATAAGAAATTTCTCTTTGCCTGTGTAAGCATAAGTGATTAAAAGAAAGTACGCATTGGAAAGGAAGGAAGGAGTTTGTTTCTTCAGCCTTTTTCATCAATGACAAGTTTTCATTTACGAGCGCTTGCTTGCATTTTTGTATTTATTCGCAACAGTTTCTGTAAGAGAACGTGTGTGTATGCGAGAAAGAGAGGGAGAGGAAAGTGAAATAATAAAAAAGGTTCGCTATTTAAGTCTTTTGTTTTACTTTATTGGCTTGCAGTAAAAGTTGACTGTCTGCACGGCTTTACTGCTTTACTTTTATATTTTATTGTTTTATTTATTTATTTTTAGCAAAGATGAAGTTTGCTTGAGCTTTTTTACATTATGAAGCCACTACAACAATAAATATTTTAAATTATTTAATTTCTTATTTGCTGCATTTCCACATTTTAAATTTATTTTTTCAGAGTAGATAAACAATTTCCCTCGCACCTTATTAGTCGGGTATTGTATCTCTTTTGCTTTATAAATATTAATTCAAATTGTGTACAATAGATTATGGACTTAAACTCAGCAAAAAAAATATTTAAAAACTTTATCAATTTAAATGAAATGCATAACAGAAGGAAAAACAGACATAAAATACACCTTGCCTACCACTACACGAGCAAATATTGCAGCCACTAGTGAAATGATGAAGAAAATAAAAAGCATTCATAAAGATGAATAAATAAAACAAACAATTTTTTCACAGGAAAAAATTGTTGACGAAAAAAGAAAGTTTATTTCAATGCTGCTGTTGACTTCTCCACATTTTTTTTTTTTTTTTTTTTTTTGTGTTTTCGTTTGTAAAAGAAATGTTGCCGCTGCTGTGGCCTGACTGACTGGTAAACGCAATTAGGGAAATGTTGATGTTTCTCTTTTCGTTTACTTAAATTTTGCCAACACAATTACAGCAAGTGCAAGTACACGTTCTCCTCTCCACAGGTAAGCTATAATACTATGCAATTGGATCTGCAACCAACTTACAATACAATACAATACAATACAATACATTACAATAGCCGCAATTGTTTTCCACTTGATTTGGTGCTTTTTAAGATGACTTTAATTTGTTTTCCTTTTTCATACATACTTAATTTTTACACACTAGTTTTCAATTTATTTTCTTAATTGTCATTTCTACTGAGCAATAAAGAAATACAAAGAAATCTTGCGAGTTATTAAACTATTTTCGTGCCAGAAAATATATTGAGATCAAGTATATAAATAAATATGTATATTTATATCAAAATTGCAATTTTATTGTGAACGTGGGGTAGCGCAGATAAAACTTTTGCTAATCCTTATATTAACATATTAATCCTTTTGCTAAGATATGTACGTGTGAAATGAATCTGCAAAAACAGCACTTTAAGAAACCCCCTGTCTCACAAGCTTTCCATTAAATAGATCATTTTTTATTGTTTAATATTAATTTAAAATGTAGATATTTTTGTTTTGGAAATATATTTTGTTAATCGAATAAAAAGATATGTATTCGAGTTAAATCCTACATGTCATCAAACTCGTAAGTTGGCAGGACATATTGTGCTTGAATATCCAGCTTTAGTATACGTGGCACTGTGGCACAAGTAAACCACGAGTCATTAAATTTCTAATAAAGTTGATGCAAGTGCTACCAATTACTGGTCTTAGTCATGAGAATAGAAGTCGGTAATTATTCTGCTAGATTCAGAAATCATTAAAAAAAATTTTAGAAAAAATTAAATGGCTGATCTCAAAAGATACTTTAATGTTATTTTGTTCCTAAAAATTCAATTTGTTTTCTCAAACATGATATTCGCCTCAATCATAAGTCAACCGTATTTTATCTTCAGGTGCAAAAACACTATGTAATTGCTAATTTATGTTTTTATGTGAAAGATTTTCTTTAAATTATTTTTAAAGCAATAAAGGATAAAAGACAATTCGAACATAATTCTAATAGATTAACAATAACGAATAATGTAAAAAATTGATGACAAAATTACATACATATATGAAATTCAGGTCGATATACTATTAGTATTACTGTCGAAAGTTTTACTTCCTTAATTCCTTCCAACACCTCTTAAAAGAATCTTATGTAACTTAATATTTGGACATTCGGGTTCAAAAACGAAAGCATAAACAGGATTCGTGTAATTTTCACAAAATGAAGTATTTCATCTGTAATTTTTAATAAATATGCTGAGAATAAATAAATAAAATAATATATTAATATAACAATAAATAATAATATAATAAATAAATAAAAAATAATAACAAGTAAATATTCGCGAATAAATGCGAATTAATTAATTAGAAGAAATTTGATGCTGTAATAAAAAATATTAAACGTTATCAGTATGACGGGACCACACATGGGCTAATTAAAGCTTATGATCCTATATAGGATCTTACAGGAGCGAAGTAACATAAAAAGCAGTCCTAAAACGGGCAGGTAGTGTTTTACTGGGCACACCACTCGACGCAATCGATGACGATCGCTATAAGTTCAAAGGGATCTTAAACCCATAGCTCCGGCAAAAAAAAGAAAAAAATGGCGCATGAACACAAATGATAGTCAGGTGTATACAATACAATAGATAATAACCAGAACAGCAATGGCTAGTAATAGAAATGCAACCCTGCGTATTGGCAGGGTATATAGTATATTACAAAAATATTTCTCGTTCCTTAAGCTGTTAATATAAATTCCAAAAAAAATTGTTTGTTCAAAGTTGGTATATAAATCACTTAAAATAAGGGTCGGTGCAAAACATAAATTAGACAAAAAACCTGTTCACATGAGCAGCAAAATTCCAAATTCGATCATGATTCCACCAGAATTTAGTTCATGTTTTTTATAGATGGGTTTTGGATACGATAGAAATGAGTGCAAGAAACACTAATCGGCTGTTCCTTCAATTGATTAGTTAGTGGTTATTTAGTTGCAGCTTCACCCATAATTAAGTTGGAATCACCTAGTGATCATTTGCGAATATAACGCTTTTCAAATTTTTATGCTTTTCTAAGTTTGTTCCGTGCGTTTTGTGCGTTTTGCCATTGCGAATAATCACACTGCAGAAAGCATTACAGATATCACATGGATGGACGTATAACTTAATTTCCCACAAAAATTATTGTTGCATCTAAATGTTTGAAAGCACTTGCAGTGGTAGGCAGCAGGGCCAAACATATTTAAGAGTACACACATGTTTCTATTTCTGTATGTTTGCATGCATGTGCATAAGTATGTGCACTATAATCTTAAATACATTACCAGCGATACAAGCTGCAGATGTTTTTGTGCCACAATTGTGATAAAAATTAAGAAAAAATAATCATCTGTACAAAAAATTAAATATAGATTGTGTTCTTAAAGAAACTTGCCAGATTTAGTTGTGTACGAGTGTAATTTTACAGAGTATTTTTTTTTTTTTGTTTTTTTTCTGAAATTATTTTTTAACAGACTTTCTTCAATTAGTGGAAGTGCCATGTACTAGAACATTAAGATTCGAAAAGAGTACCGAAAGTAAATTTAATAGGGGAACACCAATTATTGCAGTAAGATGACATTCCGTTACAACATATAAAGGTGTGATTTATGCCTCATCGAACGTCTTAATAAGAACTGTATTGGTTCAAGAATCGTGGGCAGTCGTAAACGAGATCTTAAGCAGACATTCCCTGTAGACCTGCATTGAATACCATAATCCAGAGATTTAGCTGGAAAATCAAACTAGAAAAGGGGTTTCGCCGCTTGGTTGAAATCCCATTTAACATCCCATAGAAACTGTAAATTTTACAGCTAATCCGGTAGAGACCGCTCTGAAACTGCATGTGAAATCACTAGATATTAAATATAGATATTTAAAGATATTAATGTTATGAGATATAGATATTTAAATATAGATATTTATTTAGATCTAAGGACTAGCTATTATCTAGTATATTGATTTATACAATCTGATTTATATATAATGATTTCTGTAGAAATGATGTGAAGTAAGAACAATCGGAACAAAAACATATCTTCACAGTTTTTAAAAGTAATCGATTTCGGAAACGGCCGAAAAGTCTCTATAAAACTGCCATAAATTTTTTTTACTTTCACAATTATATAAAAGAATGATCCCTAGAACCCCATTAACGCAATCTAATACAGCACTATGTGAAGAAATGTCACACATGGTCAAAAAAAAGAAAAAATAATGTTTGTTTACGCAATAAAATATTTCTCTCATAAAATAACAAAAAGGAAGATAAAATTTTCTCATGGGTCTTCCCGACCACTATTTGGGCTGGTAACCATTTCATGTTGCGTTCATTTGATCTGCAAGAGCGGGATTTCCCAAACTGAGTTTCTAAGTTTAAGCTCTGACTCCGTCAACTTGGCTAGTGGCCAAGTTTCACTGTGTGTAAACATAAGTTAACATAAGTTCCAATTTTTCTCGAATTAATGTTGACTACCTTTAGTTAGTACCACCCTAATAAAAATAATAGTAGGTGATTTCTTAACGTTGGATTTTCAAAAAAAGGAAAAAAATATAAAAATTTAAAAATGAAAAAGCTTTTGGAAAAATCTCTTGTGTCATGTGAATCTTAAAGAGAAACAAATACAAGTCTTACAAGTCCTTGTGCAAAATCGTGGTCAAGCTTCTATGCACTGCGGGGAGTTGAGATTGATGGCTTGTTTTGAACACTTTCTTGAGCAGCAGATCTTGCAGTACATTATGGTCCATGCTTGTGCCTATCAACTATAGCCTCTCTTTCTTCGAAATCCTTCACTGTACGATATACATATAGTGCGTCTTGTTGGCACGTTGGGTCTTCCAAAAATTGCACGTAACTTTCTCAACGTTGCGGAAGCCGACGACTGATTTTGATGAAATGTTTTTACGATTAAAACACGTTGGCTTACGTTGGCTTGCCCAATAAATTGGGCAAAACAGTTTATCTTCCTGGCGGCGAAGCTGTACTAATTCGACCTGCAGTATATTCACGGTGAAATGGCAAAGCTTAATGAGCACGCCTGGCGTTGCCACATATTATTAATCTATTCTATGTTTAAACTGACAAAATTTACATTGCAATTGCAAATTACAAAAAAAATCACCCGTTTTAAGTGCAACTTATCACAATAGACTTAAAAGCATGTACGTGTGTGTTCTTTCACCAGCAGCCATTGTTTAACTCACTTCTGGCTGTCTTTCTTTTCCATTACTTTCAAAACTTTTGTTCTCAGATTTCTAATACGAACATTAACTCGTAATAACATATTTTTAAAGCGAGCTGCATCTTCAGCTAATTGTAAAAAAATCTTTATATCTATATTTTCGTTGAAGAAAATGATAATGGCAAGCATGCATTCCTTTACACGAAGCATACAGTTGCAGCTAAAAATAATAACTTTGAGATTAAGATTAAGATTAAGATGAGTCTTACGTATCATAAAATTTTTTTTTTTTTATAATCTTTAATTTCTTTTTAACGATAAAAATTACGTGCATGAATTTGTGTTAGAATATTTACGATTATGTAAGAAATCCTTGCGGAAAAGAAAAAAAGCGTAAAATAAAAATAATTTTTCTTCTTTTTCCTCTTTTCAAAAGATTTAACAATGAAAATTACGCTTTTTTTTATATATAAATATTAATGCAACAATTATAAATGCATTAGAAAATAACACACTTAAATATGAAATAAATTTTCCTTCTTTTTTATTTAAAACGTAAAATGTGAAGCGAAAATTATGTTGTATATTCTTGTCTGCTTTTGAAGACTTAATAAAAATTAATTGCAATATAAAATTATACACATGCTTAAATTATTTAAGTAATTGTTGTTGTATTTTTTTTTTTGCTTGTAAGACTTCGGAAAGAAGATCGTAAGTTTAAAAATTTTTATAAAAGCTGTTGGAATAAAGTTTTAATTGAATTTATTTTTAAACAATAATATTTCGTATTTAATTATTTTGCACGTCCTTCCCTCATTCCGGAAAGAATCAAAATATTCTTCTACATCCGGTTGCTTCTTCTTTTATTTTACTATTTCATACCTCAACATTTCGCAAGCTTTGAGAGGATGTAAAATACAGAATAATAAATTAAATAGAAATAATAATCCAATTAATAAGGTAACATCTAGGCAAAATTGCACTATATATATATGTATTTATAAGCAAATATATAGTACATATAATACATTTTTGTATATAAGTAAAGTATGTGTAAAATATAGAGGATTCTAATAGTAACACAAAAAAAAATACGACTGTTAATTAAAAAGTATGATTTTTAAAAGTTTAGTCAACAAGTCAGAAAATGAAAATATTTTCTTTGTTTTGAATCATGCACTAGTTACCCTCCTAATTTTTATTTAGCAGCGAAAGCCATTTTGTTTTCGCTTTCATATTTCCGCAGTTGGTTGGCTACCTTATTAAAATTTAGCATCAGCCTAAAAGTGTGCTTCATAAAGTAATGATTTATAGTAGAAACCTATAATATATATAAATTTGTGTGCCAAATTAGCAGACGTAGGAGAATATATTTTTGCACTATTCCGATTCCACTCTTTTACTTAAAGAGTGAAAGAGGGTCAATAAACTGAACTACAGCCATCCTACTAATATAAACTTACAAACATTTTTGAATATATGGCTACACTGAAGCCTTAACCCGGTAGACTTTTGAATGGTAATCATTGACTTCTTAAAAAGTGTAGCATATTCATTTCCAATATAAACTTGCAATTGTGCAATACTTGCAATTTGTTTAGTGTTTTCGCTTTTTCATTACGTATTATTGAAAACGTAAATACTTTCATATTTATTAGAGAACTTAAAATATCACTACTTAAGACACCGTAGCACCGATAAATATGATTGCTTATTAAACAACAGAGTTGCATTTTGCTTGTTTATTGAACCAACTAGTGGCGTTCGTATGTGTTTTTTTTATTATAAAAGTGCAAACATTCTTTCAAATTTTCTTCTCTAAAATATTTAATTATTAATTTTTTCTTCCCCTTGGACTTGCCTTTTCTTTCACACTTAAATCTTAAATAAGTTTTCACTTTTGTGTACAATCATCCTTGATGTCATCTTACTGATTCCGGAAACGACGACAGCAGAGTAACTATGGCGGCTGCAAATTTGTAAGACTATTATTTCCATCATTCGGTCCATTTATATTAAAATGGATTTTAGTTCAAATCAAAAATTCCGAGTGTAAAAAAAAAATTCCCTGTAATTGTGAATTTAAATTACGCAAAATACAAATTTAATTATTATTGAATAATTTTAGTCTCGAATTTTGATCAAACTATAATAGTGTTGATTAAATGCTTTCTAATTTCAGAAATAAAAAAGCCAAATTTTGTTCATCGACTTGAAAAAATCGCTGAAAAATGGCGGTCTTTGTGCAGATCACACTTTTACATGGGACTTTATGCAAACAATATTTTTCGCTCAGCTTTTTTGAAATAACTACTGTCTTGATCGCAGGAAATTATCATAATTTCTCAGCAAATTGTACGACTTGCATTTTAGGCCACACTATCATATTTTTTCATATTTGACAGATCGTACTATGTTGTATCAGTATCATATTTTTTCATATTTGACAGATCGTACTATGTTGTGGGATAGTGGAACATGGCTTTTAGAGATGCCTTGTATTAAATTGATCATTTGCCAAATTAGAGGTTTGCTTGGTACGTGGCTTCTAAAAATCAGTTAATGAAAATAAGTGATGCAATTGTTCTTCTCATCCATAGATGTCGAACAAAGAAACCCCTACAGATTTCTTTGGTTTGGAGAACAAAAACAATATATGAATGTGCTTCAAACGAAAAATATTATATTTATTTAATAAAATTATCACTGTATTAAAATAAAAGTGAAACCATGGCGATGTTCATGGAACATTTTGGCGTTTTTGAAATTTAAATAAGATTTACGATCGTATGAAGTTTTTAATAACTTATCCATTTATTATTCATATCACAAAAATTATCTTGAAATCATATTATTCTACCTGTCAAATAAAATATGGAACCTGTTAAGCTTTCAACACTTTCTTTTCGCTTCAGTTGAAGAAGCATTTAATAAAGACAAATACCATTTCAGTTAATGCAAGTTTAAAAAATATTTATGGACTTGTATAGAAAGTCGGTGGGTGATCAGCAATAATTTTCAAAACACATTGAAGAATGTAAACACGTCTGATATTTTAACATAAATAAAGACTAAATAAAGTATATTAAATGAATTAAATAACCAGTTATTTGATTTTCTTATTTTCTAATACTTTTGTATACTTTCAGTTCTAATACTTTTGGCAACTATTAGTATTAACATTTTCAAGACGAGCTTAAATTTAGTACCGCACAATTGCCACTTGTTGAAGGTGATCTTGCCACTTGGAAGAAAGTGTTTAAAAAAAAGAAGATTAAAATGGGCGGAGGTATTCGGTAACTTTCAATGATTTGCAAATAACTAAGTTTAGCGAAAGTTATACTGGCAACGATTTTGCGATTCAGTAACTTTTTGCAAAAGCCTCGTTACACTTTTTCATCATGATGGCACCACTCTCAAAATATATGAAAAACATAAACGGGGGGGAAAAATGTTTAGAGTCATTTTACCCAACATAAATCAATAGACACTTATTTATTACTTTGTATTCGTTTTATTGTATATAAAAAATATAATTAATTCCTTTTTAGTGACTGCTGCTGCGAAAGGTAATAAATTAAAAGAAGAACTCATTTTATCAAGAAAGAAATCTAGAATTATAAATTGAAAGACATCGTAGAAAATAACAACACAAAAATGATTATCGATTAGCAGCAGCTTACAGGCGCCGATATTAAATATCGTTACAATAATGTTACCGAAAAACCAAGTCGATAAATTTCCATAATTTTTTCATTTTGCCAATGCGAGTGATGTACTAGAATATCAATTATTGGTCGTAGCCTTACAAAATAGATTTCGAAATGAGTATCCATTCAATAGTTCACAACTCTATCATTTTGTTTTGATTAAAAATATTTAAAAGTTAAAATGATTACAACTAAATAACAATTTGTAATTAAAGAGTTTGTTATTACGATTATTTTTCGTAGGTTGTGGGACATGTTCAAATTGTTAATAATGTCAAGGTTTTTTAACAATTTCAAATTAATATTTAATTATGCAGCTTTTAAAGACTGGCTACTTGAAAAGCTTCCATGCGAACATACTAAATTTTTCAAAAAATAAAATTTATTAAATTAAATTAAAAGTTAAATACGAAATATGTTGTTTGTATGTGTTTCGCCGGATGGTAAAATCATGATTCTAGTCTATTATTCTAAGTATAATATGACGCAACTTTAGAAAAATGTTATGTTTCAAGGTTTATAGCCGATGTTTTCGCGTCAGTGCATCTGCCGCCTCTCACAATTCCCAGCATTCTATGCATTTCTAGTTTTATACAACGTTATTTATCCAATTTTTATTATTTTATTTATTGTGTAAATTCGTCATATTAAATAGAAATTATTTATATAAAAATTTAAAAAAATTCGAGCTTGTTGAAGAAATTCCAGAATTAATTGAATTTTTATAAATAATATTTCATGCTCTAATTGTGTACGAAAAGTTCCAAATGAATAAGTGAGCGAGAAATGGGCATGGTTTTCTTTGCACACGCCACCATTCTTTGGTAACTTTCTTCTAGACTAATTTAAACATATTTTTCTTATAGTGGACAGCCCCTACGGACAAAATTTATTAAGGCCGAATTGTTAGAAATGGGTAGTGTTGGAAAATACAGGCTGTAAAGCAATGGAATAATAAAACAGCGAAAGTCTGCACTGTAAATTGTTTATGGCAGTCATCTTTACTATGAATGAGGCTAGTAAGCTTGGAGCGGCCAGTGGGCATGCAGTCGTCACTTTCGTTTTCCAAGAATAATCAACGCAATTAGTATTAAAGGTCATGAGAAAAATTCAAGAATTCTGTCTTTTACTTAACAGTTGCTTTAGCTTTTTTTAAACTTAATCTTTCTTTGTGTGCCTTCCATTTGCATACAGTTTTGAAAAGTTTTGACCGTCATCGGGTGTCAGTTTTTATATCATTTAAACCTTAGCAGTCTCAAAGCAACAGTATTTATTTAAAATACGATGTGAATTATTGTAAAAACTCAAATTTTGCAAAAAAATTATAACCGAAAATCTCAAATAATTTCAACACGTTGCTGAATCGTCTATCGTTCCATTTTTATGGGAGGTTGAGAAGAAAAACGTTTTATTGTAGTATTTA
Organism: Ormia ochracea; assembly: GCA_963402855.1. NCBI lineage: Eukaryota > Metazoa > Arthropoda > Insecta > Diptera > Tachinidae > Ormia > Ormia ochracea. Next base: position 22,203,312 of record OY727105.1, read on the forward strand.
AAATGTTTGCGTTATTACTTTATCCTGTAGATAAAATTAATTAAAAATGAATAAAAAAGCATTTAGAAATTGGTCAAGTCATTTTCATTTAAATTTAGCAAAAATTCCATTTCATTTTTAACTACTTAACCGTTTCATTCCAATTCGTTTCTACGATTCTATTTATCTATTTCTAAGATGCGTATAGACCAAAGAAAATTTTTTTGATTCTTAAAAAAAATCCGTAATTAAAAGAAAAAAAATTTTTACTTGACGATGATCTTAGCAAGCTGTGGTTCTACGACTATAGCCATATAATCGTAATATTAAATAAATATTTTAAGTACAAAACTTAAACTTATAAACTTAAGTTTTAAAAATTTTTTGTTTAATTAATTTTTTAAAAAAAAAAAAAAGCAATAGTGTACACTATCGAAGTAGGCATTTAAGCCAGTTGAGATTTTTTTTGTGGAAATACACTTTGAAAAGTATTTTTACAAGAGTTCATATTTTGCTATAAAATGGAACATTGTCGACGGGAAAATTTAATTTTCTCCATTTAGTCCTGTTTATATCCAAGTAACGAAAGTGTTGTGCAACTGTTATTCTTGACTGACATTTTGCCATCCAAGATTGATTTCAATTGGATTAGTCTACGATGACATTCAAAACTGATGGATTTTGGACAGTTTGTTGCCTACGTAAGACAAAACAGCTGATGACATTAACTCCAACTGAACATCCTTATTTATTTGTACTTCGTTCTTTTAATGAATGTGGGAATAACTTGAAGGTAAAGTTACTTGATACTTCAAATGAATAGGTCTTGAATAATATATGCTGCTGTAATAATTTTTTTTTTTTTTTTTGGAGTTCGCAATTTATTTAAACTTATGATTTAAGGAATTGTTGATTGCTCGGATCCAAATGTCTGTAATTATAAGCGTATTATCTCAGACTTAATTTTACAAAGAATATAAATTTGTGGCTATTTTCACACATTATCATGTGCCGTGTACTTCAATCTGAAGTATGTATAAGCTATCGATCTGCCTAATTCCATGCAAATCCATTAAAAGTTTTCTCATAGTAAGGCAACAACCCACCCAAATTCACACAAACTATAGTACTTCACTTTACAATCACTTTTCCAACTTGCAGGATAAATAAAACCATAAATATACTTCTACAATTCAAACGTTCAGCAGTGTATGGATACTGTTATATTCCTGGAATAGAAAATGTTAAATCAATGCACGACCTGTAAAGTCTTTCCATACACAACAAAATAGGCTGCAAACTTTTAAGAAGATTCTCACATAAAACATGCCAAAATGTGTTCTTTTCCCAAACATAATCATACTAAACAAATGACGGAAAGCATATGTCAAACGCCACCTTCATGTAAATCTCTGACGGAATGGCACTTCAACGAAACAGCATGTCTTATTCTTCTCTTTCAAAGACACGCTGAGAGATTTTTAACATTGAAATAGCAAACACGGAAGATTTTGCCACACACATAAATATTTATAATATAAATTGTATTGCTTGATAGCACTGTATATGGTACGTGTACCTGCATTATAGCGAAAGCGATTGAAGTGAAGGAAATTTGTGTGATTTAGCAATTTGTCAATTGAATTTTCATCACTAACCACATTATTTGTTGGTAGCACAAACTCTGTATGGATGCTGAATGAATGTAAATGTGCTCACTGTGGTCGTACCTTTTTTCCCACTAACCTCTTGTATTAAATATCTTTAGCATTGATCTGACTAAAAAAAGGCAAATGTTTGGAAAGGAAATCACAGAAATAAAACAACATCATGAATAACTATTACGGTCTTTAACTTAAAGGCAATCAATTTAATGTCAGATTAACAGTTTATAGCCAAATGGGTTTCATGTGGCAATACTTGGATATGAAACTTGTGGTAGTGCCAACAATTATTTGCCTTTTATTTACCATTTAGTAGAAGAACCCCATGATATAATAGAATATTTTACCAACGATGTTATTATATATAGATATATATAACTTGAGCCATTCCTGTGTATCCATAAGAACCGTATTTCAAGCTTCCACCATTTTGCTTTTTCCTTAATTCGTCGCTTAGAAAAGCGAAGTTATTTTATATACCTGAGTCGGTAAATCAGATTGGTATAGGCTACCCCATTAGTTATGTATAAATTTCTAGTACATATATATCGCATGTTTTTGCAACAATTAGAATTATTATAATGAAGTTCGTTGTAGCCGAGTTTTACTGCTCACCAGACAACACAGCCGGAACATTTTATTCGAATATTATTATTATGTCTGTTCGAATATGCTTAGCTGAAGATGAGCTTGCCTTGCATTTACTAGGAAAATACAGACACACAGGCACATCCACATTCATAAATTTCTCTACAATTTATAAAAAAAAAGCGCAAAAATGTAAAATAATTTGAAAAGAAACTAAGCAAACGACATAACCATCAATTATTGCACCATCGATCAAAATCGCTTTATAATGATATAAAATGAAAATCCTACCCAACCAACATCAACATTGTGGTCATTGTCATCATCAACCTCGAAGTCATCATGATTTCCAAACTATTCGTTTGACTTAAGCAGCCAACAGTCAGTCAGTCTCACCAAAAATTTCTTTCACATTCCTACAACATGCATACAAACAATAGTAAATACATATGTATGTATGTATAATTGTGCTGGTAAAGTGAACTTTTTCTATACGTACGTATATACACACACACAGACATTCTCTTTGTCCGCTTAAGTTATTTCATTTATGTTTTAAATATGGCAAGGAAATCAAAATCGAATTGCTTAGGAACTTGACAAATTACCTATTTGGTTAAACAAATTTTATTCCTGTAGGCAAATGTTTCCGCATTTTATCAACAGGCATGCATACATCCATAAATAAATATTATATGTATGTATGTATATGAAAATGTGCACAGAGGCATATTCGTACAATGGCACACACTCGTAAATAAACAGATTTCTTGCCGTCTTCTTTTTGATATTTCAGTGCAGTTGCAGAACCGCAATATTTTGTGGCTTGAAAAATTTTTGTCTTCCAATGGTACTACATCTTAGAAAACAATAGCACTTGGCTTTCCGGAAAACTAAAATTGGATATTTTCGCTCATTTTTGTTTTTTGTAAAAACCGACATTATATGTATATACTTATTGCTTCTTAAAATCGCTTTTGTTGCCTTTGAAAACTTTTAACTAAACATATATTACAGCATATATGTATATGCGAATCTTAAAAGCTTTATGCTTCTGCTTTAGAAATTCTTACAGTTAAAACAACAACAACAAGAGATCTGTCAAAAGTTATGCGCAAGTAATCAACAGAAATATATTGTGGCGAAAATTGATCGACTTTGCCACACAGGAATATTTTAACGATATTTCCTCCTGGCGGCTTTCATCTGTTTCTTTCTTCCTTTCGCTTATCGTAGGGCGATAGTCTTTTATAAGCTCTCACTAATAAAGGACTTGAATTCTTTGATTATAATAAAGCAAATGCAAATTATTACACTCAGATATTGTTTAAGTCCCCATGTTTATAATCACTTTGAACTTTTCGTTTATGCTTGCCTTTGTGCTTTCCCTATCTTTTTGGAAACTGGTTCCACTATGATGGAAAATTATAATCGTAATGTTGGCAAAAAGTTACTGATTCGCAGCATCGTTACTGCAACCGAATATAATTGTCGCTAAATTTTATTCTTTCTTTACAAATCGTTCAAAATTACTGAATCGCTCTACAGATGACTGGTTTTTTTGTTTGGTTTTTCTCATTATAGTGTCATTGTTTTGTTAGAAATTTTTGGTTTGTTTTTGACGTTATGGCAACACTGTTGTATATCACATCTATAATTTAGCGACCCATTGGTCAGCACTTATTAGAAAAATATTAATAAATGCGAAATAAAATCCCAAGCACTAAATATGTTCATTATTTAGATGTACTAGAGGAGGATCGTGTGACGACCAGTCCGGCGCACTTACATAAGGTCTAATCATACCCATCGATACCTCGATATACGGGGTGTCGTTTGCAGCAAAACCTTATTCTCAGTTAATATAATGTCAGTTCGTACCGCACTTACATGTCATAATCATTCACATCGATACTTCGATAAACGAGGAGTCGTTTGCAGCAAAATTTAACTCTTCAGTTCGAGTTTATTTTTTTACTTAATATTACAATTATTAAGATAATTTTTTCAGTGTAAGCGAAGTAAACTAACTAACAACTTGTCTATGGATTCTTATGATAAAGTGTGAGCATAAGGATTTGTTTCACTATCCTACAAAATCGAACGACTCATTCACATGAAAATGTGATAGTGATAGCCATATACTTTATGAAATCAAATAATAATGCAGTATATGGTGACACACTATATTTTCTATGTATTACGAAAAAGGTGGATTAAACATGTATATTTACAAAGATAAAAAAATTAATATATTACAACTTTTGGTATATACATTAAAAATAATAAAAAATAATAAAAAACAAAAAAAAAGTAAAATCAACTCTGATCAGACAAAATCTATCATTTTACGAAAATTTTCAAAAACTTTTGCAAGTGGTATTCGACTGCCAAAAAAATAATACAGTTTTAGGTTACACTATAATACTTTTTCATAATACATGCCAAAGTTGACATGTGTTAATATTGTGTGACATAGTGGAGGAGGGTTTTAACGGCTATCATGTTATGCTACACCAACTCTCCAAACTACGCTACAATTTAGCCAATATTCTAATTTGACCTTGAAATATAATTTCCAAAACAAAGTCTCAAAATAATCTAATTCTGATAAAAATCAGTGTCATTTTAGAAATAATTTCATAAATATAACCTTTGAGTCAATCTATATATTTCCCAGCGCCCTACTTACCGTAAAAAAAAATTATTTATATGTACATTCAAATTTAAGACTCAGTCACCTTTCAATACTGCAAAATTGTATTTCAATTATTTTACGATCTTCCAATTCCACATTTTTTCCAATTTATGATTTCGCAACACAAATAGGCGTCGTCATATTGAAACTGCAAATGGAAAATAAAATAAATTTGAAATGAATATTATTGCTACTGCGGAACGGCTACTTGAATATAATGATTGAAAGTATTCAGTACGCAGTCTTGAGCAAGTATTATTTATTAAGCACGTAAACTTTCAGTCTTTCGTTTTATTTTCATTTAAAAAAAAAAAATTTTATATCTCGATGAATAGTTTTGAAAAGTGCAGAGTGCAATTTTGTAAATTCAGCGACGAATCTGATAATGCGGTTGCAGAAACTATTTTAAATAAATATTGTGAATTGCTAAACAAATTGTTAAACAGAAAAGAAATACTTAAATGGTAACGAAAAGAAAGACAATAATAATAATAATAATTTATTTCTATAGAAAATGCAAGTGACGACAGGAGAATTGATTTTCAGCAGCAGGAGATGATTTCATTATCACGGCTAACCACGTTACGCAAATAAGATTTGAATACTTATAAATAAATAATGACAATATGTTTTGTTATTTCCGATATTTTTTTATCACCTTGTGAAGGGAATTTATGAAAAATTTTATGAAATAATATATTTTCCTAAAAGGAATAAATCATTTGAATTTTCCACGTGCTTAGTCAGCATGAAAAGCGTTGTTCTGAAATAAATTTGAAAGCAGGTTTACAATTATACAGTTTCCTATTTGAGTTCTTATGCTTGAAAGACTGTATTCTTTAATCAATGAACATAATTTATTTATTTATTTAAATTCTTTATTTATTTATTTAAAATAGTTGCGCAAGCCGAGATATCGTAAAGCTTATTTTCATATGCCTAAAATTATTTTGGAGCGGTGATTTCAGAAAAACGAAATATCTTAACCAAAAAGGAGAAGAGAACTTCCAGAAGAAACATTGCCAAACACGATGCAACATAACTTGGGACATTGTCATGGAGAATCCCATGAATAATTTTCATAAAATTATAATTTGTGTGCGAAAAAATGCTTCTCAACGTTTTTGTATAAAAATGTGGCACCTACAACATTATTTTTAAAGATTTTCTTGTGACTAAATCGAGCGATTGTATAAAAGAGTGAATTAATAAAGATTTTATATGTAATCGAAGATGAAGCAATATTTATACATTCCAGAAAAATCAATAAATTCCAAAAAAAAAAATTTTAAAAAAAATTAAAAAAATGTAATGCAAAAAAAAACATTAATAAAAAGAATCCAACAGTTTTAGAATAATTCAATTAAATCAATTTAAAATAAAAAAAATTGTAAATTTAAAAAAATTTTAAATAAAAAAAAATTAATAAGAAGGATCCAACAATTTTAGAATAATTCAATTAAATCAACTTAAAATAAACAAAAAAAATTAATTTTAAAAAATTAAAAAAATTTAAAGCAAAAAAAAATTAATAAAAGAAATCCAACAGTTTTAGAATAATTCAATTAAATCAATTTAAAATAAAAAAAATTGTAAATTTAAAAAAATTTTAAATAAAAAAAAATTAATAAGAAGGATCCAACAATTTTAGAATAATTCAATTAAATCAACTTAAAATAAACAAAAAAAATTAATTTTAAAAAATTAAAAAAATTTAAAGCAAAAAAAAATTAATAAAAGAAATCCAACAGTTTTAGAATAATTCAATTAAATCAATTTAAAATAAAAAAAATTATAAATTTAAAAAAATTTTAAATAAAAAAAAATTGATAAAAAGAATCCAACCATTTTAGAATAATTCAATTAAATCAATTTAAAATAAAAAAATTATAATTTTAAAAAATTGTAAATAAAAATAAATTAATAAAAAGAATCCAACCTTTTAGAATAATTCAATAAAATCAATTTAAAATAAAAAAAATATAAATTTAAAAAAATTGTAAATAAAAAAAAATAATAAAAAGAATCCAACCATTTTAGAATAATTCAATTAAATCAATTTAAAATAAAAAAAATTATAAATTTAAAAAAATTAATAAAAAGAATCCAACCTTTTAGAATAATTCAGTTAAAATAATTTAAAATAAAAAAATTATAAATTTAAAAAAATTTTAAATAAAAAAAAATTATTAAGAAGAATCCAACAATTTTAGAATAATACAATTAAATCAATTTAAAATAAACAAAAAAAATTAATTTTAAAAATTAAAAAAAATTTAAAGCAAAAAAAATTAATAAAAGAAATCCAAAAATTTTAGAATAATTCAATAAAATCAATTTAAAAAAAAAAACAAAAAAAATTAATTTTAAAAAATTTAAAAAATTTAAAGCAAAAAAAAAATTAATAAAAGAAATCCAACAGTTTTAGAATAATTCAATTAAATTAATTTAGAGTTTAGTTTCAATTAATTAATTTATGTAAAATTTAAAAACAGATTTCAAACCAGGCAAACAAAAATATTTTACATGAAGTCTTCAAAACTAATTTAATTGAACTTGATTTATAAATAAAAATTGGAAAAGTTTAAGATCTGTAAAATTGTAGAAAAAAAAACATTTCAATTATGTATTGAAGAAAAATTTTAGATAAGAAAAAATTTCAGGCTTTCAGCATAATAAAAATCGCCATAAAAATATAATTAATAAATATTTAATTAAAGGTTGCTTGTTGATCTGCAGAGAAATGAGCAAAACAGCCGACAATAATTAATTTCTATATATTTTTAAGTATTCAGTGGGGTAATTTTTTTAATTTATTTCTATTTTAATATGAAATATTAATGCAAAAATAAAAATTATTAAAATTTTCAAAATGTAAACAAAATATCGAAGATCACTTACAGAGCCAAACTGAGAATATTTAAAATATTAAAAAATTATTGAAATATCGCGGAGACCATTCTTAGTGTTAAAAGCGAGAACGTTTTCAGAAGTTTTTATTAAGAGAAGTCATAAAATTTAACATTCGGAAGAAACTAAGGAAAATTTTCTTTGGATTGAAAGTTTGGATCAATTTGCTAAGGTTGGAAGAATCCGGATTCCATTTTTCTAAAGTTTTAGTTTTTAATTTATGGCAAATATTACTTTGCCTTTAAGATATATATATGCTCTTATTTACTACTCTGAGATCCCATATGAATACTCCAGATCGACTTTTTCTAATTCTACAATATGAATTATTACTTTAAGCGAGTAAGATTTTATTGGAAAAAGCAGACAATAGAAGTGCTAATGGAGTCATGCTCAAACTACAATCTAACGATCAATCCGACATGATTTTCCCATTAATTCTATATAAATTTGTCTCTAATAATATTGGCGACCAATGCAGAGTTCATCCAACCAAAATACTTGTCATTAGCTTTTGCTGTCTAAAGGAAGTATTGAATGGGCGAGCACTGTTGCGTTAAGGGATGGTAGTAAATTCATTTTGATTTATTTCAACAATCTACTCTTTTAAAACTCTGGTTGTTGGCATGCAGGAACTTTTATCATCAACTGTTATTATATTCTAATGAAAATAGTTAGAATAGACGGTTATTAAATAAGCATTCGTGTTTTTGAATGCACCAAAAAAAAAAAAAAAAAAAACAAGACAAGCGAACAAAATATTCGAAAAGTCAAAACAAAACTTGTATGCTTGACTGCCTGTATGCTCGTCAGTTTGCATTTGTTAACATTTATTATTATGAGATGCAATTAAGGCACATTTGCTGGGCACGTTGCAGCTGTATTCATATAAAAGCGGCCTTACGCCTTTAAGCGAATAGGAAGCAAGATTCCAAATGGAGGGGCTAACAACGTGCCGCAGAGAGTGAAATGACCACATTTAACTAAACATTTTTGAGCCCTTAATTAACGTTATGCAATTTTAACTGCTTAAGCAAAATAAAACACATTTTACAAAAAGAAAAAAAAAACAGAAAATCCAGCTTAGAAGTTAAGGAAAGTGGCCATTTGCGGCAACAGTTTCTTGCAACATACAACTAACGAAGCATTACAGAAAGACAGTAAGTATTCCTAGAAAACAATTTTTTAAATTAACAATTGAGTCTTTCCTTTAACATCGGCTTGTTATATTAAATGCAATTGTTGAAAACGCTTAACGCCGTGTTAAACAATTACAGAAGTGTCTGCTCGAATACCAATAAATAATATTTTCTTGGCATCTGGTGGCAGAAAGAGGATGTATTCGCATAATTCATGGTTTTTATCAATAAATTTGCCAACTTTATTGAAATAATGGCCGTAAAAAAATTGACTTTTTAACGTATTTGAACGTTTTAAAAACCGCTTTGAAAAAGAGTAACAAAAAGTGATTTTAAATACTTTTTTATAAAATTTTCATCATTTATGTTTTGTGTTAATCAAAAGCGTTAAAAAATTATTCAAAATAATTAATTGCAAGAAGTTGAAAAAATTTCAAATTTAAAAAAAAATGCTAATAAAATATAAAAATCGCTAAAAGGTCACACTATGCAATTTGTTATAGATTCGATTTACTGTACTGGAAAGACGTGAAATAAAAAAAAACATAATACGCACACGCGCCTATTCGACAGCATTTCAGGCCAAAGAGGACCTCAATTGTGTGCTTAAAAAGTCCCCTCTTGTGCGATATTCCATAAATTTTTATCACTTAGTTCACTTAAAACTATCAATACACGATGATCGAACATCTTTATGTATATAATTTTCTGCTTTAATAAATCTTATATTAATGGATTTCAAATAAGATGACTGATGACTGAAAGCAAGTAATAAATTTCACTCAAGACGATGAATTCCAAACTTAAAAAGAACTACTGTCGCCATTTTAAGAAAGTAATACTTTAAAAAGGAAGGATTAGCTAACTAAGACTATTTAGTCAGTACTGGTTCCGTGATATTGATTTGTTCATTCTACGCGGCCATAAGAAACGAAAATAGATTTATAACTGAAGTGGTCGATGCCATGATTGTGTTCCCTTCTTATATGTACGCAACATTTGTGTTATTTTTAGAGCGATCGGTGGGTGTGGTTATGATTGTGCGATCGTCTGCATCGTCATATGTTTTACGCTTTCAGAACTTCGTCGTTCATCCCAATTGTGTTTCCACAATAAAGTATTATCTTTTAATTTATGGATTGTGCCGATTTGGATATAGATTGTAAGAACTTGATATGGAAATAGCCATTGGGTCCTCTTATATTTTAGGAAGACAAAAATATTCCGAATTTGCCAAAATCATTTCGTCATATATGGTTGTAAGATTTTCAAGTTTTTTACTATTTTTTATGTTAAAAATATTAAAAGTAAATTACATACATATGTATAAGATTACGTTTCGTATTCTGAGCTTAAGGAGAACTACGACTTTTATGCTTACACTTCCCAATTATTCTTAAATACCTTTGTTATTGTTAACTGAATGATATAAATTTGTTTATAAAACTATATGTATATTCCTTTTCCTCTATGCAGTTACATATGAAGTTATATGGAACACGCGTCCTTGAGTAACTGTCAATGTAAACAGGAATAATAGTAATACCTGAGCGTATGAAGCCGCATTACGGACCAAATTACGCTTGCAGTTAAATTTATATAGCATATATATAACTATATACGAGTACCATATCGCAACCTTAAATAATTTTTGCTCGATTTATTACAGCACTAAATTTTTCAAATGAAATATTCTATACAAATAGTATTCACTTACACACTCGTACTCCATACATGCATCTATCTATACATGAATGTGTGTTGTTGTGTGTATGCGTGCGTACGTATCTATTAATTTATTAACAAATTCAATGCCACTAAGAATTAAATTCATTGAATTAAATATAAAGCGTAACAAAAGCATTTTTAATATTTTAACAATCGAACAAAAATGCCACACTGTTTCGATTTATTAAATCTCTTTTTGAAACACAATTTTTCTGTTGTCGTTTCTCTTTGATAACTTTTGATTATGCCTGTATTGCAAAGCATTAAATCAAAGTGTTTTCAATAAAAAATGTGTAGCAATCTTTGTTGACATCACTTTCCATGCATCTGAAATAAAAGAGTGTATAAGTATGCATGTCCTCTTACACTGGTTTTGTTAAATGCCCAATAATGGTGGAGTAGCCGCGTTTTTGATCTCCTAATAATATTGGTAACAATTTTACAACAATCGCAGCAAAAATAAAAAAATATAAAAAGCAAAATCGAAAGTTAATCAATGCATCATTTCTTTGCTCCCGTCATCATGGGCGACTTGAAATGATGCTTTATCACACAATATTTTCGTACTTGAAACACATTGATGGCTGGGACTGCAAGCGTATTTGGCTGTAGGTGTCAACGTGTATTTACAATCGTAGTTGCAATGAAAACGGAAACAGTCAGCTGATTGATTAATATTTGCCACGCTAAAATAAACTGACAGCAATATTGAGTAATTTTAATAACATCAAGTATTGAAATTGCTGCTATTACTCCGTGGCTTTGTTATCAGAATAATGTCACAAAAGTAGAAGTTGAGTGATTTTCTGACTGAATACTATTCCCTTTAAAGGAAATAAAGGGAAATGTTAGGAAATAATTGAACAATAAGAAAATATATGAAAGAAGCAGACTTTTTTTAACCACAACTCATCTAAAACGAGCCTGCATTCTCCCGCCATACAACAACATTTAAAACCCAGAATTTGTATATCAAGAAAACATTTATCGAGACTGAACAAACAGTTGCATATTTTCAGAAATATTATCAAATATTAATAATGAAAAGCGTATAATTTATTGTTTTTTTTGCAGCAGCACTGCATCTGGTGTAAGTTGGCTGGCCGATTGTGGTCGGTAGCTTGCCGACTTCTATATAGTCGTCGCTTTACAATATCACTTGCGGCATGCAAGTGCACTACTTTGTGCGTACGTGTATGTATGCAGCATTTAACTTTTGAGAGCGAAAGCTGTCTGGGTAACAAGTATGCAAATAAAATGCATATGTATATATGAGTATGTCCATATGTAAATATGCATGTACATACTTACATGTAATACTCGCTGTTAACATTACTATTCTATATTGTGGTAGCAACTTATGCAAAAAAAAAAAAAAAAAGAAGAAAACTAGCACTTTTTCCATTGACAAATTATTTCTGCCGGCTCTTACCCATACACACATATGTGTGTAGCATATATGCACGTATGGATATATGGCTATATCGGACAGCATGAATGCGATGGTGATGATGACGATGAAGAAGAAAAGTTGCAAAATAAAAACTTGATTGCTCTGATGGTAGAAAGATTTCTGCTGTGATATACATGCTAAAGAAATAATATTGAAAGTGCAAGTAAAAGTTAATAATTGGACCGCAAGATGATGAAATGGGCCTGATATTTTCAATTTTAATATTGTATAATTCATTGCCTGCATGCATTTTATTAGGGTAGGGACTTTTTGCCGAAAAGTTTAATTTCTAAATTTACTTTCACTCCTTAAGAAAGTTGTCTCCTAGCTTGCATTATTGCTCACGTGTAAAAGAAGGCAGGATTGAGGAAAAGACAACTATTTGTTCTCGTTTCACTATTCTACATACTCGTACGATTTGTTAAATATAGCATCTCTGCTGAAAAAATAGAATAGTGTGGCCTAAAACTGTGAAATTTTTATGACAAGCAAAAGTTTTTGAACATTTTCTTAAAAAGGCAATTTTCATGCGATCAGAGTTGCTTTTACTTTAATTAGCAACAAAGAAATTGTTTACCTAATTTTTTGTATAATAGGATGCCACATGCAAAAACATTTTCCAGCGATTTTTAAAATAGAAAAATATCAGATTTCCATGCGTATGAGTAGTACGACTGTCTAGGATGGTAAAACATGGTCCTTAAGGACAGTATTCATTATACCACACAGTCGTACGATTTATCAAATATTACATGTCTGATGTAAAAGCACTATAGTGTGTACTAAAAATGCAACAAATGTAACAAATGTGCAAAACTTTATGAGAATAATCATACTTTTAATATAATATCAGAGTTGCATTTGCTTCAAGCAGGTAACAAGAAGTTAGTTTGCAACACATTTTCATAATAATGTTGCACCTACAACGACATTTTGATGCAAATACGATGGAGTCACAGAAGATACTATAGTGAAGCAAAGCATTAAAAGACCTGATACACTATCCTATTTTCTTAATATGCTTAATTTTCTTAAATTAACAGCTCGAATTACTTTTGACAAAAATCAGCAAGTGTAGTATGTGCATTAATAAATAAAATCATTCGATTTGTTCAATATTTTCTTTTTCTTGCCTAATATCTAAAAATTAAATACAGAGTATAAATTAATAGGTATTCATATGGTCATGCGGACCAATTGTATCACTCTGCGGAAACCCCTATTTTTCTATTTCGTTGCGTGTCTCTTTCACAGACTTTCTAGAAATAATTTCATTTTCTCATAAGCTTTATGCCACACATTCGTGCTAGCAGACCACAATTTACATATATTTATTTAGTTTAAATTTATTCTCGTATGTACATAAATAATTTGAGTACAAATGATGTAACAGATTTGCTTTATACGTTTATAATAACAAAACAATTGTTGTATCATTTCAAAGGTAATAAAAATTATTTCTCAAAGCTTATCAGCACAGTGCTTTTTTTTTTTGTTTTTTAGATTTTAAAGTCACTATTAATTAGAAAATGCGCTTAAAGTTAATCATTAAATATTGCTTGTCATTACAACTGCCTTGTAAATAAAATCCATTTTACAAGATATCGGTTAAAAAATTATTGGAAATTTATTTTCTTGAAAAATTGAATGAAACACTAATTTAACAAATAAAAGTTAATTGCGAAGTACATAAAATTGTGTAATGTGAATAGTACGTAATACGAAGTGTATAACTAGCAGTTTCTTAAATTTTAGGTTTGTGCCAAAAGAGTTGCCAAGTTGTTTCATTTCGTTTTTTATGTGTCCGTATTTCCTATTTTATTATTATTTCATTACAAATGAAATTAAAATATGCATTCCAGCCACACTTTACATTATTTATAAAATAAAAATACTTTGGAGAAGGTATCCTATTCCTTAGTGATTCACTTTTCAGCCAGCTCGGTTATTTTTGTTTAATTTGCGTGGCCAAAAAAAAAAATAAAAAAGATAAAGTTGGGTTTCTCACTTTTTATGATATGTCTGTGTAACGATCTGACTATCTTTCAATTTTTTTGGTTTTTTTTGTCATTGATTTGTTTCTGAAGATTCTTTTATTATATATACATACAAAACAAATGTAAATAAAAGTGGGGAATTTGAAAGAATATATTTGTATGTACGAGTATGTTATCTATACATTTCCTAACAAAGAATATTTGGATAAATTTTCGAACTACCCACTGTAATATAATTTGCTTAAAATTTAATACATTCTTACTTAATTGTTTGAAATGTTTTGATTATGTTTTTATTAAATTATTTTTTTTTTCTTTTTACATCTAATCCTGCTTTTACACGCTGCATCAGTATATGACGTATGAAATTATTTGCCATACCTTTATTTTACTAAGTATCAGCATTTTAAGATATTTGTTTATATACACCGACATATGCAATTGTTTTTTTATTTTCCAACAACAAATTCTACAACTGAAAATTAATGTAATTCAAATTTTTTTCAGAATAATAGTAATTCGAGGATTGTACTTCATCGCGTGCTATATAACTTAATTGTAGCAACACAATTGGGCATACGCAGCGAACTCTGCCGCAGATCTATTTCAACTTCCTAAGCAGGAGTATTGCGAATAAGAAAATACCAGTTTGCCAAAGGATTAGATATCATTCTATATATTATATAAATAAATGCGAGAAAACAAAAAAAGTTAACAATAAAAATGCTTTTTCGGTTAATTTTTCTTTTTAAAAGTATAGTTTTTTTTTTAAGAAAATCAACTTTCTGCGCTGTCATTATGCTTTATATGAATTTGCACGACAAATTTTTCCCATGTTGGAGGAAATTTGCCACCCCTCTCAGTTGTGTTTCTATCGTTAATTTTTAGCTTTAATCTAAATATCCATCAGTTAGCAAACCTGGTAATAAGCGACGCATTTCATTTACAAATTCAGCATTGTGATAAGCCGTTTCAGCCATATTGGGACTTTCAACATATTTCGATATATCCACTTTTCGAAGATCGTCCATTTTCGCCACCAAAAACACTAGGACCATAGGGAAAAAAGTTGATAGCAAAAATAACGCTGTAAATGTATGTAAATCGTTTTAATATTGTTGCAATTATTATGCCTGCTATTAATGCAACCTACAAAAATGTCTATATTTAAGTCCAGCTATCTGAAAATCCGAATAACGTGGCATTTCTCCAACGAAGTTCAAACGTCTTAACATTCTTGTAAATTCTTCAAAATAATAATGCATCAATTCGTTTCTTCTCAAACGTAATTCCGGACTCAATAACATGTATTGCGAATAAATCAAATCAATGTTGGAAGGTGCGTAACAGCTTATTTGGTAGTCAACCATAATGACATCTTCAATTTGCTTCTCCGTACTAAATTTAAACATGAGATTTTTCATATGGAAATCACCATGATTTAAAACGAATATATCACCATGTCCGTTATTTAGTTCGTAAGCCCTAAAAAGATTTATGCAATTTTGCAACATATCGGGTTCCATTGCTTGCACCTTCTCCACATATTTGTTCAATTCTTTTTCACGCTTTAACATATCGATGAAATAAACTATGCCATTGGCCATTAAATCCATCGAAAATATTGCAGAATTACCAAACAAGCCATCCTGGTACTGGGTAACACACTCATTTTTTTCGCTGTGCGCCAAGAAAAAACTGGCTGCGTGCAATTTAGCGAGCTTGGCGTAAACCAATTTCATTTCATCTTCAGTTAAGTAACGCTCACGCATTGTATTATAACCACTTTCGCAGAGATCTTCTAAGACTATGACCTTGTGTGGTTCTAAGGCATGATAAATTATACTGACATGGTTAAAAAGATATTACTTAATACAGTTGCATAACACTTTTAAAAAGCAAACAAATAAAAATCAACATAAAAACACTATACATAAAACTTGTAGCCACACGGTGCTTATAAAAGTTTCAAGCGAACCCTTCAAATTTCAACCAATTTTATCATTTGCTCATGACAAGCACACACTCACACACACACATATATATACTTACATACCTTCATCTATATATAGAAATATAATTATTTTTAAAATATTTCCAGTGTCACAGAAATCTATGAACGGGTATGTATGTAGATGCATATAAACTTACTTGGCTGACAATTTGGTGGGCTCGCCACCTTCGGCTAAAATTTCTTCAAGTTTTGGTAGGGCAACGGTGTACATGCTAATTTCAGTTTCAAATAACTTTGATTCCTTTAACATGTCCCGCTTGGGGCCGTCTTCGGTTGGCAATGTTTTGATTATTAACGATCGATTTCGGCAACCCAACGAGTTGTTCATATAATAGCTAATTTTACACCTAAACATAATACTGGCGTAGTGATCGCCCTTCACACTGGCCGGACTGATCTCAACATCGTCTATCTATATTAATTGATTAAAGAATTTGTAAAACACAAATCACTTTTTGCCCTTGTGGAAGACTTAGTCATCTACTGTAGTATGCACTCAATCCTGGTTTTACACGGTTTGCATTTTTCTTCCAAAAAAAAAAAGTTATAAGATTGAACAGAAACGACAGTGTTTAAACCAAAAGTGGAAGGATTTATAATAATTATTTTACAGATTCACTAACATTGAAACCATTGAATGTAATTA
Source organism: Ormia ochracea (assembly GCA_963402855.1). Classification (NCBI taxonomy): domain Eukaryota; kingdom Metazoa; phylum Arthropoda; class Insecta; order Diptera; family Tachinidae; genus Ormia; species Ormia ochracea. The sequence continues at coordinate 22,220,128 of OY727105.1, forward strand.
ATTGAATCGTATCTACGATACTTTTGCTCGCTTTTTCTATACACGGTATTCTCTGGAACGTATGTACCGTGTAAAAACAGGATAAACTATATTTACTCTTATGTTGTCACTGTTTTCATGCTGCTTTAGAACTTGTTCAAAAAACTGTTCATTGATCCATTCCGGATGTACAAGTTCATCTTCATTATAAATGCTCATTTCGTTGACGTAGTAGATGATATCGAATGCTACCGCTGTATTTGAAATGTCTATTACTTTTGAGTAATAATTCTAATTTTGCGAAAGCTTTTATACAAACTATTTCAATTATTTATGAGTATGAGTATAACTATAGTATTATCGTTAGAGTGTCTGATAAGATTGCTTGCCATTGTAAAACTAAACGGGGAGTAATCGCTCAGGTTTTTAGGACGCTTTTTCTCAATTGTTTTACAAAAAGCTGCACACCAAAATTTATCGAATATTTCTTTTAAAATTATTTTAAATGCTAGAATTGCAATTAGATTACAGGCATAATGTTTTTTTTTAATTTTTTAATACTTTTTTGTTTTCATTTTTTTTATCTTTAACCATTAAACTAATTATAATTAAAAAGGTCTTTTAAAAAGTTAGTTTCCGCTTTATTCGAGTTCTGCTTTAAAAAAGCCGCAACTATATATCGCAGTCGCAAATGGCCTCTTTAATTGAACTTGTGGAGATCTATTGGGTTTGCGTTAAATGCAAACTTCTTTATATGTGTCATATGGTTTGAAAACGCCTTCTGATTTTGAAAAATTTTAATATTTGAATTTTTTTCTTGTATGTGTATTTAGGCCCAAGTAATGCCCTGCAAGCTGATGCTATAATTCATATCGCATTGTCTATATAAAAACCTTAGAATTAAAGTAAACTGCATGTGCAAGAATCTCGATATCAATTTAGAGATCTCAGAGTCTATACTAACATTGTATTTAATATCGATCCTACGTTATATAAAGCGAAACCCCAAAATAAATAAGAAAATAAGTTTAAGTCTCTATGGAAAAATGTTGGACATTAAAACTACAAGTTTTGCAGCACTTGTTTTTTATTATTAACAGCTACGGTCACTCGTCAAAATTTTTTATAGGTACTGCTTGTCATACATGCAAACAAGAAAGCACGTCCATAACTATATATCGTTTAAATTTTTGGAGGAATCCGATCCTACGACCACCATATCTCTTATGATTTTAAATTAATTTTGTTTAGAATTTACTTTTCAGCAAAAGTAGCAATCAGGTAATTATCTTACAACAGAGGCACTGCAACCCTGCTCTATCCTCATGAAAAGATTCTGATTACGATCTAGATTCTGTTATACAGTCTTTTTACACGATTTCAAATATTACGGTCTAAAAAGATAATCTTATACCGGTTTTACACGACTTGTTTTTTTATTAACCTCTGCGATCACACGTTAAAGTTTGTTATAGATACTGCTGGTCAAAATTCAATAATTGAATGCTAAACAAACATTGATATCTGCTGCCATAGTCATCTGCCTCTTCAAGGCTAGTGCTAAAAGTCTTGTTTTGCTTTACTGCCCTAGACAAGCGTACGATTTATCCACACGGAAATCTAAAAGTGATAAATCGCACATTTTATGTCACACTATTCCATTTTTCCAGCACACATAGCAAATTTGAAAAGTCGTATGACTGTGTAGGATAGTGTAACAAGACCTTATATGACTGTACCATACTCTGCATTAGAATTTCCAAATATGAATGGATAAGTAAAAAAGTGCATGTATTGAAACTTTTTTTCTAATATTACAATTATGTATATTATGAGTAGAAGCACTGGCCTCTGGGGCCATCGGCTAATTATCTTTATATATCCACGTTATTGTTAAATTGAAATATTATATATCCGTTTTGATTAAAAAAAATTTTGTACTATTGAAACTTATTATTTGCTTTTATATCAAAAAAAAAAGTAAAGAATAAATAAAAAGAAAATTTAGTATATTTAATTTCAAAGTTTAAATATTAAAAACAATTGTTATATTGTATGTATAATTGTTTTAAATATTGGGGCGTATTTTTTAACATCAAATAACACCCACATTTTTATTGTTAAAAAGTCTTCCTAAATCTTTGTTTTCGTAAAATCCCCATTTTGGTACCTCTTTCTATTAATACCCCTATTAAATGCAACTTTTTAAAAGATACCAAACGGTAACAATGAGAAACAAAGAGAAAGCAATGCAAAAATATAAATATGTGTGGGTGTGTATGGGCAATTATTAAGCTTTTTTAATATTAACAGCAATTCTACTTAAATTCATGGCGTTTCCAATACCTAAATGCGATATTATTTTTTGTATTGGTACTAAGAATTAATATTTAGAATCTGGAAATTTTTTTTGTCAAAGTTTTAATTATTTTGATATGCTTCATTTATAGTTGCCGAATATTTTATTCGCATGTTGTAAATAAAACATTTGAAAGATCACCAAAATTTTGTAATTGGTATTGAAAATTTCAATATTTAAATAGGACTCTCAAAATGTAAAGCAATCGTTCAATCCCAAACTATTTACATGTGCATTTGCATCATGCCAAATGCATATACGAGTATAGAACAGTTTTCATACAATATCGGTGAATTTGTTTCTTTTGTAAACTACTGTTTGGATCTCATAAAATTATGTTAATTGTACTCACTTTTTGCTAAATTTATTGAAATCGTATTTTGATTATGTATGCGAGTACACAACGGTTTGAACAACCTTGCGAAAATAAAACTTAAACATATTTTTATTCATTTAATTATATATGGATGTGTGTATGTATACAATATTTGAAAAGGAATTTTTTTATGGCTGAAAAATATGAAATTGGCAGTGAACTTCGAAATAAAACACAAACGCTTGAACTAAACAAAAATTCTAAAGCGATTTAAAAAACCGCCCATCTCCAACTATTTTAAAAGTCCATTGCTAATTAATCATTTAGCACCGATAAAAGCTGATTAACAAGTTTGCAAAATATTTTAATTCTATATTTTTCAACCTTTACTTTTACAATTATCTTGTTTTTATTTTGATCACCAGACCCTTTTCAAATTGAGGCAATATTATTAACTTTGTAATTGTTTCAAAACTATTTTAAAACTTATAATTATTTTTTTTTTTTAAAATATCACAACAACAAATAAATAAATGCTCAAATTAAAAACAAGTTTCAACAAGTCGATTCCACATAGCACAGAAGCAGACTTGGATTGGCTATCAACACATGCAATTCTATCATACTCATAAGGGAATGGTAGCAATCAGCTTATGTCCTTCTGCAACATTGACTTCGTAATTTCAAACAAATAAAAATCAAACGGACTAGTTTAAAAAGTAACAATTTATATTTTTGTTATTCTGAATCATATATATATTTAGGAAGAACTTTCTGTACAGCAATTTATAAATTAATCGTATGAAACAAATACACATACGGATATTTATAGAAACAAATACAAGTGAAGTCGAATTATTCTATATTATTCTCGGTTTTAGCTATAAGCTTATAAGTTTCTGCTGCTTTAAGGCACTGCTTTGCGACATCTCTAGCTTTAGCACGGGTATCATCTGGCAATTGGGATAATCCACTTAACAATTCCATTACATCAGTTTCAAATAAAAGTTTAGCATATGCTTCACCAGCATTTATCAAATTTAATATTAAAACCACACCCCTATGTTGGACCTCTGGACTTGGATTGGCTATCAGCACATGCAAAATTTCTAACCAAGATTGTATTTTAAATATCTTATCGCAACACTTTTGTGATGCCGATGTCAATAAAGCCAAGGCTGCAGCACATGCTTTGGCCGTTTCTTCGTCTTCCTCCTCGCACAAAAGAGCCATAAATTTAACACGATCATTTTCTCCCTCAAACATTTTTACCACATCTTCAGACATAATCAAGTTACATAAGCATTGGCAAGCCGCCCTTGTTAGCAGTACATGATCCTCCATTAAGAAGAATTCTATTTTAGAGATGCCCTGCTCTTTAATAATACGCTGTCGTAGACTTTCATTCATAGCAGCCAAATTCGTTAAAGCCATAAGAGACTCAAAGTTTTCCAAAGCAGTACATTCCTGGGCTAACAAATTCAATAGTGGACGTACAACATCGAAGCTCCGTTGTCCCGCAAATGCAAGTTCAGGATTCATGGTAATACCTATACGAGCCAATGCTTGACTAGCGTGTCTTTTACCTTTATCTGTGCCCTCTAAAGCCAATTTTAAAAGGCATTTCACGCCGCCATCTTGCACCACTTTACCCCTCAAGTCTTGTAAACTACACACTGCATTTAAAATTCTAGCTATTAATTCCTTGGAATTATCACTTTCCGTTTTAGCCAAGGCCACTAAAGCAGTTGTGATACCTTCATTTGCCAACACCGATATACGCTTTTGTACAAAATCAGGATCATCTAATTCATGATCTTCAGGTATATGTACCTTAGCGAATTTCGCCAATTCTATCATTTCGGGTATTACCTCTTGTTTTTCGTAAGCATTACATAAATTGACAAATGTTGTTGCTACGCCATATAGACATGACTGATCACCGCTACGTGCCAACTCAATGAGAGCATGTATGGCTGGCTTATCATCAATTAATTTCTCTTTTACTTCAGCATCTAAGGTTAGATAAGCCAAGCCATCAGCTGCCCACTTGCGTATATCTTTCTCTGCCCCTGGTTTGATCAGGAAACGGCGGCAGGCTTCGGCCAATTTTAAAGTTGCACCATCAGCAAACGGTCTTATTGCTGCGTCTTGACCACCATAACTGCCCAATTTACATAAGCCTACTAATGCACGAACACGTATTCCATCATCCTTTGAATGATAAAGTTTCTTCAGAATATCAACACCACCCGCACATAATGCTTTAGCTTTATCTTTCTTCGATGAAGCCGCATATATGCATTCGCAAGCAACTTTTTGCTGTAGCAGATCATCAGAGGAAGCCATGGCTAAAATCATTTGTAAGATACCTGCAACCATTTGAAGATTAATATAAAAACCATTAATCAAACTAAGAATGTATGTGAATATGTAGATTCAATAAAAAACACGGATCAAAGACTCTATTGTTTTCCCTTTTAGTTTTGCAATTGCAGCGCTCAAGGATATACAAAATATGTACAGTAGCAAGTATTGTTTGCCGCATAATTTTTTTTGTATTTATGTTGCTTTTGTAAAAAAATGTCAATTTAAATCACTTAATTTGATTGCGGCATCCTTTTAGTTGGTTCAAAAAGTAAAACTTCTTTCCAAAAATTACTTAAATATAAAGAGCGGGATGCTAGTAATTTGAAAGGACTTAAAAATGGAGCTTTCCCCAAGGCAATTTTATAATAACCTTGAATTTTCATGGCACGTTTGATCCAAATGTTAGTATTTTAGTTTAAACCCAGTTTGTTTAAGATTAGGCATCGATGCACTTTTTCCAATTTAGAGATTGATAGTTAATTTATTGTGACAGTTTCATTTAGTCTGAAGCAGTCAAATCAGACGATAGTGAAGGCCAATAAACATTACCATTTCCTGAAAAAACTTATTGTAGAAAGAGATTCCGCAGTAATTTCTTTGTAATTCTGCTTCTATGCTATGTGGCATCGACTTGTTGAAACCATATGTTAATCGAACCCAAAAGTATGCAATTGTGGCGTTGAAAATTTTTCAATCATATGACGATATCGCTCCCCCATTGACAGTTACCGTTAGCCATTTTCAGTTTCAAAGAAGTAAAATCCAATGATTCATCCTGCATTAATTATGATTTTTGATAATTCAGTTTTAATCCGCTACAAAATTGAGTACACACTAATTGGGTATGGCAACAGACTGTCCAGCGCACAAACGATTTTCTTATAACTTAACAACTACTTCTATTTTTGTTCATTAATTTATTATATAGAAAAAATTTAAACAAAAAAAATTTCTGTAAAATAGTTGCCACCACGAATAAAATAGAAACTTCTTTAATGAAATATAAAACATAAAATGTAGGATTTTGTTTAGTTTACATTTTTTTAAATTCATTTTGAAACAAAATGTTCTTCAACAAGTGTGTTTCCAACAGTTGCTCAATTTTTTTTTTCAATCTAGCTAGAATGCATGTGATGCAACCTCCACTTTTTCCTACATAAGGGTAAATCTTGGGAACCAGAGTGAATTCACGAAAGTAATTTGTACGCATTGAGGCTGAGGAGGATATTTTTTCCAATTGACTAAGAAAATTCAGGCTACAGAATTCTTGTTGACTTGCGTTATTATGTGACTTTTAATTAATGCAAAATTTACTTTATTAAGAAATAATACATTTAAAAATAAATGCATTTATATTCATCCCTTACCTTCTCTAGCTATAATCTGATTGCCAACATCAAGAGGCCCCAACAGCAGTGATGTTATGGTTACCACCACTCGTACTTTTGACTCAAAATCGGGCGACAATAGTTTATCCTTTACGTACTCATCAATTTGTTCCTGGAAACGTTCTTTAGCCTGGTCGTAGTACATGTTGTCATATATACGCGCTAAGCACACTGAGGCAATAGTACGAGAAGATGGTGTTATATCCATGGCACTTTCATACTTGTATTCTTCCAGTTCGGAACAAACGTCTAGTAAGCGGCAAAGGCCACGCAGTGATACCAAACGTTCTGCCCATTCGAGGGCTGTGTAATGAATATTTCTCGTTAACAATTCAATAACAGCATCACGAGCAGGACCAGAAATTGTCCGATCTGTTACACTATATAGCAGACATGAGAGCAACGTATCAATTTCTTTCTCATTTTGTTTACATAAATCTTTACTGGGCTTGCTGTCTGGCTTGTTTTTCATACCCGAAAGAGCATTGATAATCGTTTGTAGGCAATATTGAGCTGCAGTAACGCGCTCCTCATGTCTATGATCTAAGACATGCATGAACCATGGTACACCCAACTCCACAAGCACAGCCTTAGTACGCATTACCGACTCATTACACATTTCAGCCACAACTCGAACCAAATTTATGTAGATATCAGCATCTTTTTCAATTTTAGTAATTGATGCAATTTTAGTTATGCAACCAGACTTAAACATGAGGTCAGCACCCACTTCCTCTTTAGCCAAAACTAATAAATTATTTGAAGCGGACCGTCTTTTCTCCGTAGGTGCAGCTATGTCAAAACATAATTCCATCATTTGCTTTACTTTTGTGGAAGTGCGTGCATTCTTCGTTGCTCTTTCCTGTACAATCGAATGCAGTCTTTCCAGCATTGGCTGAACAACTTGATTAGAGGGATCTTCTTTAAACAAGTCAGTAGCATCTTTATAAGCTTCTTCGTATTTCTTTAAGCCTTCGTAAGCTTGTGCTCGCCGAAACAACGCCTTAGAATCTTTACCTGCCAACTTTAATGATTCATTACAATCGCTTAAGGCAGCATTAAAATTTTCCAATTTCAAGAAAGCAGCAGCTCGATTTTTATAAAAAATTGGTAACTCCTTATGCTTGCTGCCCTCTTTAATAGCTAATGTATATAATGTAACTGCCTCTGGCCATTTGCCGTCCTTAAATGCTTGATTACCTTTATCTTTATAGGTTAGGGCATCTGCACAAGTGTCATCTGGTACATTCGTTTCATTCATTTTTTATTAATTCCTACTTGTTTATTATAGAACGCTTTTATTAAATAAAAAAGTTATTAAATTATTAATTTAATTTTTAACAAAAAATATTGCGTGTTCTACACGTATTTGAGAATATATTATAACCAAATCTTTTCCTTAAAAGAACGTTCTCGACTAGACATGATCAGTGTGGACTTTTATGCACTAAAAATGAAAATTAATTTTCCTCACTTTTTTTGCACATCTTTTGCTCTTTGGCTAATTTCCCAACTTTTGTTATAATCTGTATTAATAGCTGTTTATTATTAGCGGTGCCTCTTAAATTCTATTTTTAAACTAATTTCTTAAGAGCAAAATAATCTTCGATCGTTTTGTTTTGCTCATTGTAATTACTATTTTCATTGCTTTGACAATTATCCAATTGTTTGTAAAAATAAATTTCAGTTGTAAAGATGCCACTAAGGAATGCTACAAAAAATAACCGGCACACTGTCATACAAAAGGGCGTAAAATATATAACAAATTTTAAAACTTGATAAGAAAATTGAAGGAAATAAAGTCACTCATTTTATATAGCAAGGTAAGACATATCGTTATGCAATGTATTGAAAAATAAATAAATGAATATTTCAAGTATTTACGCAAATAACTTGAAAAAGTTAGTTTGTTGATGAATGATATTTGATGCTAGGCAATAAAAGCAGTTTCAATATCGTATTGAATATCTGCTTTATTTTAAAGTAATTATTTTTGCAACATCATTTTTTAATACATAATATTTTTCTTTTGTAACTCAATTATTTTTTATTCGCTATGATAAATTAATTTAATTTTAATATTTAATAACTATGGCGAATTGTTTTCAACTCAACGTTGAACACAAATATAGTATATTTCCATCGATAAGAATAGAATTCATATTACGATAAGAATTTATATTGAAAATTCATAAACTCAAGAAACTTAGGAATAGTATTATAATCTGGTAGCCTTAATCTCTTCTCGGATAATCTGGCTACTTTTAATTTTAATTAATCTCTTCATTTTATTAGCTCTCAACAAATATATAAAATGTCAAAAAAAATAAAATAAGATTCAGGGATTTACTTTTTCAAAAAAAAGAAAAATAATTTTCTTTCAGTTTTATTGAAAATGCTTAAATTTTGAAACATAAAATCAATTAGAGGGGAATATCACCTTGTCCACATAAGGTTTCATAAAGAAAATTCCCAAACCTTCACTTAATTTGAAGAAACATAAAATTCTACATCGCCCGGCAAACAAAAGGCATTGCAATTCATACAAAAGAATAAACACCACGTAGGCAATTAAAACATATTTATAATTTCTGTATTTAAGTTAAAGTTGAACAAGTAAAAATGTTGCCGCTTTCATATCGAAAACGTAGCAGTTGCATGTACCGCATCAAAGATACCTTAAATAGTTGGATAAGATTAATATTTTCAGATAAGAATTCGAGAAACTTATTTCTTTTTCTGCTGCTAAATTTAAGCTTTGCCTTTGTAGAGCTTTTCTACGGCATATGGACTAACAGCTTAGGTAAGTGCGAATATGATAAGATAAAACAATTATAATATCACTTGGGATAATAATGCACTACTGCCGCACTATTATGATATGCACTTATAAAGAAGTTCATGAAACCAGTTTCCAATTATATATTTTCGTTCGTTATTTCATTATTAGGTCTTATATCGGATTCATTTCACATGTTTTTTGATTGCACTGGTCTCTTAGCTGGTCTTGCAGCTTCAGTCATAACAAAATGGAAAGCCAATGAACGTTTCTCATATGGCTATGTGAGAGCCGAGGTGTTGGCGGGTTTTGTTAACAGTCTCTTTCTAATATTTGTGGCCTTCTTTATCTTGGCGGAAGGAGTCGAACGTTTAATAGAGCCGCCAGAAGTAAAACATGAAAGACTTTTTGTTGTGTCAGTTTTGGGCTTGCTAGTAAATTTAGTTGGTATTTATGCCTTTAATCATGGTGGTCATGGTCATTCACATGGTGGGCATGGTCATTCCCACGGCGGTCATGGACATTCCCATAATGGTGGAGGTGGACATGGTCATTCGCATGGTAGCGGAAATAATTCACATGCAAGTAATCATTTAGAGGCAAACGATCACCAGGCCATATTGTTAGAAGAAGGTATGAGAAATTTTATTTATATGTGCATTTTTAATATTGCTATAGTAAGGACAACTTACATTGCCACTGAATATAATATATATATATATATATATGAATTTGCTGTATGTTTTCAAATATAATGTATATATATATATATATATATATATATATATTGTATATGGATGTACTCAAACTTGCAAGCAGAGAAGTTCAAAAAGCGTTTAAAAGTGATTCCGTTATTGCTTTATATCTTTTATATACCAATCCGATTGGTAAATGAAAGAAAGTGTATTATGTATTTGTCAAATATGCGACTCGAGATTAAATAGATTTCAAACATTAGAAAACACTATTTTTGTTGCAAAAAAAATACAGAATTGCTACAGTTATACAGAACTGCCGGTTTCTCATACTTTTTCTTAATTTCGAAAATATACCTAAAACTATATACAGGGTGGGCCAAAAGTCACAATGGGGTTTAAAAAAACGAACTTTTTTGTTTATTTTTTTTTTTAAGATTATATAAATAACATCTGGAGAATAAATAATGGAGGGATTTACAACTGAACAAAGAACAAGAATAATAGAATTTTATTACTTAAATCATTACTTATTACTTTTATTACTTATTAAATTTTTAAGCCCCATTGTGACTTTTGGCCCACCCAGTATAAAAACCAACCTTTAGCTTAAAATATAATACTTTGTGAAATTTCCAACATATTGAAATTTTAATTAAACGAAAATAATTCCCAATACAAAAATCTTCAATGCAAACATTTTCAAATATGTAAATTGTTAAAAATTGTATCAAAAATCAGTGTTATTGCAATAACGTCAGAAATCCATAACCATTTTATATTTTAAAAATTCGAAAAGTAGATCACAAGCCGTTGAATTTAGAATTTCCAGAACATGCAACCATAAAAGATATTTAAAAAAATATATAATTTCATAAAATTTTTGATTTTGGATTGTGGCGACCGACCGACTGCTAAAATAAATTATAAGTTAAAATTACCATAACAGACTAAATATGATATACTTTTTTTTAAAGTCTGGCAAACAATGAGTGTTAACATTTATTTCTATTTTAGACAATGGCCATTCTCATTCCCACTCTGGTCACTTACATAGCGATGAATCAAATGGTAACTCACAAATAATGCGTGGTGTCTTCCTTCATATTTTGGCCGATACTTTGGGTTCAGTCGGCGTTATAGTTTCTGCTGTGTTAATGCATTTATTTGGCTGGATGATAGCTGACCCCATTTGTTCTATATTTATATCTTTGCTAATAGGTCTCTCCGTTTACAGTCTTATTAAGGAAACAGTTTATGTATTAATGCAAAGGCAGCCGGTCAGCTTAGATCGTTTATTACCTCAATGCTATCAAAAGGTTACCGGTTTGGCTGGTGTTTACGCTGTGCAGGAGCCCCATTTTTGGACTTTATGTTCGGACGTCTTTGTTGGTGCTATTAAACTAGAAGTGTCACGAAACATTGATCCCAAATATGTTGTGTCACATGCACGTATGATTTTCGAAACAATAGGCGTTAAACAAATCTATATACAATTAGACTACGTGTGATATGTTTTTTTATTTAATTATATAAATGTAAAAACAATTTTTTTTAAGAATAGAATATCTAAAAAAATTTTTGTTGACAGTTTGCATAATCACTTTATTTATTCTATCCAAAATTAAGAAGTAATAATTGTTTATTATTAAAAACCCGACCTTGAGTTGAAGTGAGTTAGTATACTTTAAATTTAGAAAAACCTCCGACGCCAAGATATTTTTTAATTATTATTTATAATTAACTTTATTTAAGAACACGGTTCTCTAGCAATTTTTCAAAGCTGTTTTATTTTATTTACTATTAGACGCCTTGCAAAATATAGTCTTTTCTTCGAGAATACGTACAAATAAGATAGTATTTAAATAAAAATATTGTAGCAATAGAAAGGCATTTTTTTAATCATTCCAGCAGAATTTCATCTAAACGAATAAGTAATTCCTTGTACTGATCAGTATAAAGAAAGAAACATACGTTTATCTATTTATATCAAATTAATTATAGTGCAGCAACAGCTTACAAAGTACTTGTTCAGAAATAAATTAAAATTGTAAATAAAGTTTTTATAAGAAAAAAAATGGTTTTTATAACTTCCATAATAATAAATCTAATACTCGCATATGTGCATACATATAAAGATGAATTTTTAACGGCGGGCTTTTACTAATAACAAATGTTTAACAAAACCTTGAACGTAAACCTTTCCAATATGCTTTCTAGAAAAGATATGCTAGAAATGATATGATTTCTTTTACATAATGTTACATTTTGTGATGATGGGCATACGTACATGATTGATTCTGCTTTTGCCCCCTCTTGTCAGTTGAAAGCACCGACTATACTTTTTTTCTTACTAGTGAATTCTGCATAATATATGACCATGTTTAATCATATACTGAAACAAATAAAGAATTACTCTGAACTTTCGACCAACGTTTTGCAATGTCTTCAATGTACTTGCAATATTTATTTTATTCTATAATAATTTTAGAATTTTTTTAAGTAATGGAAATCACAGTGATCATATTTATACATTTCTAAGTCTTATAGTCCTTCAGATTGTCGTACTTAAGGTCACAGATTATAGTGATCTTTTATTCATTTACGAAATTCTACTCAAATTATATCAAAAAATTAAGAATTGTAGCGTACTCAATATTCGCCAATATAACAGCCCTGTATTAGTTTATTTACGTACGCGTGTAAAGAGAGAAATGATAATAGAAACTGGCCATGCGGTGTTACATTCCTGCCACAAATAAATTTGCAACAAGTTTGTTTGAATGCCAAATTATCAATGAAAATATAATTAAATTTATCGTGAATTAATTACATAATCTAAACAATTAGTTTATGAAAATGCTCCAATTTAAATTTCTCGACCACAATTGAGGTTATGCTTTTTTAAAAGCTAAGAAAACAACGAAAATAGGTTAAACACTGCCCAGCCTTAACCTATTTACATGAAAACATACTGGGGTATATGGAGAAATGTAAAGTTCAAAAAACGAACGTCATTATCAGTTAAATATAATGAAGTTAATATATAAATGAATATATATGTATGAATGTATATGTATGAGTGAAATCATGATTCATTTCTCCCTAATGCATTTTTCTTTGTATACATGCATATTTCTTAAGCATAGAATCTATAACATTCAAATTTTTTTTCGCATTCTGCCAATTGTGAGACATATAATTTGTGACCTCACATACACTATATTTTTTTACAATATAACTTCAACAGAATAAGACAACACACTGCTCTACTTCTAAATACGTCACTTGTTTCCTGAAATTTTTTTTTTGTTAACAACTAATTAAGTATTACTCCTTATTCTCCACTAATCTTTGTAAGAATTTGTAGTATTTAGTTTTTAAAAAATGCAAATGTAAATAGGTACGTATATAAATTTTGTTTTATTTTAACATACATATAAGTATTATATATATATATATTTATATGAGTGTTCTTTTACCGACAAATCTTGTTACCAAATGCAATTATATTTAAATTTTACATTAGAGCATAAATTTTCTTTTTCATCCAAAACTAATAAGTTAATACAGCAACTTAATATGAAAATTCAAACTAAATATTTAATGCGATTATATTAAACAATGACTTCTGATGACATTGAATTAGCACTTTTCCTCTTCCAAACCATGTTTAAAGAACATAAGGACTGGCACGCTCTCGCCATTGATTTCACGGTACTCGCACATGGCAACCATGCCATCGCAGTTCATGGATTCACCAGTGAAGAATTGTAAATCCTTAAAGCGTCCCAAGATTTCTTTCATTACCTTGTTCATATTGCTCTTAAAAACATCGACTTGATCGGGTGCTGTATTTTCCAATTTAGCCAACACCTTCTTCATGTACTCTTTCAAGTATGAAGTGAAGCCTTTCTTGTCACCGAAAGCGTAACTTTCTTGCAGGCGGTGATTCAAAACAACATCCACACCACTCTCCACGGCAGATTCTGTGCCTTCATCAGCTTCTTCGGCTGAGGGATTGAAACCAGCAATTTTAATGTCTCCTTCGGTGCGACTTACTAATTTGCCATAAACTTCATAAATTACTTCATCTACCAATTTCATTTTATAGGTGTCAGCGAACATTTCATCGCCACTTATTATATCCTTGTAAATCTTCATATTGTTTTTCTGTATAAAATTAGCTTTCAATGATACACCAAGGATACAATTCCAGGAACCCAGACACACCGTTTGCCACGCGCTCAATTCAATAGCGAAAAGAAAGAAAACAACTACGGAATAAAAATTTTAATGGCGACGTTATTCAGTGTTGCCGAAAACGAATTTAAATAAAATGTAATAGAATATCAATGTGCTAATGAAAAATAGGATAACACCATGTTGCCAGAATTGACGATTTCTCGACACTCATGATTTTCATATCTCAAAATATACTAGTGAAGATTATGATTAAAAATTACGATTTTTCTAAATTTAACAATTTGCAACTTTTTTTGATATTACTTTTTTAAAGTTGGTTTTCGGCATGATATGGTTTTTTTGTGTTCAACTAAAAGTCCTGATACACTATCCTACAATTGTACGATTAGTCAAATATGCATCTATGCCGAAGAAATTGGATAGTATAGCATAATAATTTTGGATTTTTATGACAAGCAAAAGTTTATTAAAATCCTCATTAAATGACCGCTACATCAATATCATCATATATACATATTTATTTTCAGATATAGACTATTCTTGTACAACAACCACATATTATGTGTGCTAATGCTGTTTGTTGGGTCCTTGAGCTTACTTTGACGTGTGTCTTTGTGTCTTCTGAGCTAGATTGTTTTTAAAAATAGCATGGGAAATAGAAAACTAACTTGTGTAAGTGAAAAAGTTAAAATTTTGGAAGATTGCAAAATTGGTTTATCCCTCTCAATCATTTTTAAAATAATATGGAATATCGAAATCTTCAATAGGCACTTTAAAAACAATGAAAGGCAAAATTCTTAACAATCTGGAAAACACCAATAATGGTTCAAAAAACCGCCGATCTCTGAGAAAAGAAGAATATCCTGAGATGGAAGACAAGTTATACGAATGGTTCCTTAAGCAAAGAAAATTGTTTGTTCCTGTGAATGGAATAGGGATGAAAACAAAAGCAGTGGAAATCCAAAAAAATATCAATGATGTGGACTTTAATGCTAGTGATGGTTAGCTGGCCAGATTAAAAAAACATGTTTGGCATAAGACTCTTAAAAGCATCTGGTGAAAAATTATCATCGAGAGACGTTTTGGTAGAACCCTTTACGAGAAAGCTTAACCAAATCATAATTAACGAGGACTTGACGCATGACGCAGTATTCAATGCTGACGATAAGACATACGTTCACGCTGGAGAAGTAACAGTTCCAGGCAGAAAACTTTCAATGGAAATGATAACTGCTCTTTTATGTGCAAATGCGCCAGGAACAAAAAAGGTGAATATATCTTTGAATAAAAATTAGTTTGCGTAAACATGTATTCAGAGGGTTACTTAGTCAGGAGAGCGGCAAAGCTATACCTATGGTATAGTTTGAATTAGATACAGCGTACTCCAATTTGACATATCTAAGTTTTTAGAGTTTCTCTTATGTTATCAACATCCAATATAAAATTTTAAGTTTTTTTTTAAACTAACGAGCTCAAATAGTGTCATCACCATGTATGAATCGCCTTGCAATCAAAGGCTCATACGACGACATTTGAAGACTTTGTTTCCTTATGCTACTTTTTTGATACCAATGCATGACAAAACATCTACTTGTAAACTTGAACATAGCATGTCTGAAAAGTAATGCATATTGTAATGCTTCTCTTCGTGTGATCTTTCATATCGTTGTGATTATAGTTTTTCTCTATTTTGTGTATTTTCTGACTGCGATACAATTTTTTTTATGTTGGTGGCTGTAAAATAAATATGATATTTAAAGACAAAATTTGAATTTAAATCATTTTTCCTAACAAATGAATTTATCCAAAGTATATAACGTCACTAGCAAATTTGCAAAATCAATTCATTTAAGTTTGAACATTAGCATCTGCGTAGGATGTGTTATCTTCTTAAAAGTGCCTGTTTTTGCATAACTTTTGTAATAGATTACAAAACTATAGTCGCATTTTTGTATAGAAATGTAATTTATCTAAAGTACAGCGGCAGCACTGTCGGGTAAAATTAAATAAATAAGGCGTTGCCATATGGTGTGCAAGTTTAAAGTGCTTTGCGATAAACTCTGGATGGCTTTACCTATCAAGTTATCCACCTCTGGATAGGTTCATCTGAATTTTTGTAACTTGTTTGTAGTCCTTTATTATATATAAAATAGTATAGTTTGGCCTTAAAAGCAATTGTTTGACAGATATTGTGATAAGTAATACGATCGTCAAAAATACAGCTTTCTTCAATCACCAAAGAAAATATTGTTTGCATAAATTTTGTATGATTGTATAGTATTAGAACACCTTTTTGATGCGATTTTTTATCTTAGGCTGATAATATTTATTTTGATAATTTATTTGGATATGTTCGTTGTATGCTTGGTTAAGCTAGTCTAAATGCTTTTATTTTGTAACAGCTACAACCAAAAGTGTCAGTAGGGTCCAACAAATTGAAGGATGCTCCATATAATATTATATTTTATTAAATGCTTATTTTTTTGGTAAACTAAATATTTTCCACAAAAAAATTACATCCAAATCAGGCAAGCAGTGCTTTTAAATTACTAATGTAAATTAATTTATATAATTATTAATATAACATATGTAAATAATACATAATATGTACTTTACACAGAGGAAAATCCCTAATTGCTCATATGTTTGTTTCAACGCTAGTCCTGTGATTTATGATTTGTTTAGTATAAAATTCAAAAAAATATGCGTGTGTTTTAATATTCAGAATTTTTTAGCTTTTTGTAAAATATTTCTTTTTTAAAGTAATTTTATCAGCAAAAATCGCTGTTTATTTTGTTTTTCAATCTTTTTTATATAAATAATTTAAGAACATTAGATTTTCTCAAATCGATTAACTCCGTCCGGTTAAACTGTCCACCATACTCTAAAGTTAGGGGTTGGCTTAGAGAATTTCGATAAACTCTATAGGATTTTAAAGACGTACACACATTGCATCAGCTATTAATGTAGGTTGTAAAGAGAGTTTTGCTATTCCCATCTCTGCAATACAGACATTTGATGAGTAACCTCCTTGAAGGAAAATGACGTTTTGATGAAAATAAACAAATATTTACTTTGACATTTCATGCTAAATAAGCTTTCATAATAACTACCCTGTGGCATATTTTTCTGCAAGTAAACTCGGTCCTGAAAAAGAAAACATGTAAGATTTTATGTGATTATTAATATATGTAATAAAAAATTGTGGTAATTTTTTGGCAAGGTATGCTTTAAGTAAATCCTTTACTTTTTCGGGAGTGTTGCGGGAAGGATTGCGAGCAATTCGACAGCAGAGGCAGTTAACAATAAAAGTTTTACCTGCAGCTAGCACAATTAAAAATGAAACGTATACAGACAAAAATACTCGATTAGGACGGGAAATGTCACCACATTTGACTATATATAAGCCACAGTTGACCTCCTTACTATCAGTGACGCATCGTGGTACTGGGGTAGTTTTGGGGACAGCTGTGTGGGCTCTTGGTTTGGCTGCTTTGAGTTCACCACAAGACATTGCCAATTATGCAACCGTTATAGAAGGATTGCAATTAAGTGCTGGTACATTGACTGTTTTGAAATTTATGATTGTTTATCCCTTGGCTTACCATACTGCTAATGGCATTCGTCACTTATTGTGGGACACTGGTCGTTTCTTGAAAATTAAAGAAGTATATACAACTGGTTATGCAATGCTTGGCATCTCCTTTGTGTTGGCTGGTATTTTGGCTGCCTTGTAAGAACTTAATGCTTGAGTAAACAAATTATGTCTTGACGTAAAAAATAATTTGTCACTTATATAATAAATATTAAAATATTATTTTCTTTCACCTGAATTCTTAAGGATGTGTATGTATGTACGTATATCCTCTGAATTTCTTTAAATTTTTGTTATGTTATGCAATCATGTGAATTATTAAATGCTTGCATTCAGATGAATATATCCGTACATATATAGATATGTATGTGCATGTATATTTAGAGCTATACGGTAGACTCATGTAAACGTTACATCGAGTAAGATGAAATTACTAAAACCAAAATTTTTGCATTGTTTACTCCAAGAAGTGGAGGAAGGTTATAGGCTCTAAAATATTTGAAGTACTTATAAGTACGAGAAGAGCATAGTTGAAGTGGTAAAGGATTCAATCGAAAACCTGAATACCTTTGCCGAATTAGTTCACGTTTTTTGGGAATTCACTGTACACATATATAAATGCATACATATCGTTGGTCTTAAGTGGAAAAGGACCTAAATATATATTGAAATCACGTATGAACTGAAAATATGTAGATTGAAAAAGCTAAAAAACTACTGTAAAAAAATGCAAGTTAAGCCCATTCTAGTTGAGATGAACGATGTACACTTAAACAATGTAGTACGAAATTAAAATCCTTTTTTTTTGTCATTTAGTTTGAAACCTAACTAGAGTCAAGGGCGCACTTGATATTTCAGTGCTACATCTGATTCTTTTCTCACATCCCAAGCAAATAAAAGACTTGCGGCGAAATCACCATTGGGAGTCTAGGATAAAACACATCTAAATATACAAATTGATGCAGCCCTGTTTTCTTATGAATTACCATAACGTAGTACTGAGGTGTGTGTATCAGCTAAAGGGGTGTGTATTAGCTAAGTGATGTGGGTTAGAGCCTTTTGTTTTTAACATTTCAAACAAGCGGTCTTTATATGAGAAAAGCTGTAATTGATATCTAATACAACTCCTTGTGTTGTGAATTGAATATTAAAAACGTTTCAAGGACGTAGTATTGGAATAAGCATGTGAACTTCTGCTATATCATGGCCTATAAATCAGCTGATACTTTACATGTTATTTTGGACATAATCATTTGCCCAAAAGTGTTAAGAACTCGATGGCATGTAAATGTAAAAATGTCAATTAAGCAAATAACAAGTTAACTAAAAATGAGTTTGATTTTAATTAATTGCTTTTAATTGATATTAGAAAATTATGTACATAAATATACTTACATATCTACAGTGGAATCTCATTTGAGCGTTCGCGTAAGGATGCATTGAAATGATAGTCAAAGATATCTAATGATAGTCTTGAGAAATTGGTAAGAATACTTTTACTACTGGTGTAATGTGGCCTTACGAACACACTGATATTAATTCTTGGGAAGCTTATTCAGACCCTATATACGTGCCCATTTTGTAAACCCTTAGAAATCCAAATTAATACAAAATTAAATTTTTCTTTTCTTTATGTTTTTTCTTATTGTCGTTTCATTTAACTGTAATTGGGAATTACTAATAATGGGAAAAACTAAAGAAATCCCTTGAACTTGGATTTGCCACAATTGTAAATTCCTCCATCATTTTTATGATTTATTAATATGGCAAATGCAATTTAAAGATGACAATTTTTTTATTTCCAGTTTTATTGTTATTATCATTTCCCTTTCTAAATGGGCCATGTTGATTTGATTTGCTTTTAACATATTTTACGATTATTATTATTAAGATACTGATGCTGATTTTTATTCTTTCTTGCTATTTGACTTGGGACATTTTCGTGTAGTTTATGGCTTTTTTGCAGTAAAGAAAAAATCTTGCCAAATTGCATACTTACTTGCTTTTTTGGCTACTCTTCGAACAGATACATTAACAAATAATCCTTCGTACAAAATTTATTATATACAGACATACATGCATACATCAATTTCTTTTCATTTTCAGGATATGTATGCATGCAAATAATGTGATACTTTTTTTTTTTTTATTCCATACGCTGTCTCCTTTTTATTTCCTGAATATTTGCCAATTCAGAAATTAGGAAAAATTTTAAATAAAATATTAAAAATGGAAACTGTTTTTTGAATATGTGTTGGCGGCTTTTTGGAGCTACAAATTTAAATCATACAGAAAATCAAGAAATATATTTTCAATATCTATGAAATGGGCTTTATTGGATAGAAAGTTAAAGACAATGAGGTTGAAATATTATTTCGGCCATGTGACTGCTGCGACTAGTGGAGAAATGACTTACCATAATCCAATAGTGGTCACACGATTTTTGTTGACCGGTTAACATAGAAAACAGTTTATAAGAAAGTATGACTGAACTGGTAAATGCATCAAATCTACAAAGGATTAAAGTCGTGGGTTCGATCCCAACATCTAGCAGCCATTAAAACTCTTAAGGGCTTCAATATTTCTTGTGTTATTTGTTGTTGGGCTCTAGTCACCATCAAACCATTAACATCGATGACAGTGTACATCCGACGGCTACTCAAACCCTATTTGTCACTATCCTTCTCTTGTAATTCTCGAACAATGCATTGCATAAACAGGGGTCTTCTCATGGTTTCCATTCTTAGACGTTTTATAATATAATTTGTTATATTAATATAATTTTTTATATACATTTTTATATAATAAAATACACCGAGAATAGAACGTTAGAACTTTATGCAAAACCTGAGCGGAATTTTTCGTTACATTCACGACAGTTATATGTAAAAAACTCTTTGGCATGAGTAACTAACTGTTTTGTGTAAAGTATTTGTAATTTTTGTTGTAGCCGTTACATACTGTACGGTATATTTATATTGCACGTAATTTTGTGTTCGCAAGTGCGTCGGCAGGTTTACATGTATCGATTGTTACGATGGTGTGAAGTGTATTTTGAACGTGTCGGCTTTCGAATGCGTGTTTCGAATTGTTTAATGAGTTGACCACATAACCACGAGTTTTGCCAATATTTAGATTTTTTATTAAGTATGCAAGTTAAATAATTCACGCCGGAAGGAGCCTTGTAAGCAGTGGGGGATGCAACATCTAAGTATCTCCCTTGCCAATGTGCTTCAGTATTGTGTGATTTATGTTTGCCACATATCGCGTCTTTATAATGACAATTTTTTAAGCATTGCAAATTCTTATAGTAAAACACTTCCATT
Organism: Ormia ochracea; assembly: GCA_963402855.1. NCBI lineage: Eukaryota > Metazoa > Arthropoda > Insecta > Diptera > Tachinidae > Ormia > Ormia ochracea. Next base: position 22,241,141 of record OY727105.1, read on the forward strand.
TGAATTCCTATGCATACAATTATTTGCATACACATGCATATACGTATCTATATATATATATATGTATATATGTATATGTAGTATATATACATATACTTTCTACCTCTTGTTTATAGCGGTTCGCTTGACTCTTCTTGCAAATCGTTAAAATTTTTTAAATATGTATGCTAAAAGGTAATATCTGTATAGTATATTTTGCTTAGCATCACTGTGCATGTATCAGTGTTGCCCATGTTGAGGGTTTCGGTATCGGTTTCGTTTTCTTAACGGATTAAATCAAATACATATTACATCTCGTTTCTAATGCTGGAGTTAATGTCGACGTCGTAAACGGCGTATAGAACGCTGAAATTATGATGTTCGACGTTTAATTTTATTTTGCTGTTAATGTCAACGCCGTACACTACGTTTAATTACAAACTGCTAATTTGAAAATTTATTTACTGAAATATTTGTAATTAAATACTTATTACTTATTTTTTTCCAAATCTCTGCTTTAAGAGCTGTATTCTTATAGTTCTTGGAGAATTCTTTATATAAAAGTTCGTTTTCGCGTACAGCATTTATAATTTTTTCATTTAATGTACTATCCGAGCTCTTTTTAATTAAAAAAAAGCAACAATTTAAATAAGTACAATAATCAGATAATTATGTATGTATATTGGTTTGACGTTTCATGGTACGCCGTACAAACGCTGAAAAAATGAAAAACGATTGAAATTTTTCAGTGTTTATTTTCTGACGTCGTTGAGATTAACCGCTCTCATACAATTTCATACGTTTCAACTTTTTTTTGACAGTTGACGGCGTTCAGACGGCGTTTACGACGTCGACATTAGCTCCAGCATAAGTATTTTGTTTGCATGATGCAAAAGGAAATTTGCGTCAGTTAAGAATTGGCAATGGCAACACTGGTTCATCCCTATACAAACGTTTCGAATATCGCTAACATTCGAATATCGTTAATAGCATATTTAGAATATCGCTTATGGCAGTGTTTCACTATCCTACAAATTCGTACTTTTTTTTTACTTAAAGCAGTAAAAAAAGATTGCTGCACCAGCAATGCAATTTTGAAGCGTTTTTTTTAAATAGGAGTTTATCACTATCAGATTTTTGTGTCAATGAGTCCTACAACTATGTAGGACAGTGAAACGAGGCCTTAAACAATATCTACTGCACAATATATTTGTCTTATCAAAGACAAAATTTATATAAATCTCTTTGCTTCCTCGCTGAAATAGTTGCAACCTTGCAAGTGGGAAGGTAATGCATTATGGAACAAATTTAAATTGTTTATAAAAAATTAAAACACGACAACAACAAAAAATTCAGAATACCTACACGTTCTAGAATACCAAAAATTGTGAATGCATTTATTTGCAAAAAGCTAATGAAGTTTAACATTAAATGTGGAAACCGGAAACTCAAACAAAAGTTTTTTTTGCTGCAGAAGTTAAAATATTGAAGTTTCGTTAACTTAATAATACATAAAAAGCGGTGGCCAACCGTGGAGGCTTCATGTAAAACGGGAAATCAGAGAAATCTGTTTTTAGAATATCTATTTGATATGAATGTCTCTCTGACAGGAATATCTTTTTGACACGCATTAAAAAGCTCAAATTGAAAAGAAAAACTTTGCCAAAGACAAGTAACGAAATACAGGTGTATAATAAGTTATACGATTTCTTTGTGGATCCAACAAAGAAGCCAAACACATTTAACCAGCCTCTGCTCGAAAAACTGCCCACCTTAAGAAGAACCTTAAAATTAAAATGAATTTTAAAAAGAACTGATGCGTTATGATTGCAATGTCTTGAAAGTGAAAATTAACTTTTCATATTTCCATCACATTTTTAATAATATTTTGAGATTTGTGTGCATAAAAATGTATTCTGCGAAAGACTACCATTGTCATCATGATGCTGGGAATGTGGCGCATTGCATACATTTGTGACGGCATGAATTTATGAACATGATGTAGAAAAAAGTGTACCGGTTGTATGCGTGTTCAGGTAAAACAACTATAAAAAGAGCAAAAGGAGGGCTTGAAAACAACAATTATTTTGTTTACACAGAATGTCCATCAACAAATTTGTGTGTGCCCTTTTAAGCAAAAACCGTAAAGCACCATTTTCCGCAGCCTTAACAAGTGCAAGTTTATTTGTATATACAAGCAGAAAATGCCTTTTTTACATTATTTGTGCTTGTGGCAGGAAGCGGAAATGAAGTAAAAATATTGCTTACATTTAACAACTGTTGTAACAGAACGCAGTATATGGGCACAGGAAGACGCAATAGCCCTTACAAAAAAAACGTATGAGCATCACCAAAGTTGACAGCAACACACACACACACACATATGCACACATGCTATATATTCCAGCGGTTACAAATATCCATATAAAAGCAAATAACTTGTTGGCAAAGAGAATCAAAATGTTGTGAAAATACAACGAAGCTTGGCAAAGAAAAAAAAAAAATTATAATGAAATGAAAATGTGACAAAAATGTGAAAATTAAATTATAACCTGAAAATGAAATTATTACCATACAGGATTATGATATAGAAGCATGACTATATAAATTATTGTGAGCAATCGGTCACTACAAATGTAGATATTAAATTATCTGTTGCCTTGCACACTCTACATGTCTTGTCATGTACATTTTTAATTCTTGCATATTTTCTCTTCAGTTTTATCCATTTTCTCACTACTTCCATGCCAGAAAACTGGGGAAAAATAAAAAAAATTAGCTAAAGTAATTAGATGTTTGCAACCCACTTACGCTCGTCGTACCTATTCGGGGACAGTTCGTTTTCGAGCATTTACACAAAAACTATTGACAATAAATAATAAAATGAAAAAAAAATTACTATTCTCTTAAATACAGTTGTGTCTATAAACTATGCCCAATAAATACACACAGGACAAGAGAAATTTTAACATTATCCGTTTTCCTTATACATTTTGTTAACCCATACAATATTCTGTTATTTTCTGTGGGAATCTTACCGGATTATTAAAAGAAATACGACATATACTAAAGCTTAAATGGAAACTATAATGGAAACTGAAGTAACTGAAGGTGTGAGGAATGCAACGGAAAAAGAAAACCACACACTTTCAACTGGGTATCACGTCCGAACCTCAGAACGAAAACACTACTTAGAAATCAACATCAGGAAATTATTATTATTAATTATTGTTTTTTATTAATGATGCAGATATACATACATACGTGCATATGCATGTGTTCTGGCGATATGTTGTGATTCTATCTGGATTTCAGGTCTGAGCCGCTCTAATGTGGTTTCAATAGATTGTTCAGACTATAGAATTGTTTTGGATCAGTTTGGAAAATATCAATCCATGTCTTCTGGAAGTGGTTGCCACATTGGCAAATTTCTTAAGTATAAAAAGTGCAACCTACTTATACTTTCACTCCATCTGGTTGCGCATACCCCAAGCAGTGAAGTATCTAATTGGTTTATCTAATTTATCTAAATGGTTTTATTAATTAATTTATTTATTTACTTAATATTACAATTCTATGACTATAATTATGATATGTGTAGGAGTACTTGCTGGCGATGCCATCGGTTATAGAATTGGTCTTATCAAACAGCCTTCTCCTATAATGTCTTGATTCATGCCATTAATGCATTAAATCTTTCAAACGGCATGAAGATCTCTTAACACTTTTTTTTAAAAATCGTGGAACCTGGCCTCAAGCTAGAAATAAGAAACCGTCAAGGAACTTTATATTATTTATATTTTTTTATAAAAATTTAAGAAATGTTGTTGTGCTACCAAATTTTGGTACATTTTGGACCATATCAATTTTTGTGGCTAAATTGAAAGTTCTTGCTTGGTTTTTCCAAACCTTATTTAATAATTCCGGACAAGGTTCGACCTATTGCAATTTTTCGAATGTCGTTCTCACGTTGGAAATATTTCTAACTCCGACAAATGACTCCACACTGATATTCATATAAGATAAGAAATGGCATCTAATATTAGAGAAAAGTTCCACTGCTAAAAATTATCCCATTATTTTCCATTGCAAAGAACAAACATTTTTTAGAATACATCTTTTCTATTTAGTGTCCTTTTAATTTATTGCCTTGACAAAAATTTGCGATATGATCAAATTCTATATCAAATCGCAACGATAACTACACAATTTCAGTAGGGGAAATATATATTCTATTTGATTTCTCTGCAGAAGAGATTAATTATCATGCAACTGCACTACGCAAATCAGCTTTTCATCTCCATTATAGTCTTTTCAACTTAAGCTTTTTCTGCTTTCAACCAACTCACAACAAAAAAAAGGACAACTTAGAAAATTTCATGTTCGGGAATGCAGATATTTTATGTTTTAGTTATTTTATTTTTTATTTTTTTTTTGCTTAAATCTGATATTTCTTCTAAAATTTTAATAACTATTTGTTGCTATTAGTGTTGTGACTGTGCAAATACTTTTCCCTTTCAACGAAACAAAAATGCATAAAAGTTTTTGCATATTTCATAGATGTAACAGCATGACAGCGATACATAAAATGTAATGCAAAAAGATAATTTTGAAGCAACGGAGCGGACTTAAGTTCACAAAAATAAACATGAAAGTAGAATTTTTAACTGAAGGAAAAAATTAAATGCCACATAAAGAATTTATTCCCCCTACCAAAAAAGTAGAAACATCTCGTACATACGTATGTATGTATGTACGTAAATAGTGAGTACCCAGTAGGAAATGTCAAGAGTGAAACTATACTGATAGCAGAGAGTGCTAATGCCCTACACAATGAAATGTCTGCTAGAAAACGATGAGACAGATTTTTTTTGATAAGTCATGCGATTTGTAAAACTTTATAGACATTTGCACGAAATGCGATCAGAGTTGCATTTACTTCAGGATGCTAACAATAGATTTATTTGCATCATATTTTTATATTAAGGCGGCCTCTAGAACACCATTTTGATATAATTTTTTAAAATATAAAGGATTCATATCACATTATGGTGTGAATGACGCATACGACTGTGTAGAATAGTGAGAAAAAATTATTGTTCTCAGTCAAGGGTATTTTTTTAGCGTCACATATGTTTATATTATAATAAAGCAAAGGAATGTCAATGAAATGGACTTTATTTTGTAGAAGCTTTTATGATAATATTGCCAATGCGCAAACTCGAACAATAACTTATACAAACTTCTCTCAGGTTTTGCATTTATATTTTCGCCATTAACTCTCCGAATACTGACTTTCACTTGATCAGTTGTTTTCCTAATGAGGTTAAATTACACGATCTTGATGGCCAATTAATCGGACCATTATATTACATTATATATCATATACAGGTTCCTTGAGTAAATCAATTACAGTACGCCACAAAAATTTTCGCTTTTTTATTTTTATTTAAAAACTCAGTTTGCCACAATTTTTTTCATTTTACTAAGTTGTCCAATTAAGCGGTCATTATTCTCGGCTCATTATGATCTTTGCGTTATTATTTTTTAAATTATATATAACGGCCGAATTACAATTTCTTTCTTAAAAACAATTCCTAGCATATACGCAGGAACGAAAATATAATGCTGTGACATATTCAAAATTAAGCTTATTCAACAATTCATTTTATTTAATTCTTGCCTCAGGAAAATGGGGAAAGTTTAAAGGGTGGTCTCTCCGTGTGTATCTCCGTGCAATTTGTGCTTTAGCAAGAGCTTATATTCAGAATAGAATGCCAAAATTAACTATCAGCTGTTAAGCACTGCTGCCAACTCAGAGTTGTAAAAATCTAAATCTAACAGCGAAATCAGCAATTTACGTTTAATATGTTTCAGAAATTCTGCTCTACACTGTTATTGCTTTCCTGAAGTAAATGTTGATAATGAAAATCCTAAAATTTAGAGTTTAGTCCCCCAGGCTTCCTTCAGGGTATGTAGTACATCCAAATAACTTGAATAAAAAACATACTAAAATGGAGATGTTAAGCAAAGATACATATGCATGTCCATACATACCTAAATGGAACCCAAAGTTTTTAGACATTTGACATGGGGAAGATGGTGCTTTTTTGGCCAATTTATTCACTATAAAATCGCCGTGTTTTTATACGATTGCATATTTACTCAAAGCTACTAAAAATACAGTTTGTAATGGGAGTTTCTATGGAATAATAAAATTTGTTTGCTTTTTACAATGTATGTATGTGTATGCAGTGGGGCAAGCACTGGCTTATTTTTGTATGGTATACTTGACATTTTCTCTTTATCAGAACTTCTATTATATTCTATTATATATTTAAAGCATATATACCTTAAATATAGTTTAAATGTATCGTCGACTGGTTAAGAGAATTCGTCAACTAGAAATGATGACGGTCATGGCAGTCACATATAAAAATGCTTATGCGTATTTTCTAATGCAACTCTGCAAATTGTACATGCATATTTAGCTCTACTGTCAAAAGTTTTCAAGATTTGTCAAATCTTGCAGGTGTGCTGAAAAAATACAGTAGTGTGACATAAAAATAAGCGACTTTATTTGCTAAATCGTACGATTTGTTAAAATTTTTAAAAATTTTCAGCTGAACAAAGAATTATTATTTTGCGATGCATAACCAGAAAAAACTGAAAAAATTATACTATTACTAGCGGATCCAGCGAACTTCACCTCTCCCAAATTTTAACGATTTCGCATTTTCCGCAATTTTTCATGTTTTACACAAAGAAAATTCTATTTTTTCATTTGGAGAGCTATTAAGGAATAATTTCACATAAAATTTTGCCTAAAAAAAAATAAATTTTCGATTTTTCTAATTTTCCGACTTTTCCGGAAAAACTTTCTCCTCGAAAACACGAACAACTGACAAACGGCCCAGCCAATTTCTAATTTTATGAATTGCTATACATTTTTTACACCATTTTTATATATATAGATTAAAGTTTTATCTATAATTTAATTTATTGTGGCAATTAACCTTTTTCTACAGGACTAAATATAATGAATTATTTTCGTATTCTTTTACAACCAGAAAACCTCTGGTTTTGTAATTCATTTAAATGACAGTCTGCTACGAGCATCGCCATTTTAATTTGATTTGTGGAAATAGCAGGATATCACTATCACATATTGGTGTGAATGAATCGTATGACTATGTAGGAAAGTGTAAAGAGGCCCTAAACAGGTTTGACACATAAAACCGAATAGAAGAAGAGTTTCACTGTTTGACAGGAACCTTTGCTGAAAGGTGTCCTTACCATTTGAATTCGCCCTGGCGCAAAACAGAAGAAAAATCATCAAACTGTGATTGCTAAATTTAACATGAACGATTATTTCCGCTATTATTTAAAAATGAAATTAACATTTTAAAATTTATATTGTAAAAATTTCAATTAGAATCAGGCCTTTCAGAGGAAGTAGAATTGTTTATACTCATTTCATGCAAATTTTTCAGAAGATTAAATATAAAAAAAGTTTACAATTTCCGTTTTAATGAAAGATGTTTTTAAAATATGTAATTTTAATAATTTTGAATAAGCAATAGAAATATGTATATATAATTAGACCTTTACGTTAAATCCAATTCTGTTTGCCCCGTGTACATGTGCTCAGGTCACACGAGAGTATATTTGCTTATTAAAAAAACTAATTTAACAGAATAATTTCAAGTAAAAAAGGACACAACACTAAATGGTATTTAACCAAGAGATGATTATGAGCGAATTTACTTTACATAATTAATATTCTAATTTATGTACATACATACAGTGAACTACGCTAGCAAACGGATAGAAATGCCGTAGTCTACAAGTGAGGTCCTGCAGACATCTACGCAACAAAAATAACTAGTAAATAACATAGTCGTACGTAACTCAGTTTCATAAATTGATTGGAACTTGCAATAGATCTACTTTGTATCCAAAATAATTAAAAATTCTTTTTTATATTCGCGGTAAAGTTCAGCGAATCCTAAAAAAGGCATATTGAATGTTATCAAATCGAGTAATTTCCCTTTACAGAACAGCCCTGAATATAATTTCGAAATAGCATACTTCTCTCTTTTTCTCTCTTTTTTATATTTTTTATACTCGGTTCATTGTCCGTTATAAAAATTAAATTACAACTGCAGTCGAATTGTAGTGTTGTAATCAAAATATTCATTTTCTTATACACAGATGTATTCTATTTTGAAAACGTCAGCGTTTTATGGCGAATGCTTTCAATGCCATTTCAGTAAATTTGTTTTGTTCGAATACAGTAGGCGATAGGAAATTTTAATTTAATTTTTTTTATTATTTACAAACAAAATGCGAAAACAATTATCTATAGACAATGGTTTACTAATTGCATCTTCGAAGTGCCTTTTAATCTTAGAATTCGCATTGGAAATCTAAATTTATCTAAAATTACATATTATTTGCCTATAGAGCATGAGGCAAGAAAAAATTGCACCAATCACACAAACGATTTTAATTATTGCCTTTAAAATGTTCCTTTATAAATGCTAAGGATGTTCTTAATGATTCAATCGCATAGCATTGCCATATTGGTTTGGAAATTAGTCTAGGATTTCCGTTTAAATAATTAGAAGTTTAGCTGCTTGCACTTTCAGTTGCTATATGTATGTATGTATCGAAGTATATGTATGTGTACATGCGCTCGTATTTTAATTATTATGTTTAAATAAATTCCCAGCGTCACTTTATTTCTTTAACAACGAGATACATATGAATGAATACGATTGCTGATGTGAGAATATCATTGTGAAGAGGAATAGAGGAAGTTCATAATTACACTATACAATTTTATGCCAAGAAACATTTAACTGCTTTATAAAAAATTATGAGAGCTTTTTGTGGGCAAGTATGTCGTGATTTATGCTCTACTGTTTTTGTTGCTCCAATTCAGATGTTCTCTTGAGCAAGAGCGACAGTATAGCACAAAAGTGTAACCTGCTTTGCTTGAGTAGAGTCTAAAAGCGATAAATATTACAGAAAAATTTTAGATCTTTTCTGTGACCGTTGAAGGTGGAAAGTAAAATATGGTCTGAAGGTCAGGGAACCTACTTGATATTTGATTTGTAGTAAGATATGCTGGCCACAATTTGGTCGCAATTCGACTGCAATGATTTTGAAAGGTGACCATGTTGGTCAGCAATACATAACTTGATTTTATCTTTAGTGTCATTGGGATATCGCAACATCTTCTAGATATATGGTACGTCTCATATCAGGTTTCCGTAAATATCTCGACTTAAAAACATTCATGTTCTTGCGTTTCAAATGTTAAAACAAGTAGTTTGGATTCTTAACTAACTCAAGATCAAAACTGTTTAATATTTTATTTTGACGTGTAATTCCTTTAGTGATTGACAAAGAAAATACCAATTGCTTTGTAATCGATGACAACATGTCGCAATGTAAACACTGATTGACAAGTTCATTTGTATGCCTTCTTTTAAAGAGCAAACATAAGGGCATTTTAGAAAAAAGAAATGATGTGCTTTTAAATATGAGCTTTTGTGTGCGTATGCTTATTTTTATATTATGCGTATTTACAGATAATTAGCCAGGTTTTAAGAAACTAATTATCTGAATTTTTAATTAAATACTGACAAAAGAAAATGTTGATAAAATTTAATCGGTTTATTTTAATAAAAAACACACAATGCACAGTTTTAAAGGCAAATTTTGTATACATTATTGAAGCCTATTAATTATACAGCAGCTTTATATTGGGATACATAACAATTTCCAAAATTCAAGGAACAATTAAAAGCTTTATGTGCTTGTACACTTATAGCTGACATTAAGAATAAATTGTCTATAGCTATGTATCTATGTATGCATGTATGTGTGTATATGGTCTCCTTGTAGAAATTTCCATTAAATGTCAACTAATCAGATTTTATATGAGCATACCTTTGAAAACTTGTTGGTGGGTACATTTTTAGGGAGACATTTATTGAAATTGTTAAGTAAAAAGTGTCTTTTTGTTCAATATTTAATTAGAAAATAAATAGTTGGAGGGAGCGCGTACGACCTTTTTGCCGCAAACCTTTCTTTGCCAATGAATGTATTTTATATTGTTTCTAGAACGCAAACGGGAAGGTCACCTAAGAATAATGGTTTTCATAATATGTGGTTGGAGATTTTTTATTTACACTTTGTTTTCTCCTAAATATTTTGTGCTTTCAAGCTTGGTCTCTAGCTTTGACAGTAATATTTTTACAACGGGGTCCCGATGTGCCTCCATGCTGCCAAGGCCTTTGTTATTTGCTGCATTTTCCTAGCCTAAGTCGGAATTTTTTTCAGCAATGGGACTTATACCCGGCCCTAGATAATCAAAGTCCTTTATAACACTGTCTTGCAATAGATCCCAAAGCCAATTCTGAATGCCTAAGAAGATTATTTGATTTCTTTCTGGATGAGAAATGCGAAATTGCGGCTTCAGTAAACACTAATTAAGCGATTGCAATTCTCTATAAAAAGTTGTTTAAAAATGAGTGTAAAAATTTAAATCCTATAAAGAGGGAAATAAAGGAAAAAGGTAGTTATGCGAGAGGTAGAGGGACGCCGTTAACTGTATGTACTCCTATTCTCCATCTGTAATACTATTTCTTTTGTGCGTGTTGCTTAAACACTTATATTTGCGTTTCCTTTTCATTGTAGCTTCCTTCCCCCATTAATGAACTTTTGCCATTCATGATTAGCTTTGTCTGTAAGTGACATGCTAAGAGCTCTGTGATGACAGACTCATAGCCTTCACTTCATTTTTCTTCTTTATTGCTCACGCTCGTTCAAATTCGTAAGTGTTAGATACATAAGTGCGTATATACACATGCATATATATATGTTTCATTATTTAACTAAGGAAATGACTTTTCTTAATTTTAGCAGCATAACTTTAAATACAACTACTTATACAAAATTATGCATAATAGTGAGCTTCTGAATCGAATTTATTTTTTATGCAGCATTTCGCAGATGAGTAGCCTCTCCAGCTGAATGAGATATTGTATATATTTAAAAGCGTGCACAATACAGATTTCAGTGCAACATTTTGTGCTATTTCCGTGTTTTGAACTAATTATTATTTTGAACATTTTGGATTTGACATCTGCATCTTTTTTAATGCTTATTTGTTGTTCCAGAAGGACTGGTAAACCTAACATGAACTTCCTATGATGTTCGGCTTATGGGATGCTAAGAAGACCGCCAAGTGATATAAAAAGCTTTACAGGTATGTAGGAGAAAACATCTGATTGAGAAAACTATAGACACATTGAGAACACTATGGCACCTTTCAAGGTCGAAACGAAAAATCTTCTGCCCACCTGAAGATAGTCTATGTAATTGGAAAGCGTTATTCATAGAAGCTTATAAGGGCAGGTATCCATTTTAAAATTTGAATTATTCCTTTTTAAATAACATAAGCTATAGTCTCAGCAAAGAAATCAAAGCTATATGCCTTGAACCATGATCTCCTTCACATTTACACCTTCTTCATCCGACTAGAAATAGACTACAATGGTCAATAAGCTGATATAATTCACATTAAAAAGTAATCGTTTCGGATATGTGCGTTATTAATAGTGAACTTCAAAGGCATTTTCTCTCGATATAAATCACATATCACTCTCATGGATTTTCTCTGTGTCGTGGGATTAACTTTGCCATTCTAAAAGAAATCGCATCATTGCATAACCTGTAAAGATGCGATTAACCAATCTTGGATATTAACCCATAACCCCTGTCCTTGAAAAGAACAGGGGGTTTTCGACTACAGATTATAATTCTTATTTAAACAGTTTATAATTTTTACAAAATGAAACACAAATGGATATATGAAGGAATCATCTTATATATTGTATGCAAAAAGACACCTTTTAAATAACCTTTTCTTTATTGATGGAACTTTTGCTTAGAATTAACTTAATAATTGTTCTTGTAATAACTATCAATGAAATAATAGATAAGAAAGCGGCAGCTATCAAAACTGCCAGGGTGTCGATACTGTGCTTTTGTATGAAATTCATTTTTTGAGCAACATTTTGCAGATGAACAGCACCTTTATGCCTTATAACATATTCCGTCCAATATATGGCCAAATCTAAGGGTTTCACTGGTTGATCATGGTAAATTTTGGATGTAGCGATAGCACTGACTCTGTACTTCGGATTTTTCATTAATTCGAAAATTTTGGATGCAAACTCATCACGCGGCAATGTATGAAAATCTAAGCCCAAAGCAAAACCCGACTGTATGCTCTTTTTAATATTCATTTGTTGATCGTAGAATACAGGTAAACCTAAGACTGGCTTGCCATGATAGACCGCTTCAGTAGTGCTAAGCAGACCGCCATGAGATATAAAAAGTTTAACGCGCGGATGTGCCAAAACATCTGATTGGGGAAACCAAGAGCTGATGAAAACATTCTTCGGTTTTCCGATCAAAGTTTGATCTTCAAATTTCCACAGAATTTTGTATGGCATAGAACTGAAAACCTCATTTATCATTTGTATTTTCTCGGGAGGGAAATCCTTCGATTTTATATTAGACCCCATGGAAAAGTATATTACGTCCTCTGTTGATGATTCTATAAAGTCATTTATTGCTTTCGGTAATGGCTTTGCTTTATACTGTATCTGGAAGCCGCCCACTTCAACCATGCTGGGTACAAAGGGCCGTGGAAAGTTCAAGGTAAAATGTTGATTCAGTAACATTAAGGAAAAATTCGTTCTTAGATCCCATATATCTTCCTTAATGTGAGGCAAATATCTCTTTAAGATCTCTTTGTGTCGAGGTATCGTATGAATTCTCACATGCATTAGCTCCATTAAAGTAAAGACAACATTTTTTAAACGTTCTATGAATGTCATTCGATCCGTTAAGCCAGCTGTAACTGCGGGTGTATATGCGAGGGGCGACATATTACCCATTAGCTCGTCAATAATTGGGTCTGTGCCGAAAGAGGAAACACCAATCATGGGTGCTTCGAAATGTCTTCCTAAAGCGTACCAGGCATCTGTGTGCAGTGCTTCCATTATTATCAAGTCGAATTTTTCGGTTCTCAATATTTGTTGAACATTGTTATTTCGTATGACAGTTTCCGTAATATTAACGAAGAATTCTGAGTAAAATGTCATCTCCTCCCATTTGCCATGCTCAGACTTAGCTGAGCTTACGATTTCTGCAATGAAAATAGTTTATACTTCCATATACACATATATACATAGTTATATAGATATATAGACATATGTATGTATGCACATATGCGCGTTTCTACACACGCTATTTTTCACAATCAAAATAATATTGTGTAGTATTTTTTCTCAAGTTTTTTACAAAAAAATGTCACGCGAAAGTTGGATAAAAAATTTTTTAAAATTCTTGTTTGCTCATTGCATTTAATCCTCTCGTTTGTTTGCTGGTAATATTGTTTGTGATAATAATGGCTTTTTTGTAATTCTCAATCTCCTTAGTATGAGAATGGTGCTACTTTCATCCCTGATTATAACCAACATTTATGGAAAAGTAACGAAGCGTGGCTTATTACTTAATTGCGTTGATTTGACATGCAACAAATTAATCCCAAATATTATAGCACATATTAAAAAATTAAAATTAAAATTAAACGTTGGAAAGTTTAAATTAGCAGCTGCTTGATTACATTTTATTGTTTGCTTGAAATGTAACACATTTCACAGCAGCAATAAAAAATTTTAATTAATAATTACCAGCATAGTTATCATGTACTTCCATCACTAAAATATCGCGAAAATTTTTCATCGATTCCTTTTGGGGAAATGCATTGATGACAGTCAACTCATGCCCTTTGGCAGCTAAAGCCTTCAAGTATGGTTGCACTAGAATATATTGTGAAGGTCCTGGAAAGGGAAAAATTGCTAAAATTTTCGCAGTTTCCGCAATTTGCAATGTTGATTTTAAGATAATTAATAAATTCAAGACCATCGACGTTGCCGAAAATTTCATTTTTATTATCTTTTTTTTAATGTAATTCTGTAAAAAGATTTTTCACTTATTTTCCAATTATAGAGAATCTGTAAATAGATGTTCTCATTCCGATCTCTTATTTTCTACTGTTGTAAAGTGACTTATATTGAATAATAAATGCTTATTAGATTTGCATGCTAAACTTTTTATTTGCGTTCATAAAATAAAATGTTAAATTCACCGATTTTGTTGTTGAGAAATTCTATTTTGTGACAAAAATTGTAGAGCAAGTTATAGTAATAATAAAAATAGTAAAACTGAGAAAGATAATAACTGATAATTTTGTAAATATGTATATAGTAACTGTGTACGAGTATATAAAATGTGCGTTAGAATATATACTTGTATGTGCGTGTGTCATTGTTGAGTTGTTTATAATGGAATTTTCGCTTTCAGGTCGTATGAAATATTTATATTATTTTATTGTATTATTTAAAAGTGCGATGCCATTAAACGTAATAGAATGTTAATTTTAACTAACTATTATTGTACAATGTGCTCTGTAAAGGTATGGCTGATAAGCTTTTTATATCTCACTGGAGTCTGCTTAGCACCTAAGGAGCGGTACATCATGACTAGAGCTACCGCTTCCTGCATTACTCCGTTTCATGTCTTTGCCAATCAGATACACTCAGTTATAAGCTACAGAGCAAAAGACGTGTTATGCAATTTCAATAGTATCGAATTATATACGAGGTGTGATCAGAAAATAACCGTTATTTCAAAATTTCGTATATTTGATTTTGGCTTTTTTCTATATCTTTTTTTTCGTATGTTGAATTATGTATGTACTAATGTACGACTACTAATTGTCTAGAATAAAATACACAAAATATTATCTTTTAACACAATTCTTTTATGAAACAATATTTTAGCTGAGTGCCACCACTATTACGGTTTATATATTAATACTACTGGAATCGACAAATCCAAAATCTTTTTGTATTCTTTTGGTACAAAATATTATTGCGATAAACACTTTGAAATTTCGCAAATATTTATTTTATTTGAAGTTTGAGAATGTATTTAAATATACATTTTTTTTTGTAATGGAATTTTCGTTTTCCATCATTCAGTTGTCATTTTCTTTGCATTTTCTTTAGCTCTCTCTTTTTTAAAAAATCATTATTTAATAGAGTGATGTTTCAAAGATATTCACCACTATTTTATTCACCACTACAAAAATATCTCTACCAGCAAATGTGTCGAAACACAATTTGTATTGATTTTTAAAAATGTAAAACAATATTTTCTTATGGAAATTGTTTGATTTATTTTCAAATAATATTCTAAATTTCCTAATTAATATTTAGAAATTTGGTCGTATTCAAAAAAAACACACAGGATAGTTCCTTCGTGTAACGTTTCATATTAACTAAACGGAATGTCTTTAGAATCTGAAAATAACGATTTAGAACAAAAATTAGAAATAAAAAAAAATAATAAAAATAATAAATTATAATATTAATTATAAATTTTGGATAGAATTTATATATTTTTAAATTTATATATTTATTTTTTACTGTTAAGTAAACAAGAAAAGCCTAACTGCGTTTGTTTTGGCTCTTACACCTGTAATAACAAAAGCAATTTTCTTGGGAGACGAAAACATAGTCACTGGCCACTTAAAGGTTAAAAGCAAACAACAATGTTGACAATACACTTCATACAGCTGGTACATCTACCCTCTTTCACCCCTCTCTCCTACAGAGCAGTCCATGAGCGGCACTGTTTGAATTGAATTTAAGTGGTTGATTATGATAAAAACAATGTTTTCCGATTTATATGAATTAATAAGAAATTTAAGTTTCCTAAATTAAAATCAAGTTCAAAAAATTTATTTAAAAAGTATCGTTTTATATATCAATAAGAAAAAAAAAAAGAAAATTTTTTTAATCGAATAAAATTTGTTGCAATTTACAATTTGGATTACTGCTGACAGTATGAAATTCAAGCCTTGCAATTTTCATATATTTTTCTGTCAATTGTCATGTACACATACATATGTACATACAACCAATTCAAAGTATTAAAACAGAATTTCAAAGAGTATATGAAACTCTGTAGCGCTTCCCAAGCTTCTTACCTTTTTTGTTACCTTATTTTAGGCATTACTTGTTTGCCTCTTAATACTTGCAAGTTCAGCTACATTCAAGTTCAAGTACATTATTAGCTCTTTGTGTGGCCCAACGAGGTAGTTTTAAAAAAAAAAGAATTGAAAATAATATTTTGTAAAATAACTTGTTGTTTTTCTTCTAGCAATTCAAAATAATTGTTATTTTATGAATTCTCTGTTGGAAAGTAAATATAATTGATATCTACTGCTTCTGGATACGTGTAGATTGAAATATAGATATATACATATTTACATGTGTGTACATATAAAGATGTGTGTAAAGATGTGTGTGAGACCCCAACTGCGATTTTACTACTATTACGCCTTTATTATTTTCATAATATGTAATAGTGAAGCTTTTTTATACCAGGTACCGCACAGTACAACATCAGAAAATTATAAAATTTTAAAATATTGTCCGCGTTTATAATAAAAAAACATACAAGGATTTTAATAAACAACAATTTATATAAAAAATGAAATCCTCACAAATTGGCAAACAGAGTTTTATTTTCTATGAGAAATGTTACACATTGTTAATAAGCCGATAGCTCAGAGGAGAATTAATTTTAAAACTGATATTGAAAATGTAGCTCAGAATTACAGACATTAATTGTATAAGAATACAAATTTAAATTAAATAAGTTATAATATCACAATAAATTAATAATATGTTACTGTTGTGTATTGTTTTTTTTTTCTTTATTTTATTTAAATTTAAAATGTTTAGAAATTTAGTGGAATGTTGGAAATTTGAATTAAAACTTTTTGGGGGCTTTTATAAATACAAAGAACTTTTGCTCGAAAAACTAAAATAATTATGCAAATTGCCTAGTTGTATTGTAAAAGGATCATTCAGAACTGCATTTCGACGTCGATTTAGTTATCAAAATCTGGAGACTATTACAAAACATATATTATATCAAGCGACAAATTTATTTCCGTGAAATAAATCGCTACACGCGCCGTACCCTACAAAATACCTACTTTTTCTTACAGCTGATTTATGCTCATCAGGTTTTCCTGTTCAACATCAACACCAACAGAAAAACTTTGTGGGTGTACATGAGGTCATATTATTTTTTTAATAGTGTTTTATTTTTTTTTTTGTTTTTCTTTTAATATTGTTGTATTATTTCTAAAGATTTTTATAATTTTTGGAGGAGCTGTTTTTTCGAATACCGAAGTTTTACATTTTTTTATTATTTTTTTTTTTTTGGTGGAATTTGTCTTAGTGGGCTCAATTTAATTCAGTTCAGCTTGTAGAATTTTTCAGCCTGTAGAATTTTTCAGCTTGTAGAGAGTAAAAATCGTATTTGCTTTCATTGATTTTGGTGTAGCTTTTTGTATGTACGAAAGATAGTATATAATAGTACATATCAGTACTAATTGGTTCATTTATCTTTTGCTATTCACTGTGTTTTTCGAAATTAGGCGAATGAATAATGCGCAGCTTAAGAAAGCAGAGGTTGCGTATTCGATACCTACCTAGACCCTGGAGGCTTTCCTTCAGACAAGTCAAAAGCTTGGCTTTACTTGGAAAAAGTTTGATTTAAATTTGGTTTAAATTAAATTTAAAGAATTCTTTACAAAAAATCTTAATAAATTTTTTGTACATTTAAGATTGCAAATTCTTCAATCGACAACATTCAGATAGTAATAATAAGCTATTGCTGTTGCATATCATTTTTAAATAATTTGATGGCTTAAAGAGTTAATAAAGCGTTTAAAAAATGATATTTGAAAAAAGTATTATTGGTTTTATTAATTTAAACAAATTTAATTAGTATCTGCCAAAACGCAGTGTCATTGTCATGCAATCGTTTGCAATTACCAGAAAAAATAAATTATTTGATTGAGAAACTTTACGTCACACGTTAATGATATCATTATTATTTCACTCAAACTAGACATTTTGCAGGTCATGCAATTGAAGAATAAAACACATTCAAATTAAAAACAATTTTATTGAACTTAAACTGAAATTGCTTTTGTGTGGAAACATTTTAATTTTATATTTTACAAACCTCACTTTACTTGCGAAATGCTAATGACGATGTAACAATAAATCAGGAAACGATTTTGCTGTCTGTGCATATAAAAACCATACATCCATAAAAGGAGCAGAACTAGGAAGAAGGGAAGCTATTGTTTTAACTGAAAAAGAATCTCCTACTGCTCTTTGTAGCGAAATATGCATATTTGAGATGTTGAGACGTGATAGCGGAATAGACAAGAAAGTACATTTTTGAAAGAAAGAAAAAAAAAAATAGTGGCACAAGTACCAATTTAGGGGATTTTTCGCCTCCAGAAAGTGCACTGTAAGCATACCAAAAGAGGCAATTTTTCAATTGTCCATTCAAAAAACACATTGCATTTTAAACCAGGCCATTTTCTAGCAAAATGTATCCAAATCGATAACGAGGCTTTCGCGTTGTAGTGAAGCGAACGCACAAGTGCATACACCTCTATTGCATGCTACGCGGAATATTAGAAACCCTTAGAAGTTAATTTTAAAATTACATAATATAATTTTATTAATTGGCTGTGTGGTGAGAGGACATGTATACCCAAGTATGTGCTATTTCAATAGATTCGGACATTTACGTTCGTTTTCGTTTTGACAGCCGAGTTGTATTTACACAAGTCAGAAGTAAAATATCTCTTCATTTGCACATGCACGAAAAATTGCCTTTTCTTTTGTTTCCGGGTTTGGATTTTCCATATAAAAATATTTAACAACTGCTGATTGTGTCGAACATATCTAGTTACAAATAAAGGCAATGTTTCACTATCCTTCATAGTTGTACGATTCATTCATATAAAAATATAATGTAATTCCAGCCTACTTTAATAAATCGCATCAAAATGGCGTTGCTGGTGCCATACTATCGTACAAAAAAGTTACAAACCAATTCTTTCACGCAACTCTGATCGCATGGAAATTGTTATTTTATGAAAATTTTCATAAACTTTTGCTTATCATAAAAAATTGGAATTTTTTAAACGGTTTTCAGAGAAATTCTTCTACCGCGTTAAGCAGAGGAAGTGTGTATTTGCTACAGGTTCACACAACCATTGATTTTTAAAACAATTAATTGTATTTCAACCGACAAAATAAAGTTTATAGTTGCACTTTACATAAATACGAGTACATACATACGTACATACATCCATGCATAAATGAAAAGAATAAATTTTGGATTTAATAAACAATAAAAAAAAAAACAATTCTATTAATTATCTTTTTATAATGCGATAGTTAATTTTAATACATCACATTAACATAGTCTGTTGTCAGAATTGACCAAAACTTGTGTTTTCATGTAATTTTGTTTTTTGTTCACAAGCACACAATAAAACTAAAAATGATACAAATATATATTTTATTTACGTTTCTAGTTTTACAGAGCGGTTGAACGATACAGAAACTTCCTAAAATAGATTTCTAGATATAAACGCGAACCTAAATTTTTAGTGGCATTGTTGAATACATTGAACTTAAGCGAAAACATAAAAATTCAGTTCAGCATTCGGTATTTGGAAATATTTTGGAAGATCAAGAGGGTCAATTAAAAACTCTTTCAAGAAGGAACGAATGGGAATTATGAATTTTTAACACCTTTTATTTTCGTAAAAAGTAAAATCAAAGCAAGAAATGCCTGACCAATGCTAGCACATAAAATTTTTTCCCTTGGCCTCAAGTAGAAAAAAAGGCGAGTTAGGGCCTTTCTACCAAGAGTCCGTATTTCATTAAAATAATTCAGAAGTCTACTACGCCTCTGGTCTTGCAAATTGGAGCATAATTCCGTTAGTATCAAATTCTGCTGGGTAATTAGCTATTAAATCCAAAATACTGTTTACAGAAGTTTCGTAACGAGCAAAGCTTTAACGTTCATTTTTAAAATATTAGCTGGGAATGCTAAACTCACTGGCTCCACCGGTGTTTGGATCACCCTCTTTTATTGGCAACTGCAGTTTTAGCTCGTGTAATATTTGTATACCTTTTCCCAAGTCATAGGCTGTAGCAATCTATAGCTCTTTTGAATTTGATGTATTTTTTAATTATTGAGCTGGTTTTGTTGGTCAGTTCCTTAAAAGAATTTATTGTATCGAAGAATTTTTGTTTATAATAATTATTATTTGCAAATATTCAGTTCTAATTGACTTCTCTGTTTATTTTTTTACTTAAAGTTTTATGCCGTTTTTATTAAAGATTTTTAAAATATATTTCGATATTTCATTAAGAAATTTGTTAACGAATTAAAGATTAAAGATGGATGGATTTTAAATGCAATTCTGTTATTGCAATGCATTTAGTGATACTCTTAACAGTTTTCTATATATTTAAAATATAATGCTTTATTAGCTGGTAGATTTTGGCATCTATATATCCAATTTGCATCGGTATGCAATTTCTAATTTTTATTTATTTTTATACAAAAAGTAGTGTGAACATCTTCCACCTGTAACTGTATTATATGTTAGTATATATTATATATTGACAAAAAAAAAACGATTTTCCACTAATTCCTCTTTGGTTTCTTCTTATCCAATTTTGGTTTCTGGTTAGACAAGAAGCACATCTTAGCGCACTTCAATAGCCGCATAATGACGACTAGAATTAATACAAAACCTCCAAATAAAATCAGTAGGGCATCAATGTTATGATATTGTATGAAATTTAAATCAAGTCCCGCACAGTGCAAATATTTTGCACCCTTATGGCGAGCTATATGTTCTACCCAATAAGTGGCCAATTGCAAAGGTTCCATGGGTTGATCTCTATAACGTTGTGACATGCTCTTAATTAATTTTGTATATTTTCGATCACTAATCATTTTTTGCACTGCTTGTTGTAATGCTTCTGCGGTTAAATTTTTATATTCCAGCATAATGCCGTAGCCGTTAGTAACCGCTTTGGCCATATTAAGGAATTGGTCACCAAAAATGGGTATGCCTATGAACGGTTTGCCATGATAAATGCTCTCTGTGGTACTTAATAGGCCACCATGTGTTATGAACATTTTTACATTATCGTGTGCCAATATATCGTCTTGGGGAAACCATTCACTTATATAAATATTATCGGGTTTATCCTCTAAATGAGGATCTTCAAACTTCCATAAAACTCTTTGTTTAAGTGAACCCAATGCTTTAATTATCTCCCTTCTCTTTTTCAACGGTAGATTTTTAGCTTTGATGTTAGAGCCCATGGAGAAGTAGATGACACCATGTTCCGACTCAGTTATGAATTTTTCTAGATCGGCTGGCAAAGGTGTTCTTTTGCGTTTAATGTGCATGCCTCCCACCTCAATTTGATTCGGAACATATGGTCGAGGAAAATTTATAGAGACATGAGAGTTCAGCAATACTAGAGCAGCATTTTTCCTTACATCGTATAAATCCTTTTCATTGTGAGGAAAGTATTTTTTATATAAAGCTGCTTGCTTTGGTAAATAGTAAATATCCAAAAATAGACGCTCGAATGTAGCCAACGCTATGTTTATAATGCGTTCTTTCAAGCTCATATGGTCGGTGAAAGTTAAGAATGTATTAGGAACGTAGGACAAGGGTGAAGGGGAGCCAATCTGTAATAGATGAAGCAAAGCCATATATATTAAAGATATCGGCAAATTATTATTTATTAGAAAATTAAAATAAATATGCTTGTGCCTACAAATGTATTAAAATACTAACCGATTTTGTTAGGAAATATGTATGTTTTGTGCGAACTTATGTTATCATCTACTTTTTGACAGTCAATTAATTATTTACTTTTTGGATAACAAAGTAAGTGAACAGACCTAATATTTCAAGACAAAGTGCTGATGCTAATCCAGCCACATCGATTAAACACATTCATGTCTGCATCACTGTAAATGTTGCTCATTGCAATTATCATAATGTAGCCTGCCACTGACTTATCTAGAATACAACAGCAACGTCAATGGCTACAAGGAAAAACAATCATATTGCCTTTGCAATTGGGAAATTTAAATTATTTATTTAGAATAAGTATTAATCTGGAATTCCCTATTTGCTACTATCCTGTATCCTTTTATAAATTCTGACAACCTTTGAAATACAGTACATGTTAAGAAAATTAGAAAGGCGCTATAAAAATATACTTTTTATACGAAATTATAGAAGAGTCAGCTGTCACATAATAAAAATTCTACGATGTTCTTTTCTATTAAAAACCCTAAAATATTTTACTTCCCCTTTTTTATTATACTGGCAGCACTGTTTCTGTTCATGGTCGTCCATTGCAGTCGTGTAGCCGTGTAACCGTGGTGTCTTCGACGTATTTATGTAATATAAAAATTACCTAATGTTGTATTAATTGTTGGCAGATGCAAATCTTATTTCTTCAAATAAGAAATGAAATTCCAATCGAGCAAGACCAAGTCATTTCTTTTTCAGCAGAATGTTGCCAATTGCGAAGAGCTTAATTTTTTATAACACTATTGGAGTTAGTGCTATATGTGGTAGCTGGCAGTAGAGCAGAATTGCGTAGACTACGGGGTAGTCGTATGTATGGAAATGTGCATAGAAACTAATCCATGAGTATTTATTTTATGAATAAGCAATAACAATAAGCACGAGGAAATATAGTTACGATTTCAGGTATTATATACGAGTATACAGCCGAATACAAACCTGTGCATATTCTTATTTATTTTAAAGCTTTTACACAGCGAAATTTACGTATATATGGATATATGTAAGTGAGTAATGAAAAACCAATTCAGAGTGCTACAAATTAAAATAATTAAGTTCATGTTGTTTGCCGCTCTTACCATGTCCGTATTCCATGATATGGCACCGAAAGTTCCTAAACCAATTAGTGGAGCTTTAAAGTGCTCACTTATGCCATACAAAGCTTCTGATAAGAAAACTTCACAGATGACAGCATCAAAAGTTTGATTTGTAGCCAGTAGTGCTTTAACACTGGCTTCATTTAAAACTGCCTCTGTTACTTTTAATCCAGTGTCATGGAATGAAACAATATTTTCCAATAAACTACGTTTTGTTGTTTCCAGCAGCTCATCAGTGGTGGCTACAGTAAATGTAAAACAGAACAAATAATAATTATTGCATAGTAAAGATTACTTGCGAATGATAAAAGCAATTGAAATATTTCGTATTTATCTGTGTTCGTATGTAATAACGTTCGCTTATTATAAGTATGATTACTGATCGCACCAGAAGCAAATCGGTAAATCCATTTATTTCTAAACCGTTTTTAAATTATAAATGCGAACGTTGAGCTGTTTGGTTTGATTTTAATTAAATATTTTAGCTAAATTAAGATAGCAATGTGTGTAATGGCTTAAATTGTCTTGGACTTACATTCCATTAGTTTCAGCACTGTAGGCACCGGTACATCGTGATAATTTTTCATCGAGTTCTTTAAAGGAAATGGACTTATAACAGTCACTTCGTGGCCCTTCTCCACTAGGGCCCGCATTAAAGCAGAACCAACAATAAAATGCGATTTTGCGCTAAAATGCAGTACACCCAGGAATTTGTATGCGCCCACATTTTCAGTGGTAAACAAAGTAAATAAAGTGACTAAAAATAGTCCGGCGATGTTGTGTGTATTCCATAAATGCATTTTTGTTTATTTTTCAGACAACAACACTACGCTCGCCGTACTTCTTGGCGTATGTATATTTTTATTACTAATCGAAAATAAAAACTGTCGGCTCATTTTTACTAAAATCAATTTTTTTTACAGAATGAACGAGATCGTCCTGTTAACAACATTTCTGTTTACAATTACAGCTGTTGCAAAGATATGTGTGCCTACTTTAGCCTGAGTATCCAGCAAATGTGTGTTATCCGCTCTTTTGTTCTCTTGCACACACATACACACGCATACACAATATATCTTTAAAGGGTTCTCTTAGAATAAAATCTGTTCAAGGCCTTTGGCTTAAATACTTTTTTTAAATACTTTTTCTGGTGCAATTTTAGCACATTGTGGAAGGACGTTGTGCGAAGGCATGCCCACAACAATTCAAATTTTTTTCATATATACATCCGTAGTCTATCGGTGTTAGGTTCTATCTATTGACTAGGAGTGTCTTAATAAAATTATTGAAGAACAGCACGTAAACTAGAGCACGATAAGAAATGTAAAACAAATTTTTGTATCACAAAGTATTTATATAGTCAGCTATTAATGTGCCCCATTTCTGCGCAGAATAGTGCTAAAGTTAATAAAAAGTGCATTTTTATATATGAAAGGTTTACATGTTTATTGAATTAATTTTAATTTAATTTACTAATATTGATTTATTTTTAATACGTTAAAAGCGTAATAACATTTTCATATGACATAAAAACAAAAATTATTAAATGAAAACCTGTTTTTTCTTTTAATTTTGATCAGAGCAATGGGCAGAATACATAAGATCGGATAGTATACGTAGCTATTACACAAATAAATTACAATACATGAATCCAAATACACAAATATTACACCCACTGCAAACAGCATTGTTATAATATTTGATAGCTTTAATAATATGAGTCAAAATTTGTATAGAAAACTGTTGTTGGGTCTATTGCAGCCCTGTCCAGATCTACTTAATTATTTTAGAAAAGGCGTCAATATCATAGAGTTGCCATTGATATTTCAATGACGCCTGCGATTTAAGAAAATAAAATTACTTATATAAAATATACTTTCAATGTATAAACTATGAAAACATCATTCAGAAGTTTTAATTCATTTATAACATTAATTTCGTAATGCTATCAACTGTTAAATAAAAAAATATAATTTGGAAATCGCATACCTCCTGCTAGTACTATTTCTGACGTGACAAAATTAACGGGGTTACAATGATGATATTTTCTGTGGACTCAAAGTATTTCAATTGAAAACTTTAACCCAAAGAACACTGTCATAATTTGATGAAAAGCTTCAACGTTTTAAATTAAAGCTGAAGTGAGAATATGATAACAGCTGTTTTTGTTTATAGAATAATTAAATGCTACGATGGAAGTAATAATAATTTTAATTTATTTTTAAGAGCAGTTTCAGCTTTGAAAAGTTTGAGCTTAAGTTTGGTAAATTTTTTTGAAGTATTTTAATTGCTGTTTTGCTTATTTTTGGCTTCTGTATATTTTCAAACTAAAAGTTATTTAATTAAATCAAAATGAAAAATATGTTATCTCTTTACGCCCTGCATCTGTTCAACTTTTGCTGGTAAATCAAAATAATGGAAGTGTAGCAAAGGTTAGTATTTTAAATGGGTGCACCTGAGGATTTCAGATAGATAGCTTAATTTCAGAGCTAGAAAAGCGTATTACATTATAATATACATAGAATTCGCCTTATAAGGGATGTATGGAATTTTTTTCAATATTATAGACATTTTTTTAATAAGTAAAAGAAATTAAAATTTTATTATATTGTAAAAACACTAATTTATTAAAAAAAATTTTAGTTGTTTTTTAGTTTTATTGAGCGGTTGATTGCAGTGATCGTTAACAAATCGTAATTGGTAACACTGGTAGTGTAAAGTTTTTAGGAAAGCGAAAGCTGTTAATAACATAATTATAACAGCTGGAGAGCTGCGTGCCAATTTTGTATACAAATAAAATAGTTGCGTTTGTTTTTTTTTTGCCAGCAAAATCACGTACTTCAGTAAATTTTTATAAATTTTGCAATTTTAATAATTATGCGAACTTTGCCAGTATTGTATTCAGCTTTAATTAGATTTAAGTCGATTAATCTGACTTGGGTACCATTCCAGAATAATAATTTTTGACATTAGTTTTTATAATTAAAAAACTTATTTTTCTGCAGAGACAATTAAGAGGAAGTATAAAAAAGTCGCACATGCTGTTCTTTGCTCTGTGTGCTTCGTGTTAGTTTGCTCACGTTAGTCTGTTTATTTTGCTGAATCATTTGCACAATATTGATAACAATTTCTCAATCAATTCTCGCTTGACTCTCTCAGTTTATGTTTTGTTTTATGAATTTCTTAATAAGCAAACATAATGAAACGCAGAACAAGTTTGTAGTTTTTTAGTAAAGGAACGCAGCCTAAATTAGAGGTAAAGTAATTCGAGATACAAAATAAATATAAGACAGTTCATCGGTGTGTGCAAGTATTTAGTACTGAGCTCGAAAATTATGTGTGCTGAATTCATAATATTAATGTACATACGTACTTACATACCCTTCATACATTCACACTTACATCCATATGCTTATCCATACTCGTATATCGTTGGGCTCATGTTTAAATTACCGAAATCTAAATTTCAGTGCACGTATGGATATTAAATTAATATATTGAAAGCACTAAAAAATCAATGAAACAAAAAAAAAAAATATGTCAGTTAGGGCCTTTCTATTGAGACTAATGATATATTGATTTAGTAAGAAATTATCATCTACTTACAGAGATATCGATTTTATTACATGTTTTCAATATTGTCTTTTCTAGTTGAAAGCATTTCTGAAAGCATTATCAGTTGCATCTAGTTTCGTGAAATGTTACAGGGATTTTAAGGACATTTTACATTTTATATTAAATAAATAAAATTTTTATATAATTTACCAATCATTAGAAAATTTGTAAGCTTAAACAATTTTTGTAGTGTGAAGTAAAAATGTAACTGAATGGCAGGTTGTTTACAAGTCATACGATTTGCATTAGTTTATAAAAATCTTCACAAAAGGATCACTTTTATGCGAGCATTTGTTTGTGTTATTTATTTATACAATTGTTGGCATATACAACACCATTTTAAAGCTATTCCTTTAAATCGGATTTCTTGTGAATGGACCATACAATTACTCGCATGTAGAAAGGTGTATCAAGGCCTAAAGACACAGTTCTAATGTTTCAAGGGACATACTGATTATTTGTCTTTTAATACATTTTTTAGAACTATTAACTTAAATTATTTTTATTATTTTTTCTTTATTTTAATATTTATTTACAAATAAATTTCTATAAGATCAAGCGTTGTTTTAATGCTTTTTTTCTTTTAACTAACACACCTTGCACAGATCTCGGCTTGTACGTAGGAAAATATCCAGGGTCTAAGGAGAAATCGAACTCGCGACTTTCGATTTAGTAGGCTATTTATTATTCATTCGCCTGCGTAGGCACATGCAATCTAATAAAAAAGCGAATTATCAATTTACTTTGAAATATGTTATTTTTCTTTATAAAAATTGCAGAAATAAGAATTAAATTTTAAATATTCGATTTTGTGAACATACGAAATCTATTACTCGGCACAGCTCCAGTACTGGTATCCACTCAACATTCCCACCATTTATTAAAGAAAAACATTAAACACGCTGATTATGTTAATAGGAATTATTATTTTAATCAGAAGAAATTTTTATTTAAAAATCCTCTGAAATTATAATCGAGCTCCTAACCCGCCACAATCATGCTCAATATATATTTAAATAAAAAATTAATTTCCTCTATAATAGGATAATTCTTGACAATTTTTATAAATAAAATAAAATAAAAATAAATTTGTTATGTTTCAGATCTGTTCCAATATTTCAACATCCTCCAGAGAATATTGAAAAAATAAAAAATTTATAAAAAAAACACCTTAATTTTTAAAAATAGTATTCATAATAAATTAAAAAATTCAAACAATACCGAAAATATTTTTTATGTTGACACAAATCTTTAATTTTTTCCTTAACAATATATTTTTCCAATATCTACATCTGATATGAATAAAGTCACACAGATTTGTTTTTCACTGCAATGACTATAAACACTCATACAGCAAAAAAGTAAAAGAAAAGCAATTATCTTACTATTAGTAATAATATATGTGATTTTGTATACGTGTATTTGTGAATAGGCATAGAGATAAGTTTTATCAACGCAAAAAGAAAGTAATTGAAAGAAGTATATGCCTTTAAAAATTTATATTTTACTGACTATAATATTTCCATATTTAAACAAAACTATTCTGTATTGCAAGTTGTATATCAATACAGTCAGGATATATGTTGTAGATGTCAGGATACATATTGTGATACATATGCATGCGCATATAATATGTAAGGATTTGTATGCCGGGGCATAGTAAAATAGAATAAAATTTAAAAGTAAAAACTGCCTACTGCAATTGAAAGACTAGTAAATCTCAGATATCCTAAAGTAATATTTTCTTTATTATTCATATCTTTGGTTTTCAAATATATATTATATACATTTATTTTATATATTTATTAGCTGAGCTCGGTCGGCATTGCTGGCTCCAAATCTTTTTGCTCTTTTGAACTGCTTCTCGGAAAATATCAAAATTAGTGGTTTTAGTTATTTATAATAGAAAAAAATGTTATGTATGAGTCCGTGTCGGGGTACTCAACGCCGTCACACAGCGATTAAATACCCCACGCCTTTAGCGAAACATAACATAGTCTTATCGCGCAAATAGATTTTAATAAATAGTGATATTTATTTACTTTATTTTTTAATTTATTTTTTCATATTATCGGGCTAATTATTGTCACTACA
Source organism: Ormia ochracea (assembly GCA_963402855.1). NCBI lineage: Eukaryota > Metazoa > Arthropoda > Insecta > Diptera > Tachinidae > Ormia > Ormia ochracea. The sequence goes on from OY727105.1 coordinate 22,269,821, forward strand.
CTCTGATTAAACCCACAACAACGCCTAAAGCGAAGCAGAGTATAGGCTTATCGCGCAAATAGAGGTTAAAAATTAGAGATCTTTATTTACGTTTTTAACATTATTTTTTAATTTATTTTTTCACGAAAATAGGTTAGGTATGATCCGGTATTGGACGAATAATTCTGCTACAAAACAATTAAGCATCCAAAGCTTTCAGCGAAACAGAGCACAGGGTTTCCAAAAAACAAAACACACAAAAAAAAGAATTTTGCGCTATCTGCCAGGCGAACTTCAAAGTACACAGCAAAAAGCATATACGATTTGGTCAAAATCGGTCCAATAGTTTCTGCGTTTATCGATCACGAACTTACATACATGTAATTTTTATACATATGGATGTTTAGAGGTATAGAGATTAGTCTCTAATGCATATAACTGACGATTGTCTTATAATTCCAATAATTCATTCATAAATAAAAGTTGTACTTAAATGAGTATGGCGAGTGTTTGAGAGCTACGAAATACTACATTTCTCTTCTTATCTGTTATTTCTCTGTTCTCAATACTTTCGGCAACACCATTATATGTATGTATAGAAGCTGGGCGGCTAAAAATCATTAAATAGCAATTATATAAGAAATATACTCGTATACTTTAAGACAAAAAATCAGCGAGAAAAAGTAATATAAACGACAGTTCAGCTTAAAAAAATTAGGAATTAAGAGAGCACTCTGTAGTATGCTTTGAAAATGGCCTTAAGGGAGAGCAACCATCCCTTTAACAAAAACACAAATAATTACACGAAAACTCTTCAAGCGTAAAGAAAAAAAGCTTTATTTATTTAGTAAAACAAATTTTTAGATATGTAATTTGCGAAATATATATATATACAAGAGTTTTGTAAAATATAAAAATAAATAATAACGTTGTAGTAAACAACGATGTCATTGGCTGAATAAGTAAGTCCGTCATCAATTACAAATAGCCAAAGCTGTGTGTTCGATTCCTCATGATAGCAACAAATTAAACATACAAGTTTTGGAAATGGAAAATATAAATTATTTAACTAATTCCAGCGGGGACTTGTTTGGAAAAAATATATCCTCCATCTCAAAAAACCAAATTTCGTTCGGACTAAATTTAAAGCCAACAACATGTTCTATGTCGTTGTAACAGCTGGTCGCAGAGTTTTATGCCGTTTATGTTCTGAGGCAGGCCGATGTAAAACTTTAATAATATATTCTTTAATATTTTCCATAAGTTTTATAAATTTAATATTCCTTCGGCTATTATAGAGCAGAGTATTGTATATACTATATATGTATATAAACTTTTTTTCAGCAGATCTTAATATATTAAACTAAAACAAGCACTGCACACAAAATGAAGGACGGAAAAAGGAATTTCATTCCCCTATCCTTTGATGACAGTTTCTTGATTAAGATTGTTTTTGATGAGTTGGCTTTATAACGCATCATCATTATCATCATTTTGGCAGTTACTTAAAACAACAAGTTCTACTAACGGTTTGCATAACGAAAATGGTTAAAAATAAACAGAATTTAAAAATTCAAACGAGGGTTGATATAATAATATGTAATTGATGAGAAATGGCGTAGAAACAACATTTATATTTCACATTCATTTTATTAATTCCGTGCAACTAGTTTCAATATGACTCAGCAGGGGAGACCATTACCTTCAAGTCATTACAATATTCTACCCTCGCATATCTGTTACACTATGAAGACTGAGTAAGTCATGCATATTTAAACATACTTCGATGCTACTTTCTAGCTGGTGATGGGATTTTTTTTCTTAATTATTTTCTTTCATCTTCAACGTTTTTATTTCTACTTTTTACTTATTGCATTTTTGTTCTGGCAAAACGAACTCCTTTCGCACACACACATTCAGCCCTATAAATTTTCATTAGTAGAAAATTCTTTCTAAACATCTTTTACACATCATTTCTTAATAAAAGGAACTTTAGAGCCACGTTAAACAAGTTTCAGATTTGTTGCTTCTGCTTTTCGCTCTCCATGCAATAAACGCTTTTTAGATAAAAAATAATGAAAAGAAGTCAAATACTTTTATTGCTTTTTATGTGAAATCATTTATTTTCAATCATAATATTTGTTAGTCCAGCACCAGAATAAAATGGCATACATTTGCAATCACCAAAAACTAATAATATGAGAAACCACAAAAGTAATTCTCTGCATGTGTTGCAAACTGGCTACGAATCAGAAGAAAAATGTTAAAAATAGGTTTTTTTTTGCGAAAAGAAATAAAAACTTTTTGTAGAATAATTTCCTTTGCAATTATAGCATGCTGCTATTATTTGCAGATATTGTTTCCAAAGGTTTAAATAGATGAAAAAAAAATCGGTTGAGAAATGATGTCAATTTGAATGTTTCTACAACGAAGTTTTCGTTCAATAAGTTTAACGAAAAAAGATCACTTTTAAAAAAAATTCATTTTATACTTTTGCTTTGCTGGCAATTTTATATTACATTTAACAGAAAAATGCCTAAAATACATAGAAAATGGTTAAAAAGCTAATAAGTTCTTAAAATTCTGATACGGTTTGCTCTAAGGAGTTTGTTGATAGGATTTTCTATGATAGTATGGCATCAGCAATGCCATTTTGAAGCGATTTTTTAAGAGAGAGAGAGAGAGAGGGAGGGAGAGGTAGATAGGAAACGCCCAGTGAGAAAACAAAATTTCACAGATTTACGTGTGAATGATCGTACGAGCGTCTGGAATAGTGAAACATGCCCTTAACTGGGTTCCACCACGTATTCAGTATTGTAAAGTAATCAAGACAGTTGAATGGCTACTGGATGCCATTTCTTTCTAATATAGTAAGTATAACAGATGTAAAATAGTTGAGTTTTTTCCTTGTAGCTGTATTGCTATAGTATTTTTACTTTATCAAGATTTATCGCAGCTGGACAATGTGAAAGGCCTACAAAGCCAAGCGTGAATGTAAATAACGTTATTAAAAATAATTTTTTGACCAAATATGCAGCTCAACGTCTTCTAAATAAACATTCCGTCTAATTCTGTCTGAACGTTTTACAAAATCATCTTCATTAACTTTAGTATAATAAATAATAAAACACGTATTAAATAACGACCAGAATATGCATATATGTGTATGTGGGCACATACATATATGTGTATATATATATATATATGTTTAAGTACGTATGTCGTGTAAAGGTTTGTATGGAAGCGAAAAGAATTTAATATAAAGATAAAATGTTTGATTTTGTGTATATGACCATACACACACACCCACACACACAGAAACGTTTGTATGTATGTATATGCATTATAACATACGTAATTCGAATGTATGAGGCTCCTTCATAAACAGTTAAAAATATTTTCTCGTGCATGTACATTCAGTTATTTACCAACACTACCGCATATACATTCTGTTCGAAAGGAGGCAGCAAAACGCTCCCTCATTCGCACACAAAAACGAGATGCGCAAACAATTGCCACTTACCGATTACTGTGTAATTTCTGCTTTTCTTGGCAAACATTTGTTACATCTGATGCCAAAAACTAACAAAAAGAACAAAAATATGGGGAAAAGGAAAAACAAAATATACGAATAAAAATTAAAGATGTAAAAATATAATTAGATTTTTAACCGCACTGTTAGTGACATTTATCTATGACATTTTATTTGGAATGTTTGCGTGCTTGGGTGTGTGTGTGTGTGCGTACATATCTTATTGTCCTTCGTTTGGCTACAAATTACATGCATACATATGTATATATTTTTTTTACTGCTACTGATGCTGTCTGCATGGTCAGGCTTGCGTTGCTTTGTGATTTTTTATCCATGCCAATGATGCTGTCGTCAGTTGTAGTCTCTTTAATATCCCGTTCGTTGTTAACAATTCTGTTTGTTTCTTTCGAAATTAATTACCATAAAACTTTGCAAATTCATATTGCAATAAGAGTGAATAATTTAGTTTGTTAGTTGCAGAAGTTTACATTAATTTGCCGCTGTTCTGGAGGCAAAATAATTGTGTTCTCCGAATAGTAAGTTTTCGTAAACTAAAAATTATGAACAAATTTAAAAACTTGGAAAGATTACACTGAGAGTTTTATGAATTTCAAATATCAGTTTTTGACATTTCTTGTACAGATGCACAATTTTATGGCTTTCTTTGCAGAAGGTTGCCTTTGGCTAAACTAATTAGTAAGTTTAGTGTGGGTTCGATCACCACTTTTGGCAGAAGTTATGAAATATAAAGAAGAAATCTCATGAATTTTCCTCAAGTGCTTTAATACCCTTTGTGTTGGAATGTTTAGTGACCAAGGAGTAGTCACTTCTCATTTAGTGCTTACCAGCATTCAAAGTAGGAGTATTTCAACGGAAGTGTAAAAATAATAACAGGTTGCAGGGGTTTACTTTGTTTTCCGGCTGTCTGTATCAATACGAAATGTCTTCTCCATCACTTTTTCAATCTTCTAATTGCGCATAAGTGAATTGTATAAATAGCAGCCTTTCCTGCAACTAGGACTTAGAAAAAAATTCTTAGAGTATTTTGGGAATTCATTTCTAGCAAATAATATCGCAGAAATGTAAACGTTCAAAGTCATTTAGATAAATAGTAAAATTTGTGTTTGAAATTTGGGTTTGTGATATGACTTCGTCTCTTATGTATATCAATATGTCAGACCAATTTAACCCTACTCTTGGAATTGAAAGCAGAAAACCGTTCCACTTTTGGTTTGAAGAATTTATTTAACATTTCGCTACAATGCTGTAATTGGGAGGACACTTTCGACCTTAAAGAAATATGGGTTATATCATTGAGACATTTTTAGTAAAATAGCGACTTCAAATGCTTTTGATTAACATTAACATTCAGAAACAAAATATGCTGAAATGTCGAGAAACTTTTGATTTTCTGCCTTAGAAACTCAAGCCAATGACTGCCTCCTGGCATTTGAATTATTGTGTCAAATTATTGTGTGAACGATAGTGTGTTCATACTTAAGGCGATTGTACTTTTTCGAATTGAAAGATCTGAATCTTCACAAACTGATTGGTATACAGTATCTCCGTTTGCAGTGCCTCCTTAAATTGTTTGACACAATTAGATGACAAAAAAAAATCAAATATTGTCAAATCTTCTGCCTGCCGTATGGACCTCGCGCAGATTGCAGATTATAAAACATTAATTCAGCTTAAGCATCATGTTGGATAGAATATTTAAATTGTCTAAAGCCCTAGTCCAATAGAATACAATATATCAGCCTGTTTACAATTAATGCGTGTCCGTTAAGCCAAGCTACTAAAGCTAGATAGTTGCCAAATTATATGGATAATTAATAGTTGAAACTTTATTACGCAGATATGATTTACAGTTGAAAGTATGGTTTCCACCAATGTTTCACGTCACACCTTTATGTCAGTTGAGAGAGTACAAAAAATAAGTAAAAAGTATTCTGTGTGACTAAGTCTTTAAAACTTTAGAACTTGAGATTTTTTCCTCTCTCAGCCTTCTAATTAAATCTATATATTTTTTATTTAATTAACAACAAAACATATTCTACCAAATAGTGCTGACAGGAATGCCGAATACGATTTTTAATTTTTTTTTTAAACAACACCTTTAACTTATGTCACGACTTTGAAATTACTTTTACTTTTATACTTAACTTTTGACACAAAGAGTGTGTGAAAATCTTGAAAGGAAAAGTTGATCGTGTAACTGCTGCATTATTGCTGCACTGCTGTTTCTATTTTACTGACCCACTGTGTGTACAGATTTTAAGAGATAAATAATTCGATCATGAATCGTATATTCTTCAAGTCAAGTTTAGTTTTAATGTCTTTAAAATTTAATTCTTTTTGCTATCAACTTTATGTATTTTACGGCTAACCTGCGCCATCCATATCTTATGTTCGGCATATATGCAGATGCGATCATAGTTGTTAAAATATGAACAAAATAAACTTTTCACATTTTTCCGTTTGCATTTTTGTTTCAATGAAAGAAGCACTAAAAGTTTATGCCTTAAATGAATACAAAACAACAAAAAAAAAAAAACAAGTTAAAAAATACACACCAGAAAAAGCCTCAACCACATGAGCCACAAAAACAAACACAGACAGTGACACGGTAGGAAAACAATAACAAGAGTGGAGGCAACAGCAACAACACAATGTGCAATAAAATACAGGAAAAATATGATATTGCAAAAAAACAAGTAAAAAATAACCAAATGATGTTTAAAGTCTCATCAACATCTGGTATGTCCTCTACATACACTACACACACACACACACACCCAGTGTTGTATGCGTGACGTTGGAAATGACTTTGAATGGAAAAATGTAGTCGCATTAAATTGACATCCTTTTGTTTGTTTTCTCGCCATGCATATAACGCTTTTCATTCCCTCCCTCCCTCTCTCTATCTCTCTCTTCCTCCGTTTTCCTATGCCTCTCCCCCAACTAAAAAGGACATACATAATTATCAATATGTTGATGGCATGGCAATGTAAACTTGTCACAAAATGTATTATTTAAATAACTACTAACTATTAGCCACTGCCAAGCCACAAAACTGAGGAAAAATATTAACAAAAGCATAATTTAAAAATAACGCAATAATGTTATCGTTAAATCATTTGTTTTATCTTACAATTTCCAAACGAGTGAAATATGAAAAGCGACATTTTTTCACTCCGCGATGTTTCTTTGTTAATATCGTACATTGATACGGCTTGCGTAACAAAGCAAAAATATTTCATAATTGGTTGTGAAAATTTTAAATTAAATTGTGAAAGGTTTTTTGAAGATACAAATTCAATTTTATTGTGCCATATTTCAGCGGGGAAGGAAAAGTATTGTTGTTCTTGTTGCTCCCCATGTAGAGCGGTCGCTCTCTATTATAAAGAGAAAGGAAATTATCTATCCTACAAGAACTTACGATTCATTCACAAAAAAATATTTTACAATATTTAAGGAAATCTTATCGATCTGACGTAGAAGGTGCCAAACTTTTATAAAAAAATTAAGCGACAAATTTTAATAATTTTGCGAAAATGTTGATAAAGTTGTTCAAATCTTACAACTGCCAAAAAAAAAAAAAAATCAGTTTTTATACATTTCACTCCAGATACATCCTTCGCAAACATGCTAATGGAAATGGACTATACATGAGTATATAGAAAAATTTGATGATTATTTTATGATACTATTTTTCTGGAGAATCAGAAAAATTACTCACTAAACAAGAGCAAGTTTTAATTTTGCTAGATGTAATGCTTTCACACACCGATTTTGTCTAGGGAGCAAGGACAGGTGTAGTTAGTAAGTGCGAATCAGTTAGACCAAAATGTGTGCATAAAGGTATTAGATGATCTGGGCTCGAATGGAAGTAAAGGAAATATATGCACTCCTCCCAGAACCCCTCCCCGTGAAAACTTTATACAGCAGGCGGAGTTTTTCTTAGTTACGCACATTTAAGATTTTTTAAAATGATGAAATTTATTACAATTTATTTAATTTTATCAAAAACGCTTTTAAGAGACTTTCCTTTCTATTATCATTTTTATTATTTATGACATTTAATTAGTAAACATTTTCTTTTATTATCTTTTTGTTAGATTGTTCACACTAACAGGTGACTGAATTTTGACTTTAAAGCGAATACATTCACTCTGTTGACAATTTCAAAGATGGAAAAACTTTAATTTCCGAAGTCTGTTTGAAAAATATAAGCCGAATTGTAATACAGAACAGACAATTAGTAGAAAAAGCTCCAAATTGTGGAAAGAGTGGTCAAGCTTTAGTCGAAAATTAGTCGAATTGCTTTCGCATCGCAGTAGGGAGAAGGGACTTGGCTCAACTGCCATGCATATTTTTACATATGAAAGTCCAAATTAAGGGGCTTTTATTGTGGAGCCTTTGGAAAAAAACTACTACCCGCTGCTTGTCGATGCGACATAATGCACGTGCCGTAACAATAAATTGTATTACGCATTCACCGCAATGCAATGTGTATGCATGTGTGTGTGAATAAAGTTTTCTGTTAAACAAACCCGTGTTATTTATGAGTAGAAAAGCAACTTTGTAGAGATTTTAAAACCATAATTTATGCACAATGCACAAAGAATGTAAATCGCATGAAGTTCACAACAGACAACAAATGCGGATAATATTTTTACCAAACGAATCAATGAAACGCTTTATTAAAAAAACTCTTTCTCTCTCTCTCACACACACACACACACACACTCTCGCGCGCACATCAAATTAAAAGTCGAAATTTTCATTAATTTCAGAACAATTTTAGTGGAGCACTTTTCACTGTTCGCATAGTCGTACATTCATTTATTGCCATGAAATTATTGCCTGTATTTATCGTTTATTTCTGCCAACTTGGCTAACAGACAATCAATTTGCCTCACAGCACGCTTTGTAGCTCAAAATACAAAAACTGGCCATGTGTGAGAGTTGCTAATAAGCAAACAAACAAAAAAAGGGTAGAATTGTTTATTGTTTTCGTTAGTTGTGGTTCCCTTTAGTTGCTTTTGTACAGACTCGTGCAAGTTGTTGCTGCCCTATTAAGTTGTTTTTCTTTAAATATGATAATTAAGTGCAATTAACTTTGAAATTAGTGACAAAATATGTTTTTTTTTTAGAAAACACAACTTTTGGTTTTACTCAATGTTTATTTAGCAAACCATAAAATTTATTTAGCTACTGGCGCGGTGCAGAGAGGGAGGAAATTTTAAAAAATTAATAATTTTTTTAGAAAATTCAAAAAAGAAATTCGTGTGTGAAAATAAAAAGGAAATGAGAAGTCGTGATATATCAGTGTCATGTTACACTGTTGCACTATGACCTTGGGACAGTGATGGTCAAAAGCTTATTCAAGTTTTCTGGGGTTAATACGAAATACTAAGAGGGTTTTAGTCTAGTTATTATAATTTTTTTTGGAAACAGCCACTCAGGGGATGTGATGTATTGTGCCGCAGAGGAGTAAAAAGAATTGTGATAGAGAAGACACATTTTTGCTAATTGTTTTCCTTCGCCGAATAAATGCTGCGTTTCTGTACTAGATGTAAAGAGAACAGTGATGAACATTCCAAAAATAATTGGCATAAATTTTTTTATGTATATTTTTTTAAATGTGCCACTTACACATGTATTTAGCTTGTGAATTTTTTTATTTTATCATTAAATGTCAGAGACGGAGGTTGATGGAAAATATTCTTTATGATGCATCCACTATCAGTTTCCTTCTCTTATAACAAGAGCTGGAATAAGGACGATAGGAAATTATATGGTGACAGCTGAAGAAGTTGTAAACAAAAATTACTTGTTGTAAATATTACTAGAATTATTGCGATGCTGCTACAAAAACTAAAAAGCGGTATTAAGAGACGACTGGAGAGTAACTCACTTTCGCAGCGCATTACTACCATTAAATGTTACTTAAGAACTTGTTTCACTATCCCACACAGTATTTACACATGTTAAATTTGGCGTGTATTATGACAAAGTGTTATAGCGTAACATAAAACCGTATTAACTTTTTGACAGTCGAATACAACTTGTAAAAGTTTTTGAAAATTTTCATAAAATGATAGATTTCATCTGATCAGGGTTGATTTCACTTCAAGCGGCTGAATAAAGAATTATTCTTTTATAATGGAAAGCAAAAAAAAGTGCAAAAAAAATAATTATTATTAAAGTTTTGTTTATAGTTTAAATTAATATGATAATCAACACTGTTTTGAAGCGCCAAATAGTATAAATTACTTTGCTTGTATGTAACAAATATGAAACATATGTTTTCTTAATACGCGGATAATATAGTGTATTACTATATATGCCATTTTTATTTGATTTCATAAATTATTAGGCCGTGACTTGATATCACTTTCGTGTGAATGAGTTATTCGACGGTGTGGGATAGTGAAACAGGGCCTTTACTAATATTCGATGTAGGAGAATGTATTTTTAAATAAAAAAATTAAATTCCGCTTAGCTTACATTTTTCGTTTGCAAATTATGTGCAGTTTAAATAAATTCTAATTTTGAAAATTTAAATTTCTTCAATTTTTATTATTAAAGAGGACTATAAACATTTTTTAATAAATTTCTATTTCAGCTACTCTTAAAAATTTCCTTGAATTAAATTTGCCCTGTTGATTTTAATGCGCCAAGTAGCTGAACTTCCTTGTTCACTCACATTAAATTATTCTCTTTATTTCTTTCCATGCACAACTTATGTATATATATATACGTGTGCATGTAAATTTGTATTGTATTTTATTTGTGTATGTGTGCATATTTACTTTTATTTTTAGCTGCAGGTAAGTGCAACATTTCTAAAACAAAATTATTTCCTGTTATTATGCGCTCTTTAATCTCTATTGTCATTTAGCAGTAACAGCGACTGCAGCAGCACACAACTTATTTTACTTAAATTCTCTACGAAACTTAAGTGATTTTTATTTTCTTTTTTGATTTCGCTACACTTTCTGCTAATATACCCCCAAACAACTTTTCTTCTAACAATCAGCTTAAGCTAAATAATCTTTACATTCCTTGTACTTCTTAGTTTTATTCCCAAGAAACCATAAAGTGTTTAACTTATACTCGTATACGCTGAAAGTGGCAAAATTATTATATACAGCAGGCTTAAAGCTGTTTAAAAAGGTCCAGCAGTTTGTTAGTTCGTACAGCAATTTGATTCTCGTTAAGTCCACTATTTTATATGACAAGTAATTTAGAGAATTTCGCATAAGCCATTGTAATACAGCTGCTGGTGAGGCTGTGGAAGTAGCTGGCTGGAGGATTTAGGAAACTGTGAACAAACACCAAATATTCGGAGAAAATAAATCAAGTTTTAGAGATTTGTAAGATTTCCACTATATATAATACGAAAATGCTAAAGCGATAGCCCTTTAATTTCTTTTTGCATAGGTAATGAATTTTGAATTTTTGGATTTTTGGTTCTCCGTTGCCCTTCTGTGCAGACTCGAAATTGTTACAATGAATTCCTAAGCGATTTTAAGAAAACCTTAAAAGGTTTTTTCTTACAAGCTTGACGAGAGCAAAAAGGGAATCTATTTAAATATTTCAGCAGTTTCTTAATATTTGCGCTAAATTCCCATTGGGTGAAAGAAATTCTTTGCAAGGAAAGTGTGTAAAGTGTATGAATTAAAATAATTTTTATATTTCTCACCTAGCAAGTAATGCTTACCAATCGGTTTTGAATAGGGGTTTGCAATTCCATTAGTGAAATTCACGGTTTGCTATTCTGAAGGTGTGCTATTTGGCATCTTGCAAACAGCTGTTGGTGTTGTGTTTACGTGTTCGTAAAGTATAGAAAATTGTAAAAAAAATTTATGAAAAAATAATTTTATAAAGAAAACGATATAAAAGTTCGGACCACAGTTGGACTGATACAGCAGCTTTTAGCTAATTTGCGCAATTTACGAGTAATTTTATTTCACATTGGCAGAATATTTAAAACTGTTGAGTAAAATGACAAATGCAGCTAATCAGTGGGTGTGTTCAGTGAGCGAGAGGAAAACATATTGTTTTCGGCAACACTGAATGACATGAAATTTTAAATTTTCAAAATAGTAGCGGTAGCCATTATCGTAAATTAAAATTCTATCTGAACATTTTATTTATGTGAATATCAAACAGTTAGCTGTTTCATTTTCTTTGCCATACAGATGGAAAAGTTGCTTGCACACGATGCTTAAAATCAATTGAAATAGTTGCGACTATCACAGATAAATAATTGTTTATCTCATCACTTGAAATCGAAAAGCTTTTTTTTCTTATGATCAATTTTAAATAAATTTAATTCAAAATTAAATTTATATAATATGAGAAAAGCGAAATAATTTTTGGAAAGCTTTCCTCGCCATTTTCTGTAATGATGATGCTGATAAAGTGGAATGGACACGTGGGCAATTAATATTTTTTATTGTGTTAAGCGGTTGCTCTTCGACTGATTGTGCAGCCCTTGTGGCAAACTACTCGTACAAACAAACACTTATTTCATTACCTACAATTCAAAAGCGACGGTGTGATTGAAAATGAAATAACTCAAGTAATTCCATGAATTTTATTTTCCGTCAAGAGTGTGTGGAATTATTGCATTTTGTGTCTGGCTTTGTATCGCCTTCTACTTTTCTAAAACCATCAAAAAATGCCACCTGTAATAAATCCCATTGTTAAGGATTCTATTGTTTCGAGTCATAAAAACGACAATAAAACACATAAGAAAGCATTTCGAAAATATACAAAGTTTTTGTTTATCTACAGATAAAAACAATCAGTTGATTACGTGCTGCTTTGAAATACTGAGCAAACATTATTTGCAATTCTTTTCCACAGCTTAAATTAGCTTTTATATCTCATTTTTTTTTTTATTTGTTCGTTTGTTTTTATCGAATGTAATAACTATTTATCCTTTGCTTCAGAAATATCCTTTCTAAATAGCAGCTATTTTTTGTTACAATATCTGGTGCGGGAAAATAGTACGGCAACAAAATAATTTAAGATGCTTTTGATGCAACTGCCACTTGCCAACTTTACTTTAATTTCCATTTGAATAAATATTAATAAGTATAACACAAAAATATTCTCATGTTTGTGCTTAAAAAGTTTTTAGCTTTTTTTGCTCATTGTTCAAACTTCTCTTTTTAAATAGTGTGTATGGCAAGTTTACTTTTCGTTCAATCCAAATTTAGAGATGACTTTCAGGCATTGGCTCTTTTCTTATGTCATTGTTGCACCTGTCAGTGAACATTTTGTCAAACGTCAAAACTGCCACTGCAAGTCTTTTACTAAATCTTGGGAACACTAGCAAAGACATCATTTACAAAAATAAAACACTGTACAACAACAAAGGCAACCAGGATTAAAACGAAAAAATAAGGAGAAAAATAAAAAGTAAACGACCTCTATCAAATAGAAGCGACTCCAAAATCAGAGCATTAAAAAGCCTACAACATTTTGCCAACATCTTCGTCGCACTTCTTTAACACTGTGTTATAGTAGTATGACAAAAGGTGTTTATTTGAAAGGTATTGAAGGAGGGACTTCAAACTGTTGGGTAGAGATTAATTGGAAATGTGTCAGGCGACTTCAGCATTGGTGAAATCATGTTGTTTAGCTGTGTAGCATCAAGAAATTAGTCTATTTTTATTCACTTGCTAATAGCACACAATCATACATATGATGATACATATGATACAATCATATGTATGATTGTGTGCTACGAACATGATCCCCTATCCTATGCAATCATACTATCAGTCAAATATAGTATGTGAGATGAAAAAATTGCATGGTGTGCCCTAAAAATGCATCTGTGTGACAGATATTTTTGACAAGTCGTGCGATTAGTAAAAGGTTTTGAAAATTTTCATAAAAGGACAATTTTCATGCGATCGGAGTTGCTTTTACTTCAATCAGCAAGAAAAAAATTCGTTTCCATGCCATTTTGATGCAATTTTTTAAAATAGCATGGAATAACATCAGATTTTCATGGGAATTATTCATACGATTGGCATAGTGAAGCATGACCTTACGTATGCTAAAATTTCCATGCGTTCGTTAATACGTTTTAGTAACTTATAACGATTCATAGCAAGATTTAACGATTATTATATTCGGTTGCAGTAACGATTTAGCGAGGCAAAGTCTACGAAAAACGAGGCAGAGAATTTTAAAGGATTTGAAGGAATACATTCCTTCCCAAACCTGCATCAGCTTAACTACTAACTTTAAAGGGAACAACAAAAAGTCAACATTTTACTTAAGTCTGATATTGTAGTCGTCGTTACGTTTGTTGTTCTCTGTAGGTTAAGGCAAAATAAAGTAAATAAGAAGTCAACAAAAAAAAAAAAAAAAAAAAAAAAAAGAGGAGAAAAAGAACGAACAACTAAAAATACAAAAATATTTAACAATTCAGGCAAATGCGAAACGGAAACAATGAAGAAATCAAATTTTTTTCATGTTGTTAAAAACGGAAATAAAAACAAATGAAAACTGATTGTTGAGCACCGTAGTAAAGAGAATGTAACACTATATTTTGTAAATATGTTTGTATCGGTGTTAATGGGTTTGTTTAGTTTTACAAACAAATACTTTGTATGCCAGCCTTTGTATATCTGCCTATCGATGCAAACGTCTGTCTGTATGTATCCATATTATGGAAATTTTATGCATTGTTTATTGAATTCAATATGAACTTAAATGAATTGGTTGAACGTCAGCAGCAACAATAACAAGTGCAAACAACAACACGGCCGGCCATAACAAAAACGGAAAGGAAGAGAGTTCAAGTCCTTACTGCATTTTTCAAATTTTTTCTATTTACCTCCTTTATTAACATATGCCTAGTTTAGTTTATGCTGCTGAACAATGAACACAGTTTAAATTGTTGCCATCAACATTTTGTGTCACAGCAACTGGTGCCAATATGCTACTGGAATTTGTATTCAATATGACATGCATGCACATACTCACATGCATACACATACATACATACATATGCATATGCATATTCGTAATTGCATTATGTAAAACTGCTACTGAAAATTGATGTGTATGCATGTGTTTGTGTGCAGGCAATTGTATTCTTATGATAAATAACAACCGGATATACGAAGGAAAGTATAAAGCGCTTATTAAATAATACTTTAGCAAATCATAAGACAATAACGAAAGTATTTCCGCTTTTAAATAACAATACAAAATATTACATAAATTAATGAAATTGCTAATACGCCAAAAAATGCGACTAAAGACTATGAAACTAAATTAGACACATTACTCGCGTATACCAGTAGGAGGGCACAATTTTATTACAACAAAAGTTAGAACGAAAATGTCGTGGAACTTTATTTACAACTCGCCGAAGAAAAATGTTTTTTTAAATATTTTTATTAATTAATTAGAATTTAGAAGAGCCTAAATTAAAGGTAAATAACCCTCGTCAAGTTGTTTCTATAAGGAAAGAGGATTGCACTTACCAGACTGCTTAAAACTGATCTGATTTCAAGGACCTCAAGACTTTCACTAGTTTCATCTTATTTTTATTACTTTTACATCATTTATTTAAGTAAAAGAAAAAGTAAAAAAAAAACTGCAACAGATGGCAGTAAAAGAAATCTTATTAAAAGTCTTATAAATAAAAAAAAAGTCAATAAAAATCTTATAAATTGAGTGATACGGGCAATACAAATCTTATGATGGCGTGTTCAGTGAACATAAACATGTTTTTCGGGTGCTAACTTTAAGCCCTAGTTACATAGAAGGCGTCATACGAGTACTTTGTACTTTTGTCACTGACAGAAATAACTAAAAGTACTAAAGCTAGGCAACTTTTAAGTTCTTGCTTATATTCAATACTTTGACAACTGGCAATTGTCAAAATGAAATTTATTACACGGTCTTGCGATGAAAACAGCTGATTTAAAATTCATTAAACAAATATTAATTTCGCCAACCATTGCCATTGCCACTTTTCTGCCAGTTGAGAACGTGCAGAGTATACGCGCGACGTATTCTATGTAAGCCACCCTTCATTTAGGCTAAACCACTTATTTTTGAAAACGTTTAGCAATTACCATTCATTCTTCTGAAGATGTGTTCAGCAAGCAAATATAATTTTGTACTTTGCAGCGCAGAACAAAATGAAAATGATCGCGTCTAAAAGAGTAAAATTAAATTGATTTATTACTTTTCCTCTTTATTGTCAACTGCTTGATTTTCTTTGTTCGAAAAACTTCTTTCACATACTTTTAAGTTTCGTTGCGAATTTGATATTCTCTGCAGAAATATTTATTAGAAATTGCAATTACAATTAAATAAGATATATTTTTCTTTGGATTAAAGTTTCACATGTGTACATAAATATATAGAAATATACATATATTATGTAAAAGTGTTTGCCATTAAAAATGAATCATGTATTCTACATGGGATTTGCTTAACCGCATGCATAGTTTGTGAATTTTCTTTAATTTCCATTTTTTTCTTATGCCCCTTGCTCCCCCCTGGCATAAATTTTTTACATAAAATTCATGCTATTGGCAACAACTTTCCAATTTCCTTAATGTTTGCATGTATGTGTATTCAAGAGAATATTTACTTTCAATTTTAATATTGATTTTTTTTTAGAGCATCGACAAAATGCATTGCATTTTTATTTTAATATTTTATTTAAAAATTCATTCTCAAAGGTTTTGTATTTTTAATTACTCTGTTTATTCAAATATAAAATATTGCAAAGCCAATGAATAAAGTTAAAGATTTTAGTAGTACCTTTTTCCGGACTTTAACACTGGATACTTAAATCGCACTAAAATCCCTGAACTAATTCTGCTGAGAACACAATTGCCTGAAATTCCCATAAATGATATGTTGAAAATACAATTTCTGTTTTTTTATTTAGTTTGGTTGAAATATTTGTAATTGTCTTTGAGAAATCAATTTTTAGTATTTAAAAATTTTTATTTATTGAGATTTAGTTATTGTTTATTTTCAGTTGTCTTGAATAAGTTACACATAGTGATGACCAAATAGTGCATATAAGAATTCTGTTATATTTACATATATTATTATTTATATTTAAATTAGTATAAAAAATATATATATGTGGATATCATGTGTATAAAAATTTAATTACCAAAAAAAAAAAAAAAAAAATTACTTAACGTTAATTGAATTTTCCAATTATCATATGGAAAAATAATTCTACTACAGGTCGTTTCAAGAATAACAGATAATTTGGGGAATTATAATCCTTTTTGGTTACAAAAATATTTTTACAACTTTAATAGCCGATCGTAAAATATATATAAATAGAAGAGTCGGTACCCAACCACTGCGGGTGGAGCTCACAAACACTAATTCATGACAAATTTGACATGTGTGCTGGAAAAAAGAAATAGTGTGGCATAAAAATGTGTGATTTTTATGACAAGCAAAAATTTATGAATATTTTCATAAAATGATAGTTTTCGTGCGATCAGAGTTGCTTTTCCATATTTTAAGCCGCTGAACAAAGAATTATTCTTTTGTGAAGGAAATTATGAAAAAGCTGGAAAAATTATATTATTATTAAAGTTTAATTTGTTATGAGAATCAACCCTTTTCTTCATTTACTCACTGAACGTACACCATCAGAAGAGTTGCATTTTACATTTCACCCTACACCGCTTCACTTAATTTGAACGAATTCGCTGCTCACTAGTTGCAACATGTTATACCATTTTTTTTTATTTTTTTTATCCTTTTTTTTTGCCAAGTAGTGTTTAAAAACTTTTCGTTATTTTTATAATTTTAACAAATTCAAGTTTATTATCATTTATCATACTCAACTCACAAAAAGACTTTTCGCATGAAAAAGATATAAAATAATAGTGGAGTAGTTGCTTGTGTGGCAAACGATAATATTAAAAATAGTAGACTACAGTTGCAACCTCAAGACAATTAAAGTGTCACATACACATACACGAATATTTACTTGTCCACATGCAACTTAATCGCAGAGATTTTTATCTGGATATGTGAAATATAGTACGTAGCATAAGAATAATTTTCATATGAGATTATATGCGGGGCAATGTCTGCATTGTATACTCATCTATATATTTATTTTACTAGTCAGGCAAAGATTTGCATTTAGAATTAAAATTTTAATGCATTGAAATATTCTAAGAATATAAAGAAACTTACATCGAGATAATAGAAACGACTACAAATTTGCAAGGAGAGGCCTGTGATAATGATTGTGATATTATTCAGCTTTGAAAAGTATTAGGGTAGCGTACATCTGAAGTTTCCTGTAGGGTAAGGAAGACTAAGCAATAAGCGCAATGATTGTACGGGAATTTCAATTGACAAAGCTTATTAAGGGTGACGCTGCCCAAAAAGGTAAAATGGGATTGGCCACACTGAAAATCGTCCAAATAAAATAAAAACATTTTTTCCTAAATGAGCTGCAATCTTTCTAAGAATCAGTAGCATTATGTTTAACAAAATCACAAAATTGGCATACGGGTCCTTAGTTATCTAATGCTTGTTTTAGAAGTAACAAGTATTTAAAAATATCGTTCGGTATCGAAAAAATTTCTCACTCCAATATCATTACCAGAATTATATATACATATATAAGAAAATACAATTATTGTCCTCACTCTAACTTACTCTGCTCATTTCGTGGAATAAATTATTTCCCGTACAAGACACAGCGGCCAGTGAATACAGTGTAATAAATACAGTGCGCAAAATATATTTTGGTGCAATTCAGAAAATATTTTTTTAATTTAAGATTAATTGCTTTAAAGCTGTCAAACAAAATAAAGTCACATAAAAGTCAAAAATATTCAGGTAAAAAAAAAAATCAGTTTGGCTTATTTTTCAATATTAATTTTCGAAAATTGCTGTAGCCACTGTGGACTCTGATTTTAGTATTTGCTTTCTCATTTGAAAAATGTAAAATAATAATATTTTCTGTGCTTCTAATTTTTTCTATCACTGTACTAGAAAATGCTCCCACTAAACCAAATCAAAATATTTTTGGCCATCCTTGCTGTTCTCCTAAATAAGGAGTTTACTATAAGTACCTCCCTTATGAAAATCTTTATATACTCCATACCAGTACACACAGCTTCACACGCTCTTGCAAATGGACGAGTATGCATGTGTATTTAAATACTTAATAATGATTGCTATTTGGCATTATGCATTACGAGGTTTTAAGTTTTACAATTTTGAAAAAAAATTTTGGATTCTAAATTGAGTGACTTTTGGCATTAATTAAGAATGGCAAATATATAATTTTCTCGTTCAACTTTACCCTTTAAATGCATGCATGCATTTACACAAAGTCGTACCAATGCAAACATCTCCTGCATAAGTTGCAGAAAAAAATTTATGCACTTTAGGATTTATCAGAACGACTATGTATTAAAAGGATTTTCGTTAAAAATTTATGAAAAATACTTGAACATTCGTAAGTTATAAAAGCTTATTTTTAAGTAGCCTGGAGCAACAGAAATACATATTTGGAGTACAACTTCTACAAAGGCAAATTGGTAACCCCTACTTGCAATTACCAAGACGTTTCAAAAATTTAATAATTGAAACAATGGTAATCGTTGGTTACATAAAATTCATATAATATGAAGGAAGGCCATGTGAAATTACTTTTAAGGAGCACAAATTATATATTGTTATGCATAACGTTCATTCCTTGACTTAAAAACATGTTCCAGGAGCTGCTTTATTTGAGTTTGTTAAAGACATCATTATAATACTTGAGGAGTTTGGCAAAAGCACAACCTCAAATCGGTTGCTTTCTAACTTTGCGCTTCTTTTTACCGAATGTATTCATTTTATTTGCAGTTAATTAATCTGTAGGATTATTAACTTTGGATTTTTATTCGATTGACATTTTTACACTCAGAAAATTGTTATAGTAATTTTATTACTGTTATTACTACTTTATTACAATTTTTTATTTTATTTTCTTTTTAATTTTTTATTAAAAATATTATGCCGTTTGTGCTATATGTTCTCACATACAAAATTCTCTTATTTTTGGGTGCAAAAAACAACAAAATAAAAGAAATAATCGGTAGTTTAGATGAATATAATTTAGTTGATTATTCATCATTGAAAATAAAATTTATTTTTCGTTGATTTTAAATGAAAACTAATTCTGCCTTCATTACTGACATAAATATATCGAACCATCTTATGATAACGCACGTTACAACTGTTACAACGTTATTGTCACATTCGTTATAAATTTAAAAGTGTTATTTCTTGCACTAATAGTTGTTCCTTCACGTATATATAGTGCGATACCTGGTTTTTTTATTTTTATTCGTGTACTCCAGCATCCACCTGGCAAGTGAGTAAATTCGATATAATTGAGTTAATTCGATGTTTTGAGTAAATTTTGTTACGATAACAAAATTTGAAGACTACTTTAATCTAAAGACTCCTACTGCGCAATTCGCAAAGGCTTAAATCGCTTTTTTTAACTGTTTGCTCGTCTTTAACAATTTTCGGAAACAGAACGAATAATGAAAAGTATAATAATAAACATCCTTTGCAGCTCTAAAAATCCTGTTTATTATAATAATATTTGCTAGCTTTATGTGTGTTCACAAACATGCACAATCACATATACATGTATTTTTATTATTATTATTTTTATTATTAGAGGTCAATATTAGTATCGGCAAAATGTGGTCACTCTTGTTTGCAACTAAAAAGGAAACAAGTAAAAAACAGTAGAAATCGAAAAAGGAAAATCGCAAAACTTGTAATACTGTGATCTCTGTATCACAAGGTGCTTTACTCAAATAAATGTATACGAAAGCAAATAAATATATAGAATAATAAAATCATATATAATCTTAGCAAATGTATTAAAGCAAAGCCCGCTTATTTATTATTAAAACTGTAGAGGATAAGTTTGTGGTAGCTGCTACCAGCCATAACTGTTAAGACCATAGAGATGTTTACACAAAATCATTTGGATAAACTCAAACTAAAGAGAGACCTACATGCTCAAACGCTTCTATGTGTAAGCAGTAACTAACAGGGGGATATTTGATACTTGTTTATCAAATGAAATCCTGTAAATACACAGCAGAGTTGTTTTCTACCAGCAACTACAGCAATACTGTCAAAAATAATTAAAGAACAACACAGTATTCATGTAAAGCCGGTAAGGTGCCGAAGGGGAGTGGAGTATTTCTCAAGAAATTTAATAAATAAATTTTAATATCTTAGGTAGAGGTACCCAAAAGGATTTTTTGAGATAAATTCATATACATTTAATTTTAAGAATTTTGAGTTAAATTTAAATTGGTCATCCATAGCATTTCGTACTCATTTACATACAGTTTTGCGCGAAGTTTAAAGCTAATCGAATATTTAAAACTTCTTAATTTTTTCACCGTCTTATTATATACGTAAAGAAATTTCCATGTTTCAGCAGCTATATGATTCGCTATACATGTAGGTGAATGCAACCAAAATCGTTTGTAAAGGAGCGAGAAAAATGTTTAAAAAATCTTCCATATGAATTCTTTTAGAAATATACGAAATACAAGAATTATTTGTTTTTAATTATTAAAAATAGCAACGCCGGCTTAAGGGGCTACTAAACGATTGGCACTGCACACATTAGATAGCAGCAATTAATGCATAAGTTGCTTAAAATATCTTATTACGCAACTTAAATCTGTGTGTGAACAAGGCGTAACTAATTCTTGTAAGTATTTTAAATAAATGGAAATATGGTATAGTTCATTCACTTAGTCCGCTCTACACATACATACATTAAAATTAAAAAGTAAAAGTGCTTTATTCGACTGTGTCGAATTTTATATATCCTTCTCTAAGAATATGTTGGAAGCCTATTTTTGTATCTGCATTGATGTGAACTTTAATTTTTCAATGTATTTCCCATTACTTAAAAAATGTTAAAAAGGTTAATACTAAAATTTAAATCACATTAAATATTAATAACATGAAACATTACAAAAAAATAAATGTTAGAAAAATTCAGGAAATGTTGTAACACAAAACTCTGACATGACATCTCATACATTTTTACTCCATGATCGGAAGGGGGTACATAAGCTTCAACACACACACTTATTTCCACTTCAAAACTGTCTTCATAAATAAACCCTGATTGATATCACCAAATAATCCTTCCACTCCATTTTCCCTACACATCCATTAAAAAATCATGCTCTTTATATTTGGATACGCATTCCTCATTTACATAAGTCCCAAAGATCACATAACAACAATTGCAAATATACATACATATGTAAATATTTGCCTGAATTATAACAGGTCTTTTCGTAAATTTGAATTAATTTTTGCATTGATAATGAGCTAATATGTGGCTCTACGAATAATCAATACTGGTCATCAAACACTTTACTTACTAGAATAATGCAAACAAAATCGGTACAAAATATTTTTGTCTCT
This sequence comes from Ormia ochracea, assembly GCA_963402855.1. Taxonomy (NCBI): domain Eukaryota; kingdom Metazoa; phylum Arthropoda; class Insecta; order Diptera; family Tachinidae; genus Ormia; species Ormia ochracea. The sequence continues at coordinate 22,291,857 of OY727105.1, forward strand.
GTCACAGCACGTGTGTATGTGCGCATTAATGTCACCTCTCTCTCTCTAATCAACATGTACAAAAATGCTTAAAAAAACCGTGAAAAAGAAAAAAAATTTTATTCAAACACTTCATAAGAGAGAATAATACCCATACAAATATACTGTAAATACCTAAAAATTTATTATAGTACACACATATACATATACATATAAAAGTACCTACTCACATCCATGCATGAATTCATTGAAACATGCAAGCCTATATACATACGTGCACGCATCCATACACATATTCCAAACAAAACAAAAACAAACTCAACCACCAATACCTGGGAAAGTTTTCTTATATTAAAAAGCAACAAGCACCCAACCTAACGGGTTTCATTCGCGGCCTGGTTTTGATTTAAAAAATATATTAATGTTATAATTATTTAATTTAAAATTTTAAAAAAGGTTAAATGAGAAGAAAATTATAATTCACTTATTCTCAATCAACTCCCCTTCTTATGAGGACCAAAAATACATACACATATGTATGTATATTCTTTATGCGGTTGCAAATTAATATTATAGAAGTTTCATCACCTGTATCAAACCTATTTGTACTCTTCCACCATTTTTCGCGAAGTGGATTACAAATTTAATTACAAAAAATTAAATAATTAAATTCGAATTTTAGAAATGCATTTATTTGTTTTGTCTTTTTAACTTTTGAATTAAACATTTTATTAATTTTAAAAATTAAATTTAATGGATTTACCACATGCCAAGAAAAGAAAATTTACGATGATATATTTCAGCTTTTTGCAATCACTACTAAGCCGAGTAATTTTTCGTGTGTGTGTGTATTTTTTTTTTTTTGGAAATCTGCCACATTTACAAATTTAATAACACGGAACGTGTGCTAATAGAATTTAATAATGTGATACAGATTAATAACATCTTTCGTATTTAAAAGAAAAGGAGACGTGAAACCGCAAATCAAATTGCAAAGTACATGTCGTCTACGTTGAACGAAAGACAACGGACACGTATAATACTTTCTACCACAAACAATAACATCAACTGCATTAGTCATAACATCACTAACATTGGCAACATCAGCAACAGCAGCAACATTAGCAACATCAATGAGAATAACAACAACAGCATACGATTATACTAAGATTGCAATGCATTTCTACTCACAATAAACATCTATTTAAAAAGCTTTTGGGTGCGGTTTTTCTACATAAGTGGATTTTAGATACTGTGGTCAAAATCGCATTTAGTTTGCTTGTGCTTGTGTGCGTATATTTGTAAGTTTATGCTTAGTTAATTGGCTGTTTGCATCTTTGTTTGCATGGTCATTTGCCGCAATAACAAATCGATGTTGCAAACTGTGTATTTTTCTTATTTTACTTGTCCTTCCTCCATGTCGACTTTAAATAGTATGTCTTTTCAGAGCGCTTCTTGCGCCAACACATACAAACATTTATAAATTTATTACATACAGTACCAAATAAATATTGCTGCAACAACTACAACAAAGTTGCAAATATTAAAAAAAGAGCGTTTAAGCTATTTGGTTACAATAACGTGGTTATACGACTTATAAATAAAATGCACACATACTGGTATGCACACACACATGTATACACAGAAACAGATGTATATACAAATGGGAAATGTACATACAAATGGGATGTGTACACTATCCACTCGCATTCACACACACGCACACACATCTGCTTACACTTATTTGGATAAGTACTTATATGAGGATTCACATGCCCGCGTTTGTAAGCTTTAGCTGCACCAGTCATACATTCTTGGCCATTTATAGATGTTATCTTTGTAAATAGCCATTTTCCAACAGATATCAACATTGTTAGCTTAATGCTACCAGCTCCGGCTCCGGCTCCGGCTCCGACTCCGGCTATGTCTCCTGTCTCCTATCTACTATCTCTTGGCTTTGCTTTTTCTATTTTATTTATTTATTAATGTTTTTCCGTCCAACTTCTCCCTTCTATCTATTTTGATTTCTAATTTTCTAGTTTGCCCAGTCTACAAATGCTCATAAGAAATCCTCCTCATCACTCTTATGCGAGGGGAAAAACTTATCTAAAGTGGAATTTTTGCAACGGCTGTCACTAATGTCCTCATCATTTCATTGTAGTTCTTCGGATTTAAGTTTTAGATTTTTATTTGTTTGAATAGTATAATGGAATTGATGATTCTAATATAAAAAAGCTGCTTTTCTTATTTTGCAACAAAACGAAAAGATAATATGTTGTAAGCTTAAATAAAGAAAACACACATACAGTGAAATCACAGAAAAGCAAAATAAGCTTAGCGAGAGATAACATTATCTTTTATACTTACTATGTATTCGTTAATACAGTTTGTAGGAGAGCTTTGTCAATAAGTTTTTTTCGCGACATCATACCACATCCTTCTGCATAGTGTTACCAGACGGTGTCGAAAAATTTACCGAATTAGGAGAGGTACACATACAACTGGCAACTGATCACAAGGAAGTTTCACAATATATTTGAATTTGTGATTGATTGTTTTTAAAAATATTTAAAAAATATATTTTTATATGCATCCATTGTATTTTCCAGTATGGACAGTTGTGGCAATAATTCGTTTAATGGAAATTTCTTCGGTTTCCGACGAATATGAAGTGAAGAAACCAATTTTTTTCGTTATCCGCTTTTACATATATTTGAAATACGCCGCTGATGTAATGTTTTGCATTTTAATTTTGTGAAGTCATTGTATTCACTTGGCTATTTCGAGTTTACCAGTAAAGGGCCTTTTCCTCGGACTAATCTTATCCTATGCGAATTCAGCGCAATATGATTTGACAGATTTTGGTATTACCAGATCAGTATTAGTAATAAATTCACATATCGGAGACTACTGCGATGTAGTAGCCTTGAGATGGTCGGAAACTGGACATAATCCTCACTGACTGGAAATTCCCAACTTATGCCAATATTTTATATGTCTTCCTGATGCATCTAGCAGATATACCAAAGTCAGGTTCTGGTCCTACTGTTAAATGTCGTGCTCCTCTCTTGGCTAAATGGTTGGCCGTCATGGCTAGGTAGCTATTATGTCTTTGTTTTGTTGTGAGTACCAAGTCCATTCCGAGATGCTAGCTCACCGGCCCCAGCCAATAAATATTATTATTTTCTTCTATTATAATTCTGTTCATAAACCTATTTTTATTATAAAATTTAAATATTTCTGTATAATATTTTCTAACACAAAACCAATAAAGAATTTTGTTTATAAAAAAAGAAATGATAAAGTTACTATAAAATGCTTTTTTAGTATCTTTTAACTTTCCTTTACAGTTAATATGGACAATTAACTGCTTATATGCAAGAAACTAATGAAACATTCCTGGGCGGGGAATCCCAAAAACTGAAACTTCTATTCATTTCCTAAAGCGAGCACATTCTACAGCACTCACTATGAAAACAGACATTCTCGTTTTTTAACAAGACACTGGATGTTCGGTTGTCTACGACTTTACTGTACATGCCATATTTGAACACGCCCATATAATGATGGCTTGCGTATGAGTGTGATTGCTCGTTATCTAATTAAATATTAATAATACGTCCGCGTCAAATATATAATATCGGATGATGCTTTTTATATTGGAAATTCAAAATTATTTTTCAATTATATGGAAACCGATTGAATTGCAGTTCTTTGTATTATCGGTGAACTTTGAAAACAACAATTATTGTGGAGGGGACCATGTTTGAAACACGTACGTAAAGTTTGTCATGCATTTCGTTTAAGGAACCAATATGTTACTATTCCAATAGCCTATATGAAATGAGGTCCGTAATTAAAACGTTTTGAACGTGCATGAGGTACAGAAACTGAATTTACTTATTTTGGCTATAAAGTTTATTTACACTTTCAGGAGAGAAGAAATTTTAAAAAATTAATGAACATTTTCTATAAACAGGAAATTCTATTCTGTGAAGTAATTTATGTTTGAGAAGTAGCAGCATATTTTAATAACCCAATTCTAAAGGAAGAATTACTGTATACATTCTCCTTTGTTATAAATCAGCTGTTTGTCTCTGTAGCATGATATAGACGGTCGGTGTGAATCACACACCAGCTAAACTATTTAGTCTGCCCACAAAAGTTGCTTATTTTAAATTTCTCTCGCGAAAATATGCAATAAATAACAAATAATGACTAAGGGAGGTCAGTAAAAAAGAAAATCAAGGCTTAGGTGACGCTTAGTTTTATTACATGTCTCTATAAATGAACATTTATTTTGTGTAAACCATTATTGTATTAAAGCCAAATTTTTTAATTATTTGTTCTGTGAAGGAATCTGCATTTTTATAATTTTCTCTCTCCCTTAAAGTCTTCATTACAAATAATTTTAAAGAAATATGTGGTTGCGTTACCGGTCTTCGCCAAAACATTTATATGATTTGCTCGATTTGTTGAGTGCTGTTAATTTATCAATATCAATACTTCACACTGTGATGCTAATTTCACTAACGACTCAACGATGGCATTCTGTGCAGGAACTTCTAATCGCACCATATCGCTGTTTATATAATACCATATACATTTCGACAACTTTTGACACTAATATCCAGGAAGATACGTGGTAGACATTGAGTTAAAATTATAGCAAAGATGCAACAAAAGTGGACAAAATACTCACACCTTGTCACGTCAATAAAGTTTAAGCCGAATAGAAAAATTGCAATAAATACCACAATTACAACCAATACTACAAGTAATGTAATCCCCAATACGTAAAAACTAAAATCGTAGTCTTTATAAATAGCAACAATAATAAACACTATAGAATGTTTAAGAAACACAGGCGCTCAATAACGATTCACTGCCTGTGGCGTAGAAACCTTAATAATTAAAAACGTCTAATGTGGCTCATTCTATTTTCGCACCTTAATGCAGATGTAATTTTGGCTATTAGTTTCCGTTTAATAATCTCTTCCATAGATTCGGAGAATTTAAAGAGAAGCAAACAGTGGATTTTTAACACAACTGAATCCACAAAAAGTAATTCCGTCTTTAGAATTGTATTATTAAATATACTGGCTAAATAAGAACTACCTGCCCAATAGTGGTCACGTACCTTACACATTAATTGCAGGTAATATTGTAGGTATGTGCTGGTGTCATTGTCAATAATAATCAGCATAGCTCCATCATCGACATTACTTTAAGGTGTACAAGAAACAAGAAGAATCAAAGCCAACCAACCAAACATAGACTAGTCATATTAAAACTTACAAGCTTGTTACTGAAAATCACATAAAAGTGTCTCTCACTAAAATACAAGTTGTAAATCATGTGCCTGTTAATAAAAAATTCTTTATCTCCTTCAGTTTTCGTTGCCTTTCACTTTAAAGGAAATTTTAGCATCCAACTGTATTTCTGCAATACGAAATTCAAGTGTGTTTGATTTTCTTTTTTACAGAGAAATAAATCATTTAAGCTTTTTTTTTTCTTTTTTCGTTGCTTAACATACAAGTATGTACTTTTTAGGGAAAAAATTGCATGTTGTTCTGAAATCTATGTTGGTTGCTTGTTGTGACAAAAAAAAAACACAATAAAAACACAACACAACAACAAAAGTGTTATCTGCATACAACATTCTCTTCCTTTGTCCAAAAAGAAAGAAAAGCAACAACATTAAAGCAGTTATATGTATGTATGTATGTATGCATGTGTGTACAAGAACATGCTTATGCATGGCTGTGTGTGTTCGTATGTAAAATATTCTTAAATTCCTTTTAGCAAATGTATTTTTAGTACAAACTAAGTTTCTTCTAGAGTCTATCCAATTAATTAATGTGCATTTAAATTTATGCTCGATATGCAAATTGAGCGAATACCAGAAGAAATTCCATTCTCACTAGGAATACGAATTTCAGGTACAATATTTCTTTGATTCCATGATTACAACATTACCTTAGATGAAATTTCAATGGCTAAGCAAGTTGTCTTCCAAATAACATTACTGTCAAATGTTAATCGCCAAATGGGCCATAAGTTAAAGGCAATCTAAGCTTTTCTACACTTTCAGGATTGCTAACGTTTTGTAAATTGTCATATCATATGTTTGTACACAATCATGCGATCTGTCAAATATGACATGTGTGCAGAAAAACTAGCCTGACCTAAAAAAGCATCTGTGAGAGAGATATTGCTGACAACTCGTACGATTTGCAAAAGTTTATGAAAATTTTCATAAAATGATAATTCCCATCTGATCAGGGTTGCATTTAAATCACATCGCTAACAAAAAATTTGTCCCCACCATCATTTTCATGCGATTTTTTAAAATGGGATGGAATGATATCAGATTTTTGTGTGTATGAATAGTGAACAGTGAGGCATGTCCTTAGCGATTTAGTGATGCAGTAACTTGCTGTTATTAACATCGTTATAATTACAAAGAGCTGTTAAGATGCTCTTATTAAAGATGTGTTATATTATAAAACGGTGATATTTAAAGAGCTGCCATTGTATGCATTGAGGAACGCACTGCGTATCAGATACAGGACAGTGATGTATTTACCCATCGGACCCTATTTTCTAATATGCATTGAAGAACGCACTGCGTAGCAGATGCAGAACAGTGATATATTTACGCATCGCGCTCTATTTTCTATCAGATGCAGCACAGTGATGCATTTACCCATCCGGCTCTATTTTCTAATATGTGTTGAGGAACGCACTGCGAATCAGATGCAGCACAGTGATGTATTTACACATCGGGCTCTATTTTCTAATATGCGATGATAACTTTTTGCGAAATCTACTTGCAGCCTTGTTGTAACTTTGCAACAAAACTGGTATAACTTTCAATTTTCGTTTTTAATTTAATTGTCGTTTATAATTAAATTTATAGTTTTCTTAATTTTCGCTATCAGCAGTTGTCTAACAATGTTTCACAACGCAATTTAAACATTTTAGAGGTCCCAAAATGGGAAAAATTAAAAACAAAATTTTTATTAATTTCAATTCTTTGTGCGCTTCTAAATGCATAACTACCCCACAAATAACAAAATTTATAATTTTATATATTTGCTTTTGGGCATGGAGTGGTTGTTTTATTTTGTTGCATTTTCTTTGTAAATTTTTGCTTCAAGTACTTTGATACTTAGCAATAAAATAACGGGCAGGAATAAAAATATCATAGTCATTTACATCCTTTAGGTGGCCCGCATTGCAGGTGTTGTTAGGATTGCGTCAACGGCTTATGGCCGGAGGGTGGCTGTAAATTGTATCCGCTATATGAAACATAAATTGTTGTCAGCTTCCGTTGGCGAAAGTTGTGCAAATGCATGAATGTGTACGTGTATGTTTGTGTACGTGTATGCTTGCATGTTTTTAAAGCTGACTAACTGAATGGTTGGTTGGCTTGTTGTTTAGTTTACTTTTACTTGCTGCTTACCTTCTGAAATCCTTCCTGGCACGCTACTTGCTCGCTGGTGACGTTTGCCAATGTTGTCATTTTTTTGCCTTTCCATTAATTGTCCAGTATGTCGTATGTTTGTTGTTTTTTTATTACAGTTGCTATTTCGGTTTTATGTCGTTTTAACATGTATCTGTTCGTTGGGCTGTTCATTTTATACTTGTTCGATTGTAATATACTGAACTGTTTTCTCTTCTTCTTCTTCTTTTTTTTTGGTTTTTTTTTGCCCTTAAACTTTCAGCTCCAACTTTTTTGTGACTATGCACACGGCTTTCCAATTTTTATTTCTGCTAACTTTCAACTGCTTTTTGCTATTTTCTAATGTCTTTTGGTTGGCACTGTGTGTATGTAGTTGTGTTAATGTATTGTTGTGTGTCAGTCAATGGTCAAAAGTGGATATAAAAGCCCTTTATGTGTACAAACACACATCTAGTTTAGGATAATAACATACTTATTTTTTATTTTGCAATAAACTGCCCGTCTTTATTACATTCTCCTTTCGGTCAACATTTCGTAAATTTAGCAAAGCAGAGTTGCAGATCTTAAATGTCAAGTGCTATGGAAACGGTGGGTCAGCTGTTTGTAGATATGTATGTATATATGAATGTATATGTATGTAGGATTAGTGGCGCATGCATGTATGTAACTGTGTTGGTGAAGGGTCAAGGCTCATTAGTTTAAATTTCGCATTAAGAGCAAACGCATTTCGCGAATGTACTCGTGTATCGTTCTGTTTAATTCTGTACATTTCTCATCTATAATTCTGTTGGCGAAAACCACTGGCACAATTGAAATTAATCCTTCATTAGCAAATATATTCTATATCTCTCAACTTGTATTTGTATTCCAGTGAATCACTGATAATGATGCACTTGGAATATAACGCTGAAATAAAAAGGAAAAAAGTTGTAATTAAAATTGAGGAAAATTTACTTATTTAAAGTGTTGTATGACACCAAATCGGGCTATAATGAGAATTCTTTAAAAAGTCGTTACCAAAAGTTTGTAAAATTATTTAGGAAATATTTTTTTAATCCCTTTTTAAGAAGAGACTTTCTGGTTTCTTAATTCTAGTTTACTACCTTTCTTGCACAAATTTAATTTTTTGCTTTTTTATTTTCCAATATTTATTTTATTTATTATGTGACTCTACTTCATATTTTTAACCCTTTAATAATAATCATTTTCAAATTGTTATCCTTTTTCTTGTAGTTTTTATTCATATTGCAACCACTGTGCAAGTTGTGTATGTATACACAACTGTACTTGTTATACAGTGAGAATTAATTACATTACTGAAAACAATTTGCTGTATTTTGGATGGAATGAGTTTAGAACCATTAACATATCAAACTTTTACCAAAACTTGCGAAAGTCGGCATGTAAATGTTCTGAAGGTGCGTCCTTAATTCCAGAAAACTGAAGTTCAATCGTGGTGTCAACCGCTCGTAAGATATTTGAAAACACTCTGCGTAAAATTAATCACATCAGCCAATTTTTGTTGCATTTTACAACATAATTTAATGAAATTTATAATTATCCTTGGCATTCCCGACTTGATTGTTAATTACTTTTCTTCGTTATATGGTTAAGGATTTCGTTGCAGCTAAAGCCGAACTCAAACAAAAAAAAAAATATTATTTAAAAAATATTCCCAAACCTGATTTTGATACGCCCATTTTCTCAACAACTAATTGAGAATTGCAAAACACACAGTCTTAGCAAGCCTGAAAAAAGTTTTTCAAATCTGAAGAAGGCACAGAAGGCTGTGCCTTAATATTGATTTTATAAAAAAGTGTTGCCGCAATATTTTTTATAATAATTAAACTTTTGCTCAAGTAAGAAATTTATTTATTTTTTATTTTATAAAATTGTAAACAGTTTATTTATTGTTTCGTGAGTACATATTGGTGACGAGATATCGGAAGAAATAATAAAAATAAAAGGAACCGAGTTTCAGTTTGAAAATAAACTTTTATTAAATCTATTGTTCTGTTAACGAGGGTCGCCTTTAATTACATTTTTCATAAATTCAATTTTTTTACATATATAAAATATATATATATTTGAATTTAGGAGTACAAAAGATATTGAAATTGATGGTGGATTTGATGACTTGCTACAAAAAAATGCGTTAAAAAATCGTTCTGAGGCTGATAATGGAAATCCGCTTGAGGCATACAAGTGTATATTGATTTCCCGACAACAAGGGCTTGTATTAGATCTCGCAAAGCCACACTTTTAATTCAGCAATATGTATATAGAAATGTGTCCTGCGTACACAAAAAGGAAAAAATTTAGTTTGAAACGATATCTCTAACTAGTTGAGTGCCCATTCAACTAGTTACCGTAATAATTTACGAGGAATGCTTTACATATGTAACAACAACAAACAGCTGTTATGTGCTCGCAAAACAGCTGCAACTTCATTTGCATGCAAGTGGTATTGGGGAAGAGGTCAAAACCATTTGCCAATAGCACTTTTTTTCCGTGTATACATCAGGATTTTTTATTTTTTTCAGCTTCTCTCCCTCCTGATTACTTTCAGTTGTCTTTCTTTGTTTTTTTTCACCCTTTTCCAGGTAAATATATGAAAGAACCAACAAACGTAAAAAATAGAAATTCATGCACAACTCGTTTCCAACATTTGTAATTGAATTTTTAATCTCGTTTATAGTCAAGTGATCTTTGGTTTATATTCCCGTAGACAACTTCGCATATTTTATTACTAAATAATTTTGGACAGAAACAAACACATTTCCAGATACCAGTATAACTTAACAGTTAAAATTTATGAGTGATCGGCGACAAGTATGAACAAACTGTTCCTCACTTAATATTCATGCAGTCCAAATTTCTATTCAGTACCAATTAAAGGGCCATCTTGCATGTATGAATTATTTTAAATTAATGGCCCTTTGCAACCAATCCATCAGTAGGATTCATAACTAGTCAACTTGGCTTCTCTATTCCAGTTTTTGGAGATTTTATTACTTGAGATATTCACGTCATTTATATACAATTACTTTATCGATTGGCGATGGCTACGGGAACATGGAAACAACTCTACGAAAGGAACACCTTTCCAAACATAATATTGATGCAGTCCAACGTCTATTCACTACCGTTTAAAGGATAATTTTGCAACACATCCAGAATTAGTCAACTTGGCTTCTCTATTCCTGATTTGAGAATTTTTATATTTTTATATTTTATATATTATATTTAATATATTTTATATATTTATTTATACAATTTTTTTAAATTATATAAGGTGAGATATTTTAATGGCTCAATGCATCAAATGAACATCACTCGTAGAACTGTATCAAAGTGCTCTCTTCAAGACCCAGATGAATACAGATGAGTGGAAGATTCGAGTGATCCTCAAGATTATAGTAAAAGTTCTGCCGAATTACACAATTCATTTACAAGAATGCCTCACAGTACAGTAGCCGACTTTAAAAAATCGCTTCAAAACTCCTCTCTCCGCTGTAGTAAATGGCAAAAGTTGTATATGTATGTAATTTCCCCCACCTGATATTCATAAAAAATTCTAATGAGTTTTTCTCATGTCTCAATGTCTCTTTTATTAATACATAGAACCATATATCTTCCTTTACCCATTTTCTGAAAAAGAAGAAATAATGTGGCGCTACAGTCGTAGTCTGTTCGCCACCTACTTGTTGCTTGCTCAAAATCCGTAACAATGCAGTGCATGCGTAGCGGCTATTCTCTGGCTTCCGGTCTTAGGAAAACTGAAAACTGAAAACCAAAAACAAAAAAGTATAAAGAATAAAGAATCATTCATACCTGTTGCAGTTCGCTGAGCAATTCAGAAAATATATTCCAAAACAATTTCATATGGTATAGAAGTTTTGGGCGAATGTGTGTGTGTGTATGTAAATACACTGGCTTGTTGACCAGTAAAATAAGTGGTTGTAGCATATTTTTTAGAAGTGCACAAACCTACAATTTAAACGAATTTATTTTTGGTTTCAAGTAGCAGAAGGGAGTATGTAAATGAAATATACACATATTAAAAAAATATATATAAAACAAAAGCTTATGTTTGTTATTTAGAAGAAAACTTGTACACAGAACTCAAATGTGAATTCGATTAAATATCCAAGAGGAAGAGTTTTTTTGCGGAATTCCTCTTTCCCATACGCATGTGAGCAGTGCACTGGCATTACGGATGAAAATAAACAGGGCAGTTGGTAGATTTTTCAAGAGTGGAACCGATCGAAGTAAGAGATTCGAGGTAAACTGGTAATCTGAAAGCCAACTTTGTAGTGTAGATACATGAAACTTGAGTGCAAATAAGTTACTAAACCAATTTATTTGTGGCGAACTCAATTGGCGGCCCATAACGTTTGACATCTGCCGTATGACTGCAATGAAGTTTTGCAAACGACTTTTTATCACTAGAATTGATATGGATCGGCCTTGGTTTGATGCAGGCAGGCGTTGAAATATCTCTCGTTATATAGAAAAGGCAAGTGGACTAATTTTGAATCCTGGGTTTTCGAACTAAATTTTTTTGGTTATTGGGCTCACTCATACAAATGGTGGCTAAACACAAAATAAGTAAAAGGAAGAAAAGGACTGACTCTTATTGAACGTAGTAGTCCAATGTGACGATGCCTAGGAGAACGTGCGAATAACTCCATGAAAGAAACACCAGTTCCACACATAATATTCAGGCAGTCCAACTTCATTGCCGCCACTGTAGCCATGATTCACTTGCAAGTGAAATTATGCTTAGGAAATTGAATATGAGAACTTTAATGAATAGAATACATCAAAAAAAAAAAAAAAAAAAAAAAAATTTTGTTAAGTAAATAAAAAATATACAACAAGATAAACGAATAAATACCTTTTTATTTAACATTTAAATATTTCTCTGCATACTGATGCAGTTCATAGGGAAATATCCATGTTTTGTGAAAAAAACTGGAGACTTATGCAACTTCCAACTAAAAATAAATGGAAAATTTCAATACAATCAAAATTGTAACAAGAACTACAAACAATCAACCCAAATTTACTCATTTTTTTACCCACGTCCACATTGGCTGATTTCTTGTCAACGAAAAGAAATGAAGGAAAGTAAAGGTTTGAAACAGCAACAGCTTTTAATTTACAACTGTCTCACCAATGCAGTAGTGGCTCCACTCAACGACCCATTTCAGTGTATTTTAAATAAAAAATTAATATTCTACTGTATATTGCCTTTTCAGAATAAAAAAAAATAGTTTTTCTTAAATATTTGCATTCAATATCTTTCATGTTAGTGCAACGCTCGTGATTTTAATATGCTGAGAGCTGCAGTAGCCACTTCCAGATAATGAATAACTTTGCAAGCAACATGCTCTTCATTATGTCAAAAATTATAAGCCCGGCATTGGTTGCTCCATGTTGTATTTGATGGCCAGTGCTTTCAATCTCATTATTTTGTGCCGAGTTACTTAAGAAAAAATTACCTTAAATTACTCTTAAACCCATTGCAACTGGTTCACTACCTCGCCCGCACATATAAATTTACATACTCGTATTTCGCATAATGTGGACTTCAAAAAAATTGTACTACTTTAACAAACTTCCAACGTTTGTGTGCTGAAATATTGTTTTTGTCTTTTGATACGAGAACGAGTATATTTCAAGTGAAATTTACATTTTCTACTTTTCAACGAAGCATTGCGTTTTTTTTCTTACTTTTGCTTTTTGCAAAAAAGTTAGTTTATTTAAATTTAATGCTGAAACAAAAGAGTGCCACAAACACTGTCTGCCACTGTCACACTAAGCTAAGTTGACCTCAAATATAATTACATGCAGCAAATAGATTTCAATAAGAACTTGAATGAAGGCATGTTTTATATTAAGATAAACATGTGGTGGGGCTCATTGCGCAAATATTTGCCGAATGTGACTGCATCCTAATCGGCAAAAATATCTCCAGAAGTAGCATACAGTATGTAAATAATATGAAGTCTGAAAAACCATATCACTTAACTTAGCAAAATGCATGAATACATCATAAATGCTGAAATACAAATACATGCTGTCACTAATACATGGAAAATACTATTCCGGTACCGGTAGCGTGCATGAGCGTGCAAAATGTTTAAATGTTTCTTTATCTAAATTTATATCTAGTAGCTAATACCTTCAGCCTATTCAGAACTGTAGCGCATACATCTACACGTCCACAAATGCCGCTCTCTGCAATTGTTGCAAATGTAGCTTTTCAATAAATTGTTTTCAAACTGGTGGCAACATCATAATATTAATATGATGAATGTTCACTACTTCATTGATGACACTGTGAAAAATTTCACGTTTGAGGGAATATAATAATTTATATAAAAATTTTTTCAGTGAAACAATTTGCTGCCGAAAACATTTCATACCTTTTTATAGAAGAGACCCATTCTAGATGAGATATATGATATGCTAAGATATGAGATATGCTAAGCAGCTGGTATTACTGAACATCCAAGAAGCTCGGTAATGTAAACAAAAGTGTGTATCGCATGGAAAAGAAATTTATTACCAAAACCTCTATTTGGGCATGCCCATTTCAGAAAAAATCCTTACAGAAACAGCTGGTAATTGGATTCCCATTCTAATCTGACAGGCAAGAACCACGATATTAAATTTGTACCACGACAGCTGATAATTTTAGCCACAATATGACATGGTATGGGGAATGCAATCTCAAGGGGTTGCAGTAACCAAATTGTAAAGGCGATGATGCACTACCCTACACAGTCGTAAGACACATTCACACGAAAATCTGATGTGCTTCCATCGCATTTTGAAAAATCACATCAAAATGGGTTTGCAAGTGCCACACTATCATGGAAAAATGTTTTTCTTTGCTGATTGAGGTAACAATAAGTGTAATCGCAGGAAAATTGTCATTTTATGAAAAAATTTTCATAAACTTTTGCAAATCGTACCAAACTGCCACACAGATGTTTTTTTAAGACACACTATCCTATTTTTTTTGCGTACATGCTATATTCCACAAATCGTACGATTGTATAGTATAATGAGTCATGCCACTCATTTTAAGAATGGATAGGAATACAATTCGAAGTATTGCAGAGCTGGAAAACTTAGGTTGAAATTTTATTCGTAGCGCAGTTAATAAAAATTATGGGTTTTTGCGTTTTATTTTATTTTCTTTTTAATTTCAGAATGAATGTGAGCAATTCAATTCTTAGCATTCTTGTGGGTCGTACAAAATCCATAATTTCATTTACAAGGACTTTTTTTTTAGTGGTTTTAAAATAACTTTCCTGAACATCTTTGCAGAAAAGTGCATTTGTGTACTTTTAATTTTCTCTCTACCCGTCGATTGTTTTCGTTTCCCTTTTCTTAAACATTTTCTTCTTCTTTCATTATCGTGCCCACGTAGTTGATGAGCAATCCTCTCCATAATTATTCTGTATGTAATTGAACAGTCCATTGTTTCTTTTCTTCCATTTGGTTACAGTTCATGTGAAAATTAAAAGGAACTATTTCTACGTTATTTGTTGTTGTTCTTTTCTTTTGTAATTATGAAGGCGTTTACCAAGCCAAAGCATATCATAATAATGGATATTTGTAACGAACAGTGAGCACAATATTACGGGAAGAGTAGAAAATATAGCAAATGGTATTAATTTGGGTCAAAGATTGTGAAAGTGTTGAACATTTCGCAGGACTTTTGCCAAATATTCGGATTTTTATTTTCCCCAGCAAAATACATTATATGTTCTAATAAGATGACCATCTCCGTTGTGGCAATCATACAATCCGTGAATGTTTGCTTCAAAATCAAAGTTTTTTTTTTTGTTCCCTGTAGTTGCCGCCTACAAAAACATAAATGGAAGAGCCGCCACCAGTTCACATCAAGTGTTGACTGAACACGTATTAGGAGATTATTTTCCAATTTGATTGATAAAATATAGAAAGTCGTAATAAAAGAATGTGTGAAAATAACTCAAGATTGATCCAAATATGGCTAGTAATTCCCCCTTCGTATAATTATAAACAAATTAAATTAATTATTTCCCTCTTTATTCAATTAGGATTGTAGTCAAATAAATTTTAAATCAGCAATTAAAGTTTTGAATCGTTTTGTTTTTCAGTCGAACTGAATGGTTTCATCAAACCTCCATTGCAAGCAAAAAATCCTTTTCTATTTCAATTGAAGCAATCCTTGTAATTAGTGTGTAAACAGATAATTTATCTCAAAAGTTGAATTGAATGGATTTTAAATCAATCTTATGTGTAGGAAGGACTCATGGAGCTTTCTAAGGTTTAAAATAATTTTCTTCCTTTTTTCGAACTCACACATGTGAGCTCACAACTCATTCTGGGGAGAACATCAGCTAAAAATACAAGACAAGTTTGTGTAAAAATCATGTATACAATTTGGATTTGGAAATTTTACGAAATATACAATTCGCTTGTGCACACACACGTGCAAACACAATTATTCCATTTGAGCCGATTTTAGGCCGCCGGCAAACCTCTTCGGTTGGATCTTTAAAAAAAATTAAATCATATAGAAAAATCAATTTTTTTCCATATTTTACGTATAAAATTTTTTTTTTCGTTGCAATATTTCGTCTTACGTTCTCTTAATTATTCATTTCTAATTTGCGCTAAGGGAGCACATTACGGTTCACCAGCGCGTTTAATTATGCCTTTGCAATGTATACATACATCTGTAGGTGTGTTGGATTGTTCCTAATTTTAAGAAAGTTAAAGTTAGAAGTAAAATACTCGAAAGTTTCTATAACCACTATCCAACAATAATAACACACTTAGGTGCATGCATATGCACATACATGTATACATAGTTAGGTGTTTTCGGTTGCAGTTTTATCCAGTTACCACCTTATTTATACATTTTTCTCTCAACTAATGATACTGCCATTTTCGTCTATATGTATGTAGTTGCTAAATCGGCAATTATGGCAAAAGCAATCATTAAATCTTTCCACTTTCATTAAAGCTTCATTTCATTCTATTGTTGCAAAGTAAATATAGAGAACAGTAGGTTGCTTGATTGTACAATAACAATAACAACAACAATAACAGCAAGGCAGACACACTGCACCATAATTATGGCTTTAATTAACAAAACTGCAGTAGCATTAAAACTCAGTACTAATTCCACTCTCCTGCTTTATTTGCGAAAAGAAAAACCAATTAAATAGTTAGAAATGAAGAAATCCATTTAATGCGGTTTTTTTTTCGAAGAATATTAATTTTTAGTGTAAAACGATATTTATTATTTTAATGATCGTTACCTTGTTTACAGTGTTTCTAACTATTACGAATATGCCGTCACTTGGCCAAACTACTTATCGCTTTAATTAGATTTATACATGTGAAGTTGTACGATTTTGATTGATTTCTTTTTAGAAACGATTAAATTTTGATATCGATTTGATTACACATGTATTTCAGCGATGACTTGCAAAAGTTCAAATTCAGAATAAAATTGGTTAGCGAAAGCAATTGTGGTGTTTCGGAATAATATTTGCGGAACGATAATTGTGTTAAAATTTTTGGAAGTTATCGTTTCGACGACATTCCTCAAATGTAATGGCAGAAAAATGGTTCCATAGTTTCGAACCATTTTTCGTAAATAACACATATACGGGTACCTCAATCGCTTCCCTCTAGTGGCAAGTGCAAATGCAGCACTGCAACCGCTTGTTAGCAAAAAAAAAATTATTTAAATTATGTTTTTTGAAAAAACAAATATATAATTCTGTATGTATGTGTGTATATGTACATGTATGAAAATTGGCCGCGTGATCAATTTCGGCCGTATGCATTCCTGAAGGCCAACATATAAACTGGCAAACATTTTTATCCTCCTCATGTGGCTGAACTATGCCGATTTTAGGAAACGACCTTCCAAATTGGCGTTAATACTTCAGTCTTTAGTGACTTCAAGAAATCCAACCTTAGAAGATAATTATGAATCTGTAGTAGAAGGCAGAGATCAGCAACAAAATTATAATTTTAGGAGCAATACGATATTTTTTTTCTTAAAAAGGATAAGAGAAGCCTCAAAATTCAAACCCTTTCACTTTTGTTTCATATCACAATCATGCAATATATGACACAGGAAAAATTATTTCCAAAAAAAAAAATTGCAATAAATGAAAGAATTTTGAGTACGAAATTTCAGTTTAAAGCTGAAAAAGTATTCAAGCATAAGAGAAGCTAAAGCAACGGCAAGAAATCCTGAAGATATTTTTCTGGTTTATTATTTCTACGTGGTAAAAGCAGAAACTGGTGGCTGGTTGAGGAGACTCGCTAACAAAGTACAAAATGTATGAAATGTATGAGGAAAGGGGAAGACCAGAATGCAATTCTATTGTACTTTCTTCAGCCAATGAAACATTAAATGTTTTCTTTTATTTTCTAAAATCTCCATCCTCAAACGGAATGATTAGCTATTCATGAAAACATCCAAGGAGAGTGATTATTGATACGACTAAAGTCGGACATAAGGAGTGTGGACTATATGCGGAGTTAGCTTTCAGAATATTCTAGAAGTTTCCCAAAGAGATGAATGTGTGATTTGATAGGGCAGTATAATAGGACAGATGATAGGACAGATGAAGGATAACACTAGAAAACTAGTACCATGTGAAGATAGTGATAATGAATGCACTCCGTATAAGCCAGATAACATCGATGCTGCTTTGTATGGTGAGTGTTACCACATATTGTTAAAACGCTAATACGGCATAGATATAATTTTAGGTTAGAGAGACATTAAATTTATAGGAATAAAAAAGGAAATTGAGTAATTTATAATATTGTAATACATTAATAATATTTTCGTTTCGCTTAGTATTACTTTTCTACTTTTAGTTTGGTTGTTCTGTTTAGATAATTTATTATTTAATTTTCATTGATTCCTAAACAAAACAAAACATCTTGAACTTTTATTCATAAAAGGACCTTCTGTTTGAAGAAATGACAGTTTAAGTGGCATACACGTTTATAGAAAAAAGCACGTACAGCCAGGATATGTTGAACGTGTTTTCTTTTGCCCGCTTTTTTCGTTAGAGTTGGTTCGAATTTGAACTGAAACTGAAAATTTTACTAGGTCAAGTCGTGTATATCCTGTAAATTCGCCTCTTCAGACCAATGAATAATGTACAGCCTACCAAAATAGAGGCCGCGAGTTCGACTTATGCCAAGATCCTGGCTGCTTATCCAATACCACATTTTATTGAGAATCCTTTTCAAAAAAGCGATTTTATAAGCAAACACAATTTGCGCTAAGAAAATCTCCTTTTTGAGTTCAATGAATTTAAAAAAGCGGCCAACCAATTTTTAGTTTTAAATTCTTATAACGACCGCATATGCAGAAGAAGGAGTGTGCTTATATGTATGTATGTACGATTAATACTAAATTTGTTGAGTTAATATTTTTCAAACAATATTTTTTTTTATAAAAATGAAAATTTCAGGATAGTTTCACGTGTTTTCCAATGACAGCATCCTCGAAAGTAAAACACATATTTGAACTACAGGCTGATAATAATTTTCTTTTCAAGATTTTAGTTGAAAGCGATTGTTATAAATAAAAAAGAGAACTCTTTATGTCCTGCTCCAGATAAACCACACAACAGATTTTTTGAGTATCACAAAATTGAAAAATTATTCAACTTTAATACAAATTAAGGATGTCTCTTAAAAGTCTAAAATTACAAATCACATTTACGATTCCATTTGATAATTGTCTCAGAAAAAAAAAAAATTCCGCAAACACAATCAAAATCGATTCGTTAAGTTCTTATTAAAACTTAAGAAATACTTCGATAAGAAAGCAAAGTTTTTCAAATGAAGTTGTTACAAATGTTACCTAAAACTGGGCATTTAGTGAATGAAAATAAAAGGAAAAATATCAAGAACATTCTTCCTACTGCACTAAATAGCCAAGTAACGTTTTGCTCAATTGTATTCCCCAGCAGCAATAAATCAAATTTCTGTTTATTCTTCGTAGTTTTTTTTTCTTCACTTTTTTGTTTTAACTTTGAAATTCTATTTGTCTTTTCCTCAAGTTTGAATGAACCTCTGAAGTATTCGGCAAATAAGACAAAAATTAAAAAATAAGTATCAAATGGAAATAAATATAAAAACAGAAACTTATTAAAAACTTTACCGAGAATTGTCTGAAGGCAAAGAGGGGTGTTTGCAAATATATTTCCACAAATTAAAAATGTAAATAAGCAACACCCACTCTCACCTGGAGTAACGTTTGCTACTCGACACACCACCCACTCTCAGCCATTTCATTAACTTACACACCAATACACATACACAACAGCAATACATACACAGACCTTTGCATAAGAGCAGCTAGGAATAAATAAACATTTATCAAAAAATAAAACGTAGCATACTGTTATAAATCTTATATTTATGTTTGTACCGTAAATCTCAATTCTGCATTGACATCTGACAGTTGAATTAAACTCTCAGTGCACACAAAAAAAAAAAAAAAGAAGAAGAAAAAAACGTCAATTGAAATGAATTTATACTGTAATACCTGTAAATTGTTTTTAAGACTTCTTCTTAAAGGACTGCGTGAGGATGGTACTTTTTAGAAATGTTTCCTTTTCGTTTTCCCTAATTAAATTTCTAAAACAATTATGAGCATTAATTGTGTTTACAGTTACATTGACTTGGCTTAATTTCATTTGTGCTATATTGGCTCCCACTCATTATTTACTGGAACTCGTTGCAATGCAATTTCCTAGCCATTGTATAACAACATGATTGTGATCCATTACATTCGTGCTAGCCTGAGGCAGTTGGTTCATCAAATAAAAAGCTGAGGACCATGGCTTTGATAGCCACCGGTAGTCATAAAGATTAACTTTTTCCTGGCTCTTTAATTGTTGTCAAAATGCTGAAGTTAGAAAGTGCAAGTCACTGGTTGCTCCTCTCGGTGAGTTAAAACACAGAAATTGCTGGAATTTTGGTGAGGGCAAATGTATTTCAGCGGATATATGAGCCAGTTATGCAAATTGTGCGAAATCTTTTAATTTGCATTAAAATATATTTGATAAAAATATATAAAAAAGATATATCCCTAATATAACTTTACAAAGTATAACGGCTGTATATAGTAAGGTTAATCGGCAGTTGATCTATTAATATATAAAGAATATCCAACATTAACGTTTTAGTGTTATGATCCACTGTGCTAGACAGTGGTACAATCTATCACATATAGCATGAAAGCCTCTATGTGCCAGATGTTTTTGAAAAGTCGTACGATTTGCAAAATATGTTAATTATCATGCGGCCAAAGTTGCATTTACTTCAAGCCACTAACCAGAAAAAGGTTTGCAGCATATTTGGATGGTAGTATGGCACCAGCAACACCATTTTCATGCGATTTTTGAAAATATGATGGAAACAAATCAGATTTTCGTGTGAATGATTCGTAAGACTGTAATTGTACCGAAGCGTGAAGCGTGTATAGGTAAGTATGCTTAAAAGTGCTTAAGCATACAATAAGTAATTTTAATAAAAAAAAAATTTAATTAAGTGAAGGTAATCCGCCAAACAAAATTCTTATAAAAATTATTTAAAAAAAACACGAATTTAAGTTATAAAATTAATTAAGTGAAAAAGTTAAGGGTGCGAGAACTAAATAAATGGATTTAGCTGCATATGCCCACAATATTCTGCAGCCGTGTTTCTAAACTCAGTTAATGCTCTATCCATTGAGATAAGTAAAATTCGTATAAAATGAGTCTGAAATCTGAGAGCAGGTGGTAGCTCAATTTATGTGCGTTGCAAAAATACTTTAAAAATAAACAGACGAAAAAATTTTTATGCGATATTAAATTATTTTTAATTTTTATTTATGTGAAAAATTATAAAGTTTCGGTTTCAAGTTCTGTTTAAAAAAATTCAAATTAACAAATAATTAAAATAAAATTGTTGTTTAGCTTAGCTTAAATATCTTGTTAGTTGATCGCTTACATTAAGCTGGCCCATGCGGCTGAGGTACAAACGAGCCCAATGAAACCTTAAGGTAAATAAGGCACACCACACCTTACACAGGCCCACTGCCGTGCTCATACTTTTCCAATCAATTTGTCAATTTTTATTATTTTTTTTATAATTTTTCCCTGCACACAAACTCTTTTTCTTTAATTCTATCAAAATTAATATTTTTTTTGTAAGTCTTAAATTTTTTCGGAGTCAATACCGCCTCCATAGTTTGTTTACTATTTAAAATATTTTTTTTTAAGAAAACAAATTTTCACAATGTGGCAATACTGTCAGTTTTTACTTTGCTGAACTGGCGTGCCTTGCGAATGGTGTTTACAGAAAGCAGACCGGCGGTTTGAGTGGAGTGAAGTATTACTATGAGAATCATTTAAGTGTCTGGATTATTAAAAATGCCCTCAAGTGCCATTAATGTATTTTAAAAAATGCTTGCAACAGAATAAGAATTATTTAATCTTTTCTGATGCTTCTGCTTTGAGCGTTTTTTTTACTTATACGAGTATTTGAGTAAAAACAATTGAGAAGCAAAGTTTTTATTTTTAAAAGTAATACTTCTAAGAAGAAAGCTATACGATTTCCTTTTTCTATTTTAATGATGTAGAAACAATTTTCTTCTCACATGAATTTTGTAAACTTTTTGCTCTTTTCTTTTCCTTTTTTTTATATTATTTTATTTTCTTTTATTTTATATTATTTTATGTTGTTTTGTTTTTAGCTTTTTTTTTATTTAACTTTAGTCAAATCATAAAGTTTTGTTTGCAACTAAAATTGAATTTATGCGAAAATATGTACGAGATAATTTTTTCAAGAGTGAGTGACTGTTTTAAAAACACAGCCAGCCGATGTAGGAAAAAGTTTTCTAGCGTAGCGAAATTGCATTTATATAAATATAAATTAATGAAACTAATTATTGGAAATACGAAATTGTTAATATTTACTTTACAAATATTTGCTTTTAGAAATTTAAAAAAAAATTTCTATTTATTTGATATTTAATATGCTCTGAGCTTCCAAAATTAATATTTAGTAGAATATTTTACAAGTTTTTTAAACTTTGGTCTAATAATATGGTGGGTCCAAGGTTACGATACCAATTGGATCTGGCGACCTCCTGGCTTTTTGTTTAGCCAGAGAGTTAAATTTTCGTTGAACATTTTACGTTGTTTTGAATTTGCATTTTTCATTAAATATTTTAGAAAATATCAGTCAGCAAAGCGTATAGCAGGCAATGCTGTGTTTTGCTCATTAAATCCTTTTGTTGACACTTTTTAATAAAATAAAGAAATGATTTAATTTTACATATTTATTTTATTAAATTTTTGTTTATTTAGTTTAAATTAAGTTCTTACAAAAATTATGAAAAAGCAGTCATTCGTATTTTTAGTACACACATATAAGCATTCCTTGAGCCATAGGCCTTCAAAAACCAAAGCAGAGACTTTTTTGTAAGCCAAACACACAATTGAGCATGCAGGTTCATGTGCAGCTGCACATATTTTGCCTATTCCACGTTGTTGGCTGCAACAATTACTCTGCAATTAGCAATGCTCAATTATGCATTTGTACGTTCATAAGCGTTTTTACGGTTTAAATTTCTCCTGCCCAGCAAAAAAAAAAAAAAAGAGACAAACAAAAAACACGCCGCCTATCTTGATTGCGAATTAGTAATTGTGTTAATTGCATTTTTATCGTTACGATTTCCTGGCTGAAAAAAAAATGCTTTTGCACTATTGTCTTATGCTGCAGCTTTCCATGCAGCTTTCCATTCAGCTTGCCATGATGAAGACTTGGCCGCCCTACTTTATTTAAATATAGCTGTTGGATATCAGTGGGCATAATTAAACGAATTTAAACATGCTTAAGTGTTTGCTGGGTTATTCACATGTCTACTTTTATTAAAATCGAAAAAATAAGTATTTTTCCATTTAAAAAACAAGTTAATTGCAAAAATTTTACTCTTCAATTTTATTCCGACTTCTACCATTCTGCTCCACATACTTACAGTGTTTTACAAGTATGCAGTTGAAATGGCACACTCGCCTTTACCATACCACCATTAAACATTCACAGGTACTCATGCCCGGGCATATTATGATCATTTCTAAAAGCGCAAGGCAAAGTTGTTGCTCACACACTAGCAAACAATTTAAATAGTTTATGTGCGTTTACGTATCTGTATGTGAGCATGTTTGTTAATAAATGCTTTGTAAAGGCTAAAAGCACAAGGTGGCTGCGTAATGTGCCACATATGGTGGCAAAGCCAACTGCATACATTGTGCCCAAGACAGACAAACGCTGTCACACACACTTATGCACACCTACAGTTTAAAGTAGTTAAGATAAGCAATAAAAGTGTAATTAATTTTACTATAATTTTTCCAGCTTTATCGCATTTAGCATTTTGCGGCGCATTAAGAAAATATGGATGCTGCTAACAATAATAATGATTGCTGCATTGGCAATGGGTTTTATTACTTATCGGCTTCTTCCGCAAATCACTAAAAATCGTAAAAAAGTTACTCATCTAATTAATCAGGTGAGTAACATTTTAATAACAATTTTTCACGATCTAATTACATTGAAAAAATTAGAAACATTTTCTAATGCAGGAATTTTTATTAAAGGTCACGTGTCAATTCATATACCCGAAAATGTGACATGCTTCCTTCAATGCTATTTTAAAAAATCTACTCAAAAAATCGTTCTTTTGCCACTTTAAGCTGCAACTCTGCTGAAAAAGTGGAAAAGTGTTGCAAGCAAATTAAAGGTCAGATGTCAATTTATCTACACGAAAATTTGAAATGTTTTTATACTATTTAATAAAATCTCAAAATGGCGTTCTTTTGCCAACTTAAGCCCCTGATGCACTATCGTACACAGACATACGATTTGTCAAATATGGCAACTCTGCTGAAAAAGTGGAAAAGTGTTGCAAGCAAATTAAAGGTCAGGTGTCAATTCATCTACACGAAAATTTGAAATGATTTTATACTATTTAATAAAATCTCAAAATGGCCTTCTTTTGCCAACTTAAGCCCCTGATACACTATCGTAAACAGCCGTACGATTTGTCAAATATGGCAACTTTGCTGAAAAAGTAGAATAGTGTGGCAAGCAAAAGTTTATAAAAATTTTCATTAAATGGCAATTTTCATGCGAGCAGAGTTGCATTTACTTCACTGGCCATTTTTTTTTTTTAAATACAATGGCTATTACATCAGATTTAGTGTGAATGAATCGTACGTCTGTGTAGAATGGTGTATCATGATCTTTAGTAAACAAAAATGAAGACAACAAAATCCGTTTTTTTCCAAAGAATAGAAGTGATCATTCGACGAATATTTTCACCAACTTTTGCGCATCGTACGACTTGTAAAATTATTCGAGCAATTATGCCAAACTTATCAATTCATACGATCGAGTAGAGTGTTGACTTTGCAACTACTTTTTAATTTGTCAGCTGTTTTAATACGATGTATTAAATTTCCCCTTACGGGAGTAGTTAAATATTTCTCTCAGCGAACATTATACGAGTATTTAATTCTTTTTACTATGCGAACTGCTCCCAATAAAGGCTGTAGAACTGTGTTTGCTGGTCAAGATCAAGGAATATATAAACTTTCGATTTAATCGCTTTTGCAATCATTTTCTAAAGTTCTTCCTTGAGTTCTAAAGAGTCGTCATCAAATACTACGCCTTAAGGAATCCAATTTCATTGACATAATGAATAAAGTCATACAGACATAAGCAAGTAGTAAAGTAGGCAAATTACTGGTACGCATAATGGCGGCTAATAGATGTAGCAGGTTAAGAAAATGCCGTATAGACGAGCCTCAGTTGTAGTTATTAACCATTAATTATTATCATCTGCTTCCATAGGCGAATGAATATTCCACAGCCTAACTAATAAGCAGGAAGTTGCGGGTTCGATTCCTGCCTAGACTATGGTTGTTTTCCTGTGTATAAACCGAAAGCTATACATCTTAAGTTAATTAATAAAAAAAAATAAATAAAAAATGTTTACAAAAAGTTACTACAAATTGTGGCAGCCTCTGTGTGAACACTCCCAACATCTGCTTTGCAAAGTGAAGAATTAATTTTAGTTTTTATAAATTTAATATTTGCAAATACCAAAAAATTTTCCCTTAACAAATAGTTTTCAGACGTGTGCGCAAGCTGTTTTCGATAAAATTCATTTCCTCCAAGATGGACAAGGAAACGTGTGGCATTTTCTTTCATGACCAGTCTAGTTTTATATTATAGAGATCTTTTGCTGAGGACGACTGTACTTACTGCTTATTAAAATCGAATACATTTATTTCCCAATTGTGGTTCTCAAATTATAAACTTTTAATTTTTTAAAGTTTTAACTTGGCTCTCAAAGAGCCGTAAGCGTCGTGTGTAACTTGTAACTTGGCTCTTTGAGAGCCAAGCTACACATTTGTTTTCTTGTTTTTTCTCTGCTTCGAAAAGCCTCAATGATCGTTTGCGCTTCCAGAACTCTTTTAAAAAAAAGTTTCAATTTTAAAAGGAAATCTGTGATTTGAAATATTGTGACTTACTGTCAGGGAACACTACAATTGATTCTCTTAAATTCTTTCTGAAGGCTTCCTCATGACAAACTATGATTTAGGGAATGTGATTTCATAATATTTATAATGCAAATACTTAAAGTTATTTAAAATAAGTTCCTCTGAAGTCCTAAATATTTGCTTATACCTCTTAGTGAATCAAAACCACTTTCCCCTCTGAGTTCAGTGGTGGAAATATTTATATAAACATGAAACTACAGATGATGCATCATACGAATTTATGCGATTGTTTTGGATTAATGCAACTACAAGTACTTTCAATAGAATGATTTTGTGAAATAATTAAATATTTAAAAATATTTTACTTTCTTGTTTAGCCAGCATTGTTTTTATTTAATTTTATAGTTTTTAAAACAAACCAAACGAGTACCCCTCTGCTTCCCTGCCAAAGCGCCTACCTAAAACCAATTTTAAATTCCTAAATCTCTTTGCAGACGGGAGTCTCTAAATGCGTTTAGTGGGTAAAACATGAAGAAAAACTGTCATGTTTTAAGGCCAGCAGTTTAAATTTATGTTTAAATAAAAAATGTTATGAAAAAATCATATTCATATAGAATAACTAAAACTATTTCTTGAATTACCTAAAAACCATTCAGTTTGGATGAATTTATAACTGATTTTTTATTATTCATTTTATATATAGTTTTTCCGAAATCCGTCGTATAAGAAAAAATATATGTAAAATTTAATTAATAAAAATATAAAAAATTTTATTGAAAAAATTTATATTTGCTTACCACTTTGCTTATTTTTCTTATGTTTCCACAAAACTCCAGTTAATTGTTTTTATAAATGAAAAAAAATATGATTAATAAAAAAAAAAAAGAAACAAAATCGAGGCCGCAAATTTGAAACCATAAAGAAAGTGAACTACAAAAAGGATACATGTGCCATATTTTTCATTTTGGTATTGCCGTTTGCATTGATGGCAAATTGGTTGGGCTAACAGCCAGAAAGGGATCAGGACTCCCCATTCAAACAAAGACATAAGAAGCAGCATATAAATTTACCAAACCTGTTTGAATGGAAATCGCATGCAGTCATATTGAAACGACAAATAAAATGACAATAGCAAATCGAAGTATTTAATATTGGAAAAATATACTCCCATCGGCCGCAGCAACTGCAAAGACTATCATAAATTTATTGTG
The DNA here is from genome assembly GCA_963402855.1 of Ormia ochracea. Classification (NCBI taxonomy): domain Eukaryota; kingdom Metazoa; phylum Arthropoda; class Insecta; order Diptera; family Tachinidae; genus Ormia; species Ormia ochracea. The sequence goes on from OY727105.1 coordinate 22,319,129, forward strand.
TTTATTAATAGTTTTATGTCGAAGGCAGTTGCTGGGCCAAGCAAATATTTGCATGCATAGATATTTGATATGCTGCTATTTTTCAATTCCTGCTACTACTTCACACTCTCTCTCTCTCTCTTCTCTCTCTCCCTCTGCATATATTTTATGCAATTTTCCATTGTTAATAAAATATTTTTATCCAGCAGTCCAATTCAAATAACTGGCTGGGTTTGTAGTGGATGACACTCGATATTAAAATGATTTTTTTTCAAATATTGATTGATATTGATAATTTATTTATTTCTTTGTAAATACTTTATAAAGTAAACTTCGAAATCTATCAGAAAACCGCAATGTATGGAGTTAATTGTGGTAAGCCGCCAATCGACCACTACATGCCAGACGTAAAAGTTGCGAAGGCTAAATATGACAATGACGCAAGTGCTGGTCTGCAATGCAGAGCCGCTTTACGCAGCTCGAATACATTAAATAAATTGAAATAGATAATCTTATACTCGTATGTACTCTTCCACACGGACTGCAAATACCGTGTCGCCTCGTCCTAACTGGCAATGTTAACTGCAACATCAGCAGGTCGTGGAACAATTGATTTCCTAAAGCAAATGACAACAATTTCTCCAACAATTCTTATTAGCTGCAAATTTCCTTAAGAATAAAAAAGAAAAAAAATTAAAAAAAGGATATACAAGTAACGGAGCTTATTTACCCCTCAGCTTATGCTTTCTCTTGAGACAAGGGGAGAACAAAGTGGAAAGTTTCAGTAAGCTAAATAATAGCACAATTCATTCATAAAAAAATCGTATCAAAACGGCGTTATTTCGGGTGCTGAAAATAAATACTGCACTGATCCCACAGAAACATCATTTAAGGATACATTTGTAATATGTGTATTGGGTGGCATTTCCTGCGATTGAGTATGCCGTACTGTATGGATAAAAAGCTAACAAATGGGAGAGTTGTTTTTTTTTTGGAATTAAGAAAATTTTTGATTTACTTGGGGCGACATTAATGCAATCGTATGGCAACTTTTAATTTTTATATGTAGACTTTGCCGCAGGAACATGCTTTTGCATGCATACGTAGGAATCAGCTGATACCCTCAAATAACTAACTTCAAGGATCACTACTGTCATTGAAAATTGACACTAAATTTTAATTAGTTTGTTTTGTATGTAACTAAAAATATTTTTCCTGTAATTGTGTATACAGGGTAATCCTGTATACACAATTGCCTTGTTTTATTGGGTTGCGTTTAATATTCGAAATGGTAATTTTATATTTTGATTTATCATTTATAAACCTTAAAATTAATTTAAAGGTAAGTGCACTCCATTTTATGCTGAAACATGAATAATGATCCTCTAATGACGGCCAAACAATAATCGTCGATATATGCACATACATGTAAAACTACCTACACAACTATTTGCTCTGCTTGTATGAAAACTGCTCTCAGATACATGCATCACAGAGAGGTAAAATACATCATACATTTTATAATGAAAAAACACAGTTGGAGGTTTTAACTTCCGTTTTACGTGTTGGGCGCCATATTGTAGTTATTTTTAATATGCTCCATAGAAAATGTACGTTCAGCACTAAAATTGAAAGGTAAAATATTTCTTACACATTTGCCGCCAACTCGCTACCAAAAACACAATTCTCGTTTCTACTATACAATAGATGAAAGCAGAAAAACAGCTGCCAAACAAAAGTAAAAAAGTAAAAAAAGCAAAAAAGAAAAAAAAGAAAAAAAAAGAAAAAAAAAAACATGAACACTCTGTTAACTGAAGGGAGAGCAACGCCGTTAATAACTTGTGCGAGATGTTGTGCATTCGCAGTTGTATTTGTGTGCATGAGAGTGTGATTTATAGTATTTTATATTTTAAGTACATGCTATTTAAGTACATATTGCGAGTTTCCTGTTTCCGTTAACATTTTAGAATATTGTCAATTTCGCCAAGAATTATGTGTTAAACGTGTTTTATGCCATATTAATGGTTACCCAATGTTGAATGTAAAAGTAACAGGCGTCCTTAGCTGCAATAATATGTTTGTACTTGTGATAAAACTTCAGATACATGTGTTCGTGTGCAGATGTATTGGGATTTTCTTTCACAACAGCTTGTTGGGCTTTTTCGCTTCTACTTCCCGCATAAATGTAAAGTAAATGGTTAGTTTAGCGGCGGTAATGTAAGATGCTTCAAAGCGCCAACTTTTATTAGGCAGGTTGCTACAAGAACAAAAAAAAAAAAAAAATAAGCGAAAAGAAAAAAAAAACACATTTATAATGTTGAGTTTATTTTATATTTTTCATTATTTTCCTGTTATTCAACTTTAACATTCAGAGAGGTACTACATTCGCATCTGTTGCCATGCCATGAATATTAAATATCCTTAGATTGTTATGGAAATGCATACATGTGTGTTTGTAGGTAATCAAATGCTTGTATGAAAATTTCTAAACTAATTTCCTGCCAGAATAAAGCAAAATTTAAATTTCCAACTGAGCAGTAATTGAATGATTCTTTGATAAAACAGTAATTTGTTATCTTTATTAGAAATCTGTCATCGATACTGATTATGATTACCGCTACTGGTTTCTGCGAATGGCTTCAAAATGAAAAATATTTAAAAAGTTTTCGTTATCTTCGCACAATCCATATTGATTGTTACCCTTTGTTTGATGGGAGCACAGCGTTTCGAATCATTGATATTTGGCTGAATAGCATAAAGACTTTGTACTCCATCTATGAGATAACATAGTACCAGATGTGCTTAGGGAACATTGAGTTAGAGGCAAGCATGCTTACCGAGCTTGGATAGATCTGGCACTCTATTATCTTCGTAAGTACTACCAGTTATTGCACAATAAGAGCGCTTCTGATTCTGTAAGGCTCTTGGACTTCGTTTTGACTAGATGTTTATGTAGACATCAATGTATGGAGATGTGGTACGGCGGCTTAGGTTCCTTCCAACCTTCAATGAGAGGCTTCCAACCTTCAATGTTGAGATAATGTCGAGGCGATGCTAACAGTTGGCCAAGCAGTATTCTGGATCATATTTCTCTGTGAGAAATGATTTCTGTTGGAATTTTCTCAATTGCTTCTTTCGCATTTGCAACTATGAAAGATTTCTGGTACTGGATTAATCAGTAAAAGTGAGACAGTCTTACACAACATATGGCCTACCATGCAGAACCTAACTCACATTAATTTAGAAGTAAAATTGTCCTACACCGGTAAAATATCACACTGTTAAGTGCAATCGAGGTGAAATAATTGAGTTTTTTAGACTACAAAGCCATCCAGGGATATACTGGCCACACTGTCGCTGAAGTGCTCTTAATGTACATCGTCCAGCATCATGTTTTTCTCCAATAATTTCACAAAATAAAAAAAAATAATATAAAAATGTAGCAACATTTAAATAATTTTTGCACACCTTGAAGTAATGAGCATGTGTGTATGCGCTTACACCTGTTTACAGTTTTACTTATTACTTGCTCAATGCATGAGTGTGTTTGTAAGCAAACACACATATACTTAAATTATGTGTGCTTGTGGTTATTGCACCAGCTTTATGGGGTTGTTAAAATTAATATTTAATTTTAATGATCTCATAAGAAAGCCCACTTTTATTGCTTCCAAGCGTAAAATATATTGCATTTCAGTTTCCTCTTTTGTTATTACACTCTGTAAAAACTGATAATCATGCTGGCTAGAACAACTATGGCCAACATCTTTAAAATACATTAAAAACTATAATAGTGCGAAGCAAAATTCGTAAGCAGAAATTAAAAGAAATTTCCAAGATACAAAATGATTTATTGTAAAATTTTTTTTTTTTAGCTGAATGACAACTATCGAAATCGATAACTACTGAGAATGTCAAACTGCATTGACATTTCTGTCTAGTAGTGTCTGGCAGGCTGGCTGTCGGCAGGCTGTCACAGAAAGAGCAAAGTTTCCAAATTGAGAACTTTATTTATTTTTGCAGTCAGCGTAAATCGGTCTAGTAAGCAAATAAGGCCTTCAGTTACTTACCGTGTTCTCACTAATTTCAATTTCAGTTGAAAGCCTTCTTTGTGTACAAAGAAATGTGTGTAGAAAAGAGAAAATTCCTCCGCTGCGCCCAGTATTGGAGAGAATGTCACAATATCGATTTGAAGGCAAATGAGATCGGTTATGTTACATTTTTGCTGATTAGACTCACTATAATTGAACAGATCTAATCAAATAATTCCGTTTGCTATAAAATTTTTTTTTTGTGAAAATGGCTGCCGTTGAATATTTGGTGCGTTTGAAGTGTTGGCGGCATCGTCTTTCGTAGTGGTCAAGGAGTTGTGGGTACGGCGAATAGTAATTGCGGTTTACTGACCCCCAATCGTGCGAGTTAACGCCTTAAGGTAAATTTTCGACTAAGGAAATAATAAATTTTTTTTAACGACAATTCACTGACACAAATTTTATAATTTTAATTATTTTTACTGATAACTTAACGTAACGTAAGTACGTTAATTTTTGTAAATTTAATTTTTTGATTCCCTGTGGAATCATTGGTATAAGCCGGCACATCGATATGTTTTACAGAGTTGGCAGTCAATTTTCAAGCTATAATTGACACCATACAAGCATTGGAAAAAGTAATCAAAAAAATAATCTGATCGAATGGCTCCAGTAACTCGTAGTAGCAGAAATCATATTAAAAAAAAAGTGCCTCGAAATGCTGTACCAGATTATAAATTCAATAATTATTTCTATATCGCATTACTATTTGCAATGGAAATTAACCAAAAAACTACAAAAATGCAACCGTGTACTTTTAATGATCTTGAAAAATAAAAGAAAATTACATAAAATGGAAAAGTTACAAGAAAATTGCTTAAAATCTTTCAATTTTTGATAAGAAAATAGTACGTAAAATGAATACTCTGCAAATCGAAAGTTCTTTGCCATCGCACTCATTATTTCACATTTCAAGAAAATGCGCAAAAATATTGTGATAATTAATTAATTAATTATTAAATAGCGAAAGATTAATGATCACGTACGAGTAAAATATCAATAATTCTAAAACTGCCATTTTAACGGAAGGAAACCCCCAACTCAAACTGCTGCACCCCCTCATTTATGTAACCAAATTATAGGCATTAAATCTCTGCACTAAAATGTCATTTAAATTGAATTCAGCAATTTCGTTTCACTATTTTTTAATTGTTTCTGCGGGACAGTTTTTTCGTTATTCCTTTTTGCAATCAGTTTTTGTGACACTTTATAAAATATTGGAATTTCAAGTGCCTCACTTTGAACCAAACTGTGGACTATGGAATCCAATGATCTGGTTTCAAGCTGATGAAGGAGGACACCCATACCCACCAAGCAAAAGGACGAAACTAAAACATTCCAAAAGAAGGAAACACAAAAAAACATCTCTTTACAATCTGTAATAACTCAAAGTGAAAATTAAAGCACACAAATATGCTAAATTTAGAAGCAAATAGCAAGAACGATATGAAAAGAAATGAATTAGAAAAATAACAGCAAAAGGAAGAAAATAAAAGAAGTTACACATAAATTAAATTTTCATTTACTTTTCGACTAACGAAGGAAAGGGCAAATGAATGAAATAAAGGAATGAACAAATGGACTGAACAAAGTGACTGCCAAGTCTTGAGAAGCCAACAACAATTGTGACACTGGGTGACTGCTACGTGGCAAGGCGACTGCTTATCCTAATGCAATCTTTGAAAAACATACTAAATACGGTACATCACAACAATAATATCAGCAACAAGAAATAAACAAACGAAGAGTAAAAGATACAAAAAAAAAAAAAATACGACAAAAAATAAAAAAATATGAAAAAAACGCAACCCAAATGAAATAATACGACGGCTGCAACATCAGCATCAATAAAAAATTGACTCCCCCTCCCATCTGTAAGTACTTTCTCTCGCCGTGCTTTTGCCACCACCTGCACGCGTCACTCCACCTAAATATGAAGACATATTCATTGAAGTGTATCTATTTGATTAAGATACCAGCAAACAATATAAAGGATAACTTCGGAGATAATATTAAAAGGATGTTAAAAAAATGCTTGAGAAACAAAATGAAACAAAAAAGCAGCCACCATATTTATTTGCTTTTTAAAAGCAGCTGTAAAATAATATTCAACTGCATAAATATTGTAGAGGAATAGTGTTTGGTTCATTGGTTGCAGAGATAAATATTTAAAGGTATCCCATGGCCGTCCTTTAACAAAATAAAAACAAGTGAAACATACTAATGAACTAAAAAACAAAGTGAAATGTTATTAAATAAGCGCCAAAAAAAGAGGAAAATGATAAAAGTATGGGTATGCGAGAGTACTCGAAACGTAAAAATATTAATAACGATAGAGAAATTTTTTTTTGTTAAATGTACAGTGGGCATTAGAAAGGGTCGGCTAAGGAAGGCAATTGGATAACTGAGTTATTGCAAATAAGCAGAACGCTGCAGGGAGATAATATATTAAAATTCCTTATTTGTCGCAGCACAAATTATTGGTTATTCTAAATAAATAAAATGAATTGATTGTGTTCTGGCTTGTTGTTTCATCGAAAGGCCACTTTGAAAAATTTTCATTCACTCCTTGCACGTGCAAATTTTTTAAAGGGAGCAAAGGCGCAACTATGGCCACACTGAAACAAATCGTGCAAATATCTGAGTAGAATAGAAGTTAAATATATGCAGTTTATATGTATATCTATAAGTCCACAAGGATTCTTTACAGTAGAGTTTAGCTTGCACGGAAGTTCGATATACTCCAGAGTTTAACTGGAATGAAGACTTGGTTAAAGTATGCAACCTAGGCGTTCCACACAAGGTTTTCGGAAAGCACAAACTTTTCTCTACATAATTACCGATTCCACTCATACCATATAAAGAGTTGCAAATAATGGCAACATCGCAATAAATTTCATTTCCCGTGCCAATTATGCTACCCCAATAACAGGGATTGATGAAAATCTCCTGGAAACCTGGAAATTCTTTTAAATTTTTATCCATCTGCATAAAATTTTAAATCATCGTAATGAAACAGTGAAATCTTAAGAACATGTTTCAAGGAAACAGTGACGTGGGAGGCAAATAATAAATGGCTTAGAAAGGCCGGAGAGGTATCACAAAAGAATAAGTACATCGCTTAATTTTTCGGAATTCATATATCACAGATATCGCTAAAGGCATCGTGTAAACATATTGACAGCTTAACCCAGGATACGAGTCACTTTGTTTACAAACAAATGGACCACCTATTATCATTAATCAAGTAATGCTACAAAATTGAAATGTCAAGTACCGTCGGAGTACACCTCGACAAGCACTACGCATGGAAATGTCACATTGACAGAAAATTAACTGATTAAAATGGCTGATGGGCAGGAGAATTGCTCTCTCGAATTGGACAGTAAACTTTTGGTGTATAAATCCATTCGTGCTACTGTCTAGCAATGGCATATATGCTTTTGGCGAAAACTGGGATTAAGAAATACGCAGGAAGATATATAAAAATGTTAGCAATGCATTTTAATATGTTATAGGCCGAAATATCTTTAATGATAGGTGCTTTAACGTTTGAGAAGGACGGGCTTTGTGCCGCTAGCCAAATCTAAGTAAGAAAAGCAGTATTCTATACAGTGCAATACATTACATTTTATCCGGCTGTGGTTGGATCTAATATTTATATACTTATTTTTAAAGTTAAGATTTGAAAAATTATGTATTGTCCATTTAATATTTTGAAGGTACCAATTACTCAATATTGACTATACGATAAGTGTGGATACATATTGCGCCCACTGTGTCAAAAGGTAGTTGTCTACCTTTTGATATGGGTTAAACTTGATCGGCTTCGCTGTAACTCATATATTCATTACATTTATTGAGCAAAAATGGCTTTCAGACTTAAAGACTTCACTCGAATTCCTCTATATATTTATTATGATTTATAGTTGTCAAACTGTCAGCTTTCATATGATAGAACCCTGTATTTAAAATAAAGTTGCTTTTTTCACTAAAGCCCTTTTCCCGGAGCACCCATTCTTAATTTAATATATATACTTACGATTTGCCAAGACAGAGATGGCAAGACAGATTTTCTGCTCACTTGAAAGGTGTGAAGTGTATGTTTTAGGAACCTTAAGCTGTAAAATGAGTTGTCAATTGAAACAGTGTTGGTAACACAAAAAGAAACACTCTGTATTTCTTCATGTGGTTTTGTTAAACATGAAAGACATTAAGGACAGCAGGATACCAACTAAAGAAAATAAAAAAATAATATTTAAATACACATGTTTTTACGACTACGTTAATTAATTTGTTTTGAAGATAGCAAAGCTGCACGACTACATGTGTAAAGCTCTAGCTGTCGTCACTTTGAATTTATTTCTATCTTTAATAGGGGGCAGAGAACGCAAAATAAGCAAATAAATAAAAAGTGTATTAAAAAAGAAAATTTTTTCAATTTATTTAATATGGAATGAAGCTTGAACTAACTTTTATAATATTTTGCTGGAATCTGCATTATCTTAATGTGAGTAATGGCGGCATTTGTAGTAGTGCTGCCGTGTCGTGTACCACTCTTAACATTTGCAAAGCTTTAATGGCGAAAATGTATTGGGTATGTTATAATGCATGCATTATTTCTCCCTAAAATTATTACCTTAAAAAATTATCGTAATCAATTTCATTTCGGAAACTGTAAGAGTTTTCTTTCAGGTATTTTTTAATTTCTAAAGATTTGTGCACTTGATGTGGTTGATGTGTAGTATTCGCTTGATTTATATCAGTTTCGATGTTGGAGCAAAGTGTTGGCGAGTTTATTCGGGCCAATTGTATCGAGTAAATTTTAAGGACCTGCAAATTGTAGGACTTGCCTTTAATATAATGGTTTGTTTGAATATTCATTTTCAATGAACGATGATGTTGCGAAGTACGTTAATTAAAATTAAAAATCTATTGAAGAAATTCTGCCTCGTAGATTCTTCATTATTTTACTATCGGAAGCGAAGCCTATTGTGCCAACCACTACGCATAGGTGATAGCACATTCATGCACATGCCTATATAAATAAGCTGGTAAAAGTACTAGTAAACATTCCTTTGAAATATATGCACATACATTAAGTATGAGAAAATTGTTCTATGATTGCAATGCAAAACAACTCCAAGTAATGCAATAATATTTTGCATGCATATTAAGAAAGTGTAGCTGAACCACGAAAACAGATTTGTGTTCCAGCCCTGACTCGCATAGGCACATGCTTGTTTGCATGTGCATTCTCTTATTGAGAATACCGGGGAATATTTGAAAATGAATAGGGAAAATGTGCCACCAGCTACTTGTAAATCTTGTCGTACATTATTTTATTGCGCCAATTGTTTTAATTTCGAATGCCACTGTTCTTTGTTCTTGCAATAAAACAATCAAATGATATTAAAATTACTGACAACACGTGCCAATGTCAGTTACTTACTTACCCCACCCTCGCTCGCTCACTTGATCACACATTAAGGCATTCTTCTGTTTTTTATTTATTTTTTTTTTCGTTTCTCTATATCGTTCTTTTATGCTCCAGATTTGCATAGTTTGGTGCATAAGAATGAGTAGAGTAGGGGAATAGCAATAGCAACCTTAGTGGCATAGACGAACAAACAAATGTAGACATTTTCAATGGCATCATCATTAACATCACTTTCAACATGATGTGAAACTTTCACAGTAAAACTGCTTTTATATTTTTTGTTGTTCACAGTTCAGTTTTTCCTATCCTTACAGTGTAAACAGCAAAAGAAACGCGACAAGTTCATAATTTCTAGTTTTACAAGTGCAACATTGCACTCCAACATACATTTGCCAAGGAAAAGTATCGAGCAGATTTCCATTACGGCAGGAAAAAAGGAAGACAGTTGTGTATTATGTCTCGTCGTTGAACACATTTTAAGCCATAATTTCATACGTTTTATTTTTATTTTTATTTTTATTTTTATATTTTGCTTAATATTATTATTATTATTATGGTCATGAGCAAAATAGTGTTGGAAGGCATACTGATTTTATTCAGACTTTTGTTAGCCTGTGTATGTATGTGTGTTATGCCATACTCCTCATCTGAAAACCGTAATTTAATAAACTTCCTCTGTATACAACTTTCCCTACTCTCAAAAAAAAGGCAAGGAAAAAGGAACGAACGCGGAGATAAAAAATGGTGGCGGCGGCAATATTGAGATTTTCGCAATAATTTCGTTATAAAGCGAAATTTTAACTGATTTAAACTACTGTTTTTAGTTTGTGATGAACAAAGTGTTTCGCAGTGCAATTGATTGTCACGTGCCCACCCACCAATACATTGCTGTCCGCTGAAAAAGTTTTCGTATGTGAATCGGCCTTTATGTGTACGTGTGAGTCAGTGTTGCTATTGGCAATAATTATTTCCACTATTCTTCTTCAGGAAAAAATTTTCTTAACATTGCAAAAATTCATTTAAAAAACCTTTTGCATGACACACTTTAAATTTTATTTTAATGAATCATGTAAAATTATAATCAAACAAACAGCTGCATCCTACTAGGAAAACAAGGGCGAAAACTCAGAATGACAACACGCAGGTATCAGATGCGTATACGTTATTATAAAAATTGCGTATGTATACGGCCATGATCGCGAAGCCTGTCGAATATCCATTGCTTTATGGCGTTTTCTTTTCTACAAAAAAAGGCAACACTACCCGCAGGGGGGGGCAATTTTGTGTTCTTATCTCGAAAATGTGTTGCTCTGTGAAAAGTTTGCGTGTTCTTTTCTACAAAATGTTGCCCTTTCGTAGTGCAAAAGGCATTGCACCTTTGCCCTGAGCAAATCAACAGGGCCGAAATTGCCTTGTAAAACACATGGTTTTTATTCTTGGACAGCGTTACCAGAAAATGTTAAAAAAAAGTCTTTTGAGTTGAAAGAGATAAAAAATTAGATTTTCATAATTATTTTTATATTTTGTATCATATAAAACAAAGAAAAGACCACTATGCGTCCGCTTATTTGTATGAGATATTAAAAAGATGTGGAGTGTGAACTAAGTCCGATAAAAGTTCGGTTCAGGTATTGTGCAAACCCAAAATCACCCATAAACCTACGCAATAGAAATTCATTGTGGGGCTGCCGGTACCCATGGAACCACTATATATAGCCACTGATGGCGCTTTCAGAGAGAACTCTCAAGAGAGAACTCTCCTACAATATTTAACCCTGAATCGATTAGGTTATGCTAGACCTAATCCCAGACCAACAAGCATAGCTTGCCTTTACTTTTTAATTACTTGTAAGCACATCCGTTGCCATGTTATTTCATGGATTGGGCAGTGGCAGACAAGTTTTACCGGTGTCTGCCAAAGGCCATGGTCTCGAAACGCAGGATATCCTGGGGGTAGAGAATATATGCATATGTATATCGATACTCTTCGATATAAATTCGTAATGGAAAATATTATATACTACTTGCCGATGTATAATGGTGCTGTGTGATATCACGTTATGGTATTAGAGATAATTTGTCGTTTCGCGGCCGAAAGTTGTATGCATTTCGGTAACTTTGGTCTCGTAGGCTTTTTGCTTAGTTTCACTGGTTCAGCTGCGTTTCCAAAATACATGTATATTAAATTAAAATTTTAAATAAAAGTCTACATTCAACCAATTTATAGTTTCCCAGAATTGTATATTCTAAAAAAAAAATTATTGTATTGCTCTGAATTGGTAAACATAAAACACCTGAGTTGTCAAATAATATTTTTGCTTGTCAGCTCACTTTTCAAATTGTTTAGTTTTATAAAATAATTATTTTTTATTTATTAAAAAAACTCATTAAAACTAAATCATTAAAAAAAAAAATAAATATAATGAAATTTATTGTGAATTACATAAGATTTATGCCGTAACAATAATTAATCGAATGATTTTTATTTTAATAAATATTATACTGCAGTTTAATTTCAAAGATGGAGCACATATAATACTCGGTATGGCCGGGTAACACCATCTCACTGCATTCTAGAAATATTTCAGTAATTTTTTTTTTAGACTTGTTTGCTTTTTCTTTTGTCTTTATAAAAGTTATGATTTATGAATTCGATTTTCAATCATGGTAACGAGAATGACAACGACACCAAATCACACACATAAATGCACATTTATAAAAAAGCACATGCTGGCACATGCAATGTACGTTTAAAGGGTGTCCCATTAACAAAGTCAAGTGAAAGGCGTTCGAAGCGTTGCTAGAACACTGGGGAAGCAATTAAAAATATTTACATCAAATTTTATTTTTTTTTTTTGTTAAATTGGAAATGGAAAGTTGCCTCTAATTATTTTAGCTGGAATCCACAATTGATCAAAGATGTTGCCACCTTCATTCATATTTTAGGATATTTGGCAACGAAATAGGATTGAGGGACTTATTTTTAGATCATCCATTGCCACAGCATGTGCATTCCATATTGCATGCCAGCATTGTCGGGTACGTTCTGAAAATAATTTTTTGTGAAATTTTTTTTTGCTATTTTAGATCAGGCAGCTAAGAAGCTGCCGTTTTTGCAATCACTTTATTTTGAATTGCAAGTTAAGTTATAACAATTGACAACTTGACAATGTTTGCTAATTTATAACTTTTTCTGGATCCATATAACAAGGGAGGCTGATTGTATGAAAATCTCCAAAAATATAGAAATATAGATAAAATCATATTTTATACATTTATTGATAAAAGTTGGAATAAATATATATATTTCCGGGAAACGGTATATAAGATTATAGCACAGTTATAGCACAGTACATCAATGGTTGCCACAGTTACGAAATATTTCTACTAACAAAAATGTATATAATTTTTTGAATAAATGGTGTATCTGCAATAAAACTTGAATATTCAAAATACTTATTAACAATCAGTTATTGGGCTAATTTTTAAAATAATTAAGCATACAATAGTGACCAATGACTATAGTAAACACTAGAAAGGACAGCATCGATGCTAACTCTGTCATCTTCTCAACGCCTTATGAATTTAAAATTTGTTAATTATTTCTCATATGTCAGAAATCGTTAAAAAGTCTTCTTTAATACGGCTTTTAATTCAATAATCGTTGACTTGCAGACTTGATGGCAATGTGTACTTAGAGCATCCTGTCAGAAATCGTTAGAACGTCTTCTCCAATACAGCTTTAAAATCAAATCTTTTGGTGACAAAAATGAAGCTTTATTTCAAGTTATTATTATTTATTAATAATTGTAGATGTTTTCTCTCGTTATTTTGGCGAAAAGAATGTCTAATATTCAATATGTAGATATAAGTTGCCAGATCAAAGGAAACAATCCGTTTTCTTACGCTTTCAAAAGTGTCATCAAATGGCAACTCATGTGATCTTCAGAAAATGCCTCTGCATTGCAGACTTTTGCTTTTCATTTCCAACAGCCTAAACTGACTTAAATCTCTGTTTTGGAATGGGGTCGGCGAAAGCATTTATTCTACCTTGCAGTAGAACGCATCGAAATTATCAGCATTAGTAGGATTTATGAAGGTGTCAAAACTGAGATATTTTTTGAGGAAGATGGTGTTCATCATAAGTTTGATTTACGGGATACCCGTACCTGCACACAAAAAAATGAACATTAATGTGCTGCAAATGCAAACATTTTTCATCACTTTGCAGCATCATGAATAAACAGAAATAAGTGACGAGCACCGAATACGTTCCCGTGAATACTTTTTCTATCACTCATATTCTGTGGCAGCGAAAATTAACTCGATTATATAGTCGAAGCGAGCTTCTTATTGAATATTTCGTTAGCAAATTGAAACAACTCGATAAAAGAAGGAACAGATAATTTATGGCTCCTGCGAGATAGTGCCCAAGCATGAAACATAGTTAAAAGATGGTATAGTGAGCAGGCCAGAACATAAGCGAAAAATTAATCACGATCTCCTCTCTAGCTTAACAGCCCCATGCCACACAGACTAAATATGAGATTCATCAAAATTTACACTGGCACCAATATGTATACAGCAGCAACAGTAAACAGGCAGGCAGGCACGGAAGCCGCACAGCACGAGGTGATGAAAATGGCAATGCTAAAAGGTATGCACGCCTTTCGTGAATACAAAAGGAGAACTATAACAAAAAGTCGTAACATTATAGACATTTGCCATGTCAGCAACATAAGAATTATGCGCGAACAAACTTTATAATTTTATTTTGCTTTTACAAGTGCAAAAGAGAAGATCATAATGGGGGGTATGATACGAAACTGTTTGCGAAAATGAACTCTGCGCACTTTGGCGAAAATTCCAAATTCATAGCAATTTAAAAATATACTTATTTGAGTGCATCATACCTGGCGACAAAGATTGTGATGATGTTTGCATAATAATAATTTGGAGTTGGGAGAAAGTCTTGTATTTTTGCTGTTCCTTTTTGCAACATTTTCTGAAAAAAGTCGCAGACTTGCATTTGCCGTGTTCTTATGACATCAGAAATCTTATTAACGATAATTAATAGTGGAATACAAGTGCTTATTATTTTTATATTTTAATTTCTGAAATAATTTAAATTTTCGACTCATATATACATATATGATTTCTTTTCTTGTAACATTTCTCGACTAAATTATAATGGAAGAGGAATTCGCCATGTATTTTTTTTTTCGATTAAGCGAAATATCAAAATGCAGAAGTCTGCACGTCTACAGATGCTACTCGCCGCTATTCAGCTTCTTGTTTAACAATTTTGGTAGTGGCGGCGACAACATGAAAAGTTAAAAAATTAAAGGCTACTGGATTTAAGTTTCTCAAATTTTATTTTATTTAAATCTACAGTTTGTTAAATAAAACAAAATAATTCAAATACATACATATTTAAATTTTACTGGCATCATCATTTGCGTTCTTTGTCGCTTTGAGGCACATCAATAGATTTCAAACGTCGACAGCTACTACGGTAATCGCATCGTCGAGTAGCCCTGTAGCCCTTAAGATATGACTGCAAACTGATCATTCTCATATAAACACGTGCAGTCTATTTTAAATGTAAAACTAAAGACAGAACAGCAATAACGCAATTATTGATCATTATCTGTAAAATATAGTGAGGCGAATGCTAAGCATAACCCAAAATGGACTTACTTCAGCCCTTACACTTCACGTGATCTGAACTTAAATTCTAAATCTATTTTAAATTTTAAAGATTAAATTTTATTTTAAAGTCACATAGAGAAAAAACTGTCTCATAGAATAAAGATGATTTTCTCTAGCAAATGTTTTTAGGGAAAGGGGTATCCCAGCAGAAAGAAGCGAAGATTTTTTTTAAAGGGACTCCTTATTATTTTAATGTGGCAAGAAAACAATCCATAGAGAAAAACTTTTTCATTTTATTAGGGTTTCTTCTTAATTATATTAAAATGGATTTAATTGATTTCATTAGGCCCTCTTATTAATTCTTTCAAAAACGTTTTCCTTATTGGTTTCATTAGGTCCTCTTCTTAATGTTTTCAAAAAGCTTTTCTTCTTGATTTTAGTAGGTTCCCATATGATTATGCATAAATTATCTTCTTGATTATATTAGGTCCCTTGTTACTGTTTTTGTTTTTACACTGTTAGTTAACCATCTATTAGTTGTGAAATTAAAATTTATGATATGTAATGCTTTTTATGTATAACGTTTTAAATTATTCTATTCTATTCAAGATCTCTAGACCAATAACTTCTTTTTCTATTCGGTTATAATAAGTTTAATAATTTACCATGAAAATAAAATACTCGTATCAATTAAATTTTAAGAGTGGCATTTATCTAATTAATTACATAAATTAAAATTTAAGATTGACTAAAAAGTATTTAAAAATATACTGGGGAGCTAATAAATAAGATGCTTTCATAAATGCGAGAAGAAAATCTGTTTGAAAAAATCAGGAAGATTACCAAATAGAATCAAAGAGAAAATCTTTTCGGAAAAATCAACAAGATCCCCTAATAAAATCAAAAAGAAAATCTTTTTAAAAAAATCAAGAAGAATCTCTAAGTTTCCTTCTTGATTTTTTTCAAAAGCTTTTCCCTATGATAATAATAAGATGTTCTTCTAGAAACAAAATTACAGAGGTATCTTATAAATTTTGTTCTATTTTATTAGGTACTATCATCCACATTTTACTGTGTACATGTTGATAGAAATGTATTAATTTTTTTGTTACGAAAATTATTGTAATTAAACTGTACGATTTGTCTATAAATTCAAGCAATATTTGGGGCAAGATATCGATGTTATTTCAACGTTATAATCAATACTTATATCAGATTAATTCATCTAATTCATTTAAGCTTGAAAAAACGTCCCAAAAAGCAAATATTTAAGCGAAAAGAGATTAATAAAAAATAATTAGAGAGAGTCTCTAAGGCGATGACATGGGCTTAGAAAATAGAACTTCAAATGATATTCACTTGGTTTTAAATTATTAATATAATTACTATATGCCTTTTGTAAAATGTTAATGACATGGCAACCCTTGAAGTCAAACCAAACGTGACATAAGCACAACTCTATATAAACAGCTGCTTGCAGCATGACTGACAGCCACAATTCAATTAGTGTCCATTATCACGTATATATAATTACAGTGTTGGCCAAAATTTTGGTCTTGCCACATCTAAGTTAAGTTTTAAATTGTAGTCATTCATCAGCAAAGTTGAAGAAATTCAACTGCGTATCTGTTTCGAATACTTTTCTTTAATATGAATCACTTGATATCTACGTACACTGTGTGGAATTTCCCTCAGAAATCTCTTCCAATCTAATTAACAGAAATATTCTACCATTTTTCATATATTTTATTAATATTTTTATTCAGTTGGTAATAAATTTAACATATCAAGAGCTGGGCTTTTTCGTATAAACTAACAAAAGTAACAAATCTAAGAATGAATATTTTCCATTAATAAATTTCATAATTTCATCGTTCACTTTTTGCTTGAAGTATTTTTCAAATGGCAAGCAACTGTTCAGCTATCCGTCGCATCCAATCTTAAACTAACAAGTTACGCCAATGCCTTCTGAAGGTTTGAGCTGAACATACTTTGCCTTTTCAGACATTGTATGCAGACACTGATGGATTTAAAGTAATTAATTAAAATATTAAATACTCATTGTATATATTTTAATTAATATTTCAGTGAAAATTACAATGGCAGACGTGATTCACTCACGTGCTTTTGAATATTGAAATTATTTTGTGATATTGTACTTTGGCGTACTTTTAAGACTTCAATGATATATTTCCATGGACTTTAGTAGCCGAAGTAAATTTAAATTAATTGAAGAACTACACGCAGTTTATTCCTCTTTTGTGCAATAAATGAGTTTTATATAAAAATATACACCTGAGCCTTTAAAATCGCTTTATTTTTAGTTATGAGAATTTGATGTTAAAGTATACGCCGGCGTCAATATGGCTAATTTGAAAGGGTATTCCACTGCTTGCTCCGCGCTAATCACTGACAACCAGCAAACTTATTAACATCGCACCGTACCCTGCACACTTGCATAATTCCGCCTCATCAGCATTTTGGTTAGTAAATTAATACAATAACCACCAAGTTTTTGGCTGATTTTCAAAAATTCATACCAATAATTTTTAAAAAAAATCTAATTACTCCAGCAAAACGAGCTGTAGTGCCGCGAAGCTCGCTACACAATCCTTAACAGCGTTCATGCTTACGTGTTTGTGCGTTTGTAAATATACTATTACATATACATGCATAATGCGGCAATGACAGAAAAGTGTGCATCGTGCCTGAGAAGCAATAATATTTCACTGTCATTAGTAAATTTTCAAAAAGCGTGGAACTCTCTCTACATGAATCAATGTTTTCTTCTCGGCTTTTCCTTTCATTAAGTGACACACACGTGCCCAAACTATTCCGGCTTAACACTCTTTGTGCTGTATGCTCATGCCGTTATTGTCTATTATTTACGCAGTTCATATTAATTTCTGTTATCCAACTAAAATTGACAACGTAAGCATGTATGAACATCTTAACATTTTTTACTTCACTTCAATCTTAACAGTTTTAGCAACATACAAATACAAGTACGTACTCGTACTTGTGTATGCCACTGTTGCCCAGTAGGAAATCCGTCAGCCTGTCGCCATCTTTGTCCATAGCTGACTGGTGACTGCTTGCTAACACTATCAAGGAAACAAAGGATTGGAGACATCCATTAGTGCCTTAGCTTTGCTTCCCTCTCTTAATGCTGCTTTTAAGCGACTTGCTTTTGGAAACCCATTAGAAACTCAGATTTGCAACAGGAAACTGCATATCCATTGCTTTCTAGGGGAAGAAACAAATTTCAAAATTTTGAAGTAATCAGATTGCTTCTTATATTTATTAAAATGCACAATAAATGTACAATTAATAAACATTTTTCACAGGCTCAGTCAATTCACTTTAAAACCGAAAGTTAGCTGCTCTTTTCAGGTTACCTGTTAGCTTCTTTTTGTGCAAACCGTGTGTTTCTTTCTCTGAAAACAATCAAAGTTGCCATCTTCTAAACTCTTAACATCATCTGTCGAGAAAATTGTCACCAAAAATCTGGTGGGTGGTTCGCTACAATCAGATCTGTTGCCACTGACGGAAGTTGTTACCTTGCCAAAGTATTTAATAAAGGATTAGTTTTTACATTAGAGTTATAGAATTATAAGAGTTATAAAGTTATAGTAAAGAAGTTAAATCTCTGATTCGAAAAACTCCATTTGGTTTCATAGCACTCACTTTGTAGGTGGTTCTAGGGTAAATATATATAGAATAAGCCGTGGCTTGCTTAGTGCTTTTAAAAAAAAGTCATTAGGCAATCCCTACCTTTTAGCTAGTAGTATTTCCTACAGGGTGTGTATTACTATCCTGAACATTCATTTCATATGTTACTCCTTTTTATACCAGTTAAGTCCGTAAATTTCAAGGATTAAATATCACATATATGACACTAGTAAATTACACAAAATTTAGATGTATACAACATCTTTATTCCTATTGATTTTTATGTAATTGGTATGTGTTCTGAAACTACGTTCAGCTTGCAGTGGTTATGAAGCCAAATCAATAAAATCCTTTTTAGTAGCAGCAAGAAATTGGAGAAAATAAAAATTATTCAATATACCCAAATATATTTTTCGATGCTCGTACATTTTCGTACAAATATGGGGAATAAAATTTAAAATTTGGATATGCATGCAGAGAGCAGGTGTGAGAGGTTACCACATTAGTTTTCGCTATGCCTCTCAATAAAATCCTGCAGGATCAATTTGGAAAACAGTTGTGTGGTGGTCTGTCCAAACTTGTATTTTAAGAGTATTTTCTTAATTCATGTTTTTTTAAAGCAAATATAATTAGTTAGTGAATTCGATAGCAACCATAATCAATAGAGCCGTAGAAGTGAAACAGAACATGTGAGTAAGCAAAACACCTCATAATGATTGACATACGTAATAATGACAAGGATTAGGATATCCTGGTGTGTTAATTGGTTTTGACTAAATTCTTAATATAATTCTAACAGCTTATGGTTATACTATATATATTTTTTTAAGTTCGGCAGATTTGGTAATGTCTTAACCTCCCTAATATTGGGAGTCCCAGTTATATAGTGTTTTCACACTGAGGATAAAACCTGGTTTTAAAACAAAATTTGGTTTTAACTTTAAAACCAATCCTTAAAACCTGGTTTTATCATACAAAATAATTCTGACAAAACCATTTTAAAACCTTTTTCGAATTGTTTTAAAGTAGATTTTATGAAATACAACCTTGTTTTATACAGTACATATTCAGTGCTACCAAGTTAGAAACATTGAAAACAGCTGATAATTCATTCACATTCACAAATATTCATTCACAAAATGAAAAATCATTTCAATTTTAGAACACATTTTTAAAATGTCTTATTTTTTATATAAACAATAACAGCTGTCGTACAGTTTGTCAAATAAATGTGGGAAGAATAATTACAACAAACACACCTATTTCTACAAAAAATTTATTTTTACATTAACAAATTTATTTAACAAACTGTATTATAAAATTTGATTTTATCAAAATTGTATGTGAACACCAAATCAGCTGTTTGTAGGTTTTAAATTAAAACCAGGTTTTAACTATAGGCGTGAAAACACTAATAGCCTTTCCAAGAATATATAATACTTAATTACTTTGTCTGCCTTTATCCTCTTACTACAAAGCAGAGTAGCAGCAAATGGCTTTAAAAAGGATGTATAAATCGAAACTTAAAAACTGTTTTTTCACCCTACAGGAAGAGGCGACGAACATTTATTTGACTGTTCGATCAACCAGAAGTATGTATTTCCACTTTATCTGATTTCGGCATACTTTCACATATTATTAGTTAAGAATCAGGAGAAAAGAAAACATTTGGCTCGTGAGGAATAAATAAAATTTATGTGGTTTTATGTTTGAGTTTAATAATTTTGCAGATTCGTTATCACAAAAAGCATTTCCGTTATAGATACATACCTGCACACCAATTCGTTGTATTCTCCCCACCAAATTGAAAAAGTCTTCTATATAAAACGCTTCTCTGTGTTGCAAAAAATTATTAAATAATAGAATTATTAAAATATATACTGTTTTAAAATAATTATTATAATGTTAGCATGAAAGTATATGATAATTATGTAAGATGCACGAGTAAAAGCAGGATTGGGTGTACAGGCATATGCATGTGGAAATTAAAAAAATCTCTACAGGAAAGTTTTGAAAGCAGCAGGGACTTTTCTGGAAAGTTTTGTGTTTAAGCCTTCTTTCTTTTTATAAAAATTTAATACGAACTTTATTTTCAATACTATTGTTTGAAAACATATTGTAAGCGCTTTACGGCTTGGTAGATTTTCCATGAAGGCAACCTCACATAACCGCCCGCACACGCATTAATGCGTGTTGACGAATACTATTTATTGCAAGCAAAGACTTGCCTATACATGCGCGTTTATGTATGTATGTATGTGCTTATGTATGTGGTTGCCATAATCTAGTGGCAAAAGTTTCATATTAGGGAATAACGTATACAATGTATTTAACTTATAAACAAAAACCATAAATTTGGAATAAATAGGCAAAGAGGGAACTGCGAAACTGAAAACGCCAAACGCATAAAGGAACATTAATGCGAAGACGAGCAAAATGTTAAGTAGCCATCGCTCTAGTAGCAGTTATCATAGACAATGAACTATAATCGACAAGTTAGTTTCGGTTTTGGGCCAGTGTGCACAAAAGAGAGCGCAGATCTGAATGCTTACAATTTAACTATCTCTTTCATTATACAGATACAATTAATATTTTGCATGCTAAAGAGCATTGCATGTGATAACCTTTCCTTCGTGCGTTAAAATTGGTTATGCAGGTTACTGCTCTGTGGCAGTTTCTGCTACTTTCATATACAATACTCACACCCACACGTACACACATATGTGCATGCATGTATGGCATTGCTGGTAAATGTGAAAAATGGCTGTGAAAGATGTGAATATTTTAAGGAGAAGGCTGTAGAAAAAATAAACAAACTTGAAAAATTCTTAGCACGTTCTCGTCTTTAACGCCATATGTTGGACTTTTAATACGTTTTATGCACACCCCAGGAAATTTTTTATTGTTTTTTTTTCTTCTACTAAGTTTGGAATTTCCAGCCGGATGTGACCATCTACATATGACTTTTTTAATACAAAAGGTTTAATCAAGTTTTAATTTTCTTGAATTATTATTAATATTGCTTTTCTATCTTACGAGAATGCAGAATTGTTCTCTTCTGATGCTGCCATAAGCACTATACCAATAATACGATATACTGGTTTTCACGATTTTCATATGAAATCGCCACATTAATGAATTTTAAATGGATCTAAGGGATATAAAACAAATCCCCAATTGAATATTCCGCTTTTGACTCCTTAAACAATCAGTTGGTTGCATTATCTAATGCTTATAATAAAGCAAATGGCTGGAGTATTTCTTTGCAAGATATTAAACATGAATAAATTTATACTTGTATATTAATAAAGCTCTGTATATTGTATATTGATATATGTTTGTATATATTTTTGGTCAGTGCTGCCAGAATCAATAAATTCTCTTAATGCATTTTCTTTAAAAAGTTTACTATCCAAATGATTTAATAAAGATTTAAAAATGATTTAATTCGTTATCATCGTTATTCTGTTTGTTGTGTTTGCCACCACGAACATCATTATCAGCTTGTTTACTATAATTAAAAAAAATTTATTTCTTCCTTTTTAAGTTAAATGTTAATTGTTTTTGTTAAAGGTTAAAACCACAAAATTTCTTAAAACCACATATTGATACCTAATATATATTTATTATTAAGAAATAAGCTTTGAATTTTTATAACTCATACTAATGAAGCTCCCGTAGCTTCCGTAGGCGAATGAATAGTGCGCAGCCTACTAAACCGGAGATCGTGCTTTCGATTCCTGCCTAGATACAATTATGCAATGTTAAATACATATTGCATTTTTTCGCTAAATTTTGAAAACTTATTTATTTGCTAACGATTTTTTTAAAGAAACCTTTGAGGTGACCCATCGTAGTATTCATACAAACTATGAGTGTTCGGCTTCTCTTAATCAACTCTTAATACTTCACCCCATCAGCTCTTAAATTGAGCTTATGTGCAAAAAAAAAATAGCTTTTTCAGAAAACTTATATTTATTACTTTTATGTTGTAAGAGAACTAATGCGCCCTTATTGACCAGGGAGAACAAAATGAAAATAAAAAAAAAAAATAAAAGTGGCAACGTAGTTTAAATCATAAGCTAAATATGCGTAGCCGCATGCATACATATATAAATACACACGTACGTACGAAAATAAGGATATTTTAAAAGCAGAACATGTAAACCTGATATTTGCAAATACTATATAAGTGTATTTATATGTATATGTGCATGTCGACCATTTTTTTATCAACTGAATAAATCTGGTGAATGAATCATTGTATATAGTCATGTTTGTATGAGAGTAAATCTATAATCTTATATAGTCCCAGACATTTTGCATATTTATTATATTCCCCCACATCTTTTTTGTGCTTATAATACATGCACACTTCTACATATACAAGATACAAACCACTAGAAGTTTAGGAGTAGTTTTGCATTAAAGACTGGCAATGGTATAGCTAAACTGCACCAGTATCTGTTCATACGAGGTGTGATCGAAAATAAATGGGTTTTTCAAATTTTTTTTAAAAGTATTTACATATTCATGAATAACTATCTTGCACCCTTCCAAGTAATTCCCCTCATATATAATACAGTTATGCAAGCGTTTGTTGCAATCCTTGAAACACTTCTAAAACGAGCTTTTCTGCATCGCCAACAACTCCTGTTTCGATTTTTGTAATATCATCAGAATCGTAGCAAAATGCTTTCCTTTAATCGCTGTATTCAGTTTTAGGAAGAGGTAAAAGTTAAGGGGGCAAGTGCCGTGAATGCGGTGGTTTAGGCTTGATTACGGTTGTATTTTCGGGGAAAAACTAAGCTGATGCGTTATCATGGCACAAAATCCGTGATTGGTTTTTCCACAATTCTATGCGCTACTGACGAATTACTTCGGGCGAACGGTGCACAACTGGTAGATAGTATTTCTTGTGGACCGTATGACCTTATGGCAAGAATTCATGTTGCAACACCCAAAAATATTCACATTCGACAGAACTTGACGTGTTTTTTGCGGACCTGACTCTTCTGAACGTATCCGTTGGGTTGATTGGTATGTGGTTTCAATGCCATAGCCATACAACCATAAATCGTCACCAGTTTGAACTTTTTGAGCAAATCTGCATCTTCACGGACGAAATTCAACTACTCCTAAGCGATTTTAGCAATTTTAGAATAATCTTCGCTGCTTCATGTTTCATGCCTAAAACAACCGTAAAAGTTAATTGGCATGAGCCGAATGGTATAACAACATTATCAGCAACGTCTTTAATACTGATTCGACGATTATCCGAAATAATTTTCTTCACTGTTACAATGTGTTCATTGGCTGTTGAAGTGATCGGGCGATCAGGAAGTTCCATTTAATATTTTGCCATTTTTTCCAACTTCTTGCTTTATGGAGCGAATCGATTTCGATAACGATTTTTTAACTTTTGAACTATTCGAGGCTTTTGGGTAATTCCCCATATAATGTCTTCACATGAATTTCTTCATTTTCAATGTAATTTTTCTATTGCTGCCTTAACACCTGTCGAATAGTTTCGGTTATACAAAAGCAAATTTGGAAAGCATAATGCCGGTTTTCCAATCATTCCAAATGGAAATATTGTCGCTAAGAAATATTTTATCGTTAATTAAGAAATTGCTAAAATTTATTAAAATATAAAAGTTTCCCTTCAGTGTATTGCAGCCAACTAACGATAACGATATTTTATATGTTACGGATACACTGTATGTGCCTTTCAAAGTCGACTATCCCTCCATGTGCTAAGCAAATATTAAAAAGCATTTAATAATAAATTGCCATTCGCTCCACGAGCATCTCTTAAGGTTTTCGAGTAATTTTTATTGTTTTTAGTATAATTCCTTTATTTTATCACTTGCTTTCATGATAAATTAAATTTATAACGTCGTTATTGTATAAATAAGACTCAGTCAAATATTAAATTTAGAAATTAGTGTTCTAAGTAGCAAGAAATGCTGTTTGTCGCCTGGATAACTCCTTGTTTACAAAGCAGTGTAATTTTTAAATATAAACAAGCAACATCGATAAAAATTACAAGAAAGAGGGGGGGGGGGTGAGTAGGCAAATATATTAGGAAGAATAAACAATTTGAAAACTGCCCTACAAATTAATGGTTTAATTTTTTTTTCTAACGATTAGTGAGAGTGCGATGTGGCAGAAGACATTATGAGTTGATTCAGGAATATCCATCTGAAATAATGCCAGTTTTATTTCACTTTCCCTCCAATGACAACTCAGTAATAATTACATACAATTAATGTTTTGTTGGCAGCTCGAACTTTATTTTCCGGCTGGTTTGGCCACTACATTAATTTTAACTTTCGCAAAACGTATAGAAGCATTCTTGAACTAAATAAAAGACGATACTTGCAATGCTGTTAATCAAGTCAAGGGGCCAATGATGACTAATTTATGTGTGGTAAGCAGAATGATTATGATATACATGGCAGGGTAATTGAAATAAATTCCCAGTGATTTTGGCTTATAAAGAAATAATAAAATAAATCAGCTGCTGGAATTAGTGCCATTACAAAATACAGAATATTTTAAAGTTAACCCTTTGTGGGTGTTAAAAAGGGTTATAAAGATAATTGAAAGACAAAATGGGAATAAAATTAAATTACTGTTTTAACTGCCCATCCAAATAAAATGGAATAAAGTTATGGCTGCACAATCAATGATTGACAAACGTGAACAAAATATTTCGAGAAAATTGTTGACATAAAAAAGGTATTCTGTTTGTATAAAGTCGTTGCAATATTTATGGTTTTAAGCTTTAAAGGAATCACTTAATGTTGTAGCCCTCCTTTGATTTACATTTTTTTTGTGTGAAGTATTTCTGTTTACTAAGGCTTTTTAGGAAACAAATCCGGGCAGGTTTTTTTCCCACACTGTTTGATTAGGAAAAGTTCGAAAATTTCCTGCTCAAAATTTCAATACTCTTCTTATACATTTGGGAACCGCAGTAACCAACACATCTGAATAGCAGATGAACAGCATTTCAGTTGATTTTAAGTTTCCTTGTGAAATTTCACAAGACTATAGTGAAAGTCACAATGTGTTTGTAAGCAGTCCTTTCTCAGCCATAATTAACTGTAAAAGGAGTTAAGGAATAAATATGAACAAACCATACAAAATTCTCGCAAGTTGTTTTATTGTTGTTTTATTTTGTTCAGTTGCAGCTGCCCCTTGTAATACTTTTTGTTTAGCATTAGTGGTCTGCAACAGGTACAGAACTGTACACCAGTGATTCGATCCCGTAACTTTCCTACCAGGAACAAATGGCATTACAGTAACTCTTGTTGACTACTTTATCGAAATTACGTACACTTTTGGTTTTAAGTCCGATCCACATATAAGTAATGCCAAAAAAAAATATATTATAATAATAATAAATAATAAAATTTAAATAACATGACATTTCATAACTGAGAAGCACAAATTCATAATTCTCGACTATACTGCCACAGCTGGATAGATTGCAGGCCCGCCCATGCTTTTAAGAACAGTTTAAGAATTATTTTATTTGAAATTTTACAAGACTTCCATCGCCTTAATAATATGAAGGTATACTGTCTCCACGTATGCTTGTGTTTTGGGGCGTTCCTAAAACAACTTTTCACATCAGCTGAAATAGCCAGCTGGTTCTTTACAGCAGTCGGCAAGCCGCCGTACCTGTACCTATTTTAAGGTGCTTTAAAGAAAAATTTTAATATTCAACTTTTCACATCAGTTGCAATAGTCAGCTGGTTCTTCAAAGCATGCCGCTGTACCTGTGGCTCACTTAAGATCCTTTAAAAACGAAATATGTGTGAAATTAAATGAAATTTCTTCTAGAAATTCCAATGGATTTGTATCGCATAGAAGTAAATAATTTTAAATTTTTATTAGAAAATGAAAAGCTCCCTATTTAATGGCAACGAAATTCAAGCGATATAATTTTTAATTTGCGTGTTGAACATATGCGATTTGAACGAAAAGAAAAGCGTTGACAGGTACAGACATGCTATTAACTTGAATCTTTGTGCAATTGGTTGGCACAACTTATTCATACTTGCTGCTGCTCTCTGCATACCAGCGACTACCTCTCTTAAGTAACAAAAGGGTATTGTTCCTGTATTGTTGCTGGCGTTGTTCTTGTTGCTGTTGTTGCCTTATATTTTTGATCTCAAGACTTTGGAAAAGTCAATACGTATTTCCTTTCATTTAAATATACAATTGTGTTTTATATTTAAGAAAAATGTTTTATTGGCTTTTATTACTCCAGAACAAGTAGAAAAATTATAACAATAACCCAGTATTAAGAAAACAAGAGGACTCAGTTGTGAAGCCATGACAAGTAAATAATCCTTTAAAATTTAATTATTATAATTTAATTGGAAATATATTGAGGGCAACAAATTTTATTGAATTTTATTGTTTTTATTAAAAGAAAATCCCTTTAAATATATTTCAACTTTCAAAGTTTAAACTTAGAAGCTTTTTAGGTATTAAAATAAATTATAAACTGCACAATAAGAGCAGAGGTAAGAAGTTTAATAAAAATAATTTTCTGTGAGGTATTTAGGCCTCTTTTTTTATCCTACTCCTAATGAGCGATGATTATTAGGCTGGAATTGAAGACATCGGTAGTCGGTACCTTCAATAGTGCTTTACAGCACTCCTTATTGAACTGAATTATTGGAGAAATTGTGAAATTTTAACACTTTCCTTCATAATAAATCTTTAATACATTTAATAAAGGCGAATACGGTATCAGCTGAATTTATAAGCCCAGCTGGAAATGTTCATTATGGTGTTTCGTTTAAAAATGTTGAGAAGAATAAATCAAAAAATAAATAAAAAAAATGTGGAAAAGAAATGGTATTTAGCTAAAATAATTCAATTTTCATAATGCAATTATCGTACGCGAATTCGCTTTTAGTCATATGGTTGTGGATTCGCCTTAATTTATTTACTAGAGTTCCGTACAAAACTGCTTAACAAACCTTTAATAAAATAATATTAATGTCTGTGAATAGAACTGTACAGAAAACTATCTTCACTGTTTTGATTTGGCGCTCAGAAGTGATTTCTTATTCATTTTACTGTAAGTTTTATTCTTTGGTACCGAGGCGACTTGTGCATGTCCTGCCGATAACACAGAATTTGTTAATAATTAATACATACGCAAATAATGCCAAACAAGAGCATCTGCTGCCCATACATTGCGCTGGCTCATAAATAAAATATTAAAGTAAATAAATCATGTGACATGTTTCAGTTACTCGTACTATTTCGTGCACCGTTTCGTGAACCCTAAACACTCTGTTTCAGGATATGAAATTCGCTATGCACAACCCTTTTCTCACTAGTTTGGTTTGTTTGTGTGTTCATTTTTTAAAATATATTTCTCTTTCAAGTAAACAAATTTTGACAATGTCAAATGGTGATCAGCTGTGCAGAATAAAAAATTATATGTTTTTATTTGACAGCAAATAGCAGAAGCATATTTTTAAAATTATTTGTTAATGGGTTTGGGCGTTAATGGGTTAAATAAATAATTTAATTTCCATAAATGAAAAATTCTTGAGTGGAAATCAATGGCAAACTCAAATTAATTAAGTAGCCGGCTGGAGGCTATAATACTAGCCAGCGCCATACGGGTCACATACATATATTCGTATAGGCAACATGCAAATATATTTATAAATATTAAATAATATTTCAAATAAGAGTTTAATATTTGTGAATGCTCTCTACTGCGATTGAAATTAGGAGTACGTGAGAAGGAATAGCGGCTGAAGGGACGAAAGCGATTTTGATATTTAAAATTAATGGAAATCCAATTCGAAAACCTTAGTATGTTACAAAACAATTTTTATTAAATTTAAATTTAAGTTTTGTCTTTTAGAAACTTAAACTAACAATATGAGAGGGGTTTTGAAAATCAATCCTAAGAACTATTTAATCTCGACATAAATCTTTCAGGGCAAAAATTTAAACAACGGAAAATCCTTTAGTGGTTCAAAACTTTTCTTTAAATTTTATTAGGGAAAATAATACTAGCAAGCGATGCTTTGCTATCGATTAAATCGACATCTGCTAATAAAATCTTTAATATAATTTTAAAATAATTTTGTCCTTTTATCTTTTGGCGTGGTCCTGCAAATTTGAGCTGCTTTATCAAAAGTTTTGCACCACACGACGCAAAAAAAAAAAAAAAAGAAAAAGAGAGGAAAAAATGTGTAAACTTTACTTTTGCCAAACAGACAAAACCAAAGAGGTAAACTTTTAATTTTTCAATGTAAAAAATATATTTTGTGGCTGAAAAGTTTGACATGAAGACACAGATGATAAGAGAAGGGATTTGAAAGGGATGGAGATGTGTTGTCAAATGAGTAGAATGTTGAACTCCTGTGTGCTAAGGAAAGTAATAAATTTAGTATTGTGCTTCATTATTTGATTAGAAAATTACTAAAAGGAACTCATGGGTTAACCAAATTTGTAAAACTTGTAGCATTTGTGGAAAATTTCTTTGAAAGAAACTAATGAAAGTAATTGAGGGGAATTGCTTTGATAAAGACATTCTTAATGAGCAGTTGCATGTATGTGTTTGTTAAATTTTTATATAATTTATATTAAACAAAGTTTAGTTCATAAATAAAAATGACTGTGACTAATCGCAGTAAATGTAGGAGATGGTAGAGGGGTTCTGGTAAATCCTGCCTACAGGATGCTGCGACCATAGCTCACATGGTATCTTCTGCTCACCTATAATCTATGCTTGACTGAGTATTCAGGCCATCAAATACAAATAATGTAAATTTCACACAACATAATCCTATTTAATTCCTGTAGAATCCTTTTTAAAATTATTATTTTAATTTCTGAAATTTTTTAATCGTTATCACAATTTTACTAATTATTTTTGGAAACTGTACTGCATATTGTAGCCGCGTGCATTTTAATGGCATTTTAAAAGAGGGGGGAAGGGCTGCATCTGTATTCTTTCACTTGCTATTTTCAAATCACTGTAAATTCCACTTGCAATAAAAAAAAAACAAAGAAAAAACAAAAAAACCAAAAAAAAGAAGGCAGAAATAACAAACTGTTGCTTTGCTCAACTGGGGTATTCATGTATTTTTCTTATTCCTCTTGTTTATCGTAAGAATGCCACACAAGTTTCGCTTTTATATTTATCTTCTCCCTTAAGAGTATTTCGTTGGTATTTTATAGTCGCACTCGGTTCAAATGAAAAACCCATCTTTAGTACATTAAAAACAAAAGGGAGGAAACAAAGAACTTAATATCAGCCAGCAATAACACAATTATTATAACAACAGCAGCAATGTTAACAAACAACACTGGCAACAACATGATAGACAGCAGTAATAACGACTGCTACACAGCAATAACAGCAATAACAGCAACAATAACAATGTGCCACAGCCGCCTACTATTCATTTAGACTACTAATTAAAATTATTCTTCTTCTCTGTGGGTGTATTGGGAGTATGGGGGAAATATGAGGGAAAATTAAAAGTAACACAGTGGAGATTGATAAATAATCTCTTTGTGGAGGGTGTAGAGAAGCGAAATCATTTTGGAATAGCAATAACTAGAGCATTGTACGACTTCGCTAATTAACTTTTATTAATCACAAGCCATTCATTAGTTTGATCAATAATTTTAATTAAATTAGCTTAAGCAATTGTAATTAAACTAAATCTCATTTAACTACAAAAATTTTTAATTATGTTTTGAAACCGTACCAATTTTGCTAATTCCGATTACATCAACTGTATACGGAATTAAAAATCAGCGGGGCAATTTTGTCAAGAAAACCATAAAATTCTTAAATTAAGAAAGAATTGGCTTAAAAAACGAGGAATCGCCATAAAAAGTAAATTATTGAAGCTTTAGCAGTGCTTTTCGGTAAGTTGTAGTGTCAAACTAAATCCCTTCTATCACTATCCCACACAATCAAACGACTCATTCAGACGAAAGTGATATCAAGTCATAGCCTTATACTTTATGAAATCAAATAAAAATGGCATATATGGTGCTACACCATATATGCTTTAAAAAAGCTGCAGTAAAAATGTATATTTTCAAAGATAAAAAATTAATATATTAAAACTTTTAGTGTGTACATTAAAAATAATAAACAATTAAAAAAAAGTAAAATCAACCCTGATTAGGCTAAATCTCTCATATTATGAAAATTTTCAAAAACTTTCTCAAGTGGCATTCGACTGTCAAAGAAATAATACAGTTTTAGGTTACACTACAATACTTTATCATAATACATGCCAGATTTGACATGTGTCAAATACTGTGTGTAATACTGTGTGGAATAGTGAAGCAAGGCCTTAACTAACAACTGCTATATAAAAAAGTTGCCATCCGTTAGCACGTGGTTTTGACAGAGACTGCCTAATCGGCAAGAAGCCTTGCGACACCTTGCCCTCGATTTTGTAGATTTTCTAATCCCTCCGATTTTATACGTTTGGGGTAACGAATTTTCCTTTCGGTACAAACAAATTTTTATGCCCATTAAAATAATTATATTTTACTCGCCAGTGCAGAAGTAATTCCTTATTAAGTGAGGAAAATTTTAAAAGAAAACATCAGAAGATTCTTTAATGTTATTATAAGAAGGCTTAAGTAGCATTTAACGTTACCTGTTCATTTAACCGTGTACACTCATCCCTACATTTATGGGCACATTTAAATAACTAAGTAAAGGGATTATTCTCAGGCATATTACAGGCATATTCCCAGCATATTCAAGGCATACTGCCATTAATACCACCCACCAAGAACTGCCTTTAAAAAAATTCCGCAAAAGGTGACTGAGTACACGTCTAGATTAAATGGCAAGTGATTAAAGCGAGTGATACACAGAATGGTGGCTTAAAGTGAGTTAAAGATATTTTTATAACTGTTAGTTTCGCTTTTGAGTTGTCTATTAACAAACGTATTAAATAAATAGAGTTTACTGTAATTTATGTGTTCATTTCTTGACTGCAGGTGCTTTCAAACTTAATTTCGTTTACTTAATAGATGGTTAGACACGAGTAGAGAGATAACAATAAATGAAAGAAAATACCTGAAATGAAAACAAGAAAATAAACTTTTCCCTTTTTGTTTTATTTTTAATTATTATTTTACCATCGTCCTTTTGTTCGTGATAAATTAAACAAAAAAGGAAAAGCATCGCTTTTGTGGCTGACAAGCAGCTCACGAGAGATAAGATTTTTTTTTTTTTTAATAAAGATAGACATCGATGTCTACGACAAGCAATGTTTATGGCAATATTAAAAGCTCTACGACGAGCTGAAGCCATTGAAGAGGAATGTACAGATTTCTTAATATATTTTACACTTTTCATGCGTTCCCTGGTGCGAAAAACTAACAAATCGAATTTAAAAAGTATCTGAGAAGAGAAAACATTTTTAATGACTGGGATCTCTAATGTAATTCCAGGTCATAATGTTTTTCTAAGACTAGGGGTAAGGGGATATCGCCTCTACTCATTTATTCAAAGCATGGCGACCGAGTTAAGGGAACTAGAAATGTTGTTGGAATTATTTTAATAATTGCTTTTACTTTACCGATGAAGTACTGCACTGGAATACGGGAGAAGGATAAATATTAACTGAACAGCCTCGATATCTTCGTCACTTGCATATTCCAACCACATTCAACACATGAGTTATTAAAAAAGTTGTGAAAAACTAATGAGAGGTGGGCATCGCAAACCAGAAAGCTTGGCAGTCGCCCAACCAATGAGACGCTTACATTATCGGAAACATATAGACCACAGTACGGCATGTTCCATAAGAAAGTTGAACTTTATAAGAAAATATCATGATTTAAACTGTAAATCTTTGCAATGAAAGAATTAAGGCCAATGAGAGCTCTACAGTATTTTATTATATGAGTAACACTCGGGGTACATGAAGAATTTCGAGATTTTCTCAACACGACTAAACGAGAAATCATGCCGGTCCTCACTAACAGCAACACATGGGAAAACTGTATCCAGAGAAGCACCCGCTGGCATTTTCTCATGATTATATTCCTCACTGAATCACATCGATTCACATATACTTCGCTGTATTTAAAGTTAAATCTCGGAATCACTGCCATCCAGTAAAACAAAAAAAAAAAAAAAAATTATATTTTTTAAACACTAAAAATGAAAATAAGTAAACAAAGCAAGAATTAACGCATGAAGTGCTTCGAATATGTTTAAGAGGAAAAATCTTCTTCATTTAGTGGATTCTTAATTACAATTACTTAAATGTGGAAATAGACAATCACGTACAATCAACAAATTATGATGAACGAAGAAATAAATGAGAGACAAACAAGTGCACACTAAAAAAATATAAATAAAAGCTGAGAAGGAAAAACAAATCTTTCCAACGAATTGTGAAAACATTTTATGAAACAAAAAAGTTATGAAAAAGCACACACATTCACGTATTGTTATGTATCTTTTCAGGAAAACTTTGAACACATCCAGCCACGCACGAGTATGGACCCAAATAGCGTGTGGGATATGTAGGCGTGAGTGCGTGTGGATGCATGCAGATTTACACAGCGGAGCAAAATTATAGAGTCAAGTGCATTTTAAGAATAGTTTACATTCAAACTAACAAAATTTCTTTTGGTTCTTTATGTAAGTATTCCTAGTAGGTCTTGCATCCATCCGCAAAATTCCAATTTTTTTTTCATCGGTAGAAATTATCCACGTGCACCACCTCTTTAAGCATTTCCTGAAAGTTCCAACTCAAACTCATATTTTGAAAATTATCGTAGCGTATGAAATTAAACTATTATAGAACTAAGTCCACAATTCGTTTTCGATTTGCTGCGTTATGTGGCTAGTGACATTTTATAACCCTTGAATCATTTACTTATCGTTGCTTCAAAGAAGAGACCACAAAAAGATTATTAATATTATATTTCGTGTCATCAAATTGGGGCGCAATTAAGTCTTTTATAACATTTCAATAATATTATAATATCTAATACGATTATCGGTGAAAAAAAACTCCAAAACTTTATTATTTGAAATGAAATAAGAAATCTGCACATGCTCAATATATAAAAATCAGAAACATGAGGAAAACAACATTTTCATTCCACCGTTCTTTCAGCAGTCTAAAGTCCTCCAGACCGGTGTATCCGTTCGCTTTAACCTTTGGGGCATTTCCTTCAAAGCAACACCCTCAACTTGAAAAGTATTAGTTTGACCTTTTTCGATATTAGAAAACTGAGAAGCCAAGATAATAATAAATGGAAGTGCAAGGATACAAAAGCAATGTGCATGATTTCTAACAGTGGTGCTATAATTATGCAGCATCGTGATATGCAATCCTTTGTTATAATGCTCAATAAATACGCTGAATAAGTAGAGTTTGTTGCATTTCCTTTTAATTTTTAAAGCTCTTTCATATATCGTATATGAGTAACTTGTAAATTATTTGTGTGAAAGCAAGAAATGCCTTATATGAAGTTATAATTTTGCCCCGCACTGTATGTGCTGCATACTGGGTAGTGTGTTTTTTTTTTGGTGAAGGCAATTGCACAATTTCAACGTTTCAGGCATCATGATGTGCCACACTCCCATGAACAAATAAACATCATGATCAAAAGTATGCAGGCTTTAAATATCATCATCCTTAAAATGTTCTATTTACAGCTTGTCTTGCATTTGGTTACAGAAGAAGTCCTTGCTGATTTTTGTGAAAGTGTGGGTGTGTCAGACATGGAAAATAAGAATCTTTTTATCGTAGAGAATATTAAATAAAAACCATGCACTTTCTTCCTTATTATGACGACCGAATTTCATCTCAATAGCATCTCTCATAGAGTTCAATCAACCAAATCGCTTCCTTAAACACATGAAATATTGCAGATTTAATATTTTTATGCAAAAAGAAAAGAGGAATAAATCTGTCGAATGAAGAACATTAAAGAATACTGTATACTCGATATACTCAAAGCACACTTACTAGAGGGGAAACCGCTCAAATCTGCAATACGTTAGTGAAAACATTATAATCCCGCTTACTGAAAGATTGGTGGAGATCCTGAGAGATCATTTTTTTTTTATGTGGGCAAGACACTCATTTATAGCTGCTTTAGGCCCTGCACTAGTAGTTTTTTAAAGCCTGTTCGAAATACATATAGACTGATTACATTTATTTATAATGTTTAGTCTGTGGCCAACAGAAAGTGGGACAATTGAATATTTTAAGTAGTTTTTGTTTTTGCACGCATCTGCTTTGCTGGAAATACCATAATTGTCATAACCTCGTAGCGTGGTAACCTATAGATGCCACCAGGATGCAAGAGTCACTGTATGCTTAATGCGTATTGGAAATACATCTTCATACGAGCGCTTTGAAGGCAACGAAACCTTTTAATTAATATACCTCGATTTTAATATTTTTGATTTCCATTTGAAATCAGACTGGCGCCAGTAATTACCCTCAAATTCTAACTGTAATATGATTTCGTCAACGATCGTTAAACTCGAAGCTCTTAAGCTCCAGTTTCTCCACAGACGATTATTTTTGAAAAAATATTTCCTGTATGTCGCCTGCCAATAGTGACAGTGACTTCATAATTAGCAATCTTAACACTAACACTTAGTGAGGTCCTCGCTTTCCCATGCCGTCATACAATTTATGCAGAAGACAATTTCGCAAAATATCTGCAAAATTGAGCTGTAGGTGTGAAAATATTGCACAATAAATAATTCATTATTAGATGGCATTTTTATCAACCACGACATAATTTCTTTACTGCTCAAATATGTGTGACAAGTTGTGGTTCATTGCGTTTTACTCCTTTATCTACATAAAAGCCACTTCCTGCGACACTAGCCAAAGGAGTTGCTCATGTTCACACTAGTTTACTGCAATGTATTCCAATACTGACCACGTCATTCATTTCGCCATGAATAGTGACACATCCTTAATAAGAGAACGATCCTCCTGTAGCAACTTCAATAGAAATTGTTTGTTGGACAGTTGCAGCAAGTGTGTGTATGTTAAGAAAATTTTTGGTGAAACGTAATAAAATAAAAGTCCAACTGGATATCTCTAGGCAATGCTTAGTGCTTGTGAAGAACTACTTCGTACATTTTATATTATTCAACAACCAACTAGAAATTTGTAAGAATAAAATATGGAAAAAATATGTCACAACATCATTAAACTACTTTTGAAATGACATCAACAACAAAAACCGACAACATATTTTTGTTTAATTTTTTCTTCTTAGTTTAGCTGCTGTCTTTATTTATAAAATATTGTGTGTGTTAATGCAAGCACATACACATGCACACATACACAATTGGCAATAGTAGAACAGGACACGCTTCTAACATAACGAAGGCTTCTTAAGCCTTTGCTGCAAGAAAGTTATAACTCACAAAAGGCTTACACCAGAGAAAACTACTTTGAAGCTTTGAATTCCCAAATCATCATATCTGTACTGCA
Source organism: Ormia ochracea (assembly GCA_963402855.1). NCBI lineage: Eukaryota > Metazoa > Arthropoda > Insecta > Diptera > Tachinidae > Ormia > Ormia ochracea. The sequence goes on from OY727105.1 coordinate 22,355,482, forward strand.
GGAAAGCATCGCTCTGTATCAGGAATTAGTACCATTGTATTTTTCCCCGAACCAAAATGGGACCAATGGCACAACCTATTTCCCACTACACCTGAGATGGTGCTAATTGGAGTATCAGGATCTTCGTAGCACGAAGCTTCTAAGACTATAATGAGGCTGATATTTCACGTCTTTCTCTAACTTCTACTTCTCATTTACTGTAAATGAGGACTGCAACTGCATGGAAGTCGCGTATTCGGCACGATTCGCTACAGTGAATCGGAGTTAAAGCCTCCCGGATTTCTTGCATTAAGCGAAAGCTCGTCATCATTTTGACAGAAGATTACAATTTTATACACTTTTGCATCAAAATGTATTTTAACAAGTACAACAAATTGTGGCGATTGCAGAAGCTGTCACATATATAGGCGGCTACGCCTGTATCTCGTCCTCCTTGCAGTAGTTTGTAAGTCTTGTTGTTGCTTATGTAGTACCATGATTATATTTTACTACTTTCGTTTCATGCTCGTAACTTGAGGCGTTTATGCTTTCACAGTAATTGTGATTTTATCATGATTTTAATTAGCATGTTGTAACACAGTCGTAATAGCAACAACATCGTCATTTAGTCACATTCCCGTTGTCTTCCGCATCAGCGCTGGCATCACCACTGCCAGGATCCTCGCTGTCATTATAAACAGTTTTACCGTTAAAAGAAAACAACAACTACAATATGAGCACAACCGCCATCAATTTAACTAACAGTTAAGCATGCAAACCGCCAGTTAAAGCGAAATTAGTGGCTTTTTTTCTTGCCTCCATTTTTATTTTTCAAAAATCTTTCTTTTACAATTTCACAATCATCGTGCACAGATAATTTTTTAAACTTAAAAAAAAAATAGAAAATGGTGCATGAAGTGTGGCATGAAAAGAAGAAATTTGAAATATTTAATTTTTACTCATGAATTCATAAGAAGAGAAGGGGCAACATGCAGAAATGATTTCAATTCAAGCTCATTCCAATCCATGTGGCACGACTTCCCTATTTTAAGGATTCAGATTTAATAAATTTGTTGTCTTGGAAAAGGAATTGTCATAGATTTGGAATTTTTTTCAATATTTTGTTTGAACGTCTCCTGATGATTTGGAATGCAGTAGCAAACGAAGTGTAAGTATGTGGACTGGCTTCACTGTACAGTGGTACCCAACAAAAGGTGTTATTTTCACAATTTTTTTAAACACTTCCATTAAATCGCTAATTCATCCGGCCAGGGGATCATTGTTGAGAACCAATTCTTTCAAGCGAATCTATGCCTGCTATTGCCTTAACGGTTTTAATGAGTGGGATAGTGTCTATTGGTCTTGAATATCATCTAACTTATTGCTGCTTATACCTAATTTACACTCTTTAACTTTGTTTGTTCAAGTTTTGGTTTGGTAAAGATATTATATATGTGTAAATGAGGTTTTACATAACAGATAACTGATGCGGACATTAGGGGGGAAACAAGCTTTAATTGCCATAAATGTGAAGGAGTACTTTGCCCCAAGGATGTTGCAAAATTTATCATACTTCTGGTACATCTACTGCGCAGTGCCCCTTATAAGGAACAACCCATAACTCACATATTGTAAATTTTTTTCAAAAAATTTTTTTAAATGGATCCATCGGATCATTTTTATTTATAATTTGGGGAAAATTTTTTAAAAAAAAAGGGGGCAGGGAACTTCATTGCCTAATGGGTTGACAATGTAGAGAAAGCTGGAAGACGCTGTGCTTTTATATCCATACAAATTTTGTATTAGTTTAAAGTTCTCTTATAAGGGTTGAAGGGAGAGGTGAATATATCGGCTGCAAATGGTTCGACCACAAAATCAAACCGAATAGTCGCGAGAAGATTATGGTTCGCATGTTGGGAATGAAAATGTTTTAAAGCGGCTGTTCCACGTCCCTGCTATGTACGTGTACATTTCGCCCTGACTTATCATCACTGTTGTGTAAGACAGAAAAATGTTAATATTTCGTACTTGCAATCAAACCATCATTCTCGTGTAAAAGCAAGTTGGTCAAACATAGTAGACATCATTTCATTTGTATTGTCATTAAATCAGAAAATAATAAAGATGGCTTGTTTAGAAATTTTAATCCAAAACAGGTCAAAACATCATTCCACTAGTTCTTTATACCAACAAAAGAAGAAGGCTTAAAAGGTTTCTTATTTCGGAGTTGATTTTCAGAAAATAATCTAATATTTTCAATGTATCAATATATTTACATATATATCCTTTTATATTTTCGTTTAGATATATTCTTCTAAATTGATTTTGGTTTTTCATATCATGGTTCTTTAATGCACAGATTGTTAGCACAAAAGTGAATCTAAGGACTTCTTTCTTGGAGGATTACTCAGTAATAGAAGATTTCTTTCATTTTTCTTATGTTTTTATTTTGTTATTTTTTTCTTTATGGATTTATTTTTGAAATCTGGTATTAGGCATTATGTTATTCTTGAGATCTACAGTGTGTACTCCACAAATCGAAAATATGCCTTGTTTTTTTAATACACGTAAGCCTACCACTATGCTTATATACTTTTTATACTTCTTTGTGTCCTTCTTAAATATCCTTTTTGGTTTATTTTCAACGCAGGTGCCTGTCCATTTCGTTTTATGGTCTTTTTAAAGGCCATTATTTTGTGGATTACGTAGCAATGAACAGTAAAATTAAAACAACCAAAAAGGAGTTAAATAAGCCATAAATTAAATAAGCAATAAGACTCACATATCACTGTTATAGCAATTAAATAAAAGTCCCTGCCTCAACAGAAATCATCAGGTGTTAATGACAATAATACTCCAACGAATGAGATGAACGAAGCGGTGTATACATGATGCAATCAATACCACCATTCGCCTGCCAATAACATTTAAAGTTAAAAATATAATTAAAATGGAATACTGGTAAATAGTTAAGCCACTATAAATTAAATAAATTAATTTAAAAAAAGGCGGGAAAAATGGATTGTATGAAATTTCCAAATATTTATATTAAAAAATATTTCATGAATGAGTAACTTTTGCATTTGATGAGCACGTGTAATATTGAGCGTTGTATTGGACCCAGTATCTTTCTGTTGGCCGCTTATGTTATTCATCCTCATTATGGATGCCACAAATTATTGCTCCCACTTCGGTATTCCTTACCTGCCATCTTGCCATTTACTAAAGTATTGTGTAGGCATTTCCTTGTTATCGATAAAATGGAGGATATCAAATACATCGCCATATATACACATATATATATATATAAGAAAATCAATTTTACAACAATTTCTCCGCACATTCTTTGAAAAATATTAAATGTTCAACACCAATGAAACGCTTTTACAAGAATGCATATTGTTAACTTAATTTTAAATGGTTTTTCAATCACAATCCTTGCAGTTGATAATTTGCATTGAAACCAAGTCAATCTGAGAGAATAATGTCGTTTCGTTCCTGTTCAAAAGGCATACAAACTATCTATCAGCTGTTATTGCAATTTGGCCGTATGAACAATGGCGCTGCGGTAACCTTGTCGTTCAACCTATCGTTTATGGCGATGACAACAATCATAATCTTACTGTCTTCAGGCGGAAATACTCTCTGAATCACGTTTGTTGCTGTTTCATTTTACCGCATCATAACTCTGGTCTGATATCGCTGTTCGTGTGAACATAAACTTACACGTGATAGAGTTTGCAAATATGACAACTTTACTCTTTCTCCACTCGCTTTAGTGGCTGTGCACTTTTAGACGTTTTGGGAATAATTAAATGTAAATAATCAATAATATTATTATTCACTTGTTGATCAGCACCCCCAATCACAAAAAATTTAATAACAATATATCGAAGAATCTTCTCACATCTGCGAAAATACTGCACAACTTTTGTTGCACCGCAAGCTACTGAAAAGACATAAGCTGATAAAAACAGCTGTCACTTGAAAAAGTTGAAGAATCCCGTAAAAAGAATTCCATGTGACTTGAACTTGACGATGTAACTTCTTCAAAACTTCCCTTCATAATTATTAATTTTTTTATTTAATATTTATGTTTCAAGTTCTTGAAGCATAAATAATTTCAATTCCTGCAGCCATACGAACTTTATTCGATGTAAATAATTAATCAAATTCGCTTTAGAAGAGCGCCGCCGTTTTTAACTCTTCTGACTCTGACTTTTAGCAACTTGAGTTAACTCGTCAACTTCGCTGCACTTAAGCGTTGCTGCTTGACCAGCGAGGTAGTAAAAAATATTTGTCGCAAGACTGCTGTGTACTGAGAGGTTTCACAATGTGCTCTGAACCCAAATCTAAAATTTAATTTATTGTTAGTCGTCAACAAAAGAGATTTTATAATGGAAAATGGAACTTAAAAAACCGGCTGGGTAAGTTTTAATAAAAATATTTTTTCAAAATGTTTAGCAGGTATCGTAAGTTTTAGGAAAAAGTTCATTTTAATTTAAATTTTATTTTTTTTTTTATTTTGGTCATTAATATTTTTTTTTGTTGTAATTTCACGATTTAGCTTTAGGAAATTTTGTAGAATTTCTACGAAGACGGCTTTCTTTCAATTTGCTGATGAGTCCAATTTATATTTTAAAAGTTTTCACCTCAGTCCTGCATAACCCAACAAACTTTTTTGAATCGAAATTTATATAGAATGACAGAAACAACTTCCTGTTATAAAAAAAAAAAAAAAAATTAAATGAATAAATATATAAATTTGCAGTGCCCAATAAATAATAAAAGTTATTTAAAAAAGTATTCTAATTATACAAGTGTTTTTAAGAAATATTTCCCTCGAAGATGCAACCACTACGAACATAAATTAAGTGACTTTTTCATTTTTTTCATTCTTTATTAGTTCTCTTTAGGCTCACGTCCAGTATTTGGTTCTCTTTTTGGGGCTCTGGCGGAACACTCTGCATTACCAGGTATCCTGCTGAGACTGACTCCGAGTCTCAGCTTCCTCGTTTTTTTCTACTATAAGCCCCTTTATTAATACTGGCATTAATATCCCTATTATGGTTCACAACTGTTGTAAATTTGATCTTGTATGTTTGAAATTGCGATTTTGGTTTACAATAGTTGTTTTTAAGTGTTGTCAGTTCTGTCAAAAATTTACAACAGCTCAGTAGGTGTTGCGTCGTTAAAAAAAAGAATTTCTTCTCAGGAAGAGAAAATTGTTTCTGAAATTATTCTTTGACAAATTTTTCTGCTTACTATTTATTTTAATTATTTATTTATTTGGTAAAAAATTTATTAAAAAAATTAAAAATTTAAACAATTAAATTTTTATAGAACTTGTGGAATTTTAAAGTACATTCATAACAGTATATGCAATAAAATTATAAAAAAAATTCTCTACGATAATTGAAACTACTGCTAAGAAAATAATAAAAAACTCAACCATATTTTCCATTAATTCATTAAAATTTTTTTGTGATTCCAATATAATTGTTTGGAACACATGTAAAAGTAACGCATCACATTCCTCTCACAACCAGAAAAAATTTTGCAGTTGATATCGCTTTTGGACTGTGCTAGTGTGTAACACAAAATATTAGATAATTAATTGAATTCTACCACTATGATCAAAGTGAGCTTCCTTTTTTCTAAAAGTATAATTTTGGTTTTCTTGCCTTTGTACTCAAGTAACCTACATGTTGATGAACTTATGCAGTTGGAAGATTTTATATAAAAAGATGATTGAGAGCAATCACGCAAAAAATTCAATTAGTAAATGGTCTTACAGTAGTCTTATTGAATTAAATTATTTTATTTAAATTGAATTTTTCACAAAAAGCGAACTCGCCTTATTTTAGTTATACACAGTTTTTATACGGCACGATTATTCACAACTCACATTATGGCTGGAGTTAAAGTCGACGTCGCAAACGCCGTCTGAACGTCGTCAACTGTGAAAAAAAAGTTGAAACGTATGAAATTGTATGAGAGCTGTTAATCTCAAGGACGTTTGAAATTAAACGCTGAAAAAGTTCAATCGATTTCAACTTTTTCAGCGTTTGTACGGCGTTCAATGAAATGTCAAAGCAATATACATACATAATTATCTGATTATTGTACTTGTTTAAACTGTTGGTTTTTTTTTAATTAAAATGAGCTTGGATAGTAAATTAAATGAAAAAATTATAAATGCTGTTCGCGAAAACGAACAATTGAGAGTTAAATTTATTAATATTGTTATTAATAGGGAGATATTACCAAATTTTAATTATTAATATAATTTAATTTTTAGTTCCTAATTTTAGTTATTATACTTTATTAATAATTGATTATTTATTTATTTAAATATTTTATTTTAAACTATAAAAATTGAGAGTTCAATTTATTAATATTGATATTATAGGGGGATAATATATATAATAATTAAAATTTGGTAATATCTCCCTATAAAAACAAATTAATTTAAATATTAAAAAATATTTATATAACAAATTCTCCAAGAACTATAAGAATACAGCTCTTAAAGGAGAGATTTGGTAAAAAATAAGTAATAAGTATGTAATTACAAATATTTCAGTAAATAAATTTTCAAATTAACAGTTTATATTTAAACGTCTGTACGCCGTAGACATTAACAGCAAAATGAAATTAAACGTCGAACATCACAATTTCAGCGTTCAGACGGCGTTTGCGACGTTGACATTAACTCCATCATATAACTAATTTGTGAAATATTCTTCTTGAATTATAATTTCGCCATGTAATTTGGTTAGTTTTCATTCAATATTGATGAGTTTCTTACTATCATCCTGAGAATATGTACATATATGTACATATATTCATTATGCTTATTTATGATTAAAGAAAGTAACTTTAAGCGAACGTGAATCAATATAAGTTTCTCATTGGCACTAACTTTCAATCGCCCTTTCTTTTTTCTGCTTACTATTTATTTTCAATAACTTTTATTCTAGTGAATGTCTTCTTTATTTATTTTAAAGATTTACTTTTTATTTTTTATGTGCCTCAATTTTTGATTTTGAAGTTTTTCCATATTTATTTAGGTTAAATAATTTTTTTTTCAATTTGAAACAATTTTATTTTTATTATTATTATTATTATTGTATTCTATTTTATAGAATTCCTTTTCGAATCAGTGCGTTTTATTTGTATCCTTATCACTATCAAAGAATAACTCGACGCTAATGTCCAATATTCAAAATTTTTTTTTAATTTTTTTTTTTTATTTATATTACTTATAAATATATTACATATATTTACATTAAAAATAACTTCTGCTTATTTTTTGAAATTTTCACTTTGCGCTAAATTTGTTGAAACGTATTAATTTTGTTTCCAACTGTATGTTTTGTGTACTCAAAGATCCATTTTTTAAGGCAAGTATACTAACATTTAAGGACAACCATGTGACATACAGAACATCTTGATGTTGTAAATCATAATCAGAAAGAGTATAAGTGTTGTGTTGTCTCCTCTACAACACAACATTTAGGTGTTGTGAACCACAAAAGGGGCATAAGCTCATGCTATTAACTTTCCCATGTACTAGGTATTTCTTTCCCATTAGGCCTAGTACCGCCACAGATGCATTGATTTGTAATTGCTATATATAATTTTTAACTGTTTGGAGAAATGTTTTTATATATTTCAACACTTGGCCAGAAATGAGATCAGCTTTAATGCAAATGTGATGCTGAGTGCTCATTTAAATGGATTTTTTTTTTTTAACAGGAGGAAGTTAAAATCCCAAAGCCAATGTTGCCGCTTTATTTGTTCAGTATTGTGCGATATTGTAGTCGGGAAATAATTCCCATTTTTTGTAATATAAATATGAGTTCTTATTCCGCCATATTCTCGATTATAGATGACGTTTATAAACTACTTGTAGATCGTTTCTCGGATCGTTATTTAAATTATTATTTGATTTTTTGCGCTTTTTTGTTTATGTGGGAATTAGGCCATGAATTTCAAATGAAGTGGCGCTTGTTGGGCATGTAAAATATTGGTTCGAAACTCGAAAATTTATCAGCAACAAAACTTGTTTACCGTGCAAGGAGAAATATTCGCAAAAGGCGTTTCTTCTTAAGGAGTGCTTTCTAAAGTTGTGCTCCTCTAAAGAAACACCTGCCATTATTAAATTTATGTCAAGTAATTCAAATAATCACTAAAAGCCATAAAAACAAATTGAATTTTTTAAAAAATACATACATAAATATTTGCTCCTTTAAATGAAATCGTCTGCATTTAAATAACAAAATATCGATTTAAATTTAGTAAATTTGCTAAATTCACAGAAATTTATGTAAATAAGAAATCCTTGTAATGCAAAAGTCAATGAAGAAGTAAATTTAATTTTTCTCTTAAACCCTTAACAAGGAATATAAAGCTATTAATAATGACAATAATGAAGATGGAAATGAAAACGAAAATGAAAAGGATGATTATGACGATGATAATGTGTTATTTTTGTGTGTGGGAAAGAAATATTGTGTACTGAAGCATTAAATTGTAAGAAAATTTATGCAGAAGCTAAACGTACACAAAAATAAATTCATATAAAAAATGTTACAATAACACTCACATGTGTGCTCGTGCCTACTCGCATAAATATGTATGCGGGTACAGTCAATCGAGAAATTCTTATCAAGGAGGACAAGCCATTATTTTGCCTTTTGACTTTACTTGTGAAAATTAAGTACTTCTGTCTAAACAGGCAACTTTTATTGCTACAATTTTATTAAAATTTAAGTTATATGAGAGACCGCGTAGTGGAATTGCAAAATTCAAAGCAAAATAGAATATGCAGAGTACATAAAACTTTTCACCTCTTCCCAGATACCTTAACTATCCCACCGAGAAACAAGAAACAAAGGCGCTAATTAAAGAGACGTAAAAATTTGCCCTTCAGAAAAGTAAAAATGTAGCGACTAAGGACAGAGTTTAATTAAAATCGTTAAGGCATAACGATAATGCAGCCAAGTTTGAACGAAAATCCTCCCAAATCCCGCACTTTATAATGCTCTTTATAGTATTTGTTTTCTGCGGGTCCTCAATTACATATAATAGATTTTGTATGTCCATATATGGACAGAAAGTAGACAAAATTTTCTTTCAACATTTCCCATTCAATTTAATGCGTTCATAGTTTTATCTTCTTTCCCCATTTTAATTTACATATATTCTTACACATCAGCTGACACCCCCAGTGTGACGGTTCGTTAAAGCAATTGGCATTTGAGAAACTATAACGAAGTTTTGTTAAACGGATTAGTATTTTGATTTATTATGTGTAACCATTAACCGGCTTTCAGGAGAATGAAGGGAGTGTTTAGCTCAAAACTAATGTTGTTACGCGGTTTCTCATAAATTTTTCATGTACGGAAAACATCCCAAACTATTACTTTTGCTCCAAAACATTTGGAAAACGGTCAACGCAACTCTGCGGTTCTTATAGAAATTTCATTTACACCATTGTATTATCTACGAGTTGTATTCAAAAAAAGGAGAAAAACGTATCCTTACATGTTATTTACATAAATATATAATTGGTTTTAAGCTTTTAAAAAAACCGCTAAAGCATAAAATTAATGAAAGGAACTCTATTTGTTTTATAAGATTGTTTGTTGTATTGCGTATAAATTTGTGACTGTCATAAAAATATTTACAAATACGAGCATTTATTATATAAAAACTTATTCAGCCGTACGGTATATAATGTTACACGTGTAGTGTTCTCACGTTTAAATTAGCTTTAAGCAGGACTTCTATAACAAGGACATTTCGTAACTCTGTAATGCTGCATTAACTTCAATGTAATGAAATTAGATAGAATATATTAATAATTAAGTATAACTTGCAATATACTGGAACACACGAAAGACTAAGGGCTCACTTTGCACCTCCTCTTCCTGCAGCAAATCCCTTGCATTCGTAATGATATCATTTTTAAAATAATTTTAAAACTATTTTCTTATTTACGAATAAACACAAATTTTCGCTAAACAGTGCTGAATATGACAGCGTGTGAATAATCAATCAGCTGTTTTTTATTTACAAAACCAAATGACTCATTTCATTTGCCTGCTTGCTTCACTCTGATCTGGTCCCAATCTACTTTAAAAAAACAAATCAAAATTACGTTACCGCTGCCATACTTTCATGATGCAAACAAATTTTTTCGTTTGCTGATTGAAGCAAATGCAACTCTGATAGCCTTTTTTTCATAAGCTTTTGCAAATTGTACGATTGCCCCACTATCTTTTTCTTTCCGCACATGTCATATTTGACAGATGGTGATTATTGGTGAATTAGTTGTTGCTTATTAATCAATTTGTGAATTAAGTAAATATAAATTCGTTTCAAATTCACGTTGAAACAGAAAAGATTTCCATATTATATATCGATTGTAAAAGGAATTTCTTGGCAATTTCTTCTTTGAATAGGAAGAGTGCTTTAATTTCAATGTGGAAAGAGTATCTGGACAAACTGTATATCCTTCCATACATGTATACCCTTTCCATGCATAACATCCTCACATATTTTTTGCAAATGGAAGGATGGAACAGTCATGTACAATAGCAGCCAGAATCAGGGCACACTTTATTATGTGATGAACAAAAGCATAGAATTTGCCTTCATCATACAAAATAGCAATAATTACGAAAAATGAAAACATACAGCAACAATAACGAAAACATTTATTAAACACATATATTTTCGTTAAATAATCCAATATGTTTTAAATATAAATGTTAGTTGCCATAAATTTTATTATTATAAAATCCAGACATAAGAAAATGTACGCATATGGAATACAATGAATGTGAATTGATTCCAAAGAGAAGTCAGAGAAGTCGCAGAAGTACAGGGTGATATAAAAAAACTGCAACCAACTTCAGACTGCTGTCATTTCTAAGCCACTCGTGCGACAGCTGTGAACATTGTTCCAGTGACACCTAATTATTTTGTTTACGAGCGTATAAAAGCATTTTGGTGAGAATTTTCCAGAAAAAAAGTTATTCGTGATGGAATTCAAGCGTGATAGTGTGATTTCTTTATATTTGGCTGGAAAACCACAAGTGGCTATCGTTAGAGCACTCCAGCATTTAAATGTGAATAAATCTTCCATCTACCATCGCTCCTTACCGTGATACTGGTAGCGTAGGCCGACGTCAAGGAAGTGGACGGAAGAATACAGCAACATCAGCAGAAACAGTTCGAAAAGTAAAGAAGCGACTTGAGCGAAATCCGCGGCGCAGTGGCCGAAAAATGGCTCCTGAGCTGAACATATCGCTATATTCCATTCGGCAAATATTGAAAAATGAGCTCGGGGTAAAGCCATTGAAATTGCAAAAAGTGCAAGAACTTACAATGGCCACCAAAATCTCCGGATAGCAATCCGTTGGACTATTGTGTCTGTGTCTACCAAAAAATACCAAAGTGTCGATCACCTCAAGCAAGCGCTTCGCCGGGAATGGGCCAAAATATCGCAGAGCAACATTCGGGCAGGGTGTGACGGTTTCATTGGCCGTTTGAAGGCCATAATACGTGGCAAAGGTGACCAATTCGAACTTATTAAATCTAAACTTATTCCAAAATTTGATGCTATTTCCGACATTTGCTGCTTTCATTCAATAAAATTTAAAAAAAAATGAAAAAATTATGGCATTTTACTTTGTTGCAGTTTTTTCACCTCACCCTGTATAAATAAAATAAGCGGCTTTAAAGCAGTTTTTTTTAAATTATTTTTTTTAAAATTATTTCAACGTTTTATAAAAAATCTTCTACTAAAAGAAAAATATATCGAAAATATCCTTAAGAAACAAGTTAAGAAGAGACAAAGTTCCTTACAGGACGATTGACAAAATTCTTTAAGGAAAATATGTTTTGCATATTGTTTATCAAAATTATGTAAATGACATTAAAAGGAACGAGAAATGTTTATGCTAAAGGCACATTCAATAGCCATGAAAAGTAATAAAAAATCAGGAAAATTAGATTTTTTATTTCTAAATTTTTTTTTTTGAAATTCTTTAAATATCTCATTTTGCTCAGAAATGTTCGACCACACGTTAAAGACAATCATAAAACATACTTCTTTCCTTATGTGTCTGTTCCTGTAATTGTGTGTGTTTCCTTTACAAGTTTCATTCCATTTTCTATCCAAACAACTAAATTTTTGGTTATGAGCCAAACTAACCGACCATTCAGCCAGCCAACTAAACCAACAGTCCTTTACTTTGCATATCTTTTCATTTTTTTTTATATATATTTTCTTTTAAGGATAGTCAAGTGTCTTAAATTATTCAAGCAAAACCAAAATCAACGAACCCGCAGATTGAAAAAAGCTAAAATCTGTATTCGTAACGAGAAAAATATCGCAAAAATTTGGCCAGATGTTTTCAAACTATTTCAAGAAGGTCAGTGCAGAAATCGCCAAAAAAAACTTTAAAGCTTTAATGCTTTTAGTTAGAGTTGTATTTTGTTACGATAATTATCAGCTGATAGTTAGTGGTTATTTTAAGCGATATGTTAGTTGTTATTGTTAATTATAATTACACTGATGCCAAATATTCACATTCCCGATTTCGACGCTTTATTTTTTTTTATTTTCCGCTTTTTTTTTATTTATTTTTTAAATTAATGAATCGTTATTCTTTAACTAGTTGCGTGCCATATAAAAATAAATACATGTATTTTTAACTTCCTGGTTTTAGTCTGCACGCCTATTTAAATTTCGAGAGATAAAAAAGTACTGAACTCACATAGAGTACTTTGGCATCGAAAGCAGCAAATATTTGCCAACTAAAGATTGTACATAAATTGAATTAATTTGTAGCAAAATTTTTACTGATCGTATTTTTTCGTTGGTATAATATCATGAAATAAATTGATAATAGTTAAAATATAAAGCTAACAGGTTTTTTTTATCGACAATGTAAAATTAATTACAAAATTCCTCAGTGTGTGCCAGATTTTACAAAAAGTAATGATGTCGGTATGATGCATTATAAAATATTGACTCACATATTTCTCTCTTTTCTATTCAGTACCTTTTTAACGATTTTAGGCGGCGTTTAAAGCAGTTGTGTATAGTAATTTCAAATTCGTCGGTTTTTTTTTATTGGTTTCAAGTTAAATTAAATACCAAAGAGCAGTGTTAAGACTAACAAGCCTCTATATTTCCACTATGCCTGTCGTAACCTGAACACTTTAAAATGCGCAAAATATTCACGCATCGTTCCACTTATATGCTAAATTTTTGCCATTTTAAAACTAGCGACTGTTCTGAATATATACATATAATATAATATTCTAAATAATATACATTTCTAATAAATAAATTAAATTGAATTTACACAACTCATGTCGTGTAAAACTAGGAAAATGTGCTTCCTGTCTCTCGGCTAATTCTATTCTAATAAGTTAAATCAATTGCATGGGGGGTAAACTTTGCCACCTCTTCAAGTTCTAAGAGAATGTTCTTGAATTTCTAAGTAAAAAAAATATTTTTCCATCGCCTCTAAAATCGCCTGCTCGGTTCTAATAGTGAGTTCATACAATTGTTGTTTAGTTTCCAATTAATTTCTCAGCGGGCCATTCATAAATTTCATCTCAATCCAAAGAAATTTTAAAATAAGTGGGTTCCCCTAATAAATGATTGTAATATCTTAAACCGAACTTTAGACGAGATGAAAAATTATTTCTATACGGCAAGTTACGATCACTTCTATTTCGCTTTAAAAAAGGCCTAAAAGTGTGACACCATTTTCAAATGCCTCATTGGTAAAAATTACCCCTCAGGGTTGAAGAGACACTGCGCACAACAATGAGGCTTTTGCTTCACGAGCAGCTGCCGATGTACTTTCACAATGTGGCAAAGTGCGAATTATTGCTCATAAATTATTGCACGTTAGAGAACTTTCTTTAAAATGACACTCAAAGACAGCAGCAATGCGCCCACTGGCCGGATGCCACTACCCCCAAACCTTCATCATGTAACTTCAAATGGAATACAATTTCACTTGCCATTAAAACAATGTAATAAGTTACGATAAAAATGGTTGGGCATACGGAATGTCAAGTCATGCATTTATTCCAAAAGCAGAGTGCATTGAATGAACTGACTTCAGCGTTTCGCTTGTAAGTTTTGGCTTCTTCTTCATAATACTTTTTGTGCAAACTCAACAAAAGAACTTTCGATTAGTTTTACGTTTCATTTGTACTCCCACGTTTTCTATTTAAATTGCGAAGGATAAAAAACTGGTTATTTAAATAAAAGCGAAAGTACGCACCAACTACATTTTGGTGAACAGCAAATGCAGCTGTGCTTTAATTAAGGAAGAATCATTTTCCTAAGGAACATCCTCAGGAAACTCTGATTTGTCAAGATGTCGCCTACAAAAGTCTGACTAAAGATTTGGATTCCTTGAGTGGGAAAGCATTTAAACCAGGAAGTTTTGAACTGGCGCCGAATATTGGTAAAACCATTTACAAGATAAGATAATTTCCCAATTAGATGCCAGGCGGGAATAATCTTAATACTCCTCTGTTTTCATATACTTACAGCCACACATAAATCCTGCGCTTTGATGGTTGTGTAAGCAGTGGCGTGCATGTTTCCCTACACTCTGATATAAATGAAATTAAATATTTAAAATATTAAACACCAGTCGGGAATAGTCTAGTACAGCTCTGTTTTCATATAATTTCAGCCACACATAAATCCTGCGCTTTGATGGTTGCGTAAGCAATGGGGTGCGTGTTTCCCCACACTCTGATATAAATGTAATTAAATATTTTCAATTTAATTACATTTTGTTTTTAATTGTCACATTGAAATTACGCAGCCATTACTTCGGGTATATGTACATACATGTGTATGCACGTCTCTACGTATTAGGTAGCTCTCTAGACCCCAAGAGATCCCAAGAATTTACTCTGGTAAGATTTATAGCCCTTCCATTGAAACTTCATTACTAAATATACAAATATTTATTATAACGATGCCGTTTAGTTTAAAACTGCTCAGCCGAAATGTAATTTTAATGTACTCGTACGCGTAATTAACCGCATGTAATTACACAGTAACATACATGCACATATCGGGTAGAGAAAAATGTTAATCGGTTTTAATGAAATTGTTTGACAAGCTTGTAGTGTCGAGAAGGCTTTCGTGTTGAGAAACGGAAGCTATAATTTTGTGAAGTGGCAGATATCGAATATCAAGAAGAAGAAATTTTAAATATATATTTTTTGGAAATACAATGAGAGTTTGTTACTGGAATGCGGGTTCAATTCCTGCATCAGATCCATGTACTAATCAGCACTACTGAGACCTGCAGACATGTCTCCGAATGCAATTGCACTCGTAGGAGGTGGCAAAGTTGCAATCATTAAAACGAAAGACTTTTAGAAATTAATCGTTGCAATATGCAGGAAGAGAACGTTGTTATCTAAAATTACATTCTCATAAGAAGGTTGCCTTCCCGTTTCCTTTACTTGGCGATGAATGTAGTTGCAGAAGGTTTTTTAGGCTTCGGCGCAGTGCAGTCACTTTCACTTTTCACATGAAAATTAATTTTTCATAAATTTGCGGACCAAGTTTGCTTTTGAAATTACAATATTACAAATAGAATAAATATGTATTAAAGCTTTACAAAGCAGACGTAATATCTCCATCACGATTACATGCCTTTGTGACGATGCGTCTGTGGTATTAAACTCCGAAGTCTAAAATCTTTAATACACGCTGTTAAAGCTGTAGTTACCGTGGTGGCTGTCACAAGAATTGGCCCCTAATAGATCCTAATGAAAGGATTTAAATTATATATTTTTAAATAAATATAAGCACTAGATCTGTACTTTCCCTGGCTAAGAATGCAATAGCTTTCAAATGACGCGATGGGGAAGGCAGTGGAAGAAACGAAGCTTTCCTCTCACTTTATTAATCTCACTTTATTGTTCGCGTTGGAAGTATCCAACAACAACTAATCTAATAGGAGTGGCATTGAAATATCCTTACTGGAATCGCTTATTTTACTTTAACTTCTTCATAAAAATGTAGAGAGTCCCACCACTGGTTGGGCCATGCAGTTAATTCCTAATTAAGCAGTAATAAATGTAAAACTGTAAATGTTTCCGTGTCAGCTGATCGTTTCTATTGCATGTGTCAGTTTATGCAAAGATTTACGCGACCGAAATGTCATATAATCGCAATTCCCTCAACCTGCGGAAAACAGATTTTCGGTTCCAAGTTGCGTGACAGCTGTAAACAGCGTTAAAGTGAATTAGATGTGTGGCACAGTATCGCCTTATTTTGGCACCTTTTTCTTTCAATGTTCTTAACATTTTCCGTTGTTGAATTTTAATACGTGCATGATATTTTTAATAAATTCTTTTTTTAAATACAATTTTCGTTACCTTAATCAAATCCAACTGGAGACTGCATATCGTACGTGCCGATTTCGCTCAATGGCTACATGTGTGCACGTATATGCCTCCTGTGATATTTTTTTTATTATTCTTAAATTATATTTCTGTAATTCGATGTGTAGGTCCTTATATACATTTAAGCAAAGAAAAAGGGGGATTTTGATAAAAATTAATTCCAATTATTATAAAAATTACAATAATAACAACATGCATACCTATAAAGTTTGAAGTGTACTTTAACTGAAAATAGTTCTGGCATGGCTTGCAAGTGTGAAATATTGCTGAACTTGCGATAAAAGTTTCTTCGATATACTTCTTTTTCGATATATATGTTATACTTTTTATTTATAGACGATGTTAGAAAAATTATTCTTCAACTGTTTCGTAAGACATGAAGGCTATGCTTTCTACTTACGTCACGAAATTTATTAAATTTACGTACTTTTTGCACAAAAACATAATTTATATGAAAACATTGAATACCTCGATGCTTCGAACAGCTGTTTTAATTATCTACAAGTTTTCATTTTGCCGCATAATAATTTCCCTTGATTTGTGCGCAAGCGCAAGAAGTTCAAACCGTTTCGTATCCATTATATTATACACATATTTCTTCAACGTTCATATAATATAGTTATATACACATATCTTTACATACTCGTATATATACATATGTATGCCGTTGGTTTTAGGTAGAAAGGCCCTAACTCTAATTTTTTTGCAATAGATTTTTTTCAAAGTTACGATATACTATATTTGTAAAGTTTT
This sequence comes from Ormia ochracea, assembly GCA_963402855.1. Classification (NCBI taxonomy): domain Eukaryota; kingdom Metazoa; phylum Arthropoda; class Insecta; order Diptera; family Tachinidae; genus Ormia; species Ormia ochracea. The sequence goes on from OY727105.1 coordinate 22,372,693, forward strand.
TAAGAATTCCATAAGTGCAGCTATACTATATTTACATTTTAGAGGCACTTGCAATTTCGTTTCGCACAACGAATGTACTTTTTCTCCTAATTATAGTTTTACTCAAGACTTTCTTTAATGAAAAGAAAGTTTTCATGCCACCATTTTTAATGTTTCGCCATTTTTCTTCAGAAATATTTAATACTCCGTACAATATGGACAGGTAATTTTTCATATTTTAAAACATTATTAAAAAGTTTAAGCTCAATGTGTACGCGCTTGCATGCATGCACGTATCAAAAAGGATACGTTCAAGTGCATTGTGGAACAGAAGCTGTGAAATAAACGCAAATGAAAGCACACTTTTATGTAAACATATTTTTCAATGGGCTTTAAAGTCTTAAAGTAAATCTACGTATGTGCGGTTTACTGGTTGATTCCTTGTGCTTAAAACAATAGAGTGCTGGCAGCGTTTATTAACATGCACATGCACACATGCACACATACCCAGCAAGGATGCGAAAGTGTACATAGTACGTACCAAAGAGATAGTTGTAGTTTAGCTAACTTCTTCGTTTTCTTAGCTTAGGCTTAAAGTCAAAGGATTAAACAAGCATATGCATTGGACGATTTAATGTACATTCATTTATTTTTATATGATGCGCTCATTTATACTCGTGCACGCAGAGACATGAGAAAATCTTAAAATATCCTGAGATGGAAAATTCATTACTATTGAGTTTAAGGCAAAATTTCCTAAAAAAGAGTACACACAGATCTTTCAGAGATGTGTTGAAGTACATCTTCGCAATGACACGATTTTAATACTTATGGCATATCTGCTCATATGCAGTCTTAGGAGGTAAATCTTCCTTAAGGCAATGCCAAGGACTCGAATGAAATTTCCACGATAAAAAACATTTTCTAAAAGTGGTTATAAAACTATCGCATTCCTTTTAGCTTATTTGAGACAAATCTTTTTTAGCTCTAATCAAAATTACTTACTTCTGAGGAAGTGTTTCTGAACTCTGGGAAAATCATTCATAAAAATTAGTCCTGTATTGACAATTTTGATTAAAGTGCATTTTTAATGCATATTTAAGGGCTCACTTCCTGATTGACTTATTATCGCGATTAGCCCTCAGTTTGAAAAGTTGACAGTTCGAGTCCCAGTGTAAACAAAATTTTATAGTGAGAATGTTTTTCAGTAAAGAAAAATATGAATTTATTGTAGCCAAGAAGGTCACATGCCCATAGAAGGAAATATTACGTTTAGCATTCTTTAAAATTCGATTATTCGAATAGAAATATTTATATTACCATTACGAGCAACAATTCAAGAAAAATTCCTTAATATAAGAATAATTCAATTCAAGGAAAAAGACCAAAAAAACCACCGAATTATAAAATATTTCTCAATAATTCAGCTCTGTACTGAGCTGAATTATATACAGTATTGAATAGTACTGACGTTATGAGATGAAGGTTTGGGGGTAGTAGTGAGTACTAAAGTTGGTCAACTTTTAACTTTTTGTATACGTTCAGTACTTTGGAAAGTGCCGTTTGATTTTTTTTTATTCAGCTTGTTGTCAGTTTTTCTTAGTGTGGTGTTGGGAATTTTAAAAAAGGGGAAAAAATTTAAAATAAGTTAATGGAGGCTACTCAAGTGCTTCCACGCCTCTGTAATAAGAGTTCGGTAGAGATCGAAATTAAAAAGGGGAAAAAGGACAGCTGGAATTACAACAAGCAGGGATTTGTTGTGTAAGCACAGGTGATTTAATATTTGGTAACAAAGCATTGATTGTAAAAACTTTTATGTTGCCACGTGCCCGTCACTAGTTAAAGTGCTAAGTATATATAAGACGTATTATATGTGACTCGGGGTTTACTATTCGAACACATAACCGTTTTCACTTTTAGTAGCCGCATGAGATCGCGGTACCACTTTGCTACAAACGATAATTCTTTGTAAGTTTGTGTGAAAGTTGTTATCACATTTCCTAGTTAAAAATGAAACGAGACTTCATTGTATTGCATTCTATGAAAAAATCATCTCTTCCATAGACTTTAACGACTTTGGTGCTACTGTGGTCTAATAATGCTTTTGGTTTCGCTCAAGAACTTGTCTGCTTTACACATGCAAGTAGTGGCAGGCAAGTCCTGAATGCCTATCAACGAAAATGTTATTCGAAGTAGTCGCCATTATTGTAATTTGTTTTTCTGTTTATAACAAAAATTGTTGTTGTTGTGGGGTAAATCCCCTGTTAATGAAAAGGTGCGATTTAGATATCCTTGCATTTGTGTATGCGGTATTTAAATTCGGAATTTGCATCTAATTTTACATGCATCTCTTTTGCAGTGAATTCGAAGGCCTTGTTTTTGAATTCATTAACCCATCAACGATTTACTATTAATATCGTACATCTAGATTAGAGAGTGATATAAATTTTTTATCTTTAAACTATTTTTTGCCTCAATTTTTCTTCTTTTTCAACGATTTGTTTTGCTTACAAATCAATGTTACCAAGTTATTACAAAAAGGATATTTTTAAGGATATAATTGTGGGTTTTTAAATGTATGCCAATTCATAATATTACGTTAAACAATTAATTGAAGCTTCAATTCGAAATTTACTGCAATCCGGTAAAATTCCATGCAATTGTAAACAGGGTAACACTGTTTGTTGTTTTGACATTCAGTGGGTGGCATGTAAATGCAAAATTTTCACTTGCATGTAAAATTTGTTGTCATTGGAGTTGTTGGTTGTATTAAGTTTTTCGAACTCTTAGTGTCATGTAGGAACGTTACACGCACACATACATAGTAACCTATGTATGTTTGAGTATGTGCATAATTTTTAAATTTTTGAAACGCGTTCTATAAATTATATTATATTCTATGCGATTATAGTTTATTATATTATCATTCACGTGTCTGATGTTTGCAACACATTTTAAATGTAGTTGTTGTTTTTTTTTATCACTGTATTTTATCCATTTTTGTTGCTCTGTGCGCCATACGCATTCTTTCCTTTAGAAGTGCGTTTGTATGAACATGTATCCTTCTGGTATCTTAAGTCGTATAACTTTATTATTTTGCATAGCTTGTGGTATTCGTGGCAAATATTGTTAAGCATTTATCCACACAGACAAATGCATTCATGCACACATCACTACGAGTTGTGTTATTACGTACGAGGTTCATTCTGGAAGGACACTGAAGCTGTAATACTTAATAAAAGATCTCAGGTATTCTTATGAAACATCTGCGTTTCAAAACACTTGAAACCTTTAATACAGTGAAACCTTTAATAACAGCACACTATCCGAATCGTTAATTGTATGCGACTATTAGAAATGTCCGCTTACATTAAACATGCAGCGAGGTGATTTCCTATTTTATGGATTTTATCATATGTTTTTCTATTCTATTTTGTTTAGCCCATCCTATATTTTAAGATACATGTTAATACATGTACATTCGCCCATAAGTTTTACAAATATGTAAATTTCTTATTTTAAAATTTTAGCAAAAAAAAAATTGTATAAACTTTTTTTTCCAACATTTTTATTGAGGAGTTAGAACTTTTGGTCTCAGATCTGATTTCGCTCAGAAATAGGAGGTTTTAAGAAAAACGACATTGACTACAAACAAATAATAAAGAGGTGTACCTTATTTCAATTGTTCATGTTAAGAAACGTTCGCACTTCTGCGAGCACACTGTACTCCTATATTAATTTCAATATTCATTATATCTTAAAATGCTATAATTCATCACATCAAGGACGGAGTAGGCTACGGTGCACTGTTCCAATTCCAATTTGCGCAATTTGAATTTGAAAATTTCTTTTCAACAAACAACAATTAAATATTTTTTTAATTATTTTACTTTTATTTTTTAAAAATATTATATTTTCATGTCAACTGCATTTCTTTTTTATGTAAATATTGAGAAACATAGAGAAGAACTACTTGGTTCTCGTGCAATTTTATTTTTCCCCCATGGTTGATTAAAGTGAAGCAAATGTGCAGACAGGGTACAAGTAAGAACAGATTGGGAAAAGCATTCAAAAGTCATTCGGATTTTGACTTATTCGACTTATTTGACTTATTTGACTAATTGTACGTTTAAAAGAGTTGTCGGTTATGGACTGTTCCACTGTGTAGGGGGGAAAAATTTCGATAAGCCCTTATCACTCTACTCAAATGCACTAGTATGTATTTCCCAGTAAGGCGGATTCGCACCCAATCATACTCCCATATACACATATGTGTATTTGTATGCACTCGTATACATGGATGCTTAACTACTTCTCGAAATGTATAACTATTTCGCTGGCAACGTTTTACATGACATGTTTTTGTAAATCTGATCTGTAAAATTGGAAAAATTTACTCATGTAAAACCCAAGTGATAACATTCCAAATGGAGCGTGCCCTGGCCATGATTTGGTACAAAAAACACGTATATGCTAATCACGGTACACATTTAAAAAGATCATGTCGGACTGCTATGGGCAGTGATGTGCTAATTTTGTCAGACATGCGAAGTACCATGTGGAGCTTTAAAACTGATAAATAATATTGGAATACCCGTCGTCTGGAATGAGCAACACACACATAACGGCATGTGCACGTAAGTAGCAAAAGGACTTGCTCTCTCGTCGTGTTGCAGGATTAGAAGACAAAGTTTTTGCACTTGTTCTTTTCAACTTTTAGTTATGATTTATTGCAACAATTACTTAAAAAGTTATTTTTAGCAACTGCAGCAGAAATAAATATTGTATAGATAATGAATGGTCAAGAGAAAACAATTTTCATGCGACATTTCTGGTTACACCACTTATTTGCGGGAATATTGGGATCGTATATGATTTTAATGTTAAGCAATATTAGACGTCAGGCGAAAACGTTTGTGGCTTAAATTGTAGCTTGTTGGGAAAACTTTCACACTGACCGAGTGACAGCTCGTCTAAAAAGCTCTCTGTGTTTGGCAACATGTTGCTGAAATTATTTCTTAGCAGTGATTTTGCTTTTCAACACTCTGGCAAATAAAGCTTATCATTACCATATTACATCATAGATGGCTTTCGTATATCTCTTTCCGATCGAGAGTGTAATAATAAAGTAATACTTGTTATTTCCTCTCGCACACCCATCTTAAGAGTTGGGACTATGTAGCTATTATTGTTTATTATATTTATGAAGCTTTCGTTATAAACTTTGTCATATTAAATTCGGAACAAATTGGCATTGACGGATTATATATGTACATAATTTCTAATGATATTTTGTAAATAATAACAATCAGTTACATAATTCAACCTAGAGCTCTTCCCGATATTACAAAGTCATTTCCTTGGAAAAGAAATCTTGGCTTTGCTAGTACTGGAATAGATTTCGAAATAATTTAAACATGAAAAGAGATTAAATTATAAGATTGAAAGGTCAACTAGCCGTTGAAATCAACAGACACGGTATGTTGCCTAGTCATGTACTAAAATGGGCCTAAAGTAGGAGAAATTTGGTGCTGAGTGTTTACCATACCAGAAGATGCTGATAAGTGCCTTTATTCACACTTAAGAAATACATTAAAATGGCTTTGTAAGTGCCACACTATTTTCTAAATACGATAAAAATCAATTCTTCGTTGGCGGTTAGAAGGAAATGCAACTCTGGTCGCATTTTCATAAATTTTTTTAAATAGTAGAACTTGTCAAAAATATCAAATTTTTACAAATCGTATGGTTGTGTAGGATCATGGCCCTAACAGATTCCTATTTCTCATTGTTTTATTTTGCCGAAGGAAGGTTGATGTCCTGAGCGGTGCTCAGCTGTTACTAATACCCTTTAAGCGATATATACTTAAAAATAAAAGTAATAATTAAAAATATTATTTCTGTGACCTCCGCTGGCCAAGCATATGGTCTTCGCCTTCTGTAATTGATGAGCTTCAGCCAGACTAGCATCTACAAATTAAGCTAATACGTTTCTAAAGAAACAGCTGATTTAATATGGATAAAGTGATCGTTTACAGTTCTAAGAAGCGTTCAAAGAGATTTGAAATCATTTTTAAATGAAATAAGTTGTGATCAATATGTTGCTATTAAAAAAACTTTTTATTCTTTTTATTTTCAATATGCAAAGTTTAGAAAATTAACCCATTTAAAACCAAACCAAAATTACAGTAAACTAGTTATACATTAAAAAAAATGTTTAATCAAAAATGAGGAAATATAGAAAAATTACTTTTTGGTAATATTAAATAGGTGTGCCCACATTGGCCCGGTAGTCCTATACGAGGCAAAAAATGTTCTCATCAAATTTGGTTCTACAATTTTTAATTATGAGATATTTAAAGAAATTAGCTGTTCCCAAATAGGTACAATGACCGTAAATGGGTTAATTAAATATTTAATTAATACCAACTAGAAATTAATTGAAATATTTATTATATTTAATAATAAAAATAATTAATACTAATAAAAAAATACAAATACAAAAATTTCGTTGAATATCGCATGTTTGCTTCAGAATATTATCAATCCGTAGATCTCCCGGTGTTGCCTTCCATGGCAACCAGCATGAGTTAGCAAAAGATTTTAGTTATTTCGAATCATTCCTTTTAAAGCATCGATTCCACTATCCACTTTAGTAGGTTTTACAAATTAATTTTTGTTGTTGTTGTAAACCAATGAAACGCACTTTTCTGTCCCTCAAATAAGATTCGTGCAACATTTTAAACTTCTCGTATAAATTTTTGAATTTTTTCTATCAAGTAGCTCCTTGTTTGTTTCACTTCCTCTTAGTGCACTAATTACTTTGGAGGCAGTGTGTCAAGCTTTTTGCAGCCACTTAATTTAACGTTTTTTTTCTTCACTGGAATTTTTTTTTGAAAAACAAAACTCGAAAATATGGAAAAAATAAGCACCTGTAAAAGTTGATCCTTTGCAAACTGAGATAAATTATTTAAATTTTTCATTGCCAGTAAGGCTAGTTGTTATAAAAGTCAGTAAAATACAAGCATGTCAACAAATCCAAAACAGCTTTGCAACAATTTGTCGAAAACCCATTGACTCTTCCGTTCAGCTCGGCTGCCTGCCAGCACTACTCACAACCATCCATGTGTGTATTCGTAAGTAGAATAGTTTTTCAAAGACAATGAAATTTTAAATGTGTTAATGTATTTGACGAATAATATTGTGAACGTCAAACTAATGACACGGCAGCAAAGTGTCCGAAAATGTAGAAAACAACAATCAAGAAAAGTAATGCTGGGACATGCATTCTGCGTAGAGTACAAGATTGTCGTGGCCTTTTTTCCCCGTCGATGAGTGGCATGCTGAAAATTTCTAAACACAACGAATACTATCTAAACAATATTTTATCGCCGCGATGTTGAAAATGTATACAAGTGATGTTCTAGCACTCAATGCCATTAATCTAATCGTCAAGTAACTGGGAATTTGTCAAAGTGCCAAGGGGGCCGCTGGTATGTTTGCCAGCCAGTATATGTAATATGAACGCTTAATGTGTTTATATAAATTATTGGTTTATTGCAGAGATATTAGTGGCCTTAAACGTTGAAATGATATTTATGTCATGCGCCATTTGACAGGAAAAGTGTAAGCAGGGTGTCATTACACTTTCATCGCATTGTAACACATTGATAGTAAATGCTGAAATATGCCACAGCCTAAAGACAAATGTTTTCAGTCAACAGTTATTTGCCGTTTTTATAATTCCTGCAAAGTTCATTTGTTAATGCATTGCATTGTCCTGTACAAGCTGGTTGGAATAATTGCATCCGAATAGGCGCTTTTAGGAAGGGGCTATAAAGTTGAAAACTCCGGCACATGCCGGCAATAAAAAGTGCCTTAAGCATTAAATACATTCGTCGTAGGGGACTAGCCACTATAATCTGTCAGTTATATAATACAGAATAAGCAGATGAGAAATTATTTCTACAACAAAATGGCAACATGGCTAAAAGGCTACACGCCGGCATTTGCAGCAGTGGCCAGTTGCAGTTGGTTTTTGTCGTAGGCGGAAAAGGAGCACAGCTAAACAATATTACTTTGAAGACCAGAATAACCGAGTCAAACGAAGCTGATTACTAGATTATGATCTCTTATGGGAGAATTTTCCGTGTGAGGGCTACCAGAAAAGGATGGTAATACCACCAAATGCAGTCAATGATAATCACTGTATGCGCGAAAGCATTTTAAACTCTACCTTTCTCATCTCTTCATTTAATATCATTTACAATTTTTTTCCAATTTGAACTTCTTTTTTGGCGCCGAAAATGTTTTTTTCTCACACATAATAACTGTCATTAAGTATTAGAAATGACAGTTGAATTTGACAGTTTTCTTGCCAATATGTCTTAAGAACTGTTGCTGACAGATATATGGCATCCACATACTGGCATTTTATCTTACTAACAAATTGCTTGCATTACATTTACTTCAGCTTTCCAAAATGTAAATGAGTTACAAAATCGCACTCGACTTCAAACTCTAACTGATATATGTAGATTGATATAGATTTATATATACTTTACCAGCTCTTACGAGATGGCTACTTCCGCTCCAAAATAGAGCAGCAACAGTTTACAGCATACTTTTTAAGTTTATAAGCAACAACTAAAGTCCAATCCAAAGTCCATTGGTCCCTTGGGAACCGCAGCTGTCTTCTATGGTTATAATTATGTTGCGTCTAACTTTTCCTTTAGGCGGCAAAAGACATCTTTTCTACTTAAGAAACATCTTACAAAAGATTCAAAAGTTAAAGCATACTTCTTCCGACATTGCTTGGACTCATTTACCCATAATGTATTGAAAATAAAATGATTTTGCTTTTTCAATTTATCTTAAATTTAAGTTGTGATCAAAGTACGGCGTCCGTTATTAAGCAACAATAACTCATCACTATTGTTAACATGCTTACAAACAGGCGAAGAAGAGCGAAATGTTCGCGGCCACTTGAGCATACTTTTCATTCAATTTCTCTCGCATTAAGACTCACAACCTCTGAACAAGAACTGCTTATTAAAAATCATAAAAGTTAAATATTGATTTCATGTTTAACAAGCAAAGTAGCTTTAACTCATACCCGAGACCATTAAAACTGAAGCACTTCCATGCAGTAAAATCTTCAGCATCACAGACAGAAAAAGAAAACCAATTCCTTTATTAAAACCAAATTATAAAAACAAGAAAAAAGCACACACACACATGCAGATCTGCACATCCGTGCGAGTGCTTACACAATTTGCTGAACATTCTCACAACATGTAATACTTGCCACTCCACAACGTTCTGTTGCATTCGCTACATTAACGTTCCCATACGTACAGTTGCCCGCATCCACAAAAGCCATATTTGTATCTACAATCTCTTACACAAAAGCTCATATTAATACAGATTGTAATGCTTTTTTCTTCTTCGTACTTTTTATTTAAAAGGAAACCGAATTTTTTCGTTTGTTGTTACATGATGACCTGTCTCTTGTTTTTGTCGAGAGCATAAAACAAAATAAAAATGCAACAAAATGCACAATGTAAATGCATAAAATATTAAACATGGAAATAAATAAGCGGAATAATGTTGCATGTTCTTCTGATGAAAGTGCACTTCAAATAGAATATCGCAATATCTTGAATAAATATTACACAGGGGAACAAAATAAATTTTAAAGCTGTTCGTTGCCCATCATGGCGCTATCGCTGGTTTTGAATCAGAAACCGGTTCGCGTCCATCAGCTGACATTTGTGATTTAAGAGATGCCAGCGATACTTTTGTATTATTTCAAAATATTTTTGAAATTTTGTGTTGTAAACTGAAACACTTTGAAGTATGAGCGTTTTAACATTTTACACTCTAACATTTTTACCTCACTATACACCAATACTGACACCAATTATGATATAAAACCAATTATGATATAGAACGTGGCTGATATTGCTAAGTAAGTGCAAAGAGAATCGAAAGTATGAGCAACTCTGCTACTAGTGAAAAGTGGAAGTAGCCATGTTGTCAAAAACAATGTAAAACTTTGTGGCAAAAATATCGTGTGCAGACTAAGTTAATGGTCCAACAATTACAGCTGGCTTGCGCAGCCTGTGTAAAGAGGTGGTGTAATAACAAAGAGCCGCCCCAACTGTCCTGCTGTCAAAGAACCGGACTGTACCATGTCACAAGTTTTATTCCTTCGCCCAGTGCAGTCCTTTTCACTACAGGATTTTTTCAAAGTCAGCACATCTTTTTAACATAAGCCTCCGGTGCAGTACAACTAAGAACTGGAGTTATCAATATCTTTATAGCAGGTGAAATGTAGTACTTTCCACCAGGCGGAGATGGCAAAATATAAGGTCGGCTTGTTTACTATTTGCAGCATCCATCTTAAAAATTTATGGGCATTGGCTCCATTGTAGGCTGTTGCTTACTGTCTGCAGTTCTACTACTCGCAAACTACAGATGGTACACGAAACGGTCAGTAAATTCGAGATAAGTGAGATCTTATACCTCTAATCAGCTGACACTCGTATTAGGAGGTCTACTGTCAAAAGTTGCTTTGACAGTGGACTTTTTTTTGCTTTTCTTTTTTATAATACCGTTCCTTCCAACTGAATACTTTTTGATGAGCTTTTATGCCGAGATTGATTTTCGCATAAATTTTTTGCAATTTAAATATTTTAAGTATTTTATTTAAAATTTTAATTTCCTGCACAGAGAATTTGGATCATGACTTTAATAAATTTTTCTTTACATAATAGATGTTTGTGAGAAAACCATACTATTCATATATCCCCTGTCATTATCTAATCATGCCGTTGTAGTGCAATAATGAAATAATATATATATTCGTTTTAACATAATACGATAACTGTTATTGCCCCGCAGGGCTTTAAAGTATTAAATACAAACAGTGTCTTCTACATCACATGGCCAGGAGCACAATACTGAGAAACACGGCCTTATGGCCTATTCAGACATTCCACTAATTTATTTCATTATTGTATCCCAATTTATCGCATTAAGCGGCAATCGTATTATGCGCCAATGTAGCCCTTCTAGAGGTTTTTCTTTGCTTGGCATGAAATTTAAAATAACAGAAACCATAAAAATTGTTAGTCGTTTTGATTTCCGTATGACAATTGACTGAAAATTAACACTCAGCTGTCTTACATAGACTGACCCAACATAAGTTGATATGCGAAACGGATTCGAATGCGAAGAATTAGCGGTCTGTGAAATTCCAGCTTGGAAATCTCGCAATGCCAAGTTCGTGGCCTGACTGAAAGAAAAAGTGCACTACAAAATGCAAATGCATGCACATAAACTTATTTGCATTAAACTGAGTATCGTGTTAAAACATATTTTTCTTTACAAAATTACAACAACAGCTCCTTTCATATGTTTGAGTGTGTAAGTGCAAGTGCATGTTTATGTGTGATTGAGGCTATCGGTTGCATGCAGCTTTCAATATGTTGCATATTTAATTTGCTTTTAATTGTCAATAATGCAACTGCAACAACAAAGGCGATACAAGAATACAAGAGTTGGAATGTAATGAAGGGGCCATGTAAGAAATAAATAACCATACGTCCACCTGATTGGTAATAATTCTGAAAGGCGAATGCATGCAAATACAGAAAAGCATCTCCACATGCGGCTGAATATGTAATCGTAGACAAATTTGCATTTATTATTAAATAAACAGGCACGTGATCGCAAAAAGTATCATTGAATTAAAATACAACTTCAGATGTAAAAGAAAATCAATATAAAAATTAATTATCCATATTTTAGAACAATATATGGAAAGCTTCGATTCATGGCCAGACCGCGAAAGTTCCCTTCAGACAAGCGGAAAATATTGCCGGATGGGCAGGCAAAAACACATGCAAAAAATCGGTTCCTGATTTATGGATGCCGAATAGATCATTTCATGGAAAAGATCATTTAAAAATTCAACAACTTGAGCCATCAGGAACCAAAAATTGCTTGGCTAAACACTATTCTGTTCGATAAAAAGCTCAATTCGGAACTGTAATAGTTAAAATGATAATAGAATAGATACAGATCCATATGTACATTTGTGTGTATGTATAAGTAATCGTTGTGCATTAAACACAATGTGGCACACTGGCATTGTTGCCATCGCAGTTTTAATCGCAGTTATGTAATTATTTTTAGCAGCAGCAACAGACGCGGTATTCAATATTTCTCTGTTTCGACTCTCAAAATAATCACATTTGAAAAAATTAGAATTATTTACTTTCAGGATTGTAAGCTCAGCTGCAACATTGATTTCGTTATACCATCTTAAGAGCGCTTACATGTCTCTTTCACTGCATTGCCCACACTTTTGTCGCACCAGAGGCGACATCACCATCTAAAGTCTTGTAGATGTCTTGTAGATATCTTGTAGATATCACATGTATTTCATTTGTGAATTTTGCGGTCGGCAGACTGTTGAGATGAATGTGTTTAGAGGGCACAATTACATGATTGTAATAAATTGTTGCACAATAAAAAAATTGCCCCAATGAAATATACGGCAATTAGTTGATTGTTACATTTTAAAATAACAATTTGATTTCCACAAATTGGCGAAGAATGAATTTGTCTCAGTTCAGGGTTACGACTGTTCCAATTTGTGACATCAGCAACCAACTGCTGCTGTGATAATTTTTCAATTCTTTGCTCTCACGTGCAAATTGTTTTCTTCGCAATGAAAGAGTTTTTATTTAGTTTATTCTTTAAAAACAAAGCAGCGTTTCCAGCAACGCGCTCCATGGTAATGCATCCAATTATTTGCCACACAAGAAGCATTATATTTATTTAAGAAGTCGGCGCGTATTGGCTACTTTGATATTCGCACGAGAACACGAAAAGTATTAGTGCATTCAAGATTCATATTGACACATGGTTGTTTGTCAACCGTTCACATGACTGTCGGATCAGGGCTGCATTTCATGGCTGCAAGTCAGCTGGATATTCTTCCCGATTGTACGGGGTAATAAATTGTAAAATCGCACGAACAGCATATAAAATGAAGCGGAATTAATAACATGCATTGCAAAGACTTTTGCAACTCCTCTCTTCAATACCATTTCGTTTGCCAAATTTTATATCCTTGTAAATTTCAACATTTTATTGAATTGCAGTATGGAAATTATTTCAGATATTTCCGACAATGCATTATAAAAAAGAACAATATTCTTATCAAAATTGCTGAGACAATTTTTCCCACTCACAAAAAATTTCTCTGACCGACAAATTTGCCAGAGTATTTAGACAGGGAATTCAAAATGCTCTGCTCTGTTTGGCTCTAATATTGTTCTCTCCTCCATGGATCAAATATTTGTAATTTTATATGATACATCTGATGCCTGAATAAACTCAATAAATAAAATGAAAAAAAAAACAAAAAAATTGTACTCTAAAAGCAACATTTACTTTCTGCAAATAAACACACTACTAAAATTTAAACACAATAAACATTTTCTTAAGCAGAAGGCCCCAAACCGAATACAAATAGGTTTGGTTCTGAAATTGGTTTATTTTTCTATTCTGTCACACAGTCCCATGATGATACTGTGTATCAGTCAGCATTAAAGGAGAATTACACACACAATATGGGAAATCTACAAGTATCTACTCCTTGCCATTGTCACTCTGCTGAACACACACACACACACACACGCACACACCTTTGGAAACAAAAGTAAGACAGCATCGCTTGAAAACTACAATTTATGCATACTTGCAACGAAATATATTCATAAAATTTGTTATTGATATGCCTTATAAAAATACCAACTTATCGAAGTAAATAAAGCGTATGGAAATGAAAATAACACTTTGCGAAAATAAGGCAACTGCAAAACTATTTGCTGGCAAACCTGCCGACGACCGTCACCAGAAAATACAGGGTGGTTCACTGTAATCCTCTTTCTCAAATGAAAAGCGGCAACAGCTTTCGAAATACCAGTTTTAAATCATCGTGTTTCTAAGAATCAGTGTCGTCAATTAGTATATATGGGTAGAAAGGTGCAGAAGGAGTGGTCGTATGTAATTGGAACTTTTAAAATTTCTTCTCGATTTTAGACTTCGGAGTCATGAGACATTTTCCAATACTGTAATGACTTTTGCTGCAAGTGCTCTGAAGTTGAATTAGTAAGTTGCTCAACTATATATAAATGGCTAAGATGGCAGCTTCGATAGCTATTTCAGTGAGGTATATATATATATATATGTATATATCTTGTGACAATTGTTTTTGTACGCAAAGCTCACTTAACCGCCTTTATCATAGCTCTAGATCTTCTGCTCCTACTGACACCAGTAGGGCAATTCAGTCATTTACTCTTAGCAGTTCTCTTAGGTGTTTAATTGGATTTGAAATCATGTGGGGACTCTATCGGAAATCGGAAAAAGCAAAGAAAAATCCACAAAACAAAAGCCACTTTTCACTGTAATAAATACAATATAATATGTAAATAATGCTGTTTGCATTTGTTGTCCTTTTTAAACGATTCGATGTGTGTTAGCTAAAAAAAAAAAGGAATGGCATGCTGTCATGCTTTCATTTAAAAGCTCAATAATTTTAAATATTCAAACAATACATAATAATACAAAATACAATACAAAAATACATTGTTGTATTTTAGTTGTGTAAATGAACACAAATATGTGGTTTTTTAAACACTGATAAATATCGTTAAAATGCAAAAACACTAAGAATAGTGTTATTCTATTTCTTTTACAAGGCTTTTGAGTACCGTTAAAAAGCCAAGTAAGACACACTACAGAGGTGCCACACCTTTATAACAAGTAGGCAGTTTTAACAGCCGTTTCTCTTGGCGGAATTTCAATACAGTGCATTGCATGGGCAGAGGCCATGCCTACAGCGCGCTCTCGTAAAAACTAAATCATCTCCTGTATATCAAATGTTACATATAATATATATCTGCTCTATTAGAATGAAAATAGATTAATTAGTATAGAGAGCCTAAACGCGTTAAACTCAGCACGAATAAATCGGGTTAAAATTGCGAGATACTAATGGATCACCCTGTATGTATACCAAATAATTTAAAAGAAATGTAACAAATGTTGTATTGTACTACACAAATACGAAAACTCTCTCATGATTACTTCACCCGCACTATTTGTTTAAATTTAAACATTCTGATATCAACAACAGGAATAAATTCAGCAACCAATGGCAAGTGTGCACACCCACACTCACATATCTTTACACAATACACTGAGGACTTTTTATGCCGCAAGTCATAGAAAAGGAACAAGAAGTAATAGCAACTTCTGAAAAAGCAACTAGAAAAGCATTGAAATGCAGAAAGTAGCAAGTTGCAGGGAATGCTATAAATATATTAGAAACATAAAATAGGGGATTGTGAAAGGCTGTGTAGAAGAGGATGGATCTATCGAATATAGTGGAAGCTTATATTTTTTACTTTAAAAAATGCTTAATTGTTTTTGCCTAATTTTTATAATTATTTTTCCAACAGTAGCTGCTACCCCTGCCTTCTGCAAAAGGATTGCCTTTATCTTAAGAAATTCGTCCACGGTTTATCACATGCATGTACTTTGTCTTATTGTGTAAACATGAATGTACTCGCAGATAAGCAAAATGCTTTTAAAACTTTCAATACAAAATTGTCGAAGTAAGTAGCTGAAGCTGAACTGAGAATGAAATAAAAAACAACTAAAAAAAAGAAATAAGAAGATACAGATTGAAATAAAAATGTAAAATGTTATCTACACCGGGCAGAGTAGAATCTTTATTTGTCATCAGCGACGAATAAGCAAACTTTAAATCTGAAATATTTTTATTTGTGTGAAATGTATAAATTTTCACTTAAAAATACTTAAAAAAATTGTCGTCAGAGTTTCATTTGCTTAAAACTTATTCTACTCTAAATAAAACTGAAGAGTTTCCGATTTTGTTTTATGTAAAACGACATGCATGCAAAATGCTGCTTGAGCTTTTTAAATATTAAGTATGCCCCCAAAGCTTCATTCAAATCAGTCTAAATGTACATCTGCATTAAATGTGGCTTATCCTGTTTGTCACTTTCAAAGACAAACAGTGTTACCAAGTTTTATGTTATACCGAATCCATACGAAAGGCATATGCTGTGACTAACATACATGGCAAGTCATATATGATTTCCGAAGGACCATGAAGGCCCATTTTGTTATGATTTGCAAAGTAATCGCGATGAACCTGCTGAAAACTAAACTCTGGTGTTAAAAGTTGTCTCACTAATACACGTGCGATTTACAAGAGCTTGTGCTTTATTATGCTGGCATGACAGGCCTATGGGTGACTTAATTAAAGATTATGATATTTTCTCAAACTAATACAGAAAGCAGTCCTGAGAATAGCAACCTTGGAGACTGCGTTTCAGTGAAAACACCACTCAAAGCACTGAAGACGATCTCTTCGCGTATATAAGTATATTTTTAAAACCCATCTTTTCCGTCAAAAAAAACACACACACATGCACTTAAGTGTAGCATCCTTTTCACATGCTCACATAAAAGAGTTACCACACTATTTTTTTTTTATTTATTAACTATTTATTATTGTAAATAATTGTTAGCAAGTTCCTGTAGGATATTCTCTATAACTTTTCGTCAAATCAGTTACTTGCTATTTAGTATAAGCATTTACAGTGAAGCAGAGAACTCATCAAATCATGATTATACCGTGAATAAGTCAGACGCGCTACTGATTTTATCTTTCCGATTTCTAATAATGCCATCAAACCTCTGTTCTAATGGTTAACACAAACATTAAGGAACTAAAACCATAATAATTGTGTTATTGCTTTTTATCGATATTAAGCGAACAAATACCAAAAAGATTTGTGGTTTTCTGATTCTTTTCCCTGCCCACAAGTGCTACCACTAGCTTAATATAAAAACAAATCTTTTTTATAAATAATAACGAAGTTGACATAATATTATTTAATCATGATATTTTATTTTTAATGCTCAAAATTAACACAACTCAAAAACATAAATTTATTTGTTTTCTTTCTTCCCCTCCGAGCTTTTCGTAATTTCTCACACAACTGCCATTTGACTTTCATTTACAGTAAACGACGAAAAAAGCTGTCGAGAGTAAGTTAATGAATCATATTTTAGTTAATGCAAACTGAGCTCCACTGTTGAGGCCTAATTATTGTATTCAAAGTCGGCCGAAGTCAAATGAAAAGTGTTGGTGATATTGGGGCCGTGTTTTGCTAAATCAAAATTGCTTAATTCTTCCAATGTGAAGCTGCGAATATTTTTTCAACAAAATTTTAGCTTTATTAGCAGAACTACGTGGCAAACATGATCAATATTATACGAAATAAAAAATGGTTCGAAATCTTTTCCATTCCCCCCATTTTGGAACTGCAAGTGCTATCAAGTATACAAGTTTTTTGCTTACTGGCTAGCAAATCTTCAGAGGAGTCGCTGAGGGGTACTTTTTTTTGTAACTAACTTAACCTGCAAAGCTTTCGACTTGTCCCCAGGAAAGCAGGCATAGTCTAAGCAAGAATCGAACCCCCGACTTCCGCTTTAGTAGGCTGTGCATTATTCATTCGTCTACGGAGGCAACCAGTCACTGACAAATTTCATATGGACGGCCAATTTATAAACGTGAAGTGGCTCATTTAACCTGCATGTCTGAACAGGGCTCTATTGTTTTTCGCTTTTCTTTGAATCTTTTTCTTCAACATTAAAATGAAAATTTTATTCCTCCCCTCCACACAAACTATTTAAGTCTTCAATTAGTGTAACATTTTAAATAAATAAGCACGAGTATGCACGCCGTGTGCGCCTGAGTGACGGTATGAGTATGAATTTTCACGCTGTTGGAACAAATTTGTATCTCCACGCCATTTAATATTGTCATTAATACGCACACATTTCTTTTGTGCTTTTCTCTTAAATACATTATTGAATACAACTTGTCGTCGCACCTTTACAAACACGTGTAGCATGCTTCGGTACATTGCACACGGTTTATTAGCGACCGTAAAATTTCCTATCATTGAATTTCATTTATTTTAAATAAAACTACAAGACTTAATTAAAAACCACAAATATTCTTTTTCTCTTTTTAATGCATAATGTGGTCCGAAGCTTCATAAAACTTTTAAAAATCCATTAACACTGGGGAAAAACACAACAGAAAATTGTTAAAAATAATGTTTCATTAACACCACAAGCAGGTACGACGGACGCTGCCTTAAATTGCAGACGAGGCAACAAGGTGTTGTTGGAAAAACATATCCATATATACATATATAATTAAAAGAAAAAGCCTGGTACTTTATAATTAATAATAGAATAAAAATTAATTATGTTTATGTTTGTGTTTGTGTATGCAAATAACAAATAAGGCCAATTAAAATATAAAATAAAAATTTTTAATTTAATGCATTTTCCGTAACACACCACTACGCAGCTGAGAATTAACGTAATTTTAAAGAATTCAAGTTCTTGAATATAAACAGGAAATGTTTCGAATTTCCCCACTTAACCTCCCCTTTACCTTAAATACTCAGTTGCAGTACTGGGACTTGGCCCATTGCAATACTCATAGCACTACACATGGCATGCAGACGCAAGTGAGTATACATGCGGTAAAACATCGAGGCAACTTCTCCTACTTTAAGTTAGAAAAGAGGGTGCATGCACAAAAACTCTTTAAAGAGATATTTTTAACAACAAACGTTATTACTCTTCCCAATCGTTGCGTAATTCATGGAATCGTCATACAACTTTTTATAATAAAAAATGCCATATTTTGTTAAAACGTTGAATAATAAATGATAGAACGTAACACATACATATACACAAGAAAAGAAAAGAGTCATAAATATTTTGCCCGAAACAGACATTTATTGCCATTATTGTTATTTTTTCTGCTGGGTTACTTTCCCTTTCCTTATCTTTCGCTTCCGACAAATCAATAATGATTTACATAAAGTAAAAGATTATAATAAAAGATTGTCCTCTATGCCGCACACGTATGCACGAATGTACATGCATAAATGACTAAATGGGATGTGGTATCCCTACACAGACACACACACACGCACACACGTAGCCTCACCCATCTATCCATCCATCCATCCATTCACATATATCTAAAACTTTGTAGACATTGTGTAGCTGATACTGAAGAGAAATGAAAGAAAAATTGCGGGGGGAAAAACCAAAACATGTTAGTCAAGTAAATACAGTGTACTCAAAGGGTTACCGCATACATTTCGTTTGAGATAAAAGCGAAAAAAACCAATATATCACTACAAAACACATGCATACATACACACATGCATATATTCATGGGTACAATTATGTATACTAACACAAGCGAGCATATACGGTTAACTTGTGATAGTTCGAACTAATTACAACAAAGCCAGCTCATGCTTGCAATATTGTTCGTTGCAAAAAGTCTGAAAATAAATTAAAATTAATTGCCTGCCACATTATGAGCATCCGTCATAACACATATTTCAACATTCTTCAATTTATGCAAAACTCTTTATTTAAATTTTTCCTCAAACTTTCATTTTTTACTAAATTAAACACAAAACACCAAAATGTACGGCAACACTTTTCTATATACTTGTAATATGGAAGCGGCAACGCTCAGTACGATTTAAGAAAGTCAATGCAAATTTTCATAAAATGACAATTCCCACACGAGCAGAGTTGCATTTACTACAGACAGCAAAGAAAAAATTTCTGGCCTTAAATGTCAAAGAATGGCGAAAATTTTATTCCCAAATTCTAACTTGCTGTTCCGAGTGTACACCCACTGTTGTTTGATAGTGTGGCACCTACTACGCCATTTCGATGAAATTTTTTACAATAGAATGGAGTCACATCACATTTTGGTTTGAATGAATCGTACGACTGTTTAGGGTAGTTAAACGAGGCCTTTACTAAAAAAAAATATCAAGAACCACTACGGTGGCGTATGATGAATTTTTACAGGTTCATGCAACATACGCCTGCTGTCCTTTTTAATAAGAAAAGAGTTTCCGGCAAGGACGAGTGCATTTAATTTGCAGGTGTTTATCAGGAAAGGAATATGAAAGAGCGCAAACAAAAAACTTTTAATGGCGCAGAAATCTTACAGATATTTACAGGGAAAATACCAACAAACAATAATGGGGGCATTTGATAATTGGCACTATCCCAGGAGCAGTTTATTAAGAAAAGAAACCACAAAAAAAAATTAAAGATCCAACAAAAAACCCAAATGCAATGATTATGTATTAAAACTATTAAGCAAATATAAATTTATAGTCTGATCTAGAACTGCTTATATAAAACTTTATGTATTCGGAATCCATCCACCAACTGGCACTGCCATGACCGTAACTCGCTTTCACCTTTCATATCTTTCGTAACTTTTACATCTGCCATTGCACGGAAATGAATTTTCTTTAATATTAAAATTAAGTGATTTAGGCTGCGAACAGAGTGAGCGCTGATGCTGAGCGGAACGGATGAGTGCCCTTTGAAGCTGTTTTCGCATTGGCTTTGCTCTCAGCTGTTGTCGGTGTTCACTATGTTATATAGAAGCTTTTTTGTATTGACTTGTATGTGATCAGTATTATCTCACTGATAATCTTGGTTTGGCTTTCAAAGCTCACTCTGCTCACATTCTTAGTCGTATCTTTAATCACTTCACTAATCGGTATACAGACATTAATTCTACCTGGTAGCGCCCCAAAAAGTTTGTGCTGTTTCTGTTTTCAGGTGAAATTTACTTGGGGGCATTATTCTATTTTTCATTGAGCAATTATTTTTTTCTGTAGCCGGCTACTGGGGGAAAACCCACTACTCATGCAATATAATGTACCACCATTAGGACAAACTTGTTATTTCCTATCTTTTGTATCGAACTAGACATCTAAGGTGTGGTAAATGTTGTTTGTATATGTTTAATTTACAACGAGTTTAACAATATTCAACTAGTGTGCATTCTTTAAAGGATAAAATCCTTTCTAACAAAGTCAGGATAGCAACTGTTCACATTTTTAATGTTCACATGATAAACTGTTAGTATTATCGTGGCCGCACTGTGTACTCCTGTTTTATAGCATTTCAATAAACATTTTAAAGTTTGTATATTCGACCCACTACATACTCGTACATACATTCCAAAACCTATTTTTGACAAGTTTTATTATCAAAAAAAAAAACCTTTAATGAAAGGAAAGGGAGTTCAAAATATAAGTGAAGCGAGAGACAAATGGCTGCCTGATAAGTTAACCATTTGCAAGAGCAAAATTTATTTTGAAGTTCCACATTCTTGTTAAGCAATCAGAAGTTCTTGATGTTCCTGAAATGACAAGCTTAATAGTTTGGGACTTCAAAATTTTTTTTTGGAAGCCGAAAAACAAAAATTATCGGTACCTCGCTGAAGCATCATCGTTATGCGGTGTACCTTTTGCTATTTTATCGTTACTTCAGTAAACAAAATTGCGTGCTGCACTTAAGAAGCCAAGCTTTATTACACCCCCTGCAGATCTCTACGTTGTTACAGTGTAAGTCAATTTCGACAGCTTACACTTTTAGGAGTTGCCATATTACTAAAAAAAGTTTTATAATTCTTGATATTAAAATCGTTATCACTTTCCATCATACGAAAAACACAACACGCAATATCTAATAACAAAAATTTTGAATTAATTTCGTAAGAAATATTGTATAAACAGCGGATTAAAAATTTTCTAGTTTTTCTCATTACGGCTTCCATCAGCGCCGCTGTGAAGAGAAGCCGTTTAAATTTTATAATTATAAAAGACTGCGTGCCAAATTATATAACACATACGAGTATAAACATACATAAATACATACAAATGTATGTACATCTGGATACATACTTACATCAGTATTATTCTTTATTGAAATCCAAATAAATATTTCATCAAGAGAGAAATTTGTAATTCTAATTTCCGGCCAGTTTCGTAAGCAAACGCTTTTTATCGGTATAAATACGAACACAGAAGTTCTTGTCGGTTAGTTGGCGATAAAAGAAAACCAAAACATTCGCGGCTGGTTGTCATTTAAGGCGAACATCGTTAAATGTTTTACGAAATAGCATATGCGATAAATGTTTGTTATAATTAATTTATCGATATAATTATCGCACTAGTGAGGGAAAAGTAATGTAAATCACAATATGTTGATAAAGCATGCTTTGAAACGCCACGATTGACTATCCTACACAATCCTACGATTTGTCAAATATCACATGCACATATTCTGGATATGTATGATAGTGTGATCTAAAAATTCATCTGTGTGACCGAGTTTTTGACAGGACGCGTGGTTTCTAAAACTGTATGATAATGTCCATAAAATTACAATTTCTTGCTATCAGAGTTGCATTTACTACAATCAGAAGAGCAAACATCATTTTCGTTTCTAGTGGGGCACCTACAAGAATATTTTGAAGCGATTTTCCCAAATTCAATGGGATCACATTACGATTTTCGTGTGAACGTAACATACAATTGCCAAGGATAGTGACCTTAAGCGGTTAGAAAGTACGATTTCGAAAGAGCTTTAGAATGTAAAGGTGCAATCATATGACGTCATATAATTTTATATGGTCCACAGGAGTTGGTCTTCTTACGTGTTTGAATTTATTGCTGAAATTAAACGTCAATTTATTTAGTTTGTGCATATGAATCAAGCGTTGCCACCATTCCCTCAGCGCCGGCTGCTTTTTTTTGTGTATGACTGTAGCCCACAACTTACCGCATTCAAGAAATTTATTTGCTGAATAAAATCAATCTTTTATTTACAGTATCCATTGCCAGTTCTTTCCAGCGCTCTTCCATTCAACGTATTTATAGGAAAAGAATTAAATTAAAATTCTGTCAATCTGTTATTCCGGTTTTTTAAGTGTAAAATTGCCATTTACTTTTTTTTTTGGGGGGCAAAAGCAAAAAGGAATACAATTTTGATTCAAGCAAATTACTGCTCGGGATTCCTTGTGCAGCTTCTTCTGCTAATGCTCGCAAGCATTAGTTGCAAAATGCCATAAAAGTTCATGGATAATTTTAATGAAAAATAAAACAAGGAAAAGTATACTTTAGGAGGAAAAGTTTTATAAGAGTTTTTGTGTGTATAAGTGATTTTATATTTTGTGGTCTTGCAGAAATATGTGCGTGTGGTTGTGCCGGCTTATCTAGTTTCTTTAAAAATTGAATAAATTTATTTAATTTCAAATTCATTTAATAAAGTGGAATATGGATTTAAATTTGGTTTAAAGTCTTTACGTAATTTACGTAATTGACGTAACCATTCCATTAAACACTTTGTGATACATTATAGCAGAATATTCTGGAAATCCTTTGAGCATGTTTGCATCTAATAAAATGTGTGGTCATAATGCTGCTTAGGAATAAAAATCGGTTTGTTTGTTAGACTAGCGGGAAAAATTCAAGCAAGGCCATAAATGGCTTTGGAATATTCATTCCAAATGGGCTGCCGTTTATAGGCCGCTGATGAAACGAGTTTAAAGAATTTAATTTGCGAACACTCAGTCTTACTATGTTAAAGACGTCTAAAATAGTTTTCTTATTTTGTTGTAAGATGTGTTCCGGTAGTAATTCCGGGCCATTGCTATTCCATTACATTATTTTAAAAAGTAAGAAGTACGATGTTGCACACGTCACTTAGAGCCCCGGTGCATCCAAAAGCTTATAAAAAAATACTTAAGAACAGTGAATAGGGGTAAAGGAGAAAGACTCTTGTAAGATTCCGCCTAACGAAAACCAATCGATAACTCAAGTTTTTCGTCGGTATTTGAATTTTTTCTCTACATTCTTTGCGAATTTCCATTACAGTAGAAACACAATAGCAAGGTTGCTTCTATTATACGGCACGAAGCTTATTTAATTTCATACTCTCTCTTAACAGTGCTTTGTTACTTGTCAATTTCATGGGCAGGATATGTGGGTTTCCATCATTTTCCCATATAAAATTATCTCCGTAATATTTCATTCCTTAAGATGCAATTCAAGTTGATGGAAAAAAAGAGCAAGAAAATTTGTTTGAGTTACAGATAAAATTGTTGCGATTCAGAACAATAAAATCATACGGTTCGAAATGTGGGGTGAAAAAAATGGTGTTACTTTGAATGCGACTTGATAAGAACTCGAGGAAAATAATTTTTCGAACATGATTTCAAAGCGTTTCAGTCGACTGTCTAATAAATTGATACAGTTTTGAAAATTCTTAAAATACTTGGGATGGCATATTTAAGGTTCAACTGTACTGAAATTTTGAAAGACTGTTCACTTCTTGTTTACAATTGAGTTTCTGAACTCCGTCCTGTTTATCACTTCGTCCTCTGTATATTTTGAAAGCATTTATTTTACGCCTGCATTTAATTTATTTATCAAATTAAATTTTTCTCTTGTTTGTTTTTTAATTTGAAAAGTTCTATTGTTTCATTAATTTTTATTTGTCTTAGCCATTTTGTTTTTGCTTGTTGTTGTTTTTTTTTTTTTTTTTTGGTACACAATAAATGTTCGCTTTTTTATCCTTAAGATAGAAAGAAGGTCGCCTAAGATACACACAGAGCCATCATTAGATATTCTTCCATGCAGCGTAAAAAAGAATAACAAAATTGAATAACAAATTTGAAGAAGAAATTGCAGGGAGTTAAAAATAAATGAATTTAAGTTTTAAGGTTGAAGGTGAATGGGCATTTGGTAGACTGTGGTACAAGGCTAAGGAATTTGGAGCTTCTCCAAAAACTACTTCATTTACGAGCCCTCTGTGCTTGCAGAAGTCATAATTTTTTTAAAATAAAATTCCTTGTAATGCTTCTTCGAAGTTCTTAAATTTTTGACAGTTTTGCCGTCCTGCTTATGCAATTTGCTTCGTGGCAAATGATTTCGCCACAAACAAAGATTTTTATATGAAAATGGCAATCATATTTACGTAACGCTGCTTGTTTCGTCCAAAGCCATCAAAATTTGACAGCTGAAACCTTACAGTAAGCAATTTGAATTTGCCTCTACACAGATTTTTTTTCTCGATTTTTAAATCGCATATCCTGCCTTTTGAAGAAAAAAAAATAAATATTCTTAAATGTCCTTAAAAATGTGAAATTAAGTAAAAACCGCACTACAGAAGGCCTTCCTTGCACTCGCTTGATTACCGCATTTGAAGCTTTGCCATCACAAGTCAAAGCAGTATCATCCGCTTATAATGCAATTTTTAGTTTTCTTGATCTGTTGCAGAATGAAGTCATAATCTTTCCTAAAAATTAATATATCGCCTAAATATCATCAGGCCTTTCTTAGAATCATTGACTTTCCTACTTTCAAATCGGTCAAAGCATCCCTATTTATATATGTGGCAGGAACTAGACTTGTTAGCTTTTTGTTTCACTTAATACGCCAAGCCTTCGACTTGTCCGCAGGAAAACATCCAGAGGGTCTTGGCCGGAATCGAACACGCGACCTCTGGTTTGGTAGGCTGCGCACTATTCATTCGCATACGGAGGCACCCTATTCTTGTAAAAACTATTATTCATTGCTTTTATTTTCTACATTTTTTCCTAATTGGAAATCGAAACAGTAATCCGATTCAGTAATTTTTTTTACTATAGTGGCATCGTTAAAATAGTTTTAACGAGAATCTTTCGAATTTGCTATTCTGTGAAATATTTTACTCTATTCGATTTCCGTAGCAATCGGCAGTATTTATTTGCTTTATCTTCTATCGGCAAGCAAGTGGCCAATTTTTATAAATTTCCCAAGTCTTGCCTACAAGTCGTTTTGCTTTCCCGTTTTGCGTTTTACGCACATTTTGTCAGTGATGCCATATAAAGGAAAAATTATAACGATGTTGATAACAACAAGTTACTGCTTTACTAAAACGTTACTGCAACCGACTGTAATTGTCAATAAATATTATTATTTACGAATCGGTTCAGTACGGACTTGCACGTACTTTTAACACAAACAGCTGATAACACTCACAGCAGCTGAAAATCCCGATTTATGAGCGTTTAGATGTTCTAAAGAATGTCTAAATGAATTAGAAATAAAATTACTGGGCGATTTAAATCTTTGGTTCACTTAAAAATCACTGTACGGAATACATCTTGAATAAAATTCAATGCGATCATGCAGGAATATTATGAATGGAGGCTCGTACAAAGCTAAAGGAGAATTAATGAAGAATGTTTTCGAACTGTGTCAGGTAGTGTACCGGACTTGGTGTGACTAACTACGACTAGTGAAATGCAATGCAAATCATTACTTCACTTCAGCAAACGTGAGTTCAGAAAACTAAAGAAGTTTAACTGGCACCTTTATATTTACGCTATAATTAAACGGTGTTTTACCGATTTTCGGTTTGCCTTTGCAGAAACCATCTTATTAACGATTCAAATCGTAGAGCAAAATGGCGCAAATTCATAGGCCTGCGCAGCAAACTGAATCAAACACAATGCAAACTCTATATTAGAGGAATTTTAAAAAAGATTTATTTGCAAAAATTTCTCATATTGCATATTAACCAAAAAAAATTTTAAAAAATATTTGAAAAAATATTTTTTTTTGTGGCAACTTCTCGTAATAGAAGCGGCGGTGCTACTTACACTGTTTCCCAAGGAATATTTTTAACGAGCATGTGGAAAAATATTCTCTTGTTTGTTGATGCTTTTTGAAGTACTCATATTATGTGTGTATGTATGTGTTTGCAAGTTTTGGTTGCGCTACTAATGCCACATTTGTTTGCAAGAGCCACCAAAAGCAATTTAACACTTCTGCATTGTAAACGTTTCCTTCCTTTCTGTTTTTGTTTCTCCTCATTATACTTCTACTCTTTAACAAAACTTCACATGTTAGTCTTGATGAGAGAAGGGGGGAAGGGGGAAACAAACTTACAAAGAATTTTCAAGAGGCTGCTCCCTTTTTAAACAGTCATAACGTTTCCACATTCGGCAATTTGTCGAGCATTATGGGGCCAAAGTACTACCGCAAGACCCCCACGTACTCTTCCACGTATTTGTACACCCCGCCACATGTATTTTAATCTTTTGCCATTGTTTTTGTTTTTATTTTATTTTATTGTTTATGTATTTGCATTTTGTATAATTATATATTTACATACTTGGAATAAGTGTGTGCTGGAACACATAAATAACATACAATTTAAATGTTTTCTATAAATGCCAAGACGTGTAAATTTTCCTTAACTTAACAAATAAGAAGCGGTACAGTGACGATCAAAAGTTAGAACCAGTTTTGTTTTGAAGGCAGTTTGAATTTTTAAATATTTTAATATCAGAAGTAAATAAAATAATAAGAAAACAATATTTTCAGTTGGAAAAGTGGGTCGAAGTGTCAGCATTACCAGCGTATTCTCAGATACGCAATCGCCTCTTTTTCTACCTTTTTATCTGTGGTTGTTGTGGTGGTGCAGCCGTAACGGGGAAGCTAAATATCGGTTTGCTCGTAACACATTCACCACGGGTCAGCATTAACAGTTCTCGCCAAATTCTATACAATTAACCAGGCCTTACTTAAGGGCCGGGCACAGACTAGAGATGCCCGGCCCGGCTAGAGATATCAGACTTTTATTGATGTGATTCTTCCACATGGAACTCAAATATCTAAGCATTTCTAATTTGCAACACATGCTGTGTATTGCTGTTTTGCCTATTTTTAAATCGCTTGATTTCATTGAGCTAGTTCATAAAGCCCAATCGAGATCTTCCTTATATTCTCAGCGAAGTTAAAAAAACACTAAGCTGAGTCACAAAAAAATAGCAGAGGAGAGAGATGGGTAACACGCTAAGGAAACATGTTTATCCTAAAACTGTGCAAAGGCCTTTACAGGAGAACGGCCTTAGAAGCAGAATTTCACCCTAGAAAACGCTAATAAGTGACAAAAATAGACGGCGGCATCGGTTTGCCAATATATATAAAAACACAGGCAGAGAGTTCTAGAAAACCGTTCGTTTTACTAACGAGTTCAAATTTAATTGGTTTCAAAGTTATGGCCGCGCAAAGGTCTTGTCGAAGCCTAACACGGCTTCTAAAGCATGGGGGCGACAATGTCATGGTTCAGGGAGCAGTAGATGGAAGATGCTAGAGATGGAAATTTAGTGTTCGTTTATATATATTATATATATGCACCAGCACCCAGGATAATTGCAGGATAATTTGTGGACAAATTGAATATTGAACCTCATTGGATCTTCGAATAGGACAATGATCAGAAGCATACCGCACATTCAGTGAGAGAAAGCCTATTTCATTATGCACCACGCCAACTTCATAGTCCACCTGAATTGCCAGACTTAAACAAAATAACATGTTTGCGATTTAATGACGAGGAAATGGAGGAAAGGAAAAGGCACACTAAAAGGTTCTCTCAATAAAATCAGGTGAAAAATTGCCGCGGCGTCTTCAAGTCCATTAACCCAGCATACATTCTGTATACAGAAGCCTGTATTTAAACTTTTGAAAGCTCAATATTTAATGACCCTTTTTAAACCTTAGTCTCTGACTATACATATTTCAATATGTTTAAGGTTTGTTAATTCATTTACAGTATTCATTTTGCGACTTCATCCGCTTTTAAATAGTAAAAAAATAGAAAATAAATTGTCGTTAATTTCGATATACAAATTTGTAGCGATTTTCACTTCTCTACTTTCTACTGAAGGATATTTAAGTTTGACATTTTCTATTAAATCCATTTTAATATCAGTACTAAAATAGTTTGCAATATTAAATGTTGAATAATCCTTAGAGAAAAGGATTCCTTGTATGGTTTCATTTTGCAGGAGATCTTGTAATTTTCTATTGTTTATGTGGAGTTGACTGGACAATCTCTTCACAATTTGCAAACTAGTTCAGCATTTTATGGTGATGATACTGCTTTGACTTGTGGTCAAACCCTCCTCCAGCCAAAAAGATTTTCATAGCTAAAAAAAGGTAAAGGACAACCAAGCACAGGCTATTATATTCCCATAAAATAAATCACATCTACAAAGAATTTTTTTAGTGCACTATAAATATTATTAATATAACTTTGATACATATAAAAAAAAGTTTAAAGCACATGTCAAGTGTGATCAGTGGCAAATGGGGAAAGTGTGGATCTGCGTTGTATGCCATATTTAATAGGGGTTTCAAACTAAATTTAAAAAATCCTAAACTAAAATTCTAACTTACGTTTAGTAGGTCTGCATTCTCAAAACGTCATGACCCATAAAAAATATTTCGTATTTTTTTTTTCTTGTCCGTCTTCTCTTCCCAAGTTTTATTAAATTTTTAGATTACTGTATTTACTAGTATGCATTAGATTTTATTATTGTTGCACATTTAAGTAAATTTCCATACCGCTGCACCTTTTTAGTGGAATTTTTTTAAAAGCGACATAAACTGGCCCCTCTTCTGGATGTAGTGGCTTTGCCACAATAGCTTCTCCGAGCACCATACGCGAAAATTTTACCTGATGACGTAACCACGAAGTGCGAAATGAGCTTCATGGCTGAATAGAATTTTATTGGAAAAATCAACTTGGAAAGTGTGTTGCTCCCGGAAACAATCGGCAAATCTATAGTGTTGTAAAGCGAAACTAATGTCATTTTATCTTCAAATGTCTATTACAGAAATAAAATTGGCCGAGTCAATTTGTGTTAAATATTGTGATTGCAATCCACATTTTGTGGCAGCAATTAGGCCAAAGGTAACGTATCATCACTATCGTACTCGGTTGGCCAATTATCCTTCAACACTGTTGCCGATATTTTACATCAAAATAAGTGTGAAATTCTAATTTTTATTTCCAATTGCAAAGCTTTGAAGCCATGCCTGTTCCAGCTTGACATTCTAATTTGTGGATTGGAAATTTAATTTACTCAGAGTTTTAATGTCGAGTGTTCACTGTATGTGTTTTTCGATTTATCAGTGATTTTGTTGATATTTATGATGGCTAAAAAATCTTAAAGTATAAAAGAGGAGAACGAAAATATTTTGCTCCTACATTGCTCAAATTCACACAGGAACTGCGCTTAAACATGTTACACATGTGTGCGTATACACATCTATGCACACATACATGCAACCATATACATGTTTACTCGTATACGGTTTGTAGTATTTCGTAAGAAATCCCTTTAATAAATTTGTAGTACAAGTTTGTGCCAGCGTGTGTTGTTCTTATAAAATATTTGCGATCTTTAACCCCAAAAATTACTCGTACAACACTAATACAGCTACCACACCCCCACAAAAAAATTATCTGCTCGAAACGGTGAAAATAGTTTATACAACATCAATTATGAGCAGCTCCTTTATAACTTCTTATTAATGGAAAAACACTTTTCGTAATACGACTCGTATACCCAGAAAACACATACTCGATCTCAGTTGTAGCACATTTTAAAGTCCACCCCATGCTCGTCATGAGTTCTTTGAAAAGTATTTTAAAAAATTAGCTTTTTTAAATCGTAAATTCTTCTAGCTCAATATTTTTTCTCAGGTTTTTACGTAAGAATTAATTTATCTAATGGTTGGCTTAAAATCAGCGGCAATATCCCCAGACTATGTAGATGCAGGATTGCAGAGGGATGGCTGTCCGAATACTTTGGGCCGTGTGGCAACAATAAAACTGAAAAGATATTTGGAGAAGCCTTCAATTATAAAAATTAAATGGCAAAATGCTTTGCATTGGGAAAGGAATACGAATACGAATATGAATACGTGTTACTAAATAAAAAAGGCCCCGGGAGATTTAGGCCTGCTCAGATATGCAGCTAAACTGCAATTAATGGTTTTCCTCAATTTCAGTGTAGCGTATGAATGACAGTTGTTAAGGTATAAACTTTCCTACGTGGGGTTAATGGAGCCGTGTCAAGAGAAAAAGCCATAGTTTGATCTATTTGGCAGTTGAGGGAGTACAAAGTATAGGTATGAAGTATTCTTTGTGATGAATACTTCAATACTAATGAATACAAATTGAACTAATGGGAAGCACGTCATTTCTGATATTTTAAAATAAAAGGAAAAATCAGTAAAACAGCGTCTGCCTCCTGCATATTTTGCTTTAGTACATAAATTAAAAAGGATTAGAATCTAAAGGATTAGATTTCTGAGAATTAATTTGAAATTTCAATTTTAAAAATTGGTACTCTTAGGATTTTCTTAGAAAGTACTCGCGCTAATGCAGCACTAATTTTTCCTGTTTAAGAGTGGCCTGTCAATATTTGTTATCCGTTTGGCGGAAAAATACCTAAAATTGCCTGGGAATTGACGACTCCCCGTGAACGGTTTTCCCACTACCGTTTGTTAGACTCAGGAGAGTTTAACTTAAGACGAATTAACTCACCGAGGGGCCAGAGAATAGATATATTTTTTTTGGCAAATAAGCGATGCCTCTTTCGTTCCGATTGCTGCGTGTTGTTGGCTCTTCAATTATTATCGCTGGCCATCTCACACTGTTTCCTTTAGGACTGTTTAAATGGCTATTGCAAATCTTTTGTTTTTTGTGCTTGAAATGCTTAAACTTTTCCCGTGTTTTATTAATTCATCAAGCTTTTATAAACGTACTCCTAGTCTGTTTCTTTAAATGAGTCGGTGCAGTTACCCAACCTCCACTAATTTTTAAGTTTTATCCTTGGAAGTTTATGGGCTTCGAACTGGTTTCAATACGGTTATCTATTCATCTAAATGAATATCAAAGGAAGTGGTGGACGGGGAAGCGCATCTAGTCGAATTAACTCGATACCTTGTTAGCATGACTCCGAAACAATAATTGTTTAAAACTTCAAGTACTTTTCTGATACTTTCACAAAATTAGTTTAAAAAAGTAATATTTTATTTATGTCTGGGTAGAACAGTATCCAGTGACCCAAAGGCCCATTAAGAATATTTTCTACATTACCGGAATTTTTAGCTACTATTGCCTAGTTACTGTGGACTACCCTGGGCTAATCTGGACTACGCTTGCATCTCAATATGAGTTCTAAGGATCCACAGCTTTCAGTTTCAAATACCAGTTATTTCATTTCTCCATCACTTCTGTGCACCATGAAGAAGTGCTGCCTCTGAATTGGGATCTGTCTTGTGCGCTGGTTTATTGCTGTTTCAGAAACTCATTAGAGTCCTTTAATTTTCTGCTTGTTTTTATATGTAAATTTCGAATGAATAACGAAAAGTAATGAAAATAAATACGACCATTTAGTATTTCTTCTATTGTTTTTTCCTTTAATTCATTTATTTTTATAATGAATAAAAAAAAGTATTTAACAAAATTAATGATTTTTTTTTAGCAGTCAAAAGCTTGCAAATGAAAGAAGATTTTGTTCTTAAATTGAAAAATGATTCGTTTTTAAATATTTTACAACAAAGAAAATAAAAGATGAATAAAACTTTATTTTGTTTTATAGTGATTTACTCGATAGATCTTTAAAATTTAAAAGAATAGTAACCGCAAATGGAATTTAAATTTGGATCGTTTACAACAGGAAGTACTTTTTGTTGCGACTGTATAATTGAATCATGCTATTGAATACTTCGGAATGATAGTTATGAAGAAATGGCGAGACACTGACTTATTTAAATAATCAAAGGAAATACTCTCCCTGTACTTGGATGTACGTAATGATCGATGTTATTTGTACAGTGGCAGCTATTAAATGACTACCGCAATGCAACGATGTTTGCCATTCAATTCTTCGAAGATTTTCTGTGGTCTGAAGGAAACTTTGCTTCCCAACTTACTTACGAGTAATTGTAGTTGTAATTAAAAAAAAATATTTTTTTTTTTAGTTTTGGTGAAAATTCTGAAGCAATATGGGGACGAAAGATACATTGCAGTCAACGCCACATTTGTTGCCACTACTGTAAAAGCACGATTTGTTGAAAGCTTAAAAGAATTTGCTTTTAATTACGAGTAATTTTACTTTTTATTTTTTAAAAAGCTATTCCCCTTCAACCCATCACTAGCCATTTCTAATTTTTTTTTTCTTTTGCCGTAAAAGCAGAGGCAGTCAAGTCCTTTTTTACCATCCTGTACCTGCCAACGTCGTCAAAGGTTAAGAGCAGATGAGAAAAATTCATTTATTATCTCCACTATTTCGCTTTACCATTGTTGCCGGTTTTTAATTTTTCATATATTTTTCATCGAAGACGCTGCCAACAAGATGGAGATAGAAGAATCACTACGAAACAAGAACTTATAATTCGGTTTTAGAAAAATTGTGAACTTGTTTTACCATCCCGAACAATCAATATTCCAACAAAGGAAAATATGCTACATATTTTAATATTGTAAACATGGCAAGGACATTAAATGCAACTTTTGAGGACCAGCATTCAGTGGGTAATGATAAACTGAGTCCAGCGTATATGAAAGTGTTCATAAGCATCCATCTAAGTCTACAGCGATGTATTTTAAAAGCTGAATCAGCTGTGCTTTCAGTATATATATAACTGACTCAGTTATATATATACCCATAATGACTGAAAATACAGTGTGGCAAAAAAAAGCCCATATATGCCGACAACATTCTTACCATCAGTGACTTCTACTGCCCTCATTGGAAAATATATAATTAAATTATTCACATATGCATACACACCCCCAGGATAGTACGGTGTGCACTTGGGTGTAATTTACATGTTGGTGGGGTGCACTTTGAGGAGACGGTATTCTGCGTTTCCAGACCATGGGCTTTGGCAGTCATCGGTAAAACTTGCCTGCCACTGCCTAATCCATGAAATAACATGGCAACGGATGTGCTTACAAGTAACTAAAAGGTAAAGGCAAGCTATGCTTGTTGGTCTGGGATTAGGTCTAGCATAACCTAATCGATTCAGGGTTAAATATTGTAGGAGAGTTCTCTCCTGAGAGTTCTCTCCGAAAGCACTACCAGTGGCTATATATAGTGGTTCCATGGGTACCGGCAGCCCCACAATGAATTTCTATCGCGTAGGTTATGGGTGATTTTGGGTTTGCACAATACCTAAACCTAACTGTTATCAAGGGCGGACTTAGTTCACATTCCACGGAGTTAATTGATTATGCTCGTGGATAAATTTGTGCGGCTTTAGTGACTTTGTCCATAGACCAAGTTCGGTCCGGCCTAACAAAATTGAATGAAGTTGTGGCTGGTTTATTGTGTGGCCTCTTAGGAGATCAGATAGTGGCATGTGGTTGATACCAAAAGTTGCTTAGGAGATTTCTCTTGAGTCGCTGGTATCGCATTGATGCTAACGCTCGATACGATCCGGTCAAGCGATTAGTTATCTAGGTGCTGTTGCCATTCAACAGACGCTAGTAGGCAGCAGATGGTTCTCCCCTTTGAGGGCGGCTTCTCTGCAATTCTTGGAGTGATTATGATTTCTTGCATGCATGAATTGAATAGACGGATGTGGTTTACCCCGAAGATGGCGGAAGAGTTATTCTTGCGAAGCGCCTATTGGTAAGTGCCGAACGTCTTAGCAAGGCGCTTGGTTAGAACTGAATCTTTTAATCAAGATTTGCCACCTGTGCTTGCACCGGGGTCTTAGTAAATGCATTAATTTACTCAGTGCTAAGTGCACCGTGAAGTTAAGCCTTCATAGGCAGGTATTCACATAAAGTGTAGCACACCTATACATACACAAATCCAACTGTACGTTTAAGTAGTTTTCGTGTAGAATAATTGCAATTCAATCTTGTTTGAGCATATAAAAATAGTAAATGGGATAAATTCGAAAATAAATTTAGAGACGAAATTATACACACATGGCGTGTAAAAGCTCAAATTTATACGATAACATGTCAACATGAAACTAATCTGAGCTTTCCCACATAAACAGGCATAAGATTTTGACATTGAACGTTACTGAAATTATAGTTCCAAAGACTTGGCACTGAAATGATTGACACTTGGCACTCTAAAACTTTATTTCCAAAAATTTAATTTAATTTTATTGTGGTTCTATTTAAATCACACACGTGGAACTTGAATGTAGCTGGGGGCTGCCAAAAACGTATCATGCAATTTAGCACACAATTTCCCCCTACCAGAAAGTTAAAAGATGTGCTAAATAATTGTCACAAGTTTAGTTAAAATTTTACTAAATTTGGATAAATCTTTCGTTGAGGTAATAACAATTAGTTAAAGTGTCTGAAAAGCAATTCACGATTTTCCGTGAGGTTCTTTTCACACCTTGGCAGATGGCAGAAAGTGTGTGCTCAAAATAAGAAATAACATTAAATTTTAATTAGTTTTATTTTAGTTAAAAAATTTTACTTCGGGAAATGGTGTACAACTGATTTGCTTGTGATTAAAATAGATTTAATCTAAATTAAGAAAACAATTTCAGAAACGAAAATTTTATTTTCTTTAAACGTTTGTGAGGTCTTAAAGTGAGACTGTGAGCTGTTGTATTTCTTCAAGTTGCAAAGCGATGATGGTTCGAAGCTTTTTTTATTTAAAACTACAACTCTTTTTAGTGAATTGATTTAGAACTTATTAAAAACATTAAATGACAGTGGCCGAAAAATATTGTGAAACAGTGCGCAAGAAAATTTATGAAACTTAGTTCATATTTCATTATTTCTTGAGGATTCTAATTTCAATATTTTTAACATTCGAAATTATTAGAACGCCAGTTGGTGGTTCTTTCAGGTGCAGTTCTTCCTCTTTTTCCTTACAGATTACAAGTTGAATGTCACTTTTACGACCTTTGCGATAAATATAGTGAGCCGGTAAGAATTATTCAGGTCCAGATTGGCTAGAGCTGTACTTGTTAATCAACGAGCGCATG
Organism: Ormia ochracea; assembly: GCA_963402855.1. Taxonomy (NCBI): domain Eukaryota; kingdom Metazoa; phylum Arthropoda; class Insecta; order Diptera; family Tachinidae; genus Ormia; species Ormia ochracea. The sequence continues at coordinate 22,408,533 of OY727105.1, forward strand.
AATATGGGGAGATTGGCCGCCCCGAAAATCCACCGATCTGTTGATTCATATTTAATGAAACTAAATAAAAGCGATATGGTGGAGATAAAAATTTGATGAATTTTTCTCATCTGCTTCAACCCTTTGATGATGTTGGCCGGTACAAGATGGTAAAAAAGGACTTGACTGCCTCTGCTTTTACGGCAAAAGAAAAAAAAAATTAGAAATGGCTAGTGATGGGTTGAAGGGGAATAGCTTTTTTTAAAAAAAAAGTAAAATTAGTCGTAATTAAAAGCAAATTCTTTTAAGCTTTCAACAAATCGTGCTTTTACAGTAGTGGCAACAAATGTGGCGTTGACTGCAATGTATCTTTCGTCACCATATTGCTTCAGAATTTTCACCAAAAGTAAAAAAAAATATTTTTTTTTAATTACAACTACAATTACTCGTAAATAAGTTGGGAAGCAAAGTTTCTTCGAAACCACAGAAAATCTTAGAAGAATTGAATGGCAAACATCGTTGCAATGCGGTAGTCATTTAATAGCTGCCACTGTACAAATAACATCGATCATTACGTACATCTAAGTAGAAGGAGAGTATTTCCTTGGCCTCTTTGCTGTAGCAGTGTTTTGTAGCCGTAAAAAGAGGGTGAACATTGTCACTTCTCTGCCCTTAAGCCTACAAACGAGAAAATGGACTATAAGAGCAGCATATTCTAAACATTTCTTTTGCAGGACATAAGAAATTTGATTACCGCTGAGGTCCTTACTTAAGTTAATGGCTCCTTAAAGGCAGCGAGAAAAACCGAAAAAACTGTAGTTCATATTTAAATCACAGTTTTAGTTGCTCGTTCGGCCCCATCACACCCTTTTAGTAAATAGTTTGAATAATAGCTGGCAAATATGTGTGTAAAAGGTTTGTTCGTTTACCCAAACAGATGGATAAGAGAAACAAAAATATCGGTCCTTATGTGAATAATTGGATTTGAGGTCGTTCTGTATTACTTCCATACACTTTATTATTACGTTCCTTAAAATCAATTTTTATCCTTCCATCTGCACACTAATGAAAAGCGGTTGTTTGAGAGCAGCACAGGAAAGTATTAAACGTTTTGCCGCACAAAGAAAACTATACATATTTTCGTATGTGTGAAAATGCCACTAAATTTTCTTGTTATGCGCATACCCTGCTTTCTCTTGCACTGCCATTGAACCATATTTAAAGAAAGATACGTTAAGCTTTACCATTTACTTATATTCATTGTGCCAAGAACTAATTTAAATTTATTTATTATATTTAGAGTTTTTTTTCCCAACCCAACTTCGGTGCCCTGTGCCTTGCAACATGTACACATTCGCACTCTAATGACTTGGCTTACGAGTATAAAACAAAGTAGACATTTGAATATGCACACTTGTATGCCAAGTTATAAAATTATTAGTAGCAGTATCAGCCGGGTTGGACATTTATTAGTTTTGGCATTAAAGCCAGAGCTTACGAGCACAAAATATTGTGGTATTTTATTTGCTAAATTAAATTCATTTTGCCTACGTTTAACTTTTCCTTAAAGCTATTTTATATATTTAAACAATTAACGAGAAAGTTGAAATACTGTTTTATGGTTTATGGCAATTTAGTGTGACTTTCAGGTCAAAGTGTTGCTGGCATTAATATATTATATGGAAAAGGTATGCCGAGCATGCATTTCACTAACTAATTAATTTTCTTCCTTTTATCAAAAGTAGTATTATGCCTTAATGAGAGGGTCTTAAGTTAATTGCTCACATACAAATCCTGTATCCGGTTGAAGCTTTGCGGCCATTTGCCAGGCATATTCATAAAGCAGCGCATTCGCAGTTGATCTCAAATTATATCAATCCTTATTACCGAAAGTGTCACAAACTTAAATTACTTTATGCAAACTTTTGGTACTCTTAAAAATTGTCCTCGCAAGGAAACAAAGTCTGTCTTCTGTTCATTTAACGTTTGCAGCTCTGTATGTGTTTCAAACTAAATTGAAATTTGAAAACTGTGATTAAATCCAAATAGAAATGATTTGAAAAATTTTAATTAAAATTTGATTGTGTATTAATGGCAATGGAGGGCTTGACTAAGCGAGCAATAATTTAAGAAAAGGAAAGATCTTCAAGTGGAAACTTACGCCTAGAAAAGAAAATTAGTAAAAATATTCTAGAGGGTGTTTTTTTAGTAGTCACGGAAGTTTAACTCAAATAAGAGAAAATAAATATAATTCTAATTTTAATAAAAGGATTTAGACCGGAGTTTGGGACACAAATTTCCGCAGCATTTACACATGTTCAGTTGTCTCTATTTCACGTACAAACAAAAGTGACTTTACAAAAGTGGCTCTAAAGGGAGATATTCCAAAGTTATTAAAGCACACGATATTGTTGTGTAATTAATTGGATATCTATTCATTCATTTTAAAAGTAGCTTTAAGTAAATCACCTGTAGCTGGCACCTCGGCCCTGTGGGAACCAGATATCAGCAGGATTTATTTTTTTACTTGAGATAATAATAATAACTTTATGGCGGACAGAAAAGCTGGGTTTCATCAGGTTGCAACCTTTTTCCTATGGAGTTCTATTCCAAGTCCATCTATAATGAAATATCCAACAAATCTTAATAAAATGCGACTGTCAAAATTATGAAGCTGTAAAAAAATCCCCCTGTACAACGCTGATATTGATTGATATCATTGACTTTTTCTAAGCTTTCCACACGATTATTGCGATGTGGTAGCCAACGCGAAATATCTAAATTCCGCCAAATTACACATTTTCACATGCAATCTATGGTCGCCTTATACCCCTTTTTGGAGTTGAGCACTTTGGATACACTTTATTGCCTAACTTTGGCCTCGTAGAAATGAAGTTCTGGATTTGTAGTTATTCCAATCGCTGGAAAACCACAATTAAATTTGCGAATCGTTAATATCAGCTGTTTGCTTTTTCAACTTTATTAGAATAATTTATTTGAATTAAAAAAAAAAATAAAAAAAAAAATAAAAAAATTAAAATTTATTACAACTTTATGTTATTAATTTAAACCTTTTTATTGAGTGAAAAATGGTAAAGAAATACTGTGCTTTTCCTTATCGCGACAACATAAATGCCACTTAAGTTGCCTCTGTCATTTCTTTCTCACCCTCCGCAGTGCATCTGACGTCTTTCTCCTCGTTTTCTTTACTTAATATTTTCCTGTTGTCAAAATCAGGTACATGTCGTGTTTGTATTATGTGTTTTGATAAGGCAGTGCTTTGCTTTTGTTTATGTCCTCTTCATATTCATGTTCACATATGTAAGGATGTGTGTGCGGGTACCCGGGATCTCAGCTGTTAACTTTACGACCTTTACATGGTATTTAGTAAGCAAAGTTAGTTATTTTGTTGTAATTTAGCAGATGGTATTTTTCTGGTGGTAAATGTAGAATTTAATGCTTTTCTTAGTTGTCGTTGATGTCATTTAACGTAAATTTTGTTTAGCTTGTTGTGTGTGAGGCCAGATAATAGAATGTTAGAAAATATCTTATCTCTTGTATGGGCTTGCCATCTAAAGTGCCTTAAGTGGGTCCCTGCGTTCTAGTTATGGACTTAACAACTTATTGATTGCTAAGTTCCATTTCAACCTTTTCATTTTTAGCAGTTTATTCTTTCCCGCAAATACTATGTTGTATTCGTACCTACGATTGCTGGCTAACAATATAAAAATTATAATGGGTCTGTTCAGCTACTTTACCATATAGGGATCACTGATTTCTTTGCTTAACCGTTTCATTTTTAGTTTTACTAAATACAGACAAATACTGTGTTACAGCCGTACCTACGATTGCTGGCTAACAATATAAAAATTATAATGGGTCTGTTCAGCTACTTTACCATATAGGGATCACTGATTTCTTTGCTTAACCGTTTCATTTTTAGTTTTACTAAATACAGACAAATACTGTGTTACAGCCGTACCTACGATTGCTGGCTAACAATATAAAAATTATAATGGGTCTGTTCAGCCACTTTACATTATAGAGAACACTGATTTCTTTGCTTAACCGTTTCATTTTTCGCATTACTAAATACAGACAAATACTGTGTTACAGCCGTACCTACGATTGCTGGCTAACAATATAAAAATTATAATGGGTCTGTTCAGCCACTTTACCATATAGAGATCACTGATTTCTTTGCTTAACCGTTTCATTTTTAGCATTACTAAATACAGACAAAGACTGTGTTATAGCCATACCTACGAATGCTGGCTAACAATATAAAAATTATAATGGGTCTGTTCAGCCACTTTACATTATAGAGAACACTGATTTCTTTGCTTAACCGTTTCATTTTTCGCATTACTAAATACAGACAAATACTGTGTTACAGCCGTACCTACGATTGCTGGCTAACAATATAAAAATTATAATGGGTCTGTTCAGCCACTTTACCATATAGAGATCACTGATTTCTTTGCTTAACCGTTTCATTTTTAGCATTACTAAATACAGACAAAGACTGTGTTATAGCCATACCTACGAATGCTGGCTAACCATGTAAAAATTATAATGGGTCTGTTCAGCTACTTTACCACATATAGATCACTGCTTTCTCTGCGAAACCGTTTCATTTTCAGCGGTTTGTTTTTTCCCGCAAATACTGTGTTGTAGGCGTAACTATGAATGTTGTTTTACAACATGGAAGTCGCCTTTGCTTATTATCAAAACTGTTGTTTGTTTATAAATTTTAATGAAAATCACAGTCAGCTGATTAGCAAAATCACCGCAAGCCAATATTAATATGCAACGCATACATATTGGCTTTTTCTGGAATGTTTTATTCCATAGAACATCTTGGGAAACCTCTGGATCATAAATTTGAATCATAAACTTGTACACCAAAGTATTATTTTTGAAACATACTTTCGGAGAGAGATGCATTTATCATAAAGCTTAGAAAATCGTAAGTTATTAAACTGTAAATCTAATAAATGATACTTTAACATAAATCGTGAAAACAGGATTCGGTGTAGTTTGAATTATTCCAACTTCCGCTACAATGCAGCTCCTGACTAGCACTTTTTTTATAAACGCAACCAAGCGGAATTCTGGAGAAAAAAAGAACTGTATGTGCAAACGAGTTTGATCGCCATCAATCTGCTATTTCTCGCCTTTTATCCGCCATCTTCTTTTCGCTTTTTATTCCACTTTTTTCAAATTCTGGTTAAGACAGGTAAATGGTTGGTGCTGTTTTTAAGTAGTTTGCTAAGCAATACTATTTTGGAAGAGAAGTAAATTGAAATTACTTTATTTGTTGGTTTTTTCTTGTTTTTATTTTCATTTTGTTGTTTTTTTTTTAACAACAACGGGAAGAATAACAGTAAATAAAATGCAAGATTTTGAAAACATCCTTCATTTCATTTCATTTCATTTTATTTCATTTTGATTTCTATTGTGGAAGTTTTGCAATCTAAATTGTTGTCAAATGTAAATATTGTGGTGAAAATAAATAAATAAATTAAAAGCTGAAAAAAGGAGTAATTTAATTTGCAAATAAAATGAAAATATTTAATCTAAAAAAGCTGCTGCAAACTTAGTCTTTTCAACGAATACAAGTAAACAAACCTACTCGCCTAAGTAAGTACGTGTGTATATACGAGTGTTTGCGCGTGTGTGGATGCAAGTAAATACAGTCAGTATACATTTGCAATTAAACAAGATCTAAGAATAACTTGGCTACAAATTAATTATGCGAAGAAAAAATAAATACTTTGAAGCAGGCAAATATTTTGCCTTTCAGAATAATATATATATGTATGTATATATGCTTTTCGTAAAAATAATATAAAATTATTGAGCATTAAATTGTATGAATAGTAGCCATGGGGATTCCCCTATAGTTGAAGGTAAGACTGAAATAGTGTGTTGTAAAAGTGTTAATAAAATAATCATTTTTCTGCTTGTGATCAGGACAGGCGAGGGAAAATTTGGTTTTTATGAATTTTCTATTAAAGTGTGGCACCGGCAATGATTTAGGGCTAGAATTTAGCTAGAATGTCCAGCATAAATATTGTATTGAACTATTCACGACTAACAAAAGCAAACAATATCTCTGGGATATGGGAGAAACTTCTATTTGTCAAGAGGCTACTACGGATTCAGGATATTTTAGGATCAGTACAGTTATATTGTCGCCTCAGCATCATAAATACTTTTTGAGGCGAGTTGTTAAAAATAATACTTCGTGTGCCAACGAAGTATTAGGCCTTCCCGCAATCCTGTTGAAGATGGGTGCTCTAAACGCTCTCTTGACAAACTTGCTATTACACAGGTATGATGGTTTGATTGTTGTGTTGATTCTTTGGATTGATTGGTAGGGTCGCAATTCTTTGAAATCCATCCAACGGAAGTGAAAAACACGAATGGTGTTGTCTTACACAACTGTAATAACATGTGTTCGCATCATGTTCACATAACCAGTATTTCCTGCTTTGAGTATAGAGAGGACTTTTATGCTGAATGTTTATTAATTACGAAATTAAAATAATTCCAAATTTATGTAATTAATTATAAATGTCAGCCTTTGCAGTTACGAGAGTGAAATTTCCCATAGTGCTTGACTAGGAAATGTCTGCGAATATATTTTCTCAAAAATGCCAGATAAGTCGTATTATTGGAATGATATTTGGATTTGTGCTAATTCTACTCGCAAAAGTCTAAAACAGTTAGTTCACTTTATATTGTCTTTCCTGGAGAATAACTTAGTAAAGAAAATTTCGCATACTCTGGGCAAAGGCGTACTACTCTTCTCCGCTGGAGGCATGTGCTTTTGTTATAAGACACACAATTCTGGTACCAGGAAATCATCCAGCATTTGCTTACTTTGCAGGAGAAATAAATGCGAACTTTATGTACCGACTTTTAAAAATAAAATGTGCATGTTTATATGACCACAATACAACTACAGGACCACACAACGACCGATTTTAAGATTATATCTTGTTATTTAACTGCGAATGCAATTCAAAAGTGAATCTAGTATTCGTGTCCGGCTACTCCGTGGCTTTGAAGGCGTGTAGCCTGCTGAGGTGAATGCATTAAATGACTGAAGCGATTCGTGAGTACAATACGATGGTACACTAGTGTGCAGTAACTTGTAATTGTATTTGAACATTTATGTAATGCACTATATTACAAACTTAAGTATCTGCATCTACTTTTAACCCTCTAGGTGAGCTAAAATGTATATGCATACAGCAATTATAAAATGAAGTAAAACAAAGGGTATTGTTCTTTACATATAACATTCACCAGCTCGTCGAAGCACGTAACGTACTCATGTTTATTGCAATAATTCCATTTTATTTCACAACCAACGTAACGTCACCTAAAGAATTAAATCAATATTATTATCGAACGTATATGCAGTAGTTTTAAATGCTTTCTAGAACAAACATCTCTTTATCTTTCACAACCGTCTACATACTGCAATTAACTCACACATGCACACACACACACACACACACACTCAAACTTTCATAATTATAATGCAAAAACACGTTCGATTCAGCTGAAACACAACAAATAGAAACAATAACAGATACCATCCCCAACAAATATGATTATATTCAAGAGCTTCAACATTGGATCAGGTAGCAAACATTTTTATATTGAATTGCATCCGGCCATTTTTTTTCAGTTTCCTGTTTCCGAATCGGAAAGCTTAGCAGTCTTTGCTGGAAGTTCAGAGAAATATTTTATAAAACTCCGATAAGAATATTTTAAGCTCTCCAAAAATGTTCCTGATAATCTCGATATTTCCGAACGGCATCGGAAAAATTTCTATGCGATACACTCTTGAAACTTTTGTTAAGACCCCACTTGCTTTTAGACGATCACATTCTTTTTCAAAGTCTCTCGCACACACACTCAATTAACTGAAAGCAGTAGTTGAAATAAATGAAAAAATCATGTAAAAGCTCATCTCTCATGAAAATTTAACGAGAAGGTAATATAATTGTGAATATAAAAGACTTGACCGGATTGTGGAAGTGAGACCAATTCCTTATTTTCTTTATTTTCTATATTTTTTTTCCAATGAAAAACGGAAGCACGTACTTTTAACTCAAATCATAATATTGATAACGTTGACAGGATATAAAAATCCTTATTTATTTCCTCTTCTTTAAATGTATAGTTTCTCTATGGGGCGCCCGAATATATTAAAAATACCATTTTATTTTGCTTACTTATTTATTCGACATTTAAATCTCACTTAATGCCCAAAATTGATATTCAGTAGAATATATTAAAAGCGGTACGATTCAATAAAATTAAAGTTGTAAGAGGAATACTTGGCTGTTGGTGATGGTTTAAATTCCACATTGGCTGATTTTTATCAGCTCAAAAATATGAATGAAAGACAATAAAGGAAAATGAATGTTTAATTTAAAGTTCGTTAAATCTGCAGTTGTTCCAAGAATACATATGGTTAAGATGTTCCTGATGATCTGCATCTCCACCAGTTTATGCTGACATCCCACAACATAAAATTTTCAAAGAATTGCTGAACAAAAAAATTTATATTTTACAGAATAATAATTTTTGGATTTTACTTCGAGGGAGCTATAGAAAAAATTCTTGGTAGTTTAAAATTTAAATCCCTTATAAAGGACCGAACAAATGACGTAATGAAGCAACCGTGATAGTTCCTTATTCTTCTTCTCAGAAGGCACTTCACTTGAAACTGAATATTTATTTTCGATATTTCGTTAAAACAAAATAATTGGAAATAAATACTTCATTGAGAGTTTTGCATGAATTAAATAAGATAGTAAGCAGAGACGAGAATGAGCGGCAGGTGAGGAAACATTGGATGGAGCCCTTGTCAATAAAATGGTTTGCACATATATATAAGCACATGTTTTATCTGAAAACATTTCAAAATAAATATTATTTGCAATGGCAGAGGAATATTTAAATTGTTAACTGAATTTCAATTTACCTGCCGATAAATTGATACGAAAGAAAACTGGAAAGCAAACCCGTAGCAAGCTTTCAAAGGATCAACTGTTGAGTGGTCAAATTTGAGTGTGTAGGTAGTGTATGTGGTGATCTTGTTAAACATTAAGGAAGTTTAAAACATCTACTCCAGTCTTAAGCTAAACTTGTCAGCCCAATTGCTTGCTGGGCAGCAGCCAACTAACCCACATGCACTCTTGCCCACACACACACAGAAGTCCATATGGACAAGTCTATGCCCATTCATAGATGGAAATAAACAAACATTTATTAATAACTGTTTAAGCCAATTGATGAGAAGCATAGGCAAACATTATACTAAAGAGAATTAATATATGAAAATGGCTAAAAGGACGATATCCGCACATTAGAGAAAGGACAAGGGATCTTGCATGTGGATTGCATTCGCAAACAAATGGCCTCCCTTTGCACTATGAGTATTTATGCGTAATAGAATTTATAAATGCTTAATATTAATACCAGACACTGACGAACCAACAGTGCAGAATAGAAAATCTATTTGGAAATTAAATTGATTTTCTTCCGAAGACTGTAACATTTAATGGCACTATTTTGGTAGATGCACCAGCAAACAACATAAACAAGGTGGCCCAGCAGCCACTTTATAATTACAATTGTGTTAACCGTTTCTTCTCTCCGAGATGGATCGTTTAACTGGCTCGGCTGGATGGCTGCACTATGCGGGTAAAAGCGCCAGTTCTCTCGAGGTTGTGTGATCTACTGACGTACTCGCTACAACGCCATACTAAGTATGTATTGGCTTTTGCTGCCCCACAAAAAGGATATTCTTTCTTTACAACCGGAGACACAGTGCACTTCAGGCACAACGAAATCGTTTTGTATTTTCATAGCTTGACAAATAAAAACTTTTTATTGAGACACCCTGTATTTACATGCGTTCTATTGCTATAAAGTGTGGCACAAAAATATTGTAAGAAGCTTTAAATAAGCATTTCAATCAATTTCTCCAGCATGACTTTGAGGTTCGGAGCTCTAACCAATAATTAAGTTAAAGTTCTGTTGGGCTCAGCCATACCAACGTCCATCCACTCCATTACCACTCTAGGACAAATACTATACCAACTTTCTAATGATGTGTTGCCTACTAATACGTTTGCCAGTGATAACAACTGCAAGCAAAATTCTGATACATTCACGAAAAATTGGCGAACCAGTTGGGCTTCCAGTTGGGTACAACGAGAAATGCTTTATAATTTGTCTAAGCCAATTATAAATCTAAGAATTGGTGTACGCAGGAAGAAATAACAACGAAAGGAAGTTGTCCGAGCTGGTCACATTGTATCCACTTATCTCAAGTCAAAACTATTAAGGGCATTGGAATATTAAAACAGCTTCAAATCTGAAAAAAAAAATTTTTTTTTGTTATTCTAAGGTGCCAAAAACGACTCTTACAAGAATCTTGCAACAGTTTGTAAAAGAATGTATTAAATTTTTGAAAAATAATTTTTTTTCTAAATTTGATAAAAGTAATTTTTTACTTCTCTATGAATTTCGTTTTGAGCGGTTACTTTCTAAACTATTTCACTAGTCGTCTTACTTATGGTCTAATTTAAGAAATTTTTCCTTAATTTCATGAGTATTTTTATTTTAATTGGACACTTTTAAATAATAATTTTAGAGAAATCTAAATCAGTTTGCTAAAAAATGTTCACTGGGATTCGAACTCTCATCATTTCAAATTCAATGGAGAACCTCTTAGTCTACCAACCGTCGACTACAGTTTGCTTTAAAAGTAATCGAAAGTAAAGTCAGTTACGAATTTGTGCCTTTAATTAAGAAAACGTCAAATTCCAGCGAATCAATCGAATCAATCGAATAATTTTCCAATACAATTTTCTTTAAATAAAATGAAATTTTATTGAAATTTTCTGCATTTATTAGATTTTTTGCCATTTTAATTAAGAAACATTGTGTCAGATGTAAGAAAAAATTATTTCCTTTGAGAGCCGATTCATTTCATTACGATTTTAAAAAAACTCACGACAGTGTTTTAAATTTTTTACGAAATTTTCTTTATTAAAATTTTTCCGTTTTGCTTACCGCATGCCTTGAATAGTCAAATACCAAAAGGAGGCTGCGTATTAATGAACTGAAAAGATGTGAAATATTATTATTAATAGTGGCTAATTAATGTAATTGTTGTAATTTATTTAAAATATTAAACGGCCAGCGTGAGCAGGACTCACAGGAAGTTTAGTGAGAACGTGCCTTCATTTATATATGTCTGAATTTAATACATTTTGGGAGAGAGATAAATTGTTTAGTGTAGTATTTAATGAAAAGGATTTCAATGGGAATACATGATAATAAAGGATGCCGCCCAGAAAAAAACACCAATGAGTCCTTTGCACTGCAAACATCGAATCGATGTGAAATTCCCTCGCTTTACAGCTAATTGCTAACCGATAATATATCAAAGGTAATGACGGCCTGGGTGTATTTCCAAAATATCGGGCTATATTGATAAGTCCATTATGTTGTTAAATATTCTGCCAAGAATTGAATCAATATAACGTGAAACATGTAACACATGTTAAGATTTATATTGTCCTGGCCACAGGCTTCATCAGGTGATAAATCTTTATAATTTCTTCAACTTTTTCACTAGATGTATAATTTAAGAGAAATGTAGTATTAAGAGGTCTTAGTGTTCTCAAGCCACTAAATCTGAAGGGATTGTTACGATTTGGCTCTTTATTTCCTCACCGAGTACTTTACTCGGTGTCAATGGATTGGAAATGTCCAGAGTTCCTTGTGACCGCAGATCGGTTGGCAAGGTGAGGCATGTAGATGCCCTGAGATGTCTTCAGAGCGCAATGAGACATACGTCTAAATCAGGAAGAACACACTGCCAATGAATAAAGGAAAAAAATATATCTGATTGATATAAATATATCTCAAATATATTGAGATTGAATATATAAATTGGATTTTTACATATTTTTATATTAATTCTTATTAATAACATCCTTGGCTAATCTGCTAATTGTTTAATCAGTATTTAGGCAACCGGAAAAACTGATTAATTAATTAAATACACTTAATAAAAACTTAATGAAAACCCTTTTCCATTAACCAGATGACTTCTTATACCTCAATGTGTATAATAAATTCTAGCCAGGCTTAGAACATACAAATCCCACACCAAAAGAGGCAAACACGTTTGGCTGACTCTCCCACATTTAATATTAAAGTCAAACAACTCGTGTACGCTGCTAAATGAGCAACTGCCGTTAATACTCGCAGAACAAGAAAAAAAGGACAAAAATTTTGTGTGGCCAAAAAGCAGCACATCAGCCGTGTTAGGTGAACGCTATTAACATAATGGTGTTTTCAATTTACTATAAAAATAGTTTTTCCCTCCCCTCATTATTTTTCAACTGGGCCCCGAAATGTGATGCCGCATTTAGTACAATGTAACATGTAGTTTGTAATCCATTCCTCTTATTTTGCCCTAAAACACCGCACGTATAAATTAATTCTGCTTGACTTTTATTTCCCTTTTGTGCCGAACACATGCACACACACATAATCAAGCTTACTTTTACGAAATCCTCTCAAACATGGGTCATAATATAAATTTATTATAAGCTTTTCTGCCATACACATGCTTTCATGCAGATATAAAAAATATCATATAGTATTTACAAACAACAATTAATGGGTGTTCCTTTTAGTTGGATGGATATTTGGGGCGATAATACTTGTCTGAGGTGAGACTGGAGTGACTGTGAATCACATGGTCTATTCGTTCAGTCCACCTTTTGAAGGTAGCTGTATGACGTCAATTTTAATTTGAATATTGTCGGGCAATGCTGAACGAGTTGCGGGCCCTTGTCACTTGGCCCCACAGAAAATGAATCAAGAGGCATTAAATCGCCCTAACGAGCTGAACAGGTGCCGGGAAAATTACAGTTGTCACCAAATTAATTTTACAATTAATCGATGGTTAAACAGGCTGCGTAGCACGTGGTTCCATATTGTTAGAAGCATATGTTTTCTATGGCTCGATAGCGTTTTGCATTCACTGCAGCGGCAGATCATGGTATTCGCTCAAAGTACAGTAATTTTTCTTATTAACACAGTTGAATGGCTTTTTATCTGCCTCATCTTCACATCTTCAAACGATAGTCGTTTAACTTGAATTCCAGCATGTGTAAGTAAAAGTGTTCGATGCCTCTTCAATACTTCACGCTATAGCAACAACATTTCCTTCTTTTTTACTTTTCTATTGGGAAGAGTAAAATTACCACGAATTTGAGAAAATTTCTTACTATAGAATAAACACAGTGATAATGATGAGCCTTGCGGGCAGATTTATTTTTCTCAAATTGACTTTCCACAATATGCAAATGCAGTTCTAAACTTAAAGGATTCGTGACGGCTTCTCAAACCCTGTTGAACAGAAATGTCAACACGTTTTAACATTGTCCACTCTCAAGCCTTCATTAGCGATATCGGTGGTTGTACTGTAGCTAAAGAACACCCTTTATAATAATGTGAAAGAACACAATATTTGATGGGATAACACAGATATCTGTCGTTTGTGTGTATGTATGCATGCATATCCTTTCGTAGCAAAATATGTTGCAAAACAATTTGTTCTAACAAATTTTTATTATTAGCTTGCCTTATTTATTTATTTTTTGTTATTAGTTTTGTTGTTCTATCGAAGCACATACACACACAAACACGCATACATGCATGCAAACATGCCTACGCACACGAACACACATAACCATTTAGGCATGCTGATTTAGTATAAAATATGTTTAACTTGTGTTATACATGTTTTATGCATTGCAAATTGTGCATGTGTACGTGCATATGTATGTGCATGTGTATGTGTGTGTGACGGAGATGTGTGACCTCCGTGATTTCGTATGTTCATTAATTGTGATCATGGCCAACAACTTCATTTAATAAATCGTTTCAATACAACATGTCTGTAATGCGCCAAAAATTATGAAAATCTTTTTGGCCATCATTTTAATTGACTGCTTCAGAGGGGTCGCACGAAAACATTTCTCAACTCTCCAAGGGGCTGAGCTCTCTCGAGCGACAGTATGATGATTTATTAGTTTAATAACTTGTGGGCGTGTGAGGTCAATGAATATAATATTTGGGGTTTTTCGAAGCAAAGTCAATTTTGAAGGTTTACAAAATCTTGAAAATAAATATTCTTTAAAATTCTCGTTTTTAAATTTTTTCCACAAGTCACTGAAGTTTTTACTTTTCATTGACATTCTTTGCCGTTCTTAGCTGGAGACAATATTTCAGTCATTACAAACACTTTAAAGGGATCGTAAAAAACAATTTTAAAAATTACTTTTCGTAAAAATTATTTTCAGCGGGAGATTTCATTTTTTTATACTAAGAATTCGAAATTTTTCGCTGTCGCTTAACGCCGAATTCTATTTTCGACAGATCAATCCGGAATAAAACAGAATGGAAGACTAGAAGCAAACCAGACATACAGAATTTCAATTACAAAATGTGGCTAAAACGAGATATAAATTTCTTCTTTTTTCTTTCACGCCGCAAAGTATTTTGGCGGAATGGAGAAATGGTTTATGTTAGAGCTGTTCAGATGATTTTAATATTCGTTTGTCGTGCTACAAAGGAGCAACTACCCCTTTGGCACTTAAGCGTGCGAAAGAAATTATTTTTTATCAATAGCCATGCTAGAAGCCCAATCCACTTCTTATGCAAATGCACTTTCCGAAGTTACTAGTTCATCCAACTATGCGCTGAAATTATTTTTTCCCCCATCCAATACAAGAAAAAGTATAGTCAAATCGTATTCAATCAATTGGAAAACATTTTCTTGCACTATTTAATTACATTGGTATGTTTTTCAAAGGAAAATTCCTTTTGGTAAGGACTACTGAACAACTATGGTAATTTTAAAGGAAAAAAGTCAAGCTGCTGATAGATGGCGTCGGTCTTGCCCAGACACTACGAAATCAAATCAATTCAAGCTAAGAGATGCACGGAAAAAATTTTAGAGACAATAAAGTGGTTATAAAACAAAGTTTTATCTGTTCAAAAACTTTCTTTCCAACGCATGATGGAGTCCAGTCTTTGATGATGATAAAATTATTATTCAACGATTTTTGGAAGTGGAAAAGTTCGCACACTGAAGCGGAATTAGAAATCAGCTGTTTAACTGCTGCGTTGAACTAGCATTGTGGCGTTGTAATCTTCAAATATTTTCAAATCTTATAAAGAGAAGGCCAAATAGGAAAATTTGTAATTGTATACAATTTCAGAAATAAAAATTCGGAAAAATGTTTGTTTTTTGTGTTTTTCACTTCTGTAATTTTTCTAAAATTTTGTTTCATTAATTCAATTTAAAATCTGGTTAATGCTTAAGCGCTGGCAGATTCGTGAGGAAGTGGTGTTGTAGGTGTCACACTGTTAATGCAAAAGAAATGTGAGATATATGGTCTTCTGATCGCACGATATGCAGACATGCCCCATTCGCAAATAGTGAGATTTTGCAGAATCGCGTATCCTGGCATTGACGAATAAATCACAGATCTTGCTACGAATAACTCTCTTTCTGCGATTAAATTGAATAACTTTTACACCAAACTCTCGTTTACCACACTGCTTACAATTTGAATACAAAACGCCGTAAGCGACACTTAAGTGTGTTAAGCCGAAGTTTAAATTGAAATCATTCTTTTAGAGCCCCTTTACTTAATATGGAATAAACATTCAGGCATGCATCAGTTTATTTTAATTATTTCTAATTTCCAATTAATATTGATGAAATAAAAAGACAAGTGACTTTAACAATACCCCCCATTTAGACGAACAAATTATTTTTTATGATTGTAAAGTAAAAATGAAATCTTTAGCTATTTGGAAGGTAAGAGAACACAAAATATGATCCCAACTAGTCCAAAAGAAAATACGGCGAAATAATAAAAATTTTAATAAAAGCAAAAAATGTTGCAAACTTTCGTTTGTTATTCAAATTGCGATAACATAAACGCACATTTTAAGAAAATAAAAGGAAGAAATCATGCTGCTGCATGCCTTTGCAAGTACATTTGATTTCGCTTTTATTATTTTTATGAGGACAAAAAGCAATATTCCGAATTTTGCCACACCAGGATGGATACGAGTGTGTATGCAGGCATGTATGCACATGCATGCAAATACACATATGGATTATATACTCACAAAATATGTATGAATGTATATAAGAATTGAAAGGACATGTCTGAGGAAATAATAAGATTTGCCTTTTGGTCATTTCGGCATTCCAAAGATGTTGGGTTTGATTCTCGTTTTCCTTTTTTCTTGGTGTAATACAAGTATATAAGATTCATTAATTTGATTCAAAGTTGAAGTGCTCAGAAAGTCCAAAATATACTACTTACATTTGAATGTTAAGGACCTGTCAAGCGAGGAAAATGTACGGCCAAAATGCTTTGCCAGCATCCTACACATTTATCGTATCCTTAATTCCGGAAAAAGAGAAAATTAAATACACTCCAAGTAAATGAAAACGCTCCAATAAAAAGTTCTTGACGTAGAAATCTCATTTAGTTCAAACCGCTTTTTTTTCTTACGTCTTATGAAAGGTTTCTTAAATGTGAGCACATGTTTCATAAAATTAAAAATGTTGACCAGAAGAATTTTATAAGATGATTAGTTCATTACTACGATAATTGAAGCTCACCAACTATTTTCATTTCGTGGCATTTCCCATTTTCTATAAGCGTTTGTATATTCGGCGGTCGGCTAGTCACGATGCTTTCTTGTCAGTTTTAAATGTTGAGAGTTGGAATTTCAGATTATCCAAAAATTAATAATGTATAAAATAGAAAATATATAGAATAGAATATTTTACATCTTGAGGGCAATTGTTGATTCCTTAATATTCCTTAATGCATCTTCCTTCCTTGGTGGCGACGATGGCGACAGTGATCATTTTTTGACATAAGACGATGATCATACTATGAATGAAAGCAACACTAACACTCCATTGGCATCCCATTATGATTTCAGTTCACTTGACAGTACCCCTTCAGTAACTGAGTTACCATGTTTAGGCATGCTGGAGGCCATACCTCTTGCACCAACATAAAAGACATATGAAAACCATGTCAATAATCGACTATACATATAAAAATGAAAACTACACCATACTTGATGCTGAGAAGAAGGAGAGCTTTGAAGTTACGCCTTAACTTGGCAAAGGTTTCTCAGAAAAACAGGTTAAAGCTTTCATATGTCGCAACCGGTCTACTTGATACTTTTCTATTCCAAAATGTTCCCGAATAATGAGATTTTATTTATACTTTTTGTAAAACTTATGGTTCTTCCAGTTTCTTAAGTGTTTTAATATTCTTTTTAATTTTGCTGGCAGCAGGTCACAGTTGAGCGAGCGTTCCCAGTTAATCGCTAAGCTTTTGTAAATTCACCACTTGTTCCATAACGATAAGTTTAGAAGGGTTCATGAGACATTTTAAATGATTGTGAATATGGCAGCCAATTAAGCAGGAACATTGAAACGTACAAGCCCGTACAAGGAGGTTCAATATCCATAACTTTTTTGGCATTTTTTTTTTTAAATTATTTTATTGGCAACTGTAATTTTACTACTTTCTTAAACTTGAATAACAATTTCAGACACGAGGACTGATTTCAAATAATAAATATTGCAACTACAGGAATCTTGATTGCTTGAGGGATTTGTGCAGCATTCCACCAAAGGCATTTTGGTTCGCTCCACGTTTAAAAGTTCTTCGCTTACAGAACATGCGATGTGAACCTAATCAAAAGCAGTGCATTTGCAAACATTTTCAATTGAATAGGAGTAAAAGTTCAAGTGTATTTTCGCTCTTAAATAAGGGAAAAATCATAATATAAAGTTGGGAGCACAAAAGGAATAAATCAAATAATGTTGATTCCAATATTTTCAAGTGCACACATATCAAGGAGTATCCATTCATGTGCATACACGTGCATATTTTATAAAACTTGCGAGATAAGAAATTTAAATGGAACTTAGTGGAAGCAACAGTGTGACAAAGAATAAAGTAATCACAAATTTCAGAGCTGGCGTTCAAAAATTTTTTTTTTCCTCTTTATAGTTTAGAAGCATATGCAATTGGTAATAAAAATAAAAATGGGTGTGATCCTTTGCCGTATGAAAAATTAATTTAATTTAAGTTCGGAAGTACTCAGTACTGAATTTTAGCAAATTTCTTAAAAACTGCTCTCTCTCTCTATTACCCTAAAAGCTGTTTCCATCTAAACTATTTCACTCGTCGTCTTAGCTCATTTGGCTTCATTCGTAGTTTTATTCAATATTAACTGGACGATTTGAAACAATATTTTTAGTAAATTATAAATCAGGTTGAGGAAACTGCGATTCGCAGCCTCTACATTTCGAATTAAGTGGAGAATATACATCGGGAAAAAAGAACTTTTAAAAAGTAACCAGAAGCACACCATTTCGCACAAACAAATTCTCAGACACCAAATGGTTACCAAAGGGGGTACCAAATGGGTTAATCACTTTATTACAGCTTAATTGCTCTACTGGACGTTTGCAAAAGTGGATTTCTTTGACTTGATTTTTCCTTGTTAATCTCTAATAAAATGTTTATTAGCGAGGCTTTAAATGCTTTTTAATCGAAAAAGCCCAGAATCCAGGGCTGGTTACTTCATTCATAAAATATAAAGAAGGTAATAAAAATCTGTACCGGCATAAACTTAATATGTTGCGTTCATATTCTGCTTTTACTTGTAATTTTATTATTCTATAACGCAGTCCGCATTTAGAATTTTTATTAGTTTCCACTTTACGATTTGGCCAAGATTTATTACTTTTCCTACAAGACAGTACTTTAGAGCGACTAATACAAAAATATTGGAAAACTTTTAATATTCTTCACCATTTTCCCTTTTCCATTTTCCTATACGCTGTCAAGTTGCATTTAAAATCGGTATTCATATTTCCTTGTACGGATGAACAATACGCAATTTGAGATATGTAAAGTTGTAACAAGTCGGTGTTGAAGGTGGTTGTAAATTTGCATTTTGTTTCTTTGAATCTGTTGAATTTTTCTAGGGAAAGCAGTTTTATTTTACGTATATCAGCTTCTAAGCAACATACAGTGTATGCTAAATGTATGAATGCACAATATATTTATAAAATAGTTTTCTTTTTGCTGCTAAACACTTAACATTTGTAAGGAATTGTAATTTGCTTGTAATACTAAAGTGTAGTTTGTATTATTTACTTACACAGTGTAACCTCACTAAGTGCAACTAATATCAATTTCGGGCTGGACTCTATACTCGCCGCATACAGTGTTATAATAATTCAATACAAAGTAATTTTGTAGCTAAAGTATTTATATTATTTAATTGTCCGAACTCGACGGGTACGATTTTAAAGTACGATTTAAAAATTGTAGTTTACAAGTTACTACCGCATCGAAACAAGTACTGGAATAATATTCCGTTACTTGTAGAGTAAAAAAACGATTTTAAACAATACTTATCGAATCGTAAACTTAACTTCTAAGCAAGTTACAATTGATTTACTGTGATGATTTTAATGGAAGCCAAGTAAGCGGAAAGCAAGCAATTTATTAGGCGATATTTCGTTTTTAAAAAAATTTAAAGTCTATTAAAACTGAAATCCTTTGCTTGCAACCATCGTATCCTTCCATACATTTTACACTGGGGTTACATAATTATGGATAACTCTTAATGTCTTATTTTCCCCCAACCAACTTACTAGAAGTTCTTGAATACGAAAGCAACGTTACACATTTGTAATATATGAAATCCGCTGTAGCTGTCATCCAAATGGGATCAGAGTAATTGTCGATGTAGGATGGCTACTTAGTTGGTTTCTTCACATCGTCGGATTTAATTTTAATTTTTGCCTCTCTACCAAATTTACTCCAGATCGTATGCGAGATCAAACTCCTAACTAGACTTCTCGTGTAAATTGTATAAAGAATTTTGAAATAATTTTTTCAAATGCAGTTTCTCCTCTGTCCTTTTAATTTCATTGTGATATTTGATTTCGTGATGATAAAGACTCTAATATGAAATTTTCGTGCCCACCTCTGGTCCCATTTGGTTCTACTTTGGTTTGATAGTTGGACACTTTGTAAAGTTGCAAAGCAACTGATTGTATTAACTCACTTTTGTGTATGCGATTATTCAAATGTTATGCAAATCGAGGTTGTCCTGTACGAGCATATGTATCTAGTTTTTCACAAAAAATACTGTGCAGGAGCGAGTAGCAACTACCAAGCGATTCATGTATTCAACCAACCCACCATCTACTTAACAGAAAACGACTAAACAGCCAACCAACTAACCAACTAACCAACCTCCGTCTGGAGTTCTTTTCTGCACATTTCAGTTTATTTCAGTGAATTGCCAGAAAATACTGCAACCAGTGGAGCAAATGGAAATATTAACTAACCATGCATTTGAGTGAATGGAGGGAGTGAATGAAGGATTTTTTTTTTTTTCAAGAATTTTTGACAAATATTTACAATATTGAATGAATTTTTGCATTACGTCAGAACATGCACATTCGCAGATGCATGTGTGTGCGTGTATGCGAGTACGTATTCATTTGTGGTAAATGAAGGAAAATATAAGAAAGTGTAAAAAGTATATGCTGTTTCTATAAACTTATGCTGCCTTTTCATTTTATATGAAATAAAATGAAACGAAAAATATTTACAATCCTTTTAATGCATTTTATTTGTGATTTGTAAAGAAGGGCAGTGCGAAAAGTTATCATAATTTTCCTATACATTTTTCTCTTTTCTAACTGAATGCATTTCATCCAACACAACGTGCGGGGGAGATGAGTGGACATTCGGCTGTTAGCAAACTAGAGGAGACATTAACAATGAGAACCGAAATAGCATCAGAGAGGATTTGAAGCCTTTTTAGTAGTTCAGTTGAAATTAGACATTCAATGCTTTTTGTATTTCTACTTTTATCAAAATATATAATAATAATTTCATTTATTTTTTATTTATTTATTTTATTTTTGATTTTTTTCAATAATGATAATAATAAGAATAATAATGATGAGAGATGACTCTAGGGACGAAGCTGGATTAAGGATTAAGCTGGATTTGCTTAATTTATTATACTGTCCAGCGAGGATCAGCTGTTTCTATTGTGCAGATAAAAAGTCTTCTCATAAATATTAATTTTAATAGATTCTTTATTGCAAAATATCAGTCTTTTATTTGTTTAAATAAATTACACTTCAATTACAATTGAAGACAATTTCGTTTTTCCATAAATTGTAATATTTCTTGATGAATAAATTAATTGGCGGTGTAATTGTCGTATGCAGGTCATATACGAAGCAAAACGTTTCATATTGTTTGCACATGTAAATATGTATGCAGATATATGTATGCACGAGTATGCCTGGATGCAATATCAAACTGCAATTCTTTTCACTTCATTGAGCCCTACTGTCTCCCACTCTGTCTCCTCGGGTTACTTTCAAATGTATTGATTTTAGTGAATTTCCCTTTGATATTCATTCTTTACATATTCACAAATTGTCAAGAGAGTTCTTAACATCTCATTACATTTCAAGAGCTCCACACTTCCCTCTAGTAGGTACCTTATTTTTGTAAACTCTCGCAACTCCTTTTGCGTTCCTTTCAATGCATTCCTTTTTTTATTTATTGGTATTTCTGATGTGATTTATACGAGGACGGTATTACAATGACAAAACAGTCTTGTATAATCTTGCATGTATAGTTGTATCCGTACACGATGCAGGATGAGCGGAAGTTGCTTAACTACCTAATGTAGATCCTGTAGTTCCTGGATTTGCTCAAATTGTTATTCAATATTAAGTAAGCCTTTTATATCTTTTCCACGACCGGCAATTAGAGGATAGCATTACTTTTGGAATTATTGGAAGTAAAATTGCTGGAGAAGACTAGCTACGAAAAATTGGGATAGATGTCCTTTTGCTGGTAGGTCAGTTAACTCTGGAGTTATTACAACACTTTCTTAGCTATTTTCTTCTTAAGCAATTCGCCAGCTGAGAAGGGGTTTGGCTTCTTTGCTGAAGATCACTTAGAGTGTTGGCAGGAGTTTAACCTGCGACATCCTGGCTAGTGGGGGAGAATTTTTAGTTTCTACGACTAGTGATCGAATTCATAACTCTCGCTATTTCTAGTTCAGCCAACGACATACCTTTTTGTAAAAATTATTTATAGTTTTTTTGTAAAAGTATTTTTGGTTTTTGGGAAATAGAAATATTTGGCTTCGTTACCTTCCCGATTTTCCTAAAACTTTCATATTCGATATTCTGAAAATGACTGGAGTCTACTTATGTTTGCGTGCTTATGTGTTGTACTATATATACCTCTCACTCACTCAATCACTTGCAAATTCTTCTTCTTACATTTAAATTCCAACAGAAAATTAGTGCATTTAAAAAAATTTTTCCTTTTTTTCGGATTACTTTCGTCATTTGAATGTTTAAGTCTATTATTGTTGTATTGGATTTTTCTTTTCGGTTTAATTTCTCTGTCTACTTAATAAAAAATTGCCAAGAGGATTTATTCCTGCTCTGCGCGTTTTTAAAATATTTTCGTATTTGATAAGCTGACATGATTTATTTATAATATAATTTAGTAAAATGAGACCCATTACGGCTAAAGAATACACAACAATTCTACGATTTAAATAAATGAAGAAATTTGTCTTTTTTTCTATTCAGAGTATTAAATTTTTAGGTTTGTGCACGAAGCATGAGCTTCTGCACACCGAATTCCATAGTTAATTTATTTAAAGGACTCTCCACTGAATTTTTTTTTTACCCCGCCTCTTTTATTTGCTTAAATAACGAGATTAAAAAACGATAAAAGAATCTAAAGAAACAAAAAGGTAAAGTTTAATTTTTTGGCTGTTTCGTTCCTTTCAGAGAATGAGAAAATGGGAAGATGAACCTCTCACTGCTTATCAGTGAGAAGATCTTAGAGTGAGTGTTCGAATCGTGAATTATTTTCTACTTAAAGTCAATTGGCGGCGAAGCTTTCCAATTAAAGTATTTTAATTAAAGCATTTTACCGACAATTTTTAGTACTTGGCAACTCTGAATTTCAAAATGCCAGAAACACTAGAGGATTGCCTATTACAATTGGCTAAAATTAAGAATGAAAATACCAAGTGTGAACAGTGAATTGTTGCAAATAGTTTGGATCAATTTAAATGTACGTTTATATATAAATTTATATCTGGGCAAACCTTTACACGTTGCTTCAATGGCTTCAATTTTGAAGCAACGGATGGAAGCATTACGTCGGAGATGGGCTTCTCACATATACAAAAAGTAATGGAATCTTCAGTATCCAAATCAGCTAAAACTGTTTTCAATTTTTGAAAGTTCACGCTTCGACGAGATTTTTCAAATGAAAGGACTGTGTAATCGCAGCAAAAGTGTTGTATGCTATAAAATAATCGATTAATCATTGAAAACAGTTAAATTTTCCCTTTTATTGTAGAGGATGATAATATAGAAAATAAAACGATATATAAAAAAAGTAATTATTTAATATGAAGCGACGTAATTAGTTGTTCATTGTCCAATCATTTCGGAAGTGCTAAAATTTCAACAATACTCGTAATATCTACTACCAGCCCACTAAGCCCACCGCATTCAAAATTGTTAAATTTTTTACCGCATATCAGTTCGCACGGCAATACGAAATGGCATAGAACGATACGTATATATATTATGTATAAAAACATATATGCATATATAGCAGATTCGTAGAGTACCAAAAGGAGATATTCGAATGGGAGATTCGAATGGGAGATTCGAATAAGAAATGCGAATGCATTTAGAATTCGAAAGGAATTTAAATACGGAGTTAAGTTGGAATGTAACTCTTCTTATAAGGCCGGTGTTTCAAAGTCCATCTTGGACCTACCGGTTTGTATTTAGTAGGCCGAAAACCAAACTCTTTTGAAACACGTTTCTTGGCTTTAAAGCTCCAACAAGGAAGTGTGATCCACTGACCTCTCGGAGTACACACAACTCTATTGCAAACGACACATTCTTCATTGAAAGCAGTTGGAATCCCAACGAGGTGCACTAAAGAGAGTTTTTGCTTTCTGGTTGCACAATCTATTTGTAAAGTACTTCCCCTTTGTACATATTTTCCGCCACATTCAATCTTGAAAGATAAAATCGAAATTTGTGAATAGAAATTACCAAAAAGAAAAAAATTGTCAAATACAGTTCAGTGTAAGTAAAATGTCGACACTGATTACATTTTTACATGTTGCAGATGTTCTCACAGCAGGATATAAAAAATAGTTTACCGTATTGAATTCACCACGGATGTTGTAAAGGCAACATACAAAAAACATTTACATTTGCCTTTACTTCCTGGCCATTTTGATTCTTTCCAAAATACTGATTTTAATAAAATATTGAAACAAAAAAGAAAAAAAAAATATATAAATGAAGTTATAAATTAAAAATGGTTTCTCTTTTATCACGAACTGCGTTATAACATTTTTATCTCCATTTATTCCATGTCTATTTAATAAAGGAGATAATTCCTTGTCACCTAATTTCTGTTTCTTCGTCGTTTCCTCTTTTTTTATATTCCGTGAAATTTCACCAGCACGATTCTGTGTAAACTTTCACACTTATGCTAATAAGGAGATGCAGCTGTTGGCCAGGCCCGAGGCGTTCATTAAGCCACTAATTACTTGTAACATCTTAGACTGGTATTTGTCCTGCTGGTTAGTAGTTAACACAAGGTAGTCATTTGTAAAGTAGACGCCTTCTTACCCTGATTGCAGGTCAAAGCAGATTAAGTTACAAAAGAATATAAAATATGAAAAGTGATTTTTAAAGATGAACGTGGCATTATGACTGATATGCATAATTACAGAAACGACCAGCAGTTGTGATTTTTGTTACGGAACTGAAATTACATTTTGCTAAATATTATTCACCAGCATAAATGACGCGATAGAATTCACTTATTTTATTAAATTTAAGTCCAAATCTAATTTTTCATGAGCTTATTTTGTTGCTGCTCTTATTTGATTTTCTCCATTTTAGCATTCCGTAAGAGACGAAATTGGTATCGCAGTGCATACAAACAAGCATGCAAACAAGCGAGTGCACACATACTATACACATACATACATACATCCATACATACATATCCAGGAGTAAAACTCATTCAGCAGACTTTATTACTTCGGGCCTTATTATGTAGAAGTCTGCTTAGGTCTTACTTTATTCAATTCAAACTCTAATCTAATTCCACATTAGAAGGCAGGCGGAAGGAGGGAGTAACATTTTTATTTAATTTTTCCAAAGGCTGGAGGAAAAGCATGATAGTGCTGGCGGAATAAGAAAGTCATAATTCTCGACCAAAAACTTAACTCTAGGATTATATTCTGAATTCATAATTATTGTATTACAAATAATCTTAAAACGTTTTTCTTCTATTTTACTTATAATATGACAAGAGAGCTTTTTTTTATTTACATGTCAAATTTCAATCAGTTGTCTCTATTTTGCAAAATCAAAGAAATAGGGAAATTTTATATACGTAAATACTACAAATCGTTCATGGTGGTTTTACTTCAAAGGAATTCAGCTGATTTTGACATTAAAATCACAAACAGCTGAACTCGCTTGCAGTTACGGGTTTTTATGAATGTGTAAGAAATAGTTGTAGTTATAGAGTTTCTAATATTACCTGTGTGAAATACTATGGAACAGCTTCTACGCCTCTGCCAAGTAGTATTTTTGTGCTTCATGTACTTCTGCTTCTTCTTAAGAATCTTATTACTTGTATGGTTTCGTTTGCTTCTTATCGTCATTGTAATTATTTCGAGGCTGAAAAGTATAGTTGATATGGCGTTACCAGTTTTTACTACTTTCCCATCGCTTTGTTGTCTCCCCGCCAAGTGATTCCTGAAATAGTTATAAAAAGGTTCCCGCTGCAGCCAGTTGCAGCGATTTCCAAACAGCGTTGAAAATAAAATCGTTGATTCAGTGTGGAAGAGCAACAGAAGGATTTATAGGAAGTTCGACAAGAATCAACAACAAACCATTGAGCCGCACGTGACTGTGCGGTTCTCTATTGATTTGCAGTTAACTGGACAGGGCAAATATTCCCGATTATTCCAACGAAAATTAAATTAGAAATTATTTTATAGCTTATTAACGAATGTTCCCAAATTATGCAACAAATTATACAAAGTGAAGAGCAGGTCCTTAAAAGATGTGCTGCAGTTTTGCTGCATTAATTATTTTACAATATTGTCTTGTGAACACTGAATTTAGTACAACGAACCGGCTTTGCAGTTCGTAAAATCCTTTTAACCGCAATTCTAAAATAATATAGAATTAGAATTAAATATAGATTTCTTATACTATAGGAATTTCCATAAGACTTTGTAAAAAACTCGAGCTGTCGAAAAAAATCCATCATCAGGTTGCAATTGGTGTAAACATGTCATATATTTTCAGCAGACTTGCCACCTTTGACAAACCGTGAGATTGAGTATCGGTTCCAACAACTGGATTAAGTAAATATGTTTCAAATATAACCTTTGACCCGGTTACAAATACACACATATAGTAAGTTTAAATAAATGTTATGTAGTTGCAGAACTGCAACTGCAAACAACAGCCTCCAGCAATGGCGTTAATGGCTGGTCAATTGGCCGTAACAAATTTAGTAAATAATTTGAAGCAACGAATCTAAAATATTACAGTTTATTATACGCTGCACATGTAAAGAGTATTTTCCATTCGAAACACAAGTGGTGATTGGGGGAACTATTAATAACAATCGTAAGGAGGACTTTGCAAAAAGGAGCATTAATTAGAAATCTTGAACATTTTCTCCATCTGGAGTTTAATTGCAATTCAAGGCAGGAATGCATTCCAGTTAAGGGAAGTTCATGCAAGATGATTGTAAGAGTGTGTTTGAAAGAATTTGAAAAAGTTCTTGTGCTCAGTTCTTTGTTTAAAAATGTGGTAAGAAGAAGCACAGCATGAGGTCGCATAGTCGGTACAACAAAATGATTAGCAAATAAATAATTTTGAAAGTGTCGTTGCAATTTTACTGCATATTTTTCTATTCAGGCAATTGTTTGACATTTAAGGCCATGATTCACTATCCTACACAGTGGTGCGGTTCATCCACACAATAATCGCATCATCACGAAAAACGTTACGGGTGCCACACATGCAAACAAATTTCTTCTTTGCTGATTAAAGCAAATGCAACTCTGATCGCAAGGATCATAATTGCAGTCACACAGATACATTTTAAAGGCATACTTTTAATTGTACTCTTTCAGCAGCCATGCCACATTTGACAAATCGTACGATTGTGTGCGATGGTGAATCATGACCTTTAAAGTGATTGAATTTGCCTTGGCTTGCGTTCACCTTGTATGAATTCGCCTTATTTAAATGTTACTTTAATGTTAACATATATGTTTCAAAATGCTGGAATATTTTCTAACCAGAAATTAATCTAAAAAAAGCTTAATAAGCTTGAAAAAACCGAATTAAAAATTTATTAAAAATATATTTTTTTTAAAGAATTTATCTCTCTTTTTTAATTTAATCTTTTGTTGGTTGTCTATGGGGCCTCTGCGCTTTTGCTTTTTCCCGCCGGATGTGTACTGAGCTTTCACGCATGCACACATACATTCACATGTATATGTGTATGCCTGCAAGTGTGCTTTATTGGTAACTTAAGTATTTTGTATACGACAAACTCTCCAAAAGTGCACTAAATTCACGCTAAACAAATTGTTGTGCAAACAAAATTCCTCCCAGGAGTGCATTAGAGGAAGGAAAATTACTTTAGAGCTTTAGTCGAACCAATACGAATGTAACTTTATCACGGAGTAAACAAAAAAAAATATGTATAAAAACTTTACGAGTGGCTTTAGCAGCAACAATAGCAGGACTTGCATTGGCTGCAGCAAACATGACCAAACAATTTTCTCTCAATAGCAAATTTAAGTTATTGTGCACACATACATACTCGTGCACATATTCATACACATACCCATACATATTTATAAAAACTTTTTGATATATTTTATTTTCGTATACTTTAAGATGACCATAGATGGGACTGCTCTTCTATTCTTAAAGACTTCGGCTTCAGATTGTGTTTCAGGCAACAATTTTATTTTTAAGAAAAAGTAGAGGTGATTTTAGTTTGCGAAAAAATCTATAATTCAAAATTTTGCCACGCAGGATATAGAGCCACAAAATGGCATAATAACTTTTGATTAATATTCAATATGAGTATTTGCGGCTGGCAATGAGCGCAATAGCTGTTCGTGGCATGGTTCTCATATTTCGGAATTTCTTAGGAAAACGAAAACTGTTTCAAGGTGGCAAAGCGAAATACATCTTAAGGACTCGAAAAGTTTTTGCTAATAATCCACGGTAATGTGGAATACATTACAAAAGCTGAGGCAGTGTGACTGAAAACTACTTTCATGATAAGTCACTGCTCCGTATTGTGTTGAGATCGAAAAAGCTCAGAGTCTCCTTACGAGAGTCCTGGATGAATTGCAAAGAAATTAAAATATAAAAAATTCCATTAGGCAACACGTTATAAGTTTTTTTTTTGTAATTTTTTTAAATAAATCCTTCTATACATAATGCTCGATCTAAAGCTCATTTAAATAATATCCATTTTAATACAATACTTCAAGCTACGCATAATTGAAATTTTTTTACTTACAATCCCGTAGACATTTTGTGTGCATTAACATTCTTTACATTCCATAAATTTTTATACTTGTGACAAAGCTCAGGGGAATCCTTGAAAGTTTAATGCTCATACAATTCTATTAAAAGTATTTAAATTGGCTGCATCAATATTGCGTTCAGTTACATTGAAAGTGTAAAGTGCAACAAGAAAGAGGCATGTGTTCATCCTTGACACAATTGTATTAATTAAATATGAACGCGAATAATATTTTGCTGAATGTAACGCAGCAGTCTGGTAGTTAAACTTGGGCTTTGGGACTCATTATTATTGCTAAATAAAGTCCTTTGAATTTTTTTTATTTATTTATTTTTTTTTTTTTTTTGAAGAGCAGCAGTCAGGGAATGGCTGCCAATTACTACATTTATATGGGCCGCTATATTTAGCGGTAGAAGGCGCTTGCTAGTATCTTTGCTGGGATACTGATATACATGCGAACTCTTAGGGAACTCTTAGGGAAGAACGAATTCTCCCTTTGTTGAGCCTTCATCATAAACGGAAAATAAGATGTTGGACACAAATACTCCAATCGCCGGGCAAAACTTTTCAGCCAACATCCTTTTGTAAAATATTCCATTGCGTGGAAGGACACAATACGAATTGCGGAGAACGGCAACGAATTTATTGTTTTCGATCGTCTTCAATGCATTTCTGTACAGCGTTTTTCTTCAGCGTGCTCGCTATCTCATGTAATTCACATTACAGTTAAGAGTAATTGTGGGCCGATTAAGCGTCTACTAAAACCGATAATATTAATAGTTGATCGCAGCTAACCTAATGATCCTCAGCCGACACTGAGATTTTAATTCAAAAATCGTATTCGCATTCAATAACAATAAATTTTTTGTTGCTGTCCCACATTGTTTTAACTGACTTCTGCCAGTTGAGATGTTTCGTTTGCTCAATAGCCGTATTTTTATTCTTTTTTCATATATTTTTAAATTAAAATCCTTGCATTTGATCCTGATATGTGTTTTTACGCGTATTTCTCTTATTTGTTGAAAATTCATCACATCATTTTTCTGTAATACACACTTAAACTGCTACAAAAAAAAATGGTTGCCCTGCAGTTAACCTAAAACAAAATGGCTGCATGCCAACATCCTGCTCTGTCGACAAGTTTCCTTTCATTTGCAAAGGTGTCCTTATTTACGTTCTCTTGAAATATTTTTTGGAAAATTAAAATCGTGTTTTGGTAAAAATAAATTTTTGGAACATTAAAATTATAAAAAATTTTTATAAGAAATAACAAATCATACATTTACAAAATTATACATACATTTTCAAATCTTTACGGCCGAAATATGGCCAATGGGAGAGCAAATCCTTTAAAGCGAAAAATTACATATTTTCCTAACCAGAATTGGGGCTCAATTCCTTCTTCATTCTTTTTGCAATGTTGAATTAGAAAGACTTTAAAAATTTTTATATTGAGATATTGTGTTTACGATATATCTATCGCCATGTATTGCAAAGGAACCTGAATATGCTCCTGCCAAGCGGCTTCGTAAAAACTTACTTCGTTTCTTAAGCGAAAAGAGAAAAACTGAAAGATTTAAACAGTCTTTTAACTCGGCAACGAAGAAAAGAATTTGAAATAATTTTTCCTGATTAGACAACTAAAGATTCTTATCGGTGGCAACGTGGAGACAATTTCCACCGAGTGTTGATGGTGATAACGAGAAAGCTTTTAAGAAAATATGCTCTTTTCTCACAACCAAACGGAGAAAGGAAAGACGCATCAACTCTAAATGGAAAGTGGCAACTGGCAACTGGCAACTGGCAATTGCCAAGAAAGCGTTGAAGCCGAAATTGGGGAAAATAATGCAGAAGGCAGCTAGTGAAATCAGACCCTAAAAGTCTCCATATGCCAGTAAAACTATTTATATTCTCATCAGCAAATCACCAAAAATTCAGTATATCCATCACTTGAAATGTACTACGGAATCCTTGAATCGAATCTGCCTTTGTGGTCGCAACAGAACTGCGTAGCCCATATGCATGCAGTGGGCTGGTGGATGTCGAGTCACAAGCCAAAGTTAAATTGCTTAGATGATTACATTGCCTGCGGTACTATCGGCCAGTAGTATGTACTACTCAATATGTCAGTAGAAGAGCCTCCCAATTTCCCCATTCGCATTGACTGCAGGGCAGTCTCAGCATGCTTAAACTCAATGGAGCTGCAAAGTTGATTGATTCGGCAGAGGTGGGAGTATCCCCGCGACCATGAACATTTTAAACTTGTATTTATTTACAACGTAAAATGTTTTACATTTAGATTAGTTTATTGCTATGTGCATACACACACGTGTGCGATTGTGTGTGTATTTGTTGTGCAATCGCATGTGCTTGAATTTATTAAAGTTCGTTTATTTACAAATTTGTATTTGCGGTTACGTTGAAACACAAAATCAATAGCAATCAAGTATTTATAAAATGATTAAAACCAGGAGCACCTTAAAAGGATGCTACTTTGCTTGTATGCACACATACAAAAACACAAACGCTTCAGCATGTTTGCACTCATCTACAGAGCGGTGTGTGTGTGTGTACGGTGAAATGAATATGGTAAGCCAAGGTGTCATATCTTGTGTATCAGTGCTGATTAAGAGTGACAAAAAGGATTTAAAATTGTTACAATATATTTTCTTTGTCGTTGTTGTTATTCTTTTTATTTAAATGATGTGCTTCGTGCGGCATTATGATATGTGTGAAGAAGGTTACTTACGATGATTGACAAGAGATTAAACTTAAATTAGTTATTATTATTAATGGGATATTAATTAAGAGTAGTTTATAGTTTCTGAGGGGATATGTTTACTCAAATAAAATCTGCTGGCGAATAAAAGTTCACATTAAGTTAGGAGAGTATGGCATTGACATTGTTCTTCAATGCAGGAGGCGGGGGGCTGACTGTAATTAAGCAATCGGAGAAATAAAAAAATCACTGCCATATTAATTTATAAAATTTAAAATTATTTGCTTGGATTCTGTTATTGAACGTATAAATAAGTATTTGCATGTATTTACATTTGAATGCATATTCGGTATTAATTTTTGTTGAAAGTGAGCTAAACAGCCAAGCATTTTAATAAAAAATCGCTGCTTTTCATATTTATTCACTTGCAAATATTATTTTATTGAATGTTTACTA
This sequence comes from Ormia ochracea, assembly GCA_963402855.1. NCBI lineage: Eukaryota > Metazoa > Arthropoda > Insecta > Diptera > Tachinidae > Ormia > Ormia ochracea. Next base: position 22,440,561 of record OY727105.1, read on the forward strand.
GTGTATTTGGAACGTTTGTTTACAATTTTTTGTCCATGAACTTTCGAAATGAAAATGGGCAGGTCGCGTGCAATATTATTATTTGCTTAACCCATTTACGACCACCGTACGTTACGTTTGCACAATATTTTTTTTGTAATGAAAAGGATTCAATACTTGCTAGCTAATAAAGCAGGCAAATGCATACTTTTTTTAACCCATCCAACGCCATCGTGGCAATCTCGAAACGTTTCGAATGAACAAAATCATTACTGATACCGGGGGTTAATAATTATTTTGTTGCCAAGAAATTTTAGGATTATCATTTACATACCCCACTCACAACCACGGACCATTCTTGGCACATTTCGTAAGAAAAACAATCCCTACAGAGAAGCAATGTTTACTTCCTTAGCCATAATCTTTTATAAGCAAAGGCCGTCTTTCCAATGCATTTGCATCATCTTCTTAATCCATTCGCATCCACGATACCAAGATAGGAACGTTTGAATTAAGCAAAACCAATTCCTATAAGAAAAATTATTGTAAATTTCGTACCAATACGGGAACGTTTCGTGTGCAAAAACTATTTCCGTGCAGAAGAATTTTATACGTTTTTAGCCATGAATATTTTTATAAACAGAGTTAGCTCGTATGCAATTGTACTTTCTCTTAACCCATTCACGACCACCATGCAATTTTAAGAACGTCAATTAGATACACGTACATGTATTTTAAGCTACAGAATTTTTTCCTTTTTCTAATTTAAAAAAAAAAGTACTTTTTATTATTCAAAATTTTATTTGGATTAACTGCAATATAAAAATTAATTGCCTTTTAGCGCGCTAAAGCATCATTATTGCGTTCGTAAAATAATTACTACCAAAAGAAATATAATTTTATCTTTCAAAATGGTTCAAAAGAGGAGTGGCCTTTTTGGCAGTGCGTAGCGAGAACTAACAGCTCATGTTCTTTATAGCACATGTTCTGGATATGAGATTGGTTGCATAGACAGGGCGCTTTCACACATGGGAACCACTATTCCTAAGGAATAGTGCGGGCTCAACATGACAGTTTGACCCTATGCGACTCCATATTCCAGACAAGAGAATTAATAAAACCAAAGCTGGATAAACACATCCCGGCTGGTGCAAACACAACGAATAGTGTGTCCTTGCAAATTGCTCCCAGATGTGATCTTCGCTACCCAAGGTTCTATAAACCCCATAATTAATATTGGTATTAACTTTACTTTACTTTATTGGTATTTACTTTTATATTAATTTTATATTAAATTTTAATTTTTTATTGAATGACTTTAATTAATGTTTTTTTTTCGTAATAAAATATCGGATAGAATAACTTTAAGAAATATTTCTAAAAGAAATACATTAAAGGTTTTTCGCGAGTGAATGTTTAGAAGACTAGGCGAAAGTATACCTACGGCTCAGTCAATTTACATCTGAACTCAAACAATGAATAAAATGTTTGAAAAAAACTCCTTAACAGCGCCTACGTGGCGCTACTGGTGCAACAACACTGTTGTTATCATCTGCTCCGCCATTTCCGTCTAATTTCGCACAATGCACTTCGTAAGTACGAGACATGAGTAAATTGCTGGTCTCTGATAAAAAAACAAGTAGTCTCATCGTTAATGAATCCCCTTCCGACACATGAGATTTTCAAGTGACTTCTGCTGCTGTCAGTGAACGTGAGTACGATATTGGTCCTGCGTCTCGTTATGAAAAGTCTAGTGAAGGAGTTCCAACACCGATAGCAATCTTAAAACCACCTATACATCTCGTAGCTTCTGCCAAGTGCTGGCAACATCAACTGTTTTTAAGCACTGCATCGGCCAATGGTGAGGGGAAATTTCGACAGTAAAGGGCGTATGTGTCAGTAAGCCCACCGCATCCTTTTGATGCTGGTGTTATTCAGCTCACTTAAGAATTTGATAAGGAAGTAATAATAAAAGCTAGAACCGCGTTTCCCACTTAATTGAAATCTTCCATTTATATTTTTTACGCTCTTTATTTGCTATTCAAATATTTCCCTTATAAAGAAAAGGATACCGACTAATAAACTTAAGTGTTTGAAAATTTAATTGATAAGCTGACATCCATTTTCCTTTCATAGTCTGTTTTTCATAATCTTCTCTTCTACAACTTGTCTTTTCCCTTTTCTATTCCTTCATTCTTGTGAAGAGGAACCGTGCAATGAATTATATTTTCCATGCTCATTTACATAAAATTTTCATTATGAATATTATAAGCAGCATAAGGATAATATATTTTGAATGTAAACCTTGAGGAATTACAGCCAAAGGACTGTGGTGAAACGTCACGGCAAACAGTAATCCAAATGGTGCTCTTCAAACAAGGGCTTAGAATTCACTATTATTATTTCAATTAATGGATGAAAACTGAAATAAATTTGAAATCCAGCAGAGAGAAAAAAAATAGATTACTCTCGTATTTTTTCCTAAGCTTTTGCGGAAGTCTTCCTTAGAGTCCCAAACACCACTCTAAATTTTCAGTATAAATATGTCAAGTACTTTTAATTGAAAAAGGGGAAATGAGTCCAGGAAACAAACTGTTAGATGGGCTGATGTTCAGGACTAAATCTAGACAGACCGGAGACGTAACATTTTCTTTGATTTTTGTTATTTTTGTTATTATCTAATAGCTGGGAAAAGGTCCTTATCAGTGAATTAGCGGGTGCAAAAAAGTTCGTCATACATCAGTGAAACAGTACCGCATATACTTTAACTCCATATAAAGGGTATCCCAAAACTAAAGCAGGATTGGAATTGGACGCCACTGCTGTGACACAATGTGGTTTTAAGAAGAAGATGGTGCCACGTGGCGTACAGATTATGAAACAATGCAATTGCTGCATGCGGCCACTAGATCGTGTGATTTACGGCCATGACATTCCTTTTTATCGGGTATATATGGAACGAGTCGATAGAAAGCCCTGGAGTCCATTTGCTACTTGTAATAATCCATGAGCTTTATGATGCAATCAAAAAAATTTCAATCGAAATACTAAAAGCTAAAATCCTGCGAGATTTTGGGACATCCTTTATTTACATTTTAAAGCATAAAGCAGGCTACCGATGGCCAAAGATCATGACAACGATTGCTTAGATGCCTAAACACTTGTACACGCCCACAAAAGGTCATGCTTTACTATCCTACACGGTCATTCTAAATCTAATGTGATTCCATCCTATTTTAATATGGCAGTGTATGTACCACACTATCAAACCAATTTGATGCAAACAAAGTTTTTCTTTGCTGATGGCAGTAAATGCAACTCTGATCGCATGGAAATTGTCAATATATAAAAATTTTCTTAAAGTTACCAAAAATATTCCGTCATACAGATGCATTGCTTATCCCCTTATCCTACTCTTTCAGCACCCATGCCACATTTGACAGATGGTAGGATTGTGTCGGATAGTGAATCAATAGCAGTGAAGCTGGCAGTGTAACATAAAATGTGCGGTGTGAATATTAAAAGTTACCTTATTTTATAATTAACAGCTGATACTGCGATTTTAAAAGTGAAATCGTGGTTTAGTGTTCAGTTAGCGGATCAAATCGGATCACCTAGTTTTTCAAGGTTCCGCAAAAACTCATTTTAAGCCGTTTTTAGCGTGAACTTTTATAACTGTACTATTTTCTGTATGCTGTACACTTTTTCATTTTAATTTTGAACAAACTAATTTTGAACCAATTATGGCACCTCTTTTTCCACTGTAAAGAAATGCATTTACAACCTCTGGCAAGGCTTTTGGTATTCTAAATAAGGCAACTATTGTCAAATTAAAGGTGTTTCTACACGAAAATACCAATACAAGTAATTGATACTGTGTAGAGTCAAACTGTTAGGATTGTGTCCCAGTGTTTAAGGAAAGGGAACGGAGGTTTCATGCAAGGGTCCTTCATATTTGCACGGATAAATGCAGTATTGCCAACTAAAGACATCTTAAAATGCATGTAATCATTGGTTGCCGTATTTTCAATTTATTTTAAGGATTTAGGAAAGCTACAAGATGTAAAAGACTCTTCAGTGGCTTATTGTTTCTTAGTGCGGTGCTTCTATGCGCCAACTAAAGCCCTAATATATATATATATATACATATATTATAAATTACATTGGCATCTACTTATATACATATGTATGGATTTCCATGCATGTATATATAGTGTGTACATGAAAAGGTCAGTTATGTGTAACAGTTGCTTATATACATACATACGTGCACAAATACATACGTAGTACTTAACATCAGTTCTTTAAAAGAATAGAATGTTCTAATTACATATACTAAAATTGTTAAAATCAAATTGCTTAAATAATTAAAAGAAATTTATTTTTTATAATCATTGTTATTGAAGCAGATATTCTACACTTTAAAAATTGTAAATGATCAAAAAAAAAGTTAAAAAAAAAATATTTTAACTTACTCAACCTGCAAAGCTTTCTACTTGTCTGCAGGAAAACACACTGCCTCTACACAGGAATCGAACCCGCGACCTCCGGTTTTGTATGCATTCACCTACGAAGGTATTCAATATAAGAGTTGCCAGTGTGGTTTACTCATGTAAAATGCGATTGGAAATAGTGCAGCTGGTACAGTCTAAAAGTACAAAGTGCACGTAAAGGGCACACGGCGAAGTAGATCGCTTAAATGCACCTTCCAGAATGTTCTGAAAAGGCGAAAAATTATTACAAATAAAATAAAAAAAGGACTTTTTATTTAATGAAGTTTCTTTATTTTCCTTTTGTTACCTTCTATCTCTTTTATCTTCATCCATTTTAATTATTATTGTTATTATTATCAGTAATAGTTCTCTTAACTACTTATTTTATAAATATTAATTAATTAATTAATTTATTATAATTGTGTATGTTTTCAAATTAACATTCATTTATGATTTTCTTTTTTCTCAGTATGATTTAATTTTTTTTATTTTTTTTTTCTTTATTATAATTATTTGTGATATTTTTCAAAGTGTATTTTAAGTTTTTTTTTTTTTTTTTTTTTTAAATTAATTGAACTTGGTATTATACATCATTGTTCTTCAACAGTCTAAAATTCGTTTATTTATAAGAGGATTTGATTTATTAAAATTTTATACACTGATTAGAAAAAGTTCAGATTTTTTTTTGTTTTTGTTTATTTACAAATTTATGAAAATTGAATTTAAAAGTTATAAAAAAAACTACACTTAAAAAATAATAATAACAAAGAAATATTATGGATTTAAACATCTTATTTATGCTAAGAATTTTATAATATCTTATATGTGTTTTTGTTTTTACATCTATTGTGTGCTTTAACTATTAAATAATTATTAACAAGGACTTTCAAGTCGACTATTTTTACCATTCGCCCACTTAACCTGAGTTTAAAAAAACGGAGAGTTTTCGTAATGAAAATAATGTTCCATTTGTGAAGAATTCCGTGGCAGGCAAAAACAAAAAGCAACCTTTAAATCAACATAAAAAGGCCCACAGTGAATAGGCTTTATCGCTCTGTGAACAATTTCTTCCGTGAAATGTGTTCGCGTTCTGATATGTAAGTCAATGGAGAGGTGACTGACAAGCCGAAAAATATTGCCATTTCCAAAAACTTGCCTTATCAGAAACGGCTTTTTCAAGGCCGCTTCGGCCATTTATTCTTGTCAGCTTTTTCATTTGGCTTTGCTTAACGAACTGGATAAATGCAGTGATTAATTCTGATTTTATAATAAGTATTTAGAGTAAATGCAACTCTGCCATTTATTCTTGTCAGCTTTTTCACATGGCTCTTGTCTAACGAACTGGATAAACGCAATGATTAATTCTAGATTAAACATATTAGATAATTCTAGATTAATTATTTAGATTAAATGCAACTCTGGTTTCCATTTTTGAGATACATGTGCATAGTCTAGACTTTGTCGACGTAAATTTACACGTGTAAAATGCATAGTGCCCGTTTTATTTAGAGCCATGAAGGCCATGTGTATATCAATGGAACAAATAAAGCAAGTGAAGAAAAAAAATTGGCCTTTTCGGCGGTTTATATTGCGTGTAAGTTACATGTACGTGTAATGTAGGAACTAGAAACTAGAAATCCATTTGAAGTTTCACTCGTCTAAGGTACCCCTAAGGATTTTTTTGTTCCAAATGGATAATTAAGTAGAATAGATATAACTTTGTAAAGTTTTGTAAAGGTCCAAAAGATTATGAAAAAGGACCCCATGAACTATTGGATTAGAAATGGGCCAATCAATGAGAATTCAAAGCATTCTAACAAATCGAATCCAAAGCTTATTATCCCAGTTATAGATTAGCAGAAGGCATTTATTAACAGCATCCTGTGGTACATATTCAAACTTTTAACTCCAACGCCATTAGAAGTCTGAGAACAAAACGAGTTTCTCGCTAAGAATAAAAGTAATTGAGTTACTGCAAGACAGTATTAATGGGACTGAAGCTGTTATTAAGCTCCAGGCGAAGTTTTAATTGTATTGTATTAGTAGCTGTGCTAGAAGGGGTTTCTCGTTTCATCTGATAACCACAGGGAAAGAATATTCTAGTGTCACTTGTAAGTGGAAAGTTGCAAGTCTCTTCCCAAGTTGGAAAATATTTGCGCTGCAAGACAAACTCTTCAAGTTTTCGCCGTTTATAACTTGTTTGAACTCTGCTTTTGTATTCGCATTTAGAGGCCTACGCAAATCCACTTTTCATCTTACTTAAATATTTTTATTTTTTACTACGACTGAGTGAAAATAAATAAAAGCCAAAAATACACCGAGATTATTAAAAGCTAACGAAATAAATCGTTATTTCAATTAAAAAGTTATTTAAAACATTACCAGGAAAAAATAAAAAATAATAATTTTTATTCAACTTTAAGAATGGGGGGATGTCGTTATTCGACATCCTTTCATTTCCTTTCTTTGGCAATATAATTTATTTTCTTTATGTGGCCGACAGGCAAACAAAAAGAAGAAAACAAAGGAAATGCTGTTTTTTAAGATTTTCTGATAAGTATACAGAAGTGAAGCAAATACATCAAGACGTACCTCAACTAAACATAAAGTTAAAACTGCTTTGATGAGTACCCCTGTAAAAAAAATTAAGGGAAATATGATTAGATTAGGCCCCGTATATCAATGGAACAAACACCTTTACTTATTTGAGAGCTTAGCAGGCGTTAAACTTCCAAGATCAATTTCCAGGGGAATATTAATTTATTCTGAAAAAATTTTTGGCGATTAATTTCGGCCATTTGCTTGAATAACTTTTAACGCTTTTAAAAGACTTTAAGTTAGTAGCTGTTAACACATTTACCATCGTTAAAATAAATCCTACAATAGTGGTTAACGTAAATATCGTGTTTAAATAATATTATTTTCGCTTTTTTATTTTTAAAAGTATTTTTTTTTGTTATTTGTTTTTGGCGTTTTTAAACAAATTTGTGCAAATAATATTATAATTATGCTGAACAATAAAAATAATTGTCGTTTAGTTATCTATATCGACACAAGGAGGTGCTTTTAAACGATGCCGAATATCGTTTGAATGGTACTGCAGAGCAAACACGCAAAGATTTTTTTAAAAAGCTTTCTGCATTTCCGCATTTTAAACTTGCTGAAATCGGTGTATTGGCGTAGCTCGGTGTCATGGGAATGGAGGTATAATCGATATATTATAATTCCATAAAATATTAAAATTGCAGACTGGCGCATTTTAATTCATTCCGAATACCAGAACTTTAAAACTCTTTATAACAAAATAACTCTTCCATTTTGTCATTTAGAAATATAATTGAATTCTTAAAACTACTCTAAAGTATGCACTCATGTACAAGGACTCCTGTATCCTTGCTTCACGCCAATTTATCTTTAATTATTAATATTTTTTCTTTGAATTGCATTTTAAATTACAATTTTTTTTATTTTTTTTTTTTTTTTTTGCTATTCCACCGATTAAATTGATATACAAAAATAAATACATACATTGTATACTCATAATCGATTTGTTTAATTGCTCTTTAGTTAAATCAACATGAAATATAAATTAAATTTTTTTAAAACATTTTCTAGCAGTCGTCCAATTTCACTCACACACACACACACAAGCACACTCTTATGCGCATTTTTAATCATTTTCAATAAAACAGTTGGCGTTCTATTTTTACATTCATTTTTAATAATAATTTTTTTTTTCTTCTTAATGTTTTTAATTTGATTTATTTCGTCGCAGCGGTTGGTGTATGACAGGAGCAGTAAGCGGATAACAATAACAAAAATAAATCGGATGAATTTAAGTTTTTGCCATGTGACATGTGCTGACAGTTTGTACTCGTATATTAACGTTAAAATATTAGCGCGTTCGGTTCGGTTTGGTTTGGTTTGCCGGTCTCGTTGAGCAAGAAGAGCGATTTTATTTATACAGTTTTTAAATCCAAATTAATCTCGGATGAAAGTACTGTTAGCTCTCCTTATACAGCTTTTCACTGAATCTTCCTTTTGCGCTTTAATTCTTTAAATTGTTTATTTATTATGTTGCGTTGCAGGGCTGGGAGGGGGAAGCAAAAAATATTTATATTGCTATAAGTCAGTTTGACTGTTCTTCGATACTAGGCTGTTAGCGTGAAGTTATCAATATCAGTCTTAACTTGCAGTTGCCTTAATTACATCGCAACTGGTTTTCCGATCTGGCCACAAAATAGGGCTAGTACCCGTAGTTGATGAAAGTTTAGGTTCTATATTCTTGAAATAAATATAAATGAACTCAATATTCTAATTAATGAGAGGAAGGAAATGTTATAGGTGCGGATAAGATATACATGGTCCAATCGATTGCCTTTGCCTTAAATGTGGTCGTATGACATCAATGGTGTATTCTAGGCATATGATGATGACCTTCGCTTAAAGCGGTTTGTCTGTGCAGGAAAAATTGAATAGTGTAGCATAAAAATAATCATTTTTATGTCAGAAAATGGCAATTTATATTCCATAAGGGTTGCATTTATTTCAATCAGCAAAGAAAAAATTGCTTGCATCACATTTGTATGTGAGTGAGACACCTATAACACCATTTTGATGCTACTTTTTAAAATAAGATGAAACCACATCAGGTTTTTATGTCAATGAATCGTGACACTGTTTAGGAGACTGTCCAGTGAGATAAGGCCCTTAGAGGTTGCCTTTTTTCAAAGTAAATTTTCACAATTTCCATTCGTTGTTGTGTTGTAAACTGTTTAATGATGATGCAACGAAATTTGACATTCCCAATTGTCAAACTACTGTTATCGATATTTAATTGCCACTGTCATACTTTTCCATTTTTATACGAGAACTACTGAGCATATTTTTAGCATACTTTCTTTGCATTTGATTGAAGGCAAACATTCGAGTATATCTAATAGGCATTTGCAAAATATTTATCCTCTTTCTGTTCTTTTTTTTTATCAGATATCTTTTGTCATCTGTAATTCTAAATTATCGGGGTTTTTTTTATATGAAAGTTTGAAATTCCAGACAAATTGTTCGAATTTCAACTGTGGTCTTTTACATTTGGCTTTTGCGAAACTGTAAGAAAATCATAAATCTGAAAGATTTCTTAACGATGATCGCATCTTTAAGATAAATACAATGAAAATTTATCGATTTTCGTTGTCGTTTCTTCTATCGGGAAACAATAATTTATACTCTGTTTCTTTTAGCAATAAAGTTTTCATCATCATTTTTTTCTGAAATGTTTTTGCCATCCAATTAAATTTATTCTCATTTGAGGCATCCGCCAATTTGACACCTAAAGATACGCAGTCATCAAGATGAGCTTAAGCCAGAGCAAACACATCCATATAAGCACATATACATGTGTATGTGTTACATTACAAAATTTCCGCGACTTTTGTTGAAAGCAGCATTGACCGGTAATAAATAAGGAAGGAATTCCATTTTCCCCACGATTTATTTTCTGATTTATAATTCAGACTTTCTTTTGTTTTTTGCTATTCGCTTTTATGCTTTTCGTATTTCTTTGACGAAAAATTATAGCGATATGGCTAACAGAATGATAATGAATCGCAAAATCGTTACTCCAACCGAGTAGGTTTTTAGGGAAGTTTTAGTACTCGTAGATCGTTGGAAGTCGGCGTTTCCAGATACGTGTGTCCTTGCAAAGCCAGCTGTTCATTGCCAGTACAGCCATTAACTGTTTTCCAAACACGCAACCAAGCATGCGAGTTTGGCCATGCTCAGGTGAAAGATAGCGCACACCATTCGCTGTCGATTTTACCATCTCTTTCTTGTACAACGCCATTCGATTTGTTAAAGAGGTCCTGAATGTGCGATGTTCTATAAAACTTTTTGTGACATTTGACAGCAGCAGAAAACGTAAAGCAGCACAAAGTCGGTTGCATGCACAGCCCTTGAAGTCCGTTTTACAATTCTAATCGCAAAGACTGCGATCAAAATGAGAGAGGAATGCCTCGGAAAGCCAGCTTTATTTTTAAAAATTATACAATTTAATTTTCTTTTTATTCTAAAATGTCTGATTGTACGAGTTGCCACTATGAGATTCTCTTTCAGTTCAATGCCAATTTTTGGACAAAAGCTAAAGGAGCTGGCACGGAACTAGTGGGTAATCGCGAAATTATATCAAATTAATTGTAGTTGTACACAGTTCCATCCTACGAAAACATTTTTTGTTACTGCACAGTGGCACCGGCGCAAACTTGTTACTTTACAGTGTGGCATTTACACATGACAGATTTTTGGAAATTACAAAACGATTTAGTAACGCGCTTCACACATTCTTGTAAACCGAACTAATTTTCATTTGCTTGTGTAACGGCTGAATAAGCGGTAGAAGTAGTTACTTGCTAGCAGCTTATCGTGTTTATTTTTGGCCCTTAATTTTTAGTTAGAAAAATTTAAGTTTTCCTTAACATAAACTAGACAAAAGTTAACTTATTTTGAAATAATTTATAATACCTCCACGGCAAACCTGTACAGGCATCGCTACATTTTCTAATTAACTTTTTTAATATTTCAACTAAACGCATTTACGTCTATTGAATAAGTTGAGTGTGCTGTTAATCCAGTTACTTTTCCTAGGAACAAGTGCAGGTAGTACAGCTACGCTTGCAAGGATACGTATGTACATACTTATGCTTTGGCGGCTAACTTGCTTTTTTTTTCTTAGGCTAAAAGATTTCTTAAAGAAATGAATTTTTGTTTTCTAATTTAATCTTAAAATAAATAACTCTTAATCTAAGAAATATCAAATATATTCTGTGACTTTTTTTTATTCAGTTTCAGCGGCATTTAAACTCTTCTGGCCACATCCTTTTTATCATAATTGTACTCTTATACTCACTACTCTCACTCTTACCAAGGCGGCTTCATCAGGTGACTTCAACAGGCTGGAATTCGCTTATAACAAATTTTCTATATAAAAATTAATATTCTTGCTCATCGCTACTATGAGTATTCGTATTATTTGAGTACAGAACTTCGTGCTACAACCATAACAATGCGTTCCCAGCATAGAGTTTCCTAAGTGCTTTTCCCATACATTTTCCATGTACAAAGCATATCAAGAACTGCATTTGCCAACATATATTTTTTCAGGGCAGTCAATGCAACTCTGCTTTTTTTTATAAAAACCGCATCTCCTATTGCGTACTTTCCATGATTAGTGACTGGAAAACCCGAAAAGTAGTCACATATATTTGTTATAATTATTTATATAAATATTTATTATTAAATAAATTTAATAAATAATTTTGAATTTCTCTATATGCAATATCGCATAGACGTCGCACTCGCTATGAAAATTCAAACACTAACACATGTTTCGACTGAATGCACGACACTGGAAACGCACTGACAGATATTGTGGCCTCTAATGTCAAAGGTTAAGCAGAGAAATTTTGATGGGGAGTATCAAAAAGCGTCAGTTCAAAATTCTTTTTGCAGAGAAAGATCTTGCAAGATATGTTGCTCTTATAACGTTGTCCTTTGAATCCTTTTTACTTCATGTATATGCTCAAAGTCATTACCAATAGAATGACGCTTATGCGGTTCGCAAGGTCGTTCAAGGATGTCAGTTGAAATGGATGATTTTTTGCTCCTGCCCCACTTTTTGTTCAAATAGATGTTATTTAAAAATTATTTGCCTTGACTTTATACTTTTCTAAATTCCTTTTATCCTTTCAATTTGCAATAATATTTGCAACTCACTTTTATTAAGTTTTTGCTATATCCTTTGCAAATAATATGTGTGTAATATAAGCGAAAAGAACTTTTTACACATACAAATGAGATGTGCTTGGACTTGTACAATTCTCAGTAGCGTGTATTATCTTCAGGAAATGTTGAGAAAGTTACTTGGAAGTAAAACTCTGTTTTAAGCCTTTACTTTTGTAAACTAAGTAGACTACGAGCAAGTGCATTAAGTACCCTGGTATGTGTAACACATGCTCTTCAAGATCCGCTCACCAAAGTTATTAACAAGAACAAAAAAAAATATTCAGAAAAATTTTAAATGTATTCATAAATAAATTATAAAGTGGCACATGTTGCACGTAAGTAATGATGCAGGGCATGGCAATGCTTGGAGTATGTGTATGAAGTTGGTACCGTGAATGACTCCTTTGCATTACACTGTGCCAGAGTGCCCAACTATTGCTTCTGGTTTCCGTATACTTTTGTGCAAAGATAGGCAAAGCTGAGAAAATGGAGACAAAAACAAAATAGGGAGACAGATTTTTGCACAAGCGAATCTAGTAGCAACCACGAATACTCCACCTGATAGAGACACCTTGATGCTTACGGTCTATCTGTTTGCTTAGTAATTAAATTTCTATTATTCTTTTCCTTTTTACACTTAAACACAACTCTCTTGCTGCGAGTACATTAGCGGAGTACGAACGGTGACAATTTCTCGTGAGTAAGATTTCGCTGCAGCTGAGAGACCTGATATTGAACTGGTGGGACTAGTGACAGCAGCGGTCGCTAGACCACTACTGTTACTAGACACTAGAATATGTCCCAGTGGTGTAGATGTTGGGTGCGCATGATGCAATTGCTGTTGCTGCTGGTGTTGCTGATATGAAGGTGGCATGGGCAAAGTACCATGGTGATAAGTGGAGGCAGGTGCTGTGCTATTTCTGCTACCACTGCAGGTGGGCTGAGCGTTAGCCATCATTTGCATCATGGATGCTGAGTTATGTGGAGGCACAGTTTGTGGTTGGTGATTATGTGGCAGAGTGTGATAACCGCCGGGATGGGAAGGTAACGTATACATTTGCACAGTGCCTGGTGACACAGTTGAAGGAGTGCCCTGAGAGGCTGGAGAGGATACGCAAGGCGGGAATGGTGACACTGAGGTGGAATTGCTGGCACTGGTATTTGTGGCCTTGTAGTGATCTATTTGAGCATATATCGTTGGTTCTTCAAAGTAATCGTACGATGGCGGTGGAGCCACACTTTTGTTACGCTGTAGCGTGCTTGTTGCCGGCATTGTGGGAAACAGTTTACGTGCATTGGAGCCGTGAGGTAAAATACCAGTTGGCATTTCGCTTAACTCTGGAATAACAGCAGCTCCTTGAAGTAACAAACTGCTGGTACAATCGACTGACATGGCTTTTATAGGATTTGTGCTGCCCGCTACACCAACGGCACTACCCATTGGCAACGTAAGTTCAGCATAATGTAAATCCTCATCCTTCAAAGAAACATAAATGAAATTCATTAGTATTTCGAAAGTTTTAACTATATTAAAATTTACACCTTCTTATTAACAAAAACAATGACAAACTTAACAAACGTAGTTGGTAAATTATACTGTTCTTTAGTTTCCTTAAAACTGAGATGTCGCCATGCCTGGCAAAGCGTGCTTGTGATTATTATGCGGTAAGATATAGTTTGCCGTCATTTTCTTCTCTATCTTAAATTTACAACCAACTTTAGCAAAGGAAACTTTAAGCAATTAATGCAAAATAATTCCACAAAGTTATTAAACATTCAATTTAATTGTAAAACAAAGTAATCAAAACTTTCTACTTTGCCACTCCTGTTTCATGCTGCTGAGCAACTTCTGTGCACAGCAAGCAACATCACCGTCAAAACAAAATAAATATGAATTGTTATCCTTGTCAAAATTATCATATTTATGGATAAGATTACCATTACTTTTGTCATAATCAACAATAGAGGTATTGAAGTCAGTTAAAAGTAAAATGTTCATGGGGATTGATTAGGATGATAATAGCGCTGCACGACTACATAACCACACGACCGCCATTGCACCTGTCAGCAATTAATAACTATTCCTACTTTTCTGAGCGACGATATACAGAATTGGTATTGGCAGCATAATAAAAATGTCGCGTATGATTGTATGCCGTCATATTTTAAATATTTAAAAATTGCATTATCAAAATGATTGAGTGATAAAAGCCGCTGGCAATGTTGCTGTCAGCTGTCAACAGCTGTTTTTTGCCTGTATAGTTAAATGACAACAAATAAATAAATTATTTAAGATTGCCGAACTAAAACTGTTCCTAACTATAACTTTGGCCATTAACTAATCGCCCCGCTACACACGAAGTCAAAAACCGTCCACAGGAAAGACGCCATTTTATTTTTTATTTTTACATATTTCAGCAAAACAAATTATTGTTTCATTAGAGAAATAATAATAATAATTATTATTAAATAAAAAGGTTTGAATAAATTTTTATCAATTCAATGCCAGTTTATACGTGCGCAACGTTTTCTGTAAGCCACGTCACATTGATCTTAAAAATACCGGACTTAAAATTACAGGCTTATGCCAATGATTCCAAACTGAAAAAATCAATATTTAATTTTCACATTTATTTAAATATTTATTCGACAATATAAAAACTATTTTCCGCATTATTGATTTATTTATAAAATTATATTTTGAAATCGCCTATATCATCTCTTGTATTGCATTGGCAGCACTTATCCTTTGTCGTTAATAAAAACATAAATTAGCTCAAAGTAAACATGTGGCCGAATATTCTATTTTAGCCACATTGAAGTCGGTTGCCTGTTGAGGCGAAAGTGTTTAATGGTTTCCAAATAGTCCAAAAATTTAGATAGCCAACTATATAGCTGATGTGTTTCTCACTGTGAAATGCATTCCATGGGGTATTTTTAATGCATTAAGCACATGATTTATATGTACAGAAACAAATCGTACAAATAGAATTCTCATTCTGTTTGCTTGTGTGCTCTGAGCTATCGCGGTCTGTCAAAACTATATTGCTCTAGGCATGACTAGTTTTGGAATTATTTATTACGTAAAGCATTCATGATTGTATTAATCAGCGTTCATATAGAACTGTAAAAATTTTCATTAACTGGCTCCTAAAACTATAACGTTGTGAAAGTAAAATTCACTTTGACGAAACAATTACATTCAGTTAAGCTCGTAATTAAATTTAAAATATCAAAGGGAGCAAAAAGTTCCATCCATGCACATCCACCTGCACTTACACTTGCACTTGCATATGCCTTTATAAAAGTATTTCAACATAAATATTCATTATAACTTTTGTAACACAACATTCATAAAATCTCTCTTTTTATTTTTGGCTTAATTTCATAAAGCAGTAAATTTGAGTTTATTCCGACCAAACGGAATACACTCGTACAGTGCTCGTCAGTGAATTCATTTTCGACCGTTTGCTTCAATATATAGTACAAATGAATGAGTATTATAAAGATAAATTGAATTATTAGTGATAAAAGTTCTCAAATGTTAACCTCAGATCCAGAAAGTGAAGCAAATGTTTTATAGCATACTATACATACATAATGACGGCCTAATGTATAAAGGACGTATCTCATATTTAATTTGAGGTTCGTAAAAACCCAAGAATCTTTTAAAACACAAATATAATTTATTACATATTCCAACTAAAACTAATTAACTATTCCCCTGCTTTTCGTATAACCTTTACAAAACACACTTTAAAAATTACGTTAAATAAACTTGAACAACAAGATACGTCTTTTTTGAATTAACCCATGGTTATGTGATTTTTCAAAGAACAGAAAACAAATATAATCATTAATTTTACTAAACAATATCGTATATATTAGAAATTCTATTTGTAAATATAAAATAAACAAACTAAATGGAAATGAAACGACATGTTTTGTTCAACTTCGTTAACCGCAAGGAGTCACTTTATTGACTTAAAGTAGAAATACTCCTGGACACTCATTGGCGTTGGGACTCTCAGAGGTATCATATTTTATTTGCACTTTCAATTGGTTAAAAAAGCGTGCCATGTATACCCATAAATTTTGGGTATCAAAATATTCGACAAGCTATACGATACCCAGCCCTGCTCACAGTGTAAACATTCGAAAATTTATTATCTAATTTTATTTACTCACTTTTTTATTGTTTTTTTTTTTTTGTTTCTATTGGTTAAAAAGCGTGCCATGTATACTCATACATTTTGGGTATCAAAATATTCTACAAGCTATACGATATCCAGTCCTGCTCACACTGTAAACATTCGAAAATTTATTATCTAATTTTATTTACTCACTTTTTTATTGCTAATGTTTTTTTTTTGTTGCTTTACTACAAAATAGTTATAGTTATAGTTATATCGGAAGCGCATATATATATGCTGGCTGATGAATTTTGCTACATTAAGAAACTCAAATAATTTTTTTTTCACTGTATTGAATTCATTTTTCCTATATTCATGTTAAAGCTCATTAAATTTTATTAAATATAGTAATGAACAACTTTTTGGTAAGATGCCGCACATGCATCAACGACCGGGGGGCTATTTAAATTCCATTATTTTTAAAACTAATTATATATATTTAACTTTGAATATAACTTTTAACTCGTTAAATGTATTATTCAAAGAATTGTCTTGCATTGCATATAAAAATCCCGTATTTGTGTGATAAATCTGGCAACACTGTTTTGTAAACAAAGAAGAGTTAAAATGCAGCCAAGAAAATATTATAATTTGAAATTAATCATTTTATATTGTTCACAGATATGAGATATGAATAGTAAATCATAGAGGGGTAACGAAGGGAAAAACAAGGCCTACGAATTCATAGTAAAGATGATGGCTATGAAGGTGGAAGCGGTGAAGAAGCAAACAAGAAATTCGATTCCCATCTACACCAATGAAAATGAGAAAATTGTTAAAAAGAAATATTAATCGCGTAATCCCTAGCTTGCTTTAATTTTTCTTTCCCAATACCATATACTGAAAATCATATTACGACTATTGGGAATAAGTTTTAGCTGAGAGTATATATTTTGCATGTAAATTCCACCCAATGCAATGTCTTCTAATACCACCGATAACTCTTTCATCATAAAAAAGGTCTATTGTGAAGCTTCTTTAATTTTTTTTCTTTTAATAGAAACCAAATTCTAATTGTTACATGATTTTTAATTTCTATATAAATGTCTATATGAATGAAGGCATGCAGAAGTGATTTTAAAGGTGTGATACGGAGAAGGAAACATGCATGCCACTTTTTGTGTCAGCATAATGAGGGTCCGCCTCAATTTCAATTGTTAAATTATTATTTGCTGTCAAACCAGTCATTCGTTCAATGCGATAACCCGATAACCCGGTTACAAAACTATGTTGCCATTGGGGATTTTTTTTTGGCAAAATAATATTTTTTGAGGAGCGTGAAATAACAATGGCACAATGACAAACGCTTTAGCAACCAGTATTCATTTCAAAAGTTAATTTCATAAGGAAGTAAGTACTTCCTGCTGCGGCTTTCCAGTGCCTCAATTGCTTAGTGTATTGCACGAGCAGAAGAAATATTTTTTTTTAAATTAAATAATTTATTTTTAAATTGTTAATTCAAAATATTTTAGAATAAAAACAAAAAAAAAATAATAATAATAAAAATTGAAGAAAGAAGCAACATAACTTCTTAAAATATAAATACATAAGCAATTCTGAAAATTTCGCCTCAATTCTAAGCTGCTACTATATTCTTTAGTATGAAGTTCAAACCAAAGTGAATCATCGGATCAATTGGAAACATCATTATTGCTATATTTCTGGATTGAATTTTTACATAGCAGTAATGAATAGGGCACATGTTATATTTGTTTTTCTTTTGTTTTCTCTCCTTCTTTATTTTTCATTCGAACTGATTAATATCAGTCGATGTAAAAGGCTGTAAGAAACAGAGTTTATTTCAATTGATTGTTTTGCTCTTCTTACAACTTTGATTATCTTTAATTGGAAGTGAGACCACCCTCGAACTCTCGCACTGTTAAGCAATGCACGATGACGTGTGGATTGGAGTCCTTGTTAACAGGAATGAAAATAAACACAAAAATAGTTGTGATTTAAAAAAATATGGAACTTTTAAAATTCGCTGGATGGACTTTAATCATGCGAACTGTGTGATAGAAACAACAGGGAGTGAAGGGCCAGAAACGTAGAATGGTTGGCAGGCATATTCTTAAATTTTTACCCTGCTGTCTTAACTGCACTCAAGATTGTTAAAAGAAAATGATACTAAATTCGTTGCAAATTTAACGATTTTCGTTAGCGTTTACAAACAGCTGTTTTTGTTACTTTACAAAAAAACTTGTTGTTCTACATCAAATAGAGAATAATAGTAACAAAGTAAACATGATAACGATTTACGAAAAAATATTCGCCAATTTTTCTGAAAAAATGGAATGAACAGCCGGTTTTTTATTCTATATATTTTTTTTGCGCATTTTTTATAGCTTCTTCAAGATAATGTGTAATTTAACAATTTAGAAACGAACTAAAATTTCTTAATTATTACTTACAATCTGTCCAAAGTTAATCCATTTTTCTCTGTTCCTCAATGGAAACATGTTTATGGCAACACATCTTTTTAAACTACAAACGCCATAGAGTTACGCCCGATAAATTTATTTGTATATGGAGTTTTGGAATCAACTAAGAAATTAATTTAAGGATATAATATGTGGCGGGCTTGACCAATTTGTGAAAAAACAAACAATGGCGCAGTTTGACAGTAAGGAGTTTTTATTAAAAAAAAACGCAAAACCGCAACCCTCATCAGAGAAACGTTTTTAATTGATTATTCTCATATTTTATATCCGAAAATAACAAAGAAATTCAGAAAACCTAATATTTAAATGAATAGATTACAATTTAATAATTTAGAAAATTCTAAAAATGTATCAGAGAAGAAAAAAAACATTTTTCTCAAAAGGTAGAAAAATGGCGGCATTTCCGTAACCCCAATTTTTTTTAAAATACACACTTAAATGAATATTTTCATTAACAGCCAGTTTATAAAAGAGAATAAAAAATTCCAATTTCTCTCTTTATATTCACGTATGTATAGTTTCTTATTTTTCCCGGCCTTTTTAATTACTTTTTGTAATAATGTATATAGTTTTTAAATACTCTATTGTACCATTGCCGGGAAAAACTAAAAATTTATTAAATTAAATTTAAAAAAAAATAATTGGAATTAAGAAATAATTTTTTTTTAGGATCTTAAGCTTGATAAGTAATTAAAATAGTTTTAGATTAATTCAATAATTATCGTTTTAAGCGGCGAAGTGAAGTTAGGCAACGCTTGACTTTCACTTACGGCAGCCAAAATTATTTGCAAGAAAACAAATATTTTATTTACCAGCAGTGACCGCCATTATTTGAATTTAATTTGAATTTAAATGGAACTTCCGGTGGCAAAGCGAATTTAATTTCTACAAGCAAAAATTATATGGGCTATTCCAAAGGGACGTTTCATTTTTTAAACCCCCCTACTTCTTACCATTTTTATGCCATGCCTTACTTTGCGATAGAAAAGTGTGCAGAAAGAAAGTTCAGCCACTTGTCTTATTCAATCTTACCTTATTGGTTTGATATAAAACTCGTTCATCATTTGTCGGTTTACAGCTGATTTCCGCTTCACTGGTGTTCGATAAATGGCCGGATGGTGTTTGTGTTGCCGATTTTTGTTTGTATTCGCCATCGACTAGTTAGTTGCAAGTAGACAAGAAATGTATTAATTTAGTTGGATTGTTAAAAGCATTGACAGTTGAAGTTAGAAAATAGAAATATAAAAATAAATAGAAATCAAAAATTGCCAATAAAATGTTTTGCAATAACATATCAGCGCTACGACTCTACATTTTATTTGTTGACTTCAACAGTTGCCAGTTTTGCTAATTAAAAGTAATTAAAGTGTATTGAAGTGAGTTGAATTTTACCTTAAAACTCAATTAATTAATTTGCATTCTTCACAAGTTAAAACTTTTTCCAAAAAAAAAAAATAAATTAATAATAATAATAATTATTCAGAAGTATATTTCGGTGTCGCCGGAGCAACACGCTTACAAAACTTCTTTACTTTGCTTAGTTACAAAATGCTTTGATATCCTGCTTGTGCATGCACTTAATTATTTTCGTAATTTAAATTAAATTCATTTATGGCTTTGATTGTTGCTATTGGTATTGCTGAGGCTCTCGTTTGCTGCCGCTCGTTGTCTTCTTTTACAATGCGGTAACACAATGGCTTGTTATCTTTAATTTCCCCAAATACCGCATTAATTCCCACATGCTTATGCAAGATTTGCGCAAATTCATCTTAAATTCTTCCCCCTCAAATTTTCTTTATAGTTCATTGTTTGGCCGAACGAATCGGGCGAACAATGTGTACGTGCGCACATATTTACTTACAAAGGGCGTCTGGATTTTGCACCAAATCCCACTCCCAATACGTAAACTGTTCCATACGATTTAAGGGAATGGGAAAAAATATTTTGTTGAACATGCAGGTAGCAACATTGATTAGTGTACTTAGAGCCAGTGCTCGGTTGCTCTAACCGTTTGGCAGCACTGCTCGATTCGAGCTGAGCAGCACAAGTCACTTTGCAGGAAAAGGACGGCCAGACCATTGAAATATTTTAATATTTTCTGTAGAAAGGCATAAAAGCACCTACTGAAGTAGATGTAAACAAGTTTGATTTTGAAAGTGCATAAAAAAAAAGTTGCTCAATCAATTTAAAAAAAAAATTTTTAAAAATAGTAAAAAACGTCCACGTTCACGTTTTTCAGAGAGATTCATAATATTAAAAAAAATATTTTCATAAATCTTAGGAAATGTTTCTTGACACGGAGGAAATTTTTCCTAAAAATAAAAAAACACTAAATAAGAATAAATAAATTAAATAATATAATTATTATTATTGTATGGAACCAAGAAGAGCAATTCTCGAATTATTTTTACTTCGCAGTATTTTCTATAAGCAATCGTATGCTTTTCAACCAGTATGGTTGCTGGCCGAATGGTTACGAAGCTTTCCTCTCAATTCAGCCGCTTTTAGTAAACTGATTTGGAATTTTAAAAAATATTTGAAGTTTTGAATAACAATATTTCCAAAATTTAATGAGCTCCAATTAAGAAAAACTACAAAAATTCACAAACGAGTGTTTTTTCAAGCACTTCGAATTTAAATTACGTAAATTTTTCTTAATTTCAGTTCTTGCGAGGGATTTTTGGAGCTCACAGTTCACTATTTGCAAAGTTGATTTCAGAACTTTTTATATTGTATGAGAAGAATTAACTATCATTTCTGTACTGCTGCAACAAAAGTTGCAAGAATGAAAGCCAGTCTTCATTTAAAATCATAATTATTATTCGCAAGCTGTATGAATGCACAAACATGTTCAAATGTCAGTTGAAATTAATTTAATTTAATTTAAATTAATTCGAAAAATAAACATGAAAATCATCAGGAGGATTTTATTTCATAAAAAATATTTTAAGTTTTATTTATTAATATAAAGTTTTGTTGTAATATTTACTCATACTAATGCTCAGAACGCAACTACTACTAACGGCGAATAATTGATGGGAATAGTCGGAGGGAGAATAAAACACATCTCTGTAAATAAAAATGCACATAATGCTGGCGTCATTCAAAATATCTCATTTGCGTCGACAAAGACGGAACAGGTGTGACCATGTTTGTTTTTAGATTTGAAAAGTTTTAGTAAACAAACTTTACTTACACGTTACCGTTGTTTTATTTTTTATTTTTTGAACTTGGAAAAATATATAATAAATATAAAAATCGTTCTAATTGTGTTTCCGCTCAAGTTTTAATGGTCACTTTGTTAGCCTATATACATATTTATAAGTTACAATATTAATTAGAGGTTCGTTGCTACTGTGTTTTGCAAAATAAATCCACGTGTTAGATTATTAGCGACGAAGCCAACGTTGTAGATGACACTCGTACGTCATCTCTGCTGTTCTATTTCATCACAACTGATTCCTTGCAGAAGAGAACGTAAAAATTTATTCAGCATCCAATAAAAGTCTTCATGTGGCAGCGATTCTTCCTATTCCAATATTTTATTCCAAAATACAATACAAATGTTGGGCTTCACAAAATAAAACGCAAGTTATAAATGCGATCTTTCCGAGGGTTCTGCAAATAATCGAAAACACATTCCCCACATTAGAGAAATCGAAGGATGAACTTAGAGACTTCCATTATGTTGACCACGATGTTACTCAGCTAACCCAGTGTTTCCAAGCTTATACATCGTTACCAAGCCTACTTTTATGTTACATGGTGGGTCAACTCCAATAAATCATATAATATGAAAAGATCATGTGATATTTGCCGTATTTCTTGGTATTCCTTCAAAGCAAGCGAAGCAGGATGCATGTGCTCAGATGTGCTCTTCGTAGGTAAGCATTATGTGATCACTGACTAACCACTTGGGATGCAGTTAGCGATCGCACATACGAATTTAATTAAGCATTTACAGTAGATAAACTTATTAAGTAGTTAACCCAATGGCACCCTCTCTGATTATATTGAGACTAATGCAAGTCAAACTAAAATTAGGTAATTTTAATTATTGATTTGCAAACCATTATCCATGTCCTAGGGGCTTACTTGTTCCACCGTTTGACTCACAAAGCATTATGCGGTATTAGTTTTTTTGTAGAACTGTAAAATAGAAATAAAGATGTCCCTGCAGGACCCCATCTGCCGATTGCTTGAATTTCATTATCTGAAGTCCTTGCCAATTCTCACCAGTCAGATTTAATTAGGAAATTTAAATTTTTATGCAGGACTCCATTACGAATATGCTACAATTTCATCAAGCTTGATATAAAAACACAAATGTCCTTGTGGAACCCAATTCCTCAAGTCTAAAGTGAACATATAAAGGTCACTATGGAACTCGATTAGCAGACGGCTTTTTGTTACATCGGTCAGTTTGAACAAGTAGTAGAGCGATCCTTGCCACGAAATAAATTCCAATTAAATTATTATTTTAATTAATTCTCAATTCACTCACTTCAAGATCCTTAAACATACTTTGTCTACTAAATGTTAAAATATGTCACTTTTAGTTGGCTACCTGCATATTTTGCATAACCTCAGGTACAACGAAACATAAAATGGAGAAATTGAAAGACATCCAAATGCACCAAAAAGGGAAAAAACTAAAACATTTTCCTTCAAATCCTTCCAATACAAGAAAACTGCTTTACAAACAAAACTCCGTAACAGCAACTCAACAACAAAATTACAGCCAACTGAAAAGGACCTGAAAAGGAATATCCTCCAACAAGGCATGTAAATACGAGTAATTCAGCATGCAGCACAAATGCATGAAAGGTGATGGAAACAAAACGGCAAAGCAAAGACGAAATGGAAAAGACTGAAGTCTGGATTATGGTGGATGTGGAAGTAGAACAGGATTTGCTGAGGGTTAAAGTAATATTTGTCAAATAAATACTGCTGTAATTTTTATGCCGTTTGGAAGGGAAGGAACGAGTGGGTACGGGTGGGTAAATTTTTTTTTTTTGTAAAAGTTTAAATAGTTAAAAGGTATAAATTTGTATACATTACCATCCTTGTAGGGTACAACGTCTGGATTCTTTTCATCATTCTTCTTTTCATCGTATCTAGCATCTGTATCTGTATGATTTAATGGCAACGAGCTTTTATCTTTAATTTGCAAATTGTCGGGACGTGAGAATCTTTGATTTTGGTGCTGATACTTTTGTTGCTGTTTGTGTGAGCGCAATTTCAATGCCGCAATTGTACCAATACCAATGCAAACTGTTGCCACTAATATGCCCACAAATATGCCAACGGAGAGTATTGGTGTCAATTCAATATTTGCCTGTGATCCTTTGTATGAAGTCAAAGCCACTATGGAATACAAAAAAGGGAGAGAAGCTATAAGTAGTGCAAAATGGAATTTAGTTTTATTTTTAATTTTATTTTTATTTCAACGTATTTCAAATTATTAGACTGTGCAATTGAATTCTATTTCGTTTTAGATTAAGGATACGTACGTCCAGTTTGTACTTTGTATATGCCTCTTAAAGCATGTGCAATCCATTTCTGTTCGCCTTCTGTTTCCTAATTTTTTTTTTTTTTTTTTTTGCTATTTTTTTGGAAAGTTGCAGTAGCTGTTTTACGGGCATGATGGCCCGCGTGTGTGAGTAAAGAGCAAAATTATTCCTTACAATTGCCTTTTTATGTTAATTATTCGCTTTTAAATGCTTGGCCTGCTTTTCTTCATCTTTCTCTACTTATTCCCTCTTCGCTTCGCTTCTACATACATACATATAATTTTTAGCTTGTGTTGATTGTTTTGTCTTAACAGCTTTTAAGCTTTTTTTTTTGTTCATTTTTATATTATTTGCACAATTAGCTAAAGTGTGTCTAGTCTTCATTATAAGCAGGGTTTTCATTCATGGACAGGATTTTGAATTTTCAAAACAACAAAAACAGCTATTTCTATTTCAATATTTTTTTTATCTTGAAAGTAGTTTTCTGAGACGTAAAGCCAACATTTTGCGAAATTATTTTTTCGGTTCGTAAAAAGGCTGACTCCTTGCGGGCAGTTTGCACAACTTAAAGTATACACACGAATCTCTTGTCCTAAAATTAATGTTGTTAAAAATCCCCCACTCTAAACTTTATAACTCCCTGCCTTTCAAATAGTTGAAGCCAAAGTATGCTTAAACCAGCAATTTTTGTTTTAAGCAGTAAGAATCAGGATGTCAAAGGAAAATTAAATTCCATATGATAACAAAAGCCGCCTGATTTCATTCTTGATTTCACTTTATCTTTATATCAATAGACCCTTATCGTAGTATTAATTGGCAGCAAGTAATCAATTTAAATATAAATTTCCTTATATAAGTTTTGCAATTTCCGGCATAAGATGCACCATCTGCCGGGTACATGTCTTAAAAAAACCTTTGAGCTGAAGCGTTACACGATTACAAAAATTTTGAACTAAAATACTAATAAAATATTTTTTAATTTTTCATTAAAACTATAAAAGAAAACTGGTTAGTCCTCAAACCTGGATACACTATAGTCCCCTGGAGACGATAAAAGAACATATTAATGCTCTACGTGGTAGTGAATTCTCTCTTACATGTACGCGTTGTTGGTTGTGATTGATGAAAATTAAATAGTTTGATATGTTAATTTGATCGTCTCCAAGCGTGTTTGAGAATGTAATCCCTTTATTGCTTTAAACAGCCAAAAGTGACGGGGTTTTAGTCGCGGTATTCGCAAACTTTTTTGTGTACTTTTAAGGTGACAGTGTTAAAAATGAGTAAATTTTCCGAAAATTGCTACAAGTTTTCATTCAACTTGGTAGGTTTTACTAAAGCTGAGTCATAATAGTGGGCCTGAAACTTAATGCACGACTGCATTAAAGAAATATTAAGGAAATTGTAATTATTCATATGATATCATTTATTGTTAGCAATGCTTCCTCTTAAAAATAGTCAAAACCTGCAGTGGACACTTTTAGTGGGATTGAGATACTTCATTGTAGTGGAGTGCCATGGCTGAGTCAATTTTCCGCAATACTAAATTGCAATTTTAGATTCGTGGCAGGTAATACTTGATTCAGAGTAGGTTTTGCAAAAACACTTTTTACATGCCAAACAGTCATTAGAATATTTAGTCCTGTTTGAAGGATTTGGACCAAAGAAACATTGTACCCCTTTCAAACCTCCCAAACTAATGAAAGATTAAAAAAAATCTTTTTGTTTTTATATTAACCTCTGTAGTTATCCTGTTATAAATATCCCCTTCAAATATGCGGACTTTATTTTTGCAATTCATTATACGTTGAAACAACAGAAAAATATTCTATTGCTAAGCTCGCAGCATTGTCTGCATAAGTACTTTAAAGTATTGGGCAATTTGGGTCCAAGTCTACAATACGCGAAAGTTTTTTCACGCGGGCATTGTAAAAAGGATATACAAAATTATACACCGAGTATTTGCAAGAAAAATTGGCAATAAAATCAGTTTGGGCAATTGTGATCCATTTGTAAGGGCTAAGTGTTAAAGGGGTTTATTATGTTTCTATATTGCAAGAAAATTATTGCCGGAAGCTTTTTGTAAGCTTCGTCATAATTTTCACTGCTTTGTGGTTGCCTTCAGTTTTATTGCAAGATGTGTAAATTACAGGGGATTTTGTTGCGGGTATCTCTTGGCAGAAAACCCCTACTCGTAAATATTCCATCCTTTCGTTTTTTAGCTGAGAAACCGTGCACTCTAATGTATCGGGCTAAATACTGCTAAGAGCGTGCTGCAACAATTTTCTTTCGGTTTAACAACAACAAGAACACCAAGAACAACAACAATGCTAATTTATCTTATTTTGTTTCTTGTGATGTTTATTTTGAACAATATTTTTTTTTTAGTTAAATTGTGCTTTTAAATGATTTATCAAGCTTTTGTTGAAACACATACATTTATACATTATAATTCTTGCAATTTGTGAAATAAATTTCATTTTAGCAACCCCTCCCCCCAACAATTAGTAGCAGAAAATAAACCTTGAGAGGAAAACAGAAATGGCTTCCATTGAAAAAGAACTTCAGAAAATTAATTAACTTCATTATAAATTAAAAACAGAATATTGAAACTTGAAGCATGAACTAATAAATCTAAATGGAAATGTTTTTTTTCCCAAGCCCTTATAGTTCAAATTCAAATTCAAATGCAGAGCTCTTTTATGCTCCATTTCAGTGCTTTCTTATTTCTAAATTTTTTTTTATTTTTTTGTGTGTTTTTTTTTTTGTAGCAGCATTAAATTTTCTCATATTTTTTAGTTTTGTATTTTCCGTTCTATTAATTATCACAGATTACATAACGAAATTTAAGGCTTTAAAATGCTTTAAAGTTATTGCACAGGAAATTTATTTTAACGTCTGATTTCTGCATTAAATTGTAGCGAATAGTGGTCGGAATCGATAATTGTGACTTGAGAGCGGGGAACGTGAAATTGTACTGATGCTTACGCGAGGTCGCGGCGAATCGGTTGAAGTCAGAATAATACTTTAAAGTTGTGAAAATTTACTTAGAAAAAAAGAGAACTTTGGCAAAAAATAGAATACTTCCGTCATTTGCCGGTCAACCTGATTGTCCTGGTAAGCAAATACTTTTCTCAATTAGAAACCATGAATAATACAATGAGTAGTGCTGCTGTACTGGAAATATTGAATTAGGGCTTCATTGGCTTTCTCAACTTATTCTCCTTCGTCCTTTAATTACTTGATAAATTTTACGTAAGCATCCTGGAGGTGCATATCCAGCACGCCTTTTGTGTTGGTCTGTTCGTAATTGCAATTATTTGAATTTGGTCTCACTTTAACAAATGACGGTTTTTGTGAGAAAGTTTATTGGGCAAAAACGGCTGCTTTAATAACCGAATGAGGATCATCTTCAAGCTGGGGGAACATTTTCATTATACACACTAAAATAGACTGGTTGATTTGTTTTGAATGTTGGCGGCATTGCCTTTCTAAATGAAAAACGAGTTGGTCGGTGAGTAGTGGCTTTTGGGCCATACGAAGAGAATTTTTCCCCCACAAAATAAGCAGATAAGTTCCAACGACATTTGGTTCCAACATGGTGGTTCAAAATGCTTTATAACACGGACAAGTGAAAACTATTTATTTAATCACCAACTCTGGTAACAACGGAAGGCAATACCCGAACGACCATTGATGCTACACAACTTGATATATTGGAAAAAGTAGTCAATTTGAAAGTATCATGCCACTTAGAAAACAGACGTTGTTAATTAACTTTGTCCTTAAAAGGAAATACACGACATTATAATTACATTAAAACTTATATGTTGTACATAACAATCCTTGAGAACTGGAGGAAATAAATTTAATTATGCACTTCGCTCGCAATTCGTGTCTAGATTATTGGGTGCATTTTGCTTCGTCAAACAAGCTGTAACACGTCACTGAAGCTGTTAATAAGCTTGCAAATATTGCCCAAAGTTGAGCCTGCAAAATTCCTACAGTGCAGAACAACGGAGTTATAAAAAAGGTTATCAAATCATATATTTTTCCTCATCAGTAATTTTTTAACGCTCTTTGGTGCTCTTTTCAAATCAGCTGTTTTTTTTTGCTATTTTAGAAATAGCAACGCTTATAAAGAGAAATTGTATCAGCTGTTTTTCAGAACAGAAAGTTACAGAAACCACACAACATTAATGCGGATATCAGACATCGTAACGAGCAGCCACATGGCATTATACTTGGATTATCGACAGCTTGAACTTACACTACACAATAACATATCAACCACAAAAGCACTATTGCAGTCAATACTATTTTGTCTATTTGTCAACACTATTTAAGAATTTTTTCACTTCACTAGATGTGGATATTCTCGTGTAGATTTTCAGTTTTATAAAATTTTTCGAATGAAAGTTTATTATGAGAATTTAAATTTTATTTTATGTATTACAATATCCCGCATTTATTTAAAAAATATTAGGGTTTGCCTGTATATATTTTTTTTTGGGATTTTACTGGACTAAATTATTCAAAAGGTCTCTGAAAAATATTATTTCTTATTTATTCCCTCTCGATTTATCCGTTTCCTTAAATTTTTGCAATTTTTTTCTTTTTGCGCTCTTAACAAAAAAGGGCACAGTTTTTGTTGTTTTTGCTATATCCGAGCAAGGACTCACGGCACGTGTTTGCTTAACCCACGTAATATAAAGAAATTCCATCCGAATATAAAAGAATAACGAAAGAATTGGCTTCCATTCGCTGAACGAGTTTAAGTTTTTAATTTTCGGATTAGCAAAAGCTTTCTACGCGATAAGAGTGCCCCGTTCTATTTGAGCCTTGTTTACACGCATTTAAAGTTACCAAGTAGATTCAACCTAAAATGTGAAGAAAAATACTGATTCTTATTACTTTTTACTCTCCATGAAAAATTATATAAAAATGTTTTTTTAAAAATGCTACATCTTCCCAATATTTTACTAGGAGTCTAAAATATGATCTCAACATACCTCTTCTTTCCTTACACATACACATACATATGATATTAAATAAAAAAAAGGTGGTTCACACAATACCCCCCGGCCTATAGGCATAAAACAATTTATTTAAAAAAATACTTTTTGTACTTTTGGCGATAAATATTTTCTGAATTCTTGTTTTTCTGAATTCTTGCTCCTACTTTCATTCGAATATATACTCATAATGTGAAAGCGAAATTATATAAATATTATATATATAAAAAAGAGCATTGAAATAAAAATGCAAACCTGTTTGTTTTTCGGCGGCCTTTAAGGTGTAGCCTTCCAACAATACTGGCTCGCTGCGTCCTCTTAAGTTGGCAGCATACAAGAATATTTTAAAAAACCGTCCGGAATCCAAACCGTTTACATTGACCACAGGATACTTGGAAGAAATATTGGCCTGTAAAGTGCCCGTTTGTTGATCGAATATTTCCAAGAGGAACCACTGCCGTAAGCCGCCGTCGAACCCTGAAAAAATTAAAATGTGTATTTTATATTGCTTTGCACATATTATTCGATTAAATGTCAAATCCTTCTTCAAAATCAGTTTGATCACGAAATATGCATCTGGGAAAGTGAAACGGAAGGCGTCAATACGTTTTCGTAAAGCAGTTTTGCTTTCCGTAAAATACAATAGACAGAATCAAGCTGTATACCGTGTTCAGAAACACAGATAAATTGTGGAATTTAATCTATAAATTTTTTCATTAAAACAAAATTGTAAACAAAATTGCAGGTCAATTTACCACCCAAAAGTATTTCATACAGTTCAGTGCAGCTTTCCTGAAACAAAAATACGCCTGCACTGATATGAATTCCATGAAAAAAATTTTGGAAAATCTGTGAAGGAAGAGTAAATTCTTAATTTGTGTACGCTAATTGAATAAGAGTTGTATTCAATGGCAGCCCTAGTGGCAACAAAATTTGCGTGCCACTCAAAATTGGCAACTCCACGGGATTATGGTATGATCCTATTTGGAGTTTTCACTTGTTAAATGTACTATGAATCATGTCTCGAAAAGTATACAAAATTCGTACGATTTTTTCTCATAAATACTTGTATGCATGTGTGATAAACCTGGTAACACTGTTTTGCAAATAAACAGAATTTAAAATGTAAGCAAAATTGAGCCAAGCAAAAAGCTTAAAGTTAATAAATTTATATCATTCGCAATCGCAGTTGAGGGATATGAATTGTAAATCGTACAGGAATGAATAACGAATTGAAAAATAAGACGCACGAATTCATCTCAAATGATATGGGTGTGAAAGCGGAGGTTCTAAAGAAACAAATTCACACTTACACCAATGAGAGCAGGGAAATGAGTGCAAAGAAATCTAGTTCGCACCTTTTAATCAACAGGGGATTCACCCCTGTAATTTTTCGTTTTTATTATCTGGTAACCTTTCTTTTCCCCCTTTTTTTATATGAGAAACAAATTTGCTGAAGTTTATGCTCCAATGACATTTTGAAAATGAAATGACAGTGGCATGTGTAGAGAGAAAAGCAAATTGCATTGGATTCGTTGACAGTGCGAGCACTTCCATGCCACTACTTTGATGTGAAACTGTGTGTGTGAATTTCTACAACTCACAATGTGACATCTACATGTACTTCAACTGATCCCTGTTGGAATTCGTTTATTCCCTTTTTTATTATAAAATTTTCACTTTTTATTAATTTTATTTAAAGTTAGACAGGCGTACCTTCAATGCAATAGACTTCTAAGGATTCTGATGTTTGATTCACTACTGTACAATTAGATGGCATCTCGGGCTTCCCAGCTGCTATTAAGTGAAAAACACAGGGCTCCTTTTGCTGTCCAACATTATTATCAGCCCAGCACACAATCGTGCCAAAGTCCATTTCCTGTAAAAACGTTAAAACATGATTACAATTTTTTCCATTTACAAATATTTTATTTATGTATTTATGTAGTTGGAGTGTTGGCCAGTGTTGCCACGACTGTGATGGGAAAGTAGTGGAAAATTGTTTTGAAAGCAATTTTTATTTGTTATTTGCAAAGTGCTACAACTTAAGAGGTGGAGGAATGGAACACTGACCAGTGTTCCCACATCTCTGATGGGAAAGTAAGTAGTGGAAAATTGTTTTTGAAAGCAATTTTATTCGTTATTTCCAAAGTTGTATAACTTAAGAGGTGCCAGAATAGAAGGTTGACCAGTGTTCCCACGTCTCTGATGGGAAACTAGGTAGTGGAAAATTGTTTTTGGCAGTAATTTTTATTTATTGTTCGATTTCTTCGATGAAACAGCCCTCACATGTTACTTGTACTTGAAAAAATCATAAAAGTTTCGTTTTTTGCCGCCATAGGTATGGATCGAACACATAGTAGGATCACTTGACTAACAACGAAGGCAAACAGTTACTTCTTTAGCAGTATTCCTTTGGAGAAGAAAATCAATGAATAAAATGGCTACCAGAAATTGTTAACAATGATTTCCTTGATGCCAGAGGTATTTAACTCTGCTGTATACATTGCATTATAAGCAGTAGAAGGAAATTGTTTTATTACATTAAACAAGAAAATTATTTGTTTCAAGTCATCTTAAAACATTTAATTAAATTTTTAGAATTATCAAACCTTTGTTTCCGAAGCTTTTTAGTTTTATATTGTCTTTAAACCCGACCGCTTAAATAAATAAAAAGGACATTCGAGTCTGCTAAGCTTTATTGTAGAGGGGCAGCAAGGCAAATGTAGGTGATAAAACTTTCATATGTAGTAGTGAGTTTTGAAAACAATGTGTGACTGCTTAAAGAATTTGCTGTGAGTTTATTTGTTAAACTTTGCAAAAACAGTTTTAATAATTCACAACATTTAAATAAACTTTGCCTAACCTATCAATTTTAATCTTATAAATAATAAAATCATGTACGAGCAGTGCAAAAGAACACACGTAATGCATGTTAATATCCACAGGATGTGCTTTTCAAGAAAAGGCAATACATCAAGGATGGTCTCAATTTTTTTTTTCTCTCTTTTGCGGCACTTGGAACTCCTTTTATTTTATAGCAATTCAGCATGACTACCCATTCTGCTTATGGCATCATCTAATGCTGTTCAACTTCTTCTTGTTGATTCTGTTAAATCAAGATGGGACTTCAAATGAGTTACATTAAACATTTTTTATATGAACTGAAGGCTAAAATTAAGGCACATTGTAGGAGTTGGGAGTTTATACATACAACGCTGCGACACAAACAAATAAATAATATAACATAAGCACATTCAGCACAACTTGTATCATATCAAATATTAGAAAAGGAGACAAGTTGAGTTTAAAATTGAGCAAAACAAACTTTCAATGCAGGAGTAAAATAAATAATTATATTCAAAATCAGCAGCGTTAATTTGCTGTTTGTTAATGAAAAAGTTGCTAATGACAGCAGTAGATGTCAAGTTTTCTATTCAGAGACGCACAAAATAGTTGAAAAATAAATATTTTAACACTATTAATTGACTTCTTGTTTCAGAATCTGATGCCATGGTGATACTGGTACTTGAACACCCACAGTCTGGCCAGCAATGAAGCTGGCAAGCTCTTGGGTAATAGACTGCAAAGGCCCTATTCACATTTTGTAATTTTGGGTAAAGGAACGTGCCTCCATTGTTGGGCACGATTTAACACGCGGCCTTCTGGTTACTAATTAAACACGGTCCTATAGCACTCACCTAACACCATTTGTTAGCTTTTTTAGCTTTTTCAAATTTGTTTCTATGGAGGTTGTCTTCACGGTCACGCTGTGACCAACATTTTGTTCTATTTCATTTACTTCCAAAGTCTTAAAGCTAAATTATTTTAAAATTGAAAAGCAAAAAAAAAAAAATATGTGGCATCAGCAAAGCACACATCCATCTACTCGAACAACACTATGGAAGAAGAAAGGGCTATGCCGGCTTGCGTATGACGTAATTACGCAGCACTTAAAATTACTTGCCTTACGAAGTTCATATAAATTTTCAAAAGCTACTATTAAGCAAAAATTAAGTTACAGGGTGTCGCAGTGCTGCAAATATTTAATGCCACCAATCGAATAATAACATATTTAAGGAAATATTAAGCACAAAAGGTATTAAGTATTTTAAAGCACAATTATACAATAATAAACATATAGTTGAATGTAGCTGCTTCACACACACACACACACACATCTCGTACGCTCGTACATATTTGTGAGAGAAATAAAGCACAAGTTAGTACTCCAAGGGGGAATCGTGCCATGTTAGACTGAAAGCTCAGCTGATGACTTTTATCTTGTTTTATGTCCTTTTATATTTTCTTATTCTTGGCATTCTGATTTAGTTTCTGGATTTCTTAATTGTTGATGTACTTGTAGGAGTAGCAGATATGAGTTCGCCAGGGATCACATAAACAAAATTTATGTAAATCTGTCTTGTTGAGCAGGTCAGACAGAATAAATTTTACAGTCGTAAAGCCGCCACCTGTCTTAATTATTAAAGCTCAGATCAACAGCCAATTACAGAATTCTGAATTAAAAACTTATAAAAAATTTGCAGTTCCAGCTTTACGAATACGAGTGAAGAGAAATTAAATTGAGAATTACATGAGATGTGACTGAAAGAAATGCAGTATTTTACATGTACTCGTAAAGCCCATTTTTTGAATTACAGCATAATTAATTTCATTTTTGTGAAACGCAGCCAAACAACTGAGTGTTTTCACACAAAAACTATATAAACCAAAATCGTTTGTTCTATTTCAAAAATAAGAACTAAATTCTTCAGCTGATGGAGGGCCAATCCATTAACAGATGACCTTAAGAATCCAACTGGCTTTCGACTTTATTGATTGTGAGAAAGATATTTTCTTTTAAACTTTTTGTTTACATTACAAAAAAAAATATTCGAAAAAGTCTTTATTTGCGTTTTTTCGTCCGATATTTATGAAAAGAGAGGATTAATACCGGACCTAGAATCGATTAAAAAAATTGACGCTAAAGCTTTCTCTTCGTACAAGTAATTCCATGCTTTAGTTATTTTGTAACTAACTTCACCTGCATTTACCAGGTAATTGATTCGCCTTAGGCTGATGTTGAAAGACGAAGTGACGAATCCTTTTTAACACAAGATGCTTTAGATTTCATTATTTTGTTATTATACGATAATTGGAAGCGACTAAATGTGGGTGATCTTCTTAATTTGCTGTTTTTATTCCTTCTTGATGCAAAATTATAATTCAAGTTAAAACTCGTATGCCAGATAGCCAGGTAGGTAGTACACTTTCAACTTAATACGTTTACAACATTTACTACAGTTTTGGTGTTGTATATGTTGTAAGTTCAGCGATCTTAAATCGTATACACTAAGTTGTTGAAGAAAACGGATGATGTGGAACGCTGGTGTTGATAGAGTAACGAGTTAAGTTTAAATGTTCTGTTCTTTTATTATACGAAATAAAATGAGTTCTTTAATCTTTAAATATCCACTAATAATACCGTCAATAATCTAATCTTTTGAAAAATGTTAATCAAGTTTTAATTGCAACTGTACAAAAAGCTCTTTACTGACGGTTTCTTATTTCAAGATAAATTCAATTCAATAAAAAAAAATTCATTTTCATTTTCATTACTGAATTTCCATTAGTACTGTTTGGCGCCCAATATCATGAATTCCATACTTCATACCCCTTTCAGAAAGAGAAATTTTCTGGTAAAAGATGCGAATAAAAACCAGAAATTAATCGCAGATAATACATTCTTTGATTAGCTGTGAATGGGGTTAACAAATGTTTGGCAAACAAATTAAATGAATTATTAGTCGTACAACTTTGTCACGGTATATCTGTGGATGAAGATTTTTGCCAAAAATTGTGAACTTGGGAAAGTATTGTAATTTAGTATACTTCTCTGCATTATAAAGGATTTGCTTGCAGACTCCATTTTACGATCTCTTTAATGTGGTAAAATATTTAAATCGTAGAAGTGATCGTTCACATGATGAGAATTTACTTCAACTTGAGGCAGCAGACCTTCCAGCAAATATTTTCATATGATGCATGAATGTGTATTAAACCCACATACTTCAAGATATGCTATTTTGAATACTTTTATAAAATTGTTTATACCCCATACAGTTCATTAACTTGATTCTAATCTCAGATTACTTTGAAGTGTTGTTTGCAATAATAAAATTAAGCTTTAATTCTTGTTCTTATAAAAGTGAAATTATCTCAAAATCTTGGAAATGTTTTATATAGTCTGTGTTATACGAAAAAAAATTTTGTCAGGAGTTTCTTATATTTTATGTTGAAAAGCTATTAAAAACTTTTCTCAATGATTTCAAGTAGATTCGTGTTTTTGTCTTGAATAAATAAAAATACATTTTCAAAAAAAATATTTTTTTTTACCCCCAACTGAACAAACTGCCAGTTTCCCTACACGGTTAA
The DNA here is from genome assembly GCA_963402855.1 of Ormia ochracea. NCBI lineage: Eukaryota > Metazoa > Arthropoda > Insecta > Diptera > Tachinidae > Ormia > Ormia ochracea. Next base: position 22,476,403 of record OY727105.1, read on the forward strand.
TAATGAGTTTTACATGAAAATAAAATTGTTGTTTTATCAGGAATAGGCATTAAGCAAGTTTGTGTCCATTGAATGCAAGAGGCCAACAATCCTGTATTTCTCTATCACAGTATGGCTGATGGAATCTTCTGCAGAATACTACAGCTGAAATGAAGAAGTCGATGCTCATTAAAAATTAAAATCCGTCGTTCGTAAAAATGTCAGCATAAATTGCTCCTTATAAATTGCTTTACTACTCTGAATAAATAACAACAACTTTGTCAAGCGAAAGACACGAGTATTAAAAGGAAAACAAACGAGAAGAAAAATGGAAAAAAGCTGAAGGAAACTAAATTGTATTATACTTTTGGCCAACAAAATAACAAAGTACGAAAATATTTTAATAAGGACATTACAGCCATTGAACGAGGAATAAGAGGCTGCGCAGGAAGCCTTATGCCCAATTTAGAATCAACTGGAAAATGGTTCAGCACAAATATTGTACACAATGATGCGATAGAAATTTAGGACAATATAAAAAAGCCATCCCTGCAAGTTTATTTAAACATGGAAAAGCTGCCCAGGGAATACCTGCTGCTATTATACCTGCAAGTGTTTGCCATGTTAAACAGATTTTTTAAACAGATATTGTACGGAAATTTGTTAAATTGGAGAGTACTTCCATCAAGGCTATAGCTGACAGCTATGATAATCATACGTTTACATAACATTACAAACTAATTCTGGGTTGAGCCGTTCGCGTGATTTAGAGAGCAAAGGAAGTGATACATAAAAGTTTAACGGCGCAGCGAGCACAACAATCTTAAGACTACAAATGTATCTGCTATGATTTGTCAACATATAGAAAATATTTGCCAATTTTCATAATACTGGAAAATTAATTATTTAACTAAAATCTATTTACAACATATAAATAGTTAATTCAAGCAGGACTCTTTCTCATTCATTAAGGATTGTGTTTCCTCTTTAATAAACACTTTGCTGATGGAAATTCAGTTACAAAACGCCACGAAACAGCTGATCAAACAGCTGATCCACAAAAGACTAAAACGTAGAAAATAAATTCTTGTCTAGTACCCCCTTCAGACAAAAACTAAATTTCAGCCAAATTATATGTAACAATCAATGATACGACATTCTAAATATAACTTCCATCCGATTAGCAGCTACAAAAGGTAGAAGAATGTTTTTGACAGTTAAGAGTTCATGTCACTCAACCACAAAACAATTTCCCATAATTTAGCTGTATGTGTAAACAGGCTATACTCCTTCCCACTCGTATTTGAGAGAGCCAACCAAGTGGTGAACATTGTACAAAGCGACAGTTATTTGTTCTTATTCTCGGTTAAAGTGATTTATTCAAAAACTTTGCCATTTCCTTTGCAACATTGAACAAATAAATAATAATAAACAAAATTACAATTTGTGTAAAGTAATTAAATTGTTATTTACACTTAAATGTATTTCAATCAATCTCTACAGAAGTCGGAAAGATTTTCTTATAAAATTTCAAATTACATTTTGCAACATTTCAGGGCGTCATAAAACAATAAGAATAACAATAAACTGTCAGAAGCAACACCTCTTTATATTGCATGCTTATCACTATATATAATATAAAGAAACCAAAAAATCTACTCAAGCAGGAATCGTTATGCAAACTAAGCAAGGCAACACAAAAGTGCACATGTCAAGGCTTGTGCTACTGCTGCAGCTTATCACAGAAAGAGAGATTTTGCGACGTGAATGCAAAAACTAAACATTTGAACGACAGGCACTTTCAAAATATTACATAAATGAAATTATGATAGTGTTGTAATGTAAAATATTACAGGAACAGCATATTTCAAAGGGGATTTTGTGTAATCAAATAAACTTCCGTCTTGAAACATGCATGGAATACTTGCATAAATGCGACATGCTCAAAGGCAGTTGAAGGATATCTGTACGTGAGAGAGATGAATGCAACGAAAGCCCTTTTGCAAGTTAGAAATTAATTACTCGTAAGTTATGGTGGAGTCAAACTGAATAAATATTTAGCAACTCCAATTGAAATAGGAAAGTGTAGCAGGTTCACTATAATCGTATATGCACGGCCAAAGTAAGAACTAATGAAATAGATTAGAAAAGCCGGGCATTATCAGTGAGCGCTCTAGTAAGCTGCAGAGACAACAGTTTTGGTGTAGGTAAATATTCGCCGAGATTTATTGCACAAAAATAATTTCGTCCTGACTATATCAGGACGAAAAAGTATAACCTTTAGGTGCTCGTACAATGCAATAACAATTAAAAAGTGGAAAGCAAAATAAAAATAAGAAATATTTACTTAATTTAAATATAAAATTTTATCAAATCTGCTCCCTGCCAATTTAAATCATTGAAATCCTTATTACAGCCACCTTTCCTGAATATCTTCATTGCAATATTGACCAAATGTTGACTCAAAAACAAGATATAAAATAAGAGCCACTCCATTACGCCCCTAAAACCAAATTCTTAAATAGGAAAGGAAATATTAAAGCAAAGTTGCATAACAATTCTGTAACGAATTTTCTCACTGCTTGTGAAAACAAAATTTGAAGAAATTTTGCTAATAATTTCTTTGATGATTCGTAAGCAACTTCATTCGCCGGAGTTCCCAAAAACTGCATTTTCATTACTCTTCGCGTGACTTGTTATCAATATTTTTGTGAAATCCTTAAACGATTTTATTGGAAAAAAGTTCACACTTTTATATCTTTGATATCATTTCACATTCAGAGTAAAACATATTCGACCCCTGACCAGATGGAGAGTAAATTTGTGTTCTTTAATCGAGAATAAATGAAAATATATGAGATGCAGGCCATTTACCAATTTTCCAAATATTTTAATTAAAATCAAATTTATTTGCTAAATTTATAAATTCAAATTTACAGACAAAAATTTTATATTTCCACGTCAAATTAATTTTTCGCAAATTAATTTTTAATATTTTTATAAACTTAAATTAAAAATTAAAATTAAATTATTAAAATTTATTCTACTTTTTTGTCCTGTTGCGAAAGTGTCATACACACACATATTTTAGACAAACAATGAATTTTATACATTTAATTTTAAATTACTATTAAAATTATTTAATTATTAAATTATTATTGAGACACAAATTTAGTTTAATGGGGCAAATACGTGTTCGCGCAACACCTTCCAATTGCACTTTCCGCCAAATGTCATGGAAATGTCAAAACGCGAGAGCAACATAAAACTGTATTTTCACACTCATAAATCATGATAAGTAATCGCTTTTACTTTTAAATTTTCATATCACTCGGAGCTGACAAATAAACGAATGAAGAAACCTTCGGAGAGAAGTGTTGCCAGATCTTTTTAAATTGATTTCGGAACATTTTGAAATAAATGGCTAATTTTAAGTTAAATAGTTGTATGATTGTGACTAGCTTGAAAAAAATATTAAATTACAAAATAATAACTAATACAACAATTATATAATAATTGATTCCAAAAAGGCCTTCTTGCTGCCACGTTAGTTTATTCACTTATCATGCATAGAGGAGAGCTCTATTCCAAGAATAGCGTACGTACATCAATCCTTTAACTAGTAATTAAAAGCAAAATGAGAATAAAAACTATAAATATCGTTGACAGTCTATTATATCCCTGAGATTTGCATGCAGTCACCTCAGTATCACGTATTAATTTCTGCAGTAACCTTTTATAAATTGACAATCTCTTTCCTTCCCACAATGCGAAATTAATTATATAAAAAATAGATTAAAAATGTCAAGCCATGTATCATCGTGCGTTCACGCAAATATAAATTTTTAAATATGAAAATTTGAAGTTTTTAAGTATTATATGACTTACTGTAATATTACTTTTGAAAAATCGTTTATGTCAAGTTTATGTCAACTTTACTCACGATAAGCCTTCGCTAAGCCGATTTTCGTTATACTGCATCCTTAAATATTTCGAGCTTCCTGAGACAAGTTTAATAAATTCATGGCAATCAAAAGCACAAATACCGTATTAACATATCCGCAAGCATTGCTCTATATATGTATGTGCGCACAAATACATACAAACAGATTTGTAAATTATTTTGAATATGAAACAGTTTTTCCCCTCAATTGAATGCACAAAATCCTTTCCGTTTATTTGTCATATTTGCTGTTGCCAGCATCCGGTTAAAATGGCAAGAAAAAATATGAGGAGCTTCGCAAACTGGTTGCAAATAAATAGATTGTGTATCTTCATTCCTGTTTTCCATTCCCAAAAATGTATTTTTTATTTTGAAAGAAATTACATTTTTTACTTTTAAGTTGAATATAAAGATTCTTTCCCAAAATTTTTTATAGCACACCGTCGCCAACAACAAGCTCATTAGTTCACATGTACCAGCGTAATTCAAAACGAAAAAGCGATCTACATGCACACATGTGTCTCTTACTTTCCAAAGTCGAGGAAACTTTGCGAAGAGTTTTGTGAAAAGTTGAATAAAATTATATAAAATACAATATTTTATCTGACAAAGAAACCCCTTATACTTTATATATTTTTTTATTTTTAAGCAATTTCCGTTCCTGTAAGTGACATTTCGACTTTTATATCCTCAACAAAAATAAAATAAAAAAAAAAAAAATATACAAAAAAGATACATTTACAATATTCAGTCAAACGACTACAAGTCTAGTTACATACGTACATACTCGTGCATGCATGTGTATGCATATGGGTGTGCGTGTGTAAATATTTATATGCAACTAAATAAAATAGTTGTTCGTGTTTTGGCAATAAACAAGTTGGATAACTTCGTTACAAACAAAACAATTTAAATACACACATACGCCCACACACACACACACACACACACATAAATTCAAATCCATAAAATCGCACAAAGAGATGTACTTTTTAGAATAAACGTATGAATTCCCAGTTATAAATAACAAAAAATGTTTTTAAGTATGTGTGTGTAGTTAAATATGTTTACGGCTGGCATTAGTATTTGAAAACTGTACAACATAATGAAATAGAAGGGTGTGTGTAGGAGTAGTTTGATTTTTTTTTTTTTTTTTTTTTTTGAACATGTTAAGCGGATGCCGAATAAACGGAAAACGGAAGTGACAAAATATTTACTGTGTACATGAGTGTAAAATTTTTGTTGATAATGTTTTATTAAACTTGATTAAATAAAATAAATATATTGAATAAAATGGATGGTATTTGTCAACCTATCACAAAAAAAAAAAAAAAAAAAGAAATAAATAAATTTGATATTTGCAAGCATTTTAATTTAAATTTTCTTTTTTAGCTGACATTTCACTAAGGAATTTTTTGATTTTACGTAACAAAATACACTCTAGTTAAGCTCTCCTATTATAAGGATATAATTACAGCCTAACAGTTTGAAAAAGATGGCAAATAGAAAATGTGTGGCATAACGAAATATTTCAAAAATATATATTTCATTATCTCTTTCAATTCGTAGAATCTAATTAGGTAAGTACATTGAGAAATAATCTTAATAATCTTAAGGTTGTAAATCCTTAATATGTCATATATAATTGGAAATTGAGATGTTTTTCTCTCATTATTTTGGAGTATCTCAGCTCAAATACTTTCTAATATTCAATAAACATTTTTTGTAATTAAATCTCACAACTCTTACCCACACATACCCACATACACATGAATGAAAAAGTTTTTTTTCTATTATTGTGTCTAAAAATCTAACCTCGCACATATTGCATATATATTGCATATGGGTCGAAAACATAACTATTTTATTTAATTAAATTTTTTGTTTTCAAACACAAGAGCAAATACTTATATACATATACGTATGCCGTTACATACATACGTAAATAAATTGGTTTCTGCATGTGGGCTTTTGTTTACTATAATGCAAGCTTGTATTTACTTATCTGCTGTCTAAACATGCATGCACATATAAAATGGTCGTGTAAATAAAAACGTAAAATAAATTTCAAAAAAGGTAAAAATTTATATTAATTTACATGTGACATTAGTAACAGTAACAAAATCTTTTTATTTAGAAATGTCAACATCAACACTTTTGCATTAAATTTAATATTTAAATGAAATTCCAAAGGAGAAACATTTAAAAAGGAATGTATGAGTGACGTTAAAAGTAAATAGAAAATATTTTATGCTTTTGAAACATAAAAATATTTCCAAATATTTATCATAATATAAACACATATATCAAATGCAATACATGGAATACATAAATGGCACATTTTACGAGGGTCACATAAGGAATTACCAGGCTTTAAATATACAAAGTGAAGAAGACAGCTCGTCAATCGCTGGCCATTTCAGCAAGAAACAATTTAGAAGTAAATAATCTTTTCACTTTAGACTCTCCAATTTGGTTCTTACTAAGATCGCGTGTTATACAGATAAGTCGGAGGGCATGTAAAACATGCTGCTTCCGCAGTACCGAAGCTCAAAACATAATAAACATTTAATTCTACTCTTTATTTTTGAATATTACTTATTTCATTTAGTGATGGTCTTCGTGAGGTAGACTTTTTTTTTATTAAAATTACTACATATGTTGAATTTGTTTGCTAATAATTAAAAAAGAAATAATTTAATATTAAATTTATCCCCTGTTTGCTTTCCAATTCTAAAAACTCATGATTTTTTTTTATGCCTCATCGCACCGTTGAGCTTTAAAATTCAAGAATTATTATAATTTTTTTTATATAGAATCCATTCTTTCACCACATAAAAGCCAGACCGGACTTTTGCAGTTTTATTCATTCTAACTTTTATACCATTTGGTGCTGCCAAGTACAAAACTTTTTTCGTCACTAAAAGTAATGATTTACTATCCCACACAGTCGTAGGATTCATTCGCCGGAAAATTAGACGTAATTTAAAAAATTGCATTAAAATAGTGTACTAGGTGCTACACTATCATACAAATATGATGCAAACAAATTTTTTCTCTGCTGCTTAAAGTAAATGCAACCCTGAAAATTGAAATTTTATGAACATTTTCATAAATTTTTTTCAGATGCTTTTTTAAGACACTCTGTGCTATTTTTTCAGCATATAGGCCATCTTTGACAGATCGTGCGATTGTGTAGTATAGTGAATCATGGCCTTAAACAAACCTGCATACCAAATTGAAACAGAAATGAAATTGAGATTGAAGGAATGAGCTCAGCACTTTTAAAACATATTTTGCTCTAACGAAACTCTAATTTTACATGAAATCATATTCCACACTTCAAGTCCACTCCCTCGTTTTACGCCCAATGTAAGACTTTCTGCCAGAAAAACTCTCCAGTACCATAATATATTGGTCGCTCAAAACATTTTTGTTTTGTGACATCAGCCCAATTGTACGAGTATGCTCTCATTACTAAAATTAATTTAACTTCTATTTTATTTCAATGAAGTTCAGCGTTATTCATAAAGTAACTGCAACTTCAAGGAACGACTGACATGTATGAAGTAATGGGAACCTCAACCTAATTATAGGTGCTTGTATGGTGCGCAATTTCCAAAATGAAACCGACGTTGCAAGTTTTTTTTTGCAGCGGGAGCATTACAAAAATAAGTACAAGTGGAAGCAATATAAGAAAGCACCAGGCGTCCTGAATCCAAGTACTCTACAGCTAAAAATTAACTACGATTGCTAGCATGTAAGAGGTTGCGCAACTGGCTTCGATACACGCTACCTGTTAATATCTTTAGTTTTTAATTTTTTGTGCAAGTATGCTCATGCGCAGAGTAGAGAAATGCTAACAGCAAAGCATATCGTAAGAAAGGCATGAGTTTATCATGTTACCGCTACATGTAGCGATATTTTAAGTAGGCGAGAGTACATAAAATTTCGCTTTTGCATTTTGCGTAATTATTATTTGAAGCACTTTGACCGCAACTTTTGAAATGATAAACGACAACGAGTGTTGTTTGTTTACCACGACTTTCATTTTGTAATACACTAATGTAACTTCAATACCCAGTTAACCGTAGCGTGGTGCAATATATCATTCCGACTATTCGCGTACGCTATGATGTTTTCCAATCGAATAATTAAAGGAAATGTTAAATTAATTAATCAATTAATCAGCTGTTACTAAAAATCAGCAGGTTTGTGTTTGCAAGAAACATAATGGCAAAATACAACTCACAGGCTACACTTATTTACAAGTCTTACGATATTTTGACAACAAAGCATATTTTATTGTTTTGTTTTATAGGTTAATTGTCAAATTTATGGTACCAGATTAATTTGATTACAAGTATTAACTTTAAGTGTTTAGAATATTTAAGACATATCAAATGAGCACTTGATTTGGTAACAATTATGGTCGCAACTGTCAAATTCTGTTGCAAACACAAGCTGACAGCATGTAAATATCGCAACAGGGGCCGCTAGATCCAATACCCAATTGCTTGACATTTGAGGTGTGAGTAAAGGAAAAATAGTTACACCTCCAAACAGAAATTAAATTGCAAAGGAGTTAAATAGAGAGGTAAACTAAATGGAGTCATGCCAGATAGACCCTTGAAATTAATTTGAACTACTTGGTTTTAATGCAAAATATCTAACATATTATTCATGTACGTATTTTGTTCGAATTACTTGGAGCAATAATACAAGAAAATGGACCAACTCACCACGTATAAATATGTTGCAACAGTTTTGTCAAATCAAATCAAAATTAAAATTTGGGCCCCATTGCCTGGAGATTATAAAATCATTTACCAGAAATTGTCATTCATGTATTGATGGTAAGACCGTCGTCGTGGTCGCTTATGCAGCTATTGGCGGCAAAATCGCTAATGTCAACATGTCAGTTTTAGTTGAGCGACTTTATCTCTCCATTTTGTTAAAGACATTCCGGCTGTCACTCACTTTTCATCGAAAACTCAACATTAGCATTGTTGATAAGGTATCAGCGACAAAGCTAACTGGGTGGGTAACACCACACATGCATGCTCGTTTTCGCAATGAGCCAGAACACTAACACACAATTAAAATTTTTTGAGGACATCATATACTCGTACTTAGTAAGTAATTGTGGTTTTTATTTTCGTCCGATTTTTTGTTTGTTTTATAAACGTTTACTATTCCACACGTACTATTAGTTTTTGGCTGTCACTGTATTAGTTCGTTTATTTGTTGCCAAGCTCATCCTTAAACCCATACACGTTGTTGCTAGAACTTTTTGTATTTGTTGCAAATATATTAAGTTATTTACTGCCTCGCATACACGTTACTTTTACGCATCCAGTATTATGGAAGTTCACGCGAAAGCTGGCAATTTCATTTCAATGAATTAATATACAATTACAAAAAAATGCTAGAGGTGCGACCACTTTCATCAAAACAAAAGCCCAAATACGACAGAGAGCGGGCTTATATATAGGAATATATATAATAGGAAGTATGTGCGCCGTGAGATGCGAGTTAAAAATAATATTGTTTTATACGGCCTCAAAGTAGGGATAACGCTTGTTACAGTCGCTTCTCAGTCGCTTACAACAGATGTTTGAGGAGGAAGATGCCATTCGCTAGACTGTTTGAATAAGTTTGCCTACTACAACAAATGACTAAGATCGTCAGTTCGATCCCTACTGCTGGCAGTATTGCCATCTATAAGTGCTCAAAGCATACTCGCCGCGCACCTATTATCTACCAGAATTCTCTACTTCTGTCACTCTCTATTTCTCCTAATTAGAGCGCAATCCATTGCACAAGTGGTGGCCATCCTCTGAGTGCAGGTGTTGGAAAAGGAAAGGGTTTTAAATTACAATTTAAGAACAGAAAAAACTTTAATCAGCCAGAAAATCAGTTACAACCGGAGATGCATTAATTATTATAAATTGACATTTTTGAAGAGAGTACTTTTTCTATAAACAAGAGAAAATTGTAAATCAATGTTTATTACTCGGGCCTCATTAGAGTTCCTGACGAACTCTACTTTATTAACACTATGATTATCCTCCATTCATTATTCCAACTAGAATTCAATTATGGTTTTATGGCCTGGTAAACAGTGTTGAAAGATATTTCTGTGGCTCTTGTTGTTAATAATGGCAGTTATTAAAAAAAAAGAATTGTATTTTGTGTACTTCTTTCCCTTCCTCGGTCTAATTGCTATAATCATGGTCGCTGGAAATTCATTATTTATTTGTTTGATTAATTTTTCCATCGTTAATATAGCAATGAGTGGCTGTTGCTTTTGTTTTAATATTTTCGTTTGTGTTATTTTTATACTTACCTTGACCGGGGTGTATGTCAATGTGGAGCCTTGTGCTGAATGGGCACGAAAGCCACTTTGTGGCATGTCAAATGTTTCAGCTGTGTTATTAAATGACCATTTAAAGTTTTCCGGAGGTGGAAAGGCATCAACTTCACATAGAATTTCAGCTGCTTCATTTCGTGCCACGCCATATATTTTCTTTTGATCTGGCCGACATATCGGTTTATCTGTATTGAAAAAGCACAAAGGAATTCTTTTTATAGCAGTGTAAACCAAATTACACACATGCATGCCAATGTGGTATATATGGATATGTATATGTGTATGTATGCGCTGGATTGGTTAATTGCATGTAGCTATGCATGTATCTATGCATGTATGCATGTGTGTTAGTTTGTATGAATATTAAGTGCCAAATGTTTGTATGGTTTGGTTTCTATAGAATATAGTTTTCGGCTGCAATCATGTAGAACAATAACTTTGCTTAGAACTAAAACACAATCGCATTTCTTTGGTATGCATCTTGAATAGAAAAATAGAATAAAAGCCCCAGCTAATCTGGGGCAAAGTATGACATTCGATATGGATCGATATTCTCGCTTAAAACCGATTGAGATATTTTCGAAGTATCGAGAGCCGTACTTTGTCTCATACAGAAGTTTTATTTATTTTTAAAAAACTTTTCACATAAATTCTACTTCAAAGCAATTTAGAAAAAATTAAAGTCTTTAAAAAATTTTAACTTTTCTTTTAAAAATGGCTAATTTTTAAGATCCATTGATGGCTCCATGGAAACGCTGGCCTGGTTGTTAGCAGTCGCCGCGATAAAAAACTTTGTTTGATTTAAGTAAACGTGCCACTGTCATTGATCTTTAATTGGAAGTTGTATAAGCCCCCAAGTAGGTCTAAGTACTATTTGAGTAAAGGGCCCCTGCAGATCTGCTTTGGCAGAACTTGAAATATGCGAATTAACAATTTCAATGCATTTTTAATATATAATCTGCTGAATATCTGTTCCTGATATTCAGTGCCTTTTGTAAGTCACTAAATGATTTAGCAGTTTTTCGAAGGCATCTGTTTTGAAGGCATTTTAAAACCGCCTACCAGACATTGAACGGCATCAGCTGGCATACTTCAGCCATACTATTTTTTTTCATAGTATTTTAAATAAAAAATTAATATGCTACTGAATATTAATTCTGGGAATTTCGTGCAATTTAAATATCAAATAAAGGCAGTTTTAATAATTCCCGGCAAGAAAGTAACATTTGAGTGCTTTTGGGAGAGCAGTCTTTGCAATTAAATGTAAAACTCAATTGTGTATGAAAAAGTAATGTGAAGGACTCTCATTGAGATGATTCGTATATTTTAACTCAAACTCGGCTGCCTGAGATGTAATCAAACAAAAAAGCAAAAATGCTATAAAAAATATATTGAAAACTTTACGGCTGTTGCACACTTATTGACAAGAAGATTTTGATAAATTTCAAAAAAAAAAAAATTTTACTTGCTTTCTTCCTGTGAAATCTTACCAGTCCTCGTGTTTACAGAAGTATAAAAGCAGCTCAAAAAAGGCAACGAAATTAATTTGCAAAAAAAAAACTTTTTATTTTGTTTATTAATAAGACTAAGTTGAATAATAAAACTTGAAGAATTTTCCAAGATTTCTTTTAGTATAAAATTGTCTTTAACTTTAAGAATAAAATTTTAATTTTCCTTTTATCAAAGTCCTTTAAGGACAAGTAAAATCGCTGGAGGAGTTAAAGTTAGAAAGAAATAAATCTACGTCACATTTGGGTACCAAAAAAAACAAATAAATGTTAAAACCCAAAAGTTCGTAGTTTTTAAATATATATATATATATATATATATATGTATATAAATTTACGTAACGTTTAGATACCAACTAATGTGAAATCTGTGTCCTTAATGTTTCAATTAATGTCAAATATATATGTTTGAATGTTTGCAGGAAGTATTTTGAGTAACGAAAACGCTCCTAATGCAAAAACGATTTAATGTAAAACACTCTAAGCTTTAATAGGAATTTCCGCAACAATATTTTGTGGGAAAGTGAAGAGAGCTTTGGAAGAAGATTTTTAAAAAGTAATAACAGTGACTGTGTGACTGCCTTCAATCGTTTTATTACCGATCTTTTTATTCACCAAACTATCACGGTTTCGAAATTTTACCAGAGTTTACTTTACAAGTCTGAGTTGCAATTCCATCATATTGGAAAGGACCAAGGACGAAAATTTAATCATTCAATTAAAATTTGTAAAAATAGCCGTTGGGTTGTATGTGATGGCGTTGGTGGTGTTCCAAGCTTACCGAAATTAATAGCAATATAAAAATATTATTAAGAAATACATTTCTGAAGCTCAGTAGATGCTACAAAAACAGCGATGTATTCATTCTTAAGCTTGTAAAACTATGGCTGAGTGCTTTTAAGTATGTGGTAAAATGATAACGCGCTGTAGCGCATACAAGCAAAACGGCATACGTGCCATTTTGTTCAAATCGATTATTATAAATATAAATACATTTGTATGCATTTGCAGACAAACACAGACGTATTTTTTATTGTTTCATTTTTATTATAATAGTCATCCTTTTCATGTGTCGCTTTAAATGGCTTTTAAAAGGAAAACCTTCTCTTCAGGAAAAAATAACTATAATTTCCTATAAATTCCATATCCAGGTGCGGAAATGTCAACATCCATATGAATCATTATGCAGTTCGTGTTGCAAGCTGTAGTTGCAGCAGTATTGAGGGATGCTGCAATGCTGATAAATGTAATTGACAAATCTAGCACACAAATAATAGTTTATTGATTGAATAAAGCTTTTATAAATGGAAAACATTTCCTTATGAATGCAGATATAAATAATTATTTCTGCAACGTCTAATGCACTGGTACACAGATAAGTTTACAATGTCCTCAAGGACACATAAGTTTCAATTCCTATTTAATTTGATATGCATGAAATATTATTCGATTTTTTTTCTGTTTGCTGGTCTCTTAATATGTATTTTCGTAATCTTGCAAGTAAACTATAATCGTCTGTCATTGAGTAGAATTTCAATATGGAAGCCTGGCTAATTTTAAGATGCAGCATTCGATAATGGACAGCATTTTGGAAACTGCTGGCGTTTTTTCATCTCTTCTGAAAGCAAAAGAAATCTCATTTACAAGTCGAGAGTGTTGATTTTGTCCTGCAAAGCAGATGCCATTTATTTCAGTGTAGCCTTAACAGACGACGTTAGGAATTACGAATTAAAGCCAAACATACTATATAAACAAACAGCAGTGAAACATTATTAGAAACATTTCTGTGCATTGAATTCGCTACACAAAAAATCTGGCAACGTAGTGTAGACGACACACTGCTTTCACTGAACTGCCTTACAAGCTATTTATCTAACTGTGTGTGAAGAAATTAAATTCAGTTTACACATTAAATTTAATGGAAAATATTCCAAAAATATATTTAGACAAACAAAGTACGCAAATGGCAAATGTTTTAAGTTTTCTCATACTTTTACCACGGTTGCTTAATTTTGTACTTTTACCTACAAATCCAAATCTATCGAACATTTACCAATGATTTCTTCAATTATAATCTTCTTACAGCTTTTTCTGAACGAGATTAAATTAATTTAGGGAAATTGAAAAGAAATTCAATTTTCTAATTCCATCTTCTTCTTTTTAATTTGAACCTGTATTTGATTTGAATTTGTGCCAAACCTTACTGTGGTTCACAAAATGACAAGGAGAAGAGGATGAAGAAATTATATTTCTAAGACAAAATATATTTTAAATCGCATAAGTTCTACATGGCAATCCTCTGGGATTTACTCAAAAAGGTTGCCCTCTGAAGGAGGTGCATTTTTAAAACGTTTTACCCACAATGAATGGTGTTGTCCTCTTTTTAACAGCTGATAAAAAAGCATTTATGTATTTATATTAAACGAAATAAGTTAACGAGCAGGTTTTACAGGTCACTTTTAATCCCAAGCCCTAATAAATCTTCTCTTTTCTGGAAAAATTTTTTGTTAACCGACCAGAAAAGAGGCTTTCTATGCTGCAATGCTTTTCGCGTATGATTACGCAAAAGTTCCTTTAATTTTATAAGGTAATTAAGTAGAGTTTACTGTTACAAGCCATATATGTATATGTGACTGGCATTAAAGTGAAATGTATCTTCAGATCGTCTGTACGAGAATTATGAATATGTGAGCGATACTGATTTGTAAGAGATAAATTTTAAATCATTACAATATTGTCAAAATTAACTTAAATCAATTGTTTATTAAAAGTTTGCGAATGATAAGGATTTGTACTTACACATGACTTTCAATTCGACAACATTACTGTCGCCGTCACCCTCCACGTTTGAGGCTGTACACGTATAGTTGCCAGCTTGGTGTCGTGTTACACCCTGCAGTGCCAAGTCCCCACTACTAACAATTACACCTGCACGCTGATTATGTTGTATGATCTGATTCTGTAATTAGATGAATATAAAATATGCGCTCAGTAAACAGTATGATATGCGAGTATGTAAAAGTCATTCAGAGATATGCAACTTGAAGGACTGAGATTTAAGGACGAATATTAATTTTTGGCAGTACAGCTCACTGTAAGTAAAAACTAAATTATCCTTATGATTAGTGTCAGCCTGTGCTTTCGTTTCTTCTTAATTTTTGCCTTTATGTACAATTTTTGGCTCGAAAACGTTTCTAGTAGAATTTAAAACACTTCTTAAATTTGCTATTGGAACTGACGAGAAGCTGCTGATATTATTTCGAAATTCAAACAATTAATGGCTGATATGTGTATGAGAGGATACAAATATAAGATATAGAACATCTTAAGGCTGTCTTTAGTCTGTTCTTCTCAAAAAGGACTGAAAGGACTACAATGTTGTATAGCTATATGCTATGAGAAGAGAATTGCGACAACATTACAAGTTATAGAAATGATTATTATATTTATGTGTGTATGTATAAGCTTCCAAGCTTTCTAACCTACTGCCAATTAAATAAAGAGACTTTCAATTATGTTCCTGATAATTACAATGGACCGCTAGATGAACCCATTTCTACCGTATATTGAGGCTTGAAAATAAACTTCAATCTAAACTGAAACACAAAAAAAATCTTTTATTTTAAAAAAAAAAGGTAAAGTGCTTTAAATTCAAGCAGTGTTAAAGGACATTTTGAATGCATCTAATTCGAGACAAGTCCTTTAAAGGTGTATTTCTTCTCTTCTAAGTTTTAACAATTCTCCTTTATCCTTCCTTTCTTCAATTCCTCCTCATAACCCTCATAATCACTTTATTTCAATAAGACATTCATTTACTTTGAGGTATAATCCCTTTAACGGCCTAGTGGTTTCTGCAAACACCATGCTTAGAAGCCTTTTTTTTTGATGCGTTTTCTTTTTCGAAACTAAAAAACTTCCGATTTTTATTTTGATTCTGATGTACACGTGCCTTTAGGAATATCCCTTGATGGCCTTCACGGCACTCATACTATTTACTGGTATCAGAAATACCAAGCGAATGTCATAGTGGCTTAACTTTTAGCAAAATGGCTGCAGCTCCTCTGTAAGGGTTCGTAGGAACTATTTCAAAGGACCTCCTGCCATGCAGCAGCATTCAGTTTCATTATGAAACAATTTTTTAAACTCGAAATCAGTAAATTTTCTATTCCTAATAAAATCTAAACTTTTTGCTCAAGTGATTTTAAATAAGAAATAAAAATTGTTATATCAAATGCAGTAAAATGTTGTTTCTTGTAAACTCCGACTTGACTGAATACGAAATCTATCTGTTTTGTTTGAAAGAAATTTGAGATGCTGTTTCCTACATTCCTACTTTTCTTGTTTTTATTTTTTTTCGTTTCGAAAGGTGTACTTCTCAGTTAACCTTTGAGGGCTGTAAGGCCATGGCTGCCGGTGGCCACTTGCTAAATTAACATCTCTTTCCGATTAGTCTCAACAAACTTAATTTAATTTAATTTGTGTCTTTTGTTTCATGTTCAAACTACAAAATAAGGCAAATCAACAAAAACAAATGCAATCAAATCGCTTTCAGTCTTTTCGAATAGTCCAGTAATCACTTGCAATAAGCAAACAAGCAATTCAATATAATTATATACAAAATCAACACAAACAAGCAAGCAATTGCAATTTCAAAGAAAATAGATTAACAAATTTGTGTTCCTTTTGCAAAGAGTTGAAATTTTAATTTGTTTAACAAAAGAAAAAAAAAAACAGAAAAAAAATAAAAGCAAAAAGAAAATGATGTGATGCTTTTCCGTTCGTGTGTATTATTTCTAAAGCCAACGAATGTTGGTCTGAATTTTATTTAAGAATTTTCTAATTTCTCTCCGTTTACATGCATACACATGTTTTGTGGTTGGGCTTTTTTCTTTTCTCCTGTCGTTTCATTATGAATATTTTTATTCAATTTTCTTTTGAGTTCCCCTTCATGAGACAAATACGTCTTTAAAGAAATTTTTCTCTTTGCATTTTATTTTCGGAGAGCAAAAACTTGGTTGGCAATCCAGAATGCCGCAGCCGCGAAAGCAAACTGAAACCACATGTTGACAGTTACAAATTAAAAAGTACAAGAGTATTTCAGAGTAGATGGTATAAATGAATAGTCCTGAATCGAAAGGCCGTAACTGCTGGTTTTGTAAATCCTTAAGAGGGTCCTTAAGTGACACTCTGTGTGGTAAGGGAATCGTGGTGATCGCTGGTTGCTTAGTTAGTGGACTTTCCATTTAGTATGCCAACATCGACAGAATACATAGTGAAAAAGCTTGTGGGTAGGGGGACCTGGTCGGCAATCCGCTTACAACATACTCGTAGGAGTGGGCTAGTGTAAAAATTATGCACACCAAATAGGAAAAGGTTACAGCTACTGGATTTAGATTATAAAACTGCAAACCAGCACGATCAAAATCGCATTCGTGAACCGTGATTAACTTTATTTATCAGTCTGAGAAGAAAAACTCGTGCAGCCACATTCGTAGCACATTGCAATGAACGAAATGATAAGGGAGGTAATCGCACTCATGTGTAAAATGATTCCTCACTACCACTTTTTCCCGCTCATGTGGAAACATCATATTAAATATTATTTAAATTTTACTATTATTTGTTTTCATGTTGACAAGCCACCACGTATCAAAAACCGCGGCGGCAAAATTTACTACTTGGTTTTGCCGCCTTTGCGACAAACAATACGAGTAGTCGTCTTGACAATTCATATTTGGCAGACGTGAAGTAGAGACGTAGCCAATTCATTATGGAAGAATATTCGCTACACCAACGAGTTTTAATCGTTGAAATATTTTAGCAAAATCGATTAAAAATCGATTATTGCGACGATGAAAAAGTTACGTGAAATGGCTATTCCCGTCCAAAATGTATTTTTAGTTATACTTTATATACTTTGTTGCAACTTTCAGTGTCAGAAATTGATAAATCCGATTTCTATAATATATCCTTCAGTCTACTAAATAACCTATTCAAGATATTATCAATCACTAAGTCTTTAACTCGTTCAATAACTAAAGTATCCAAATAATTAATAAGACTTAAAATCAATATCCCTTTATATAGTAAAGTTAATCCAAGAATCAAATCTATTTAAGTAATTCCTTTTTCACTATGTCGACTACAATTGGAGAAACTGGAGAACCCATTTGGAAGTAATTTTTTCCATAAATAATACTGAAAACATCTATTATCTTTTATATAAAAAAGCTGAGGATAACCTTTTCTATTATCTTCGATTTTTCTTTCGGTAATACTCGGATATAAGGATACGACCCCAATCCTTCATCATTTCAAAGATTATAAGTCGAATCCTCAGTAATCCTTTCAAAAACCCAGTAGGTTTACCCTAAGTTTAGACTGCAAACTCTTGCTGTATAAAGCCATCCTAAAGCCTATCTGGTGCTACGATACTGCCTATGCATCAAATGTGGATAAAATTAAAAGACCACAGAACGGAATCTTACGAACTATTACAGCAGCGCACTGGTATATTAAAAACTTACATATACACAAAGATTTGGATGTGCCTTGGTGAAAGTGGAAATTAAAAAATATGCAGGAAGATACCTAAAAAGGTTAGAAACGCACTCCAATATATTAGCCCGTAATATCCTTAGCGATAGGGGATATACGCGTTTGAGTAGGAGGGACCTAGTTGGCGTTAGCCAAAGCTAAATAAGTAAAAGGATACAAGAACAAAAATCCAGCGCAACACATAATTTTTTGTCTAGCAATGGCTGGACATAATACATATTAATTTTTTATATATTAAGATTTGAATAATTATTGTGATTTTAATATTTTGAAGATACAGTAAATAAATCATGAAAAAAAAACAAAAACCCAGTGATGTATTTACACAAATCGTAAGACGTAGGATCCATAAACGAACAAATAGGTTTTGATGGAAATTATTAATTATCACGGTGCAACTATTTTTTTCATCATCACTGTAATGATAAAACATATTTTTAACAAAACTTAAAATTTCACTCTGTGTTTACTTATGAACAGTGAAACAGGACACCAATTGCATGAAAAATGTACGAAGAATGTGTGTTTCCATTAAGTTGATAGCAAATTTGGCTTTGACATGACATGTGTTGAAGTAAAATGACATTTGACATACAAACTGTTCTGAAATTATATTGTAATAAAACAAAAAAAGAATTAACTAAAGTAAAGTAAAACAAAATTAATTAGTGTCGTTATAACAATAAAATAAGTAGCAACAAAGGATACAACAAGAAAATCGCAAATTAGACGCATTTTCATTAGGAGAGAAACATTTAGTGTGGCAATAAAAATAACGCAAAGCAAACTTAATAAAATGGTAAGAGGAATAAATTTCTGGTTAAACAAATAAAACAAAATTACACAAATCATAAAATGAAATAAAAAGGAATTAGACAAACAATGGAAAACTTTCAGAAACAAGCGTGCAGAACATTAATGAATAAAGGAGCCGAAAAGAAATGAACAAAAAAAACAAAAAGTTGCCACGTTGGGAATACACTAATGATAGTAATAATGACGGTGACTCTAAAGATTCCTATAACAATGATGAGTTAAACGCTGATGAATTATTAAAATGTAGTAGAAATGACAAGCATAATAAGCAAACATGTGTGAAACATAAAAAGTAGACTCGCCTCGAGAAATAAGTGAATCCAACGTTTGCAGATATGTTGCCACGAGCAAAATACAGTTATTAGTTCTGCCGAGCTAGATGAGTGCCTCTTTGATGTATTTTAGAAAGGGATTATGCCAGGATGCTTAGCGGCAATTATGAAAAAAGGATAGCAACGCAACTGTAAATGCGCACTAAAAATGCAACTGTGTGGCAGGTGTTTTTTTTTAAGAAGGGGAAAAAATTGTTTGTATAACAGTGTGGAAAGTGTAACCACATTTCGATGCGAAAAACATACGATAAACATACTACTGGTCCACTGCAAATGTCTGATTAACAGTTTTCGTAATTCACATTCATATTATTTAAAGACATGCTTCACTATCCTACAGTAGCACGATTCGTTTAATGTGGCATCTCTGCTGAAGAAATGGAATAGTATGAAATAGATTTTTATGACAAGCAAAAGTTTATGAAAATTTTCGACCAGAGTTGCTTTTACTTCAATCAGCAAAGAAAAAATGGCTGGCATCACTTTTATATGATAGTGTGGCTCCAGCAACGATATTTTGATGAGATTTTCAGATGAATGAATCGTAGAAGAGGGCATGATAGTGAAGCCTGACCTTTAATCATCATTATCTTCTCAGAAATCAGTGTTGTCAAACTAGCAGGAAATACAAGCTTTGCTTTTAAAGACTTCAAGTGATAATGGATTTGGTGAACGGCACAGGGAGCTATGAAATAGATTGCTAGGCGTTGTTAAGTTCGTCTGGCAGCCATTTTAATTTACTCACTGTTTTACTTCGCCTGTGTTAAAATTTATACTACTATTGATATTATTTGACTGGCGGTAAATTTTTATAGACTTTTGAGTTCCGTTCGCCTTTTTAATACTCCAAGACAACACCTGAGAAAAATTCACTGACGGAGGTGGAGAGCGGTCAGTCAACGAAACGCTCGCTACCCAAATGATTATCTCTTCTCAAATCTCTATTTATTAACACTTGCCACAAAACGGCCAAATTAAACATCTATACGAAATTTATTTCTCAAAGTCAATGTTTTTTGCTCGTTTCTCTCATTCACTTAGTGACCGCTTTGCTGCGGCCGTGATTTCGTACCAGCATTGATCCTTTCTCCACTACAGTATAATTTAATAATTAACATTTAATTCCTTTTGACTGCCAAATTTCATCTTGATTTTCAGATCTACATTCCAGATTCATTTACAAATTTTTTTCAACAATTTTTTTATTTTTTCCTTCTCCGTCTTTGGGTGCATGTTCTCCAGAAATCGAAATTTTTGGGGCCACATTCTAATAATTTGTTGCCAGCCATTTCTTTGCAAATGAAGGAGAATAAAGGAATACAAATGAAATGGCAGCATGTGTATCAGACGTGATTATAATTGTTATTAAGTGTCCCTAAAGAAATACATTTACACGCTATCGCCCACACACACTAACGCACATTGGGACAACATACCCAACATATGGAATTTGATGGTTAACTAACAACTCGGTTGAGGGCCCTACGTGAAGTTCTATACTGGAATGGTATGTTTTTGAACAAGTCAATTAGGTCATGTTTTTGCATGGCAGCCAGGGTTACCAATGCAATCCAAAAAAAAAAAACTGGCTCAATAAGACTTCTGGGAAAAGTAAAGGCAAGCCAATAAAAGCATGCTGTTGTTGCTTTTGTAGGAAAAAAATTTGCGCACGGCCTAAATCAATTTGCAATGGCGGAATATTTTAAAGCCTTTTCGAAAAAGCGAAAAGGGGCGACAAGATGCCAGGTGAAGCAGAAACTTCAAAAGCCAAAGTTCAGTTTGCAAAAGTCGCTTAAGAGTCCTTTGCAAATTACCACTTAAGTTTACAAATGGTTGGCCTGGTGGCAGCAACACACATCCAACCATGCATACGTATGTATGTATCTGCGCAAAGAAACGGGAACGATAAAAGGAAAGCAACACAAGCTGCTCGTATAGTCAAACACTCATTAGCAATGTTGAAGTTAAGAAAAGCATACAAACTAATTTTGTTTTTCTTTTCTTATAGAAATAGAGTTTCAGCGCACATACTCGCACAAGAAGTGAGATTGTAACTAAAATAATACTTGTCTGAAGCATACAAAGAAGTTTTAAAAGAAATAAAACATGCAACTGCTTCATAAAAATATATCGCAGGTGGCAGTGAATGACATGAATATAAACGAAACGCAATTTCTTCCGGAATGAAATTTTAATAAATGCTAAAGATTTAAGTTTAAGGTTACCTCACGCCCATTCCAAGCACAACAACGTTTGAAGACAACTTGTTATTAAGACGTGTATGGTTGTCATATTAAAGATGTTTCTGAAAGTCGCAAAAGCTTTAAGCTAAATTACTTTAATGGAATGCCTTCAAGAAATTGGAAGTACCTCTTTTGGAATTGCATTTCAAATAATTACAAAGAATTTTCTGTTGACACTTAAAACGTACGAAATATAAAGAATATTATTTTTTTATTATTGAAAATTAATTGAAATTCAATTTTTAGGGATGTGAAGTGGTTTGTCTCCGTATTTTACAGATCCTTTTTGGCAATCAGTACTAATCAGCATATCTTTGGTGCGTATAATAGGAATTACCATTCTTATGAAGTTATGGGCTTCTCTACAGAAAACTCCCAGGCCCTACACTTGGATACAGGATACAGGTTGCAGGATGCAGGATACTTGTATTTGTAGTATAACCGTGTGCAATTAAAATAAGTACCAAAGTATAACGACATTTAGCGTAGAATATCCTTAAGAGAGATTGAAGTGATGAATATTAAGTATTTAATGAAACAAGTAATATCTCATCCACTATCGTATATATCATATATGCTATATCCTTCTTATATTTTTCTGATTCCTTTACAATGCCTAGCACGAGTACTGTTAAGACCCTAACCATTATCCTTAGAAAAACGTGTGCCATTTACATAAGAAAAATTCATAAAAATGTTTTGCTTATGACTGCCGGAGCTAGGAATTGCACTCTCCCACCCAGACAGCGCTACGTGAGCTGACAACTCTATAAAATTATTAAACAAGCACGAGTAAGGTAAAAGATTGCAAACAGTACTTCAAGCAGCACTCCGTGCCATCCTAAAAAGGCAATTTTAATTTTTCTTATTTCGCATATTTTAGAAGTTCTATGCAATTCTTAAGAAGCATCCATATTTGCCTCCAACGTCGAGTTTATTCTCGCATTAGCATTTTTTGTCAAGCCTATTTTTTCTTATTATTTAATTAAAATAAGAGATTTTTCTAATTGATTATTTTAAGAAAAAACGAATTTTTCCGTTTACATTCGGTTTGACTGCAACTCTCCTTCATGGCATGCAGCGATACCCAACACTAGAAGATTGCTTAGCAAAACACCATCTGATATGGAAATGAATACGTATAGAAATAATTATGTTTTATTATACGACACAAAACCGCTTGCAGAAATCGTAATAGAGGAGGCGTGTGGCCACTGTATTAACTTCTTCCATTTAATTTCAGATCAATTAGAAAGTATTGCCTTCTGGTTGCTTTCAACTTAATTATGTTACGATTCATTTTCATAAATTATTCTACGCATTGCAATTTCATGTTGACACTCTCTTAGTCAAAAAGAATTACACAAAAATATTTGTTGCCCATCCCTGCTGCATGTATACATATATTTCACTGTTTTGCTAAGGGGGCGTGTTTTCCTTCACAAATAAATAAAAGGACACAAAACAAAATATATAAGAATCCGATTTTAGATATCGACATTTATACATAGAAACTATTACGCATACGACTATTACACGCCTTTAATGAATAGGTATGCAAATGTGTAAGGAAGTATATAAGTTTTGTTAATTACAGTTGGGTGGGAATGGACTGAATGGTTTCAGCACTGAATACAAAACTTTTATGGAACTTGAATTTATTGTTTATATATATTATTTAGATTCCTTAAACTCAAAATTATTGTCATAAGGGCATTCACGTGAAGGGTATTCTTTAGGCTGCATAAGAAATATGGATATTGATATCGATAACTGTGAATATCAAAAGTTGTACTTCTTGACATGACACCACTTATCGGTTAAGATTTACATACTACAAAAAAAATGTATCTTTAGATCATGTTAAGCGAAATTGTCGTATTTAGAGCGCAGAGAATCCTTAAATCATTAAAGCTGGGGGCATCATACTTCGCTGCGAGCTGCCGTTACGACAAATTACGACAAACGGCTGAATGTCGGCATTTTAAGAATTAATTTATTGCAAAATTATTTTGGTTGCAAATTTATTTGCCTATCACGCCCCCTTATCCATGCAATTCAGCACTTTAGCTGTCTTAATCAATGTCGTAGGCCGGCAAACTTTCAACTCTTGAAACATGTCAATGTATGTCAATTATTGAAGCACCATGGATGCCATAAGGCTGCATTCGTAAAGAAAATCAGTAAAGAGAGAGCTGATCGAGTACCTGGATTTGATGTATGCCGGAAATAATATTTGAAATATAAATGCCATGAAATTATATATCAATTTAAAAACAACTGGAAGTTGGATAAATCTTTGTTTGTTCTAGGCATGGTTTGAGTAAAGGATACTTGAGGACCTGCCTTCCATTACACTGCAATGTGCGAGGGAAGTAATCTGCTGTAAATTAATTTTTGCCTATAATTTCAATATAATAAATAAAATTTCATGCCAACGATATTTCTGTCTTATATCACGTACTCGTGCAGTATGTGTGTATCCTCCGCTCGATTATTTTGCGGAGGGGGGTTTAATAGCAATTAAGTGGTGTTGCGTAGCAAATGGCGTTGATGACATCTCACGTTAATAGTTTTGATTAATGAAAACGAGTTAAATTGCTGTTGTTAGTGAAAAACGAATTCATAATTACAATCAAAAGTTTTGTTTGCACAAGAATTTCTGGTTGTGGGGACATTTAAGCGTGTCCATACGGTGTGCCCCAAAATTTGTTCGGCTGAATATCTATGAAATTCTTGGAAATTTATTCTTAGTGAAGGAATTGTATTTAAAACTAAAGTACTTCAGAACTAAAAGCAGTTCAAAAAAAATTTTTTTTTTCTGTTTGTATTAATTACTTATTAATTATGTCAAACACTGTAACCGTTCCCTTGTAATAAAAGAGTTGACAATTTATTAAAATAATTACAAAAATGGTGTTTTTTTGGAACAATTTTATGTATTTTTGTAACTTAGCCGGGCTATTTCAATGTTTATAACTGAAAGAATATTTAACCACTGAT
Organism: Ormia ochracea; assembly: GCA_963402855.1. NCBI lineage: Eukaryota > Metazoa > Arthropoda > Insecta > Diptera > Tachinidae > Ormia > Ormia ochracea. The sequence continues at coordinate 22,501,158 of OY727105.1, forward strand.
AAGATTTAGGAAATCGAAAATGATCTCTACCAGGTGTGAAATTGCAATTATTCTCAGGAACCAGTCATACAATTCTCACCGACTTCTCAGTATACAAACTTAGAAGTTTTCTTTCCATGGTTGTTTGAAAAAGTTTCTTTGGAAATAGAAACTGATTTAGGAGTTGTTGGCTGGCAAGGTCTACTGATGCGTTTCATTTATACTCACTTCTAAGGTTGTGTGGATTACGGGGTAAGCGACGTTGTTATTGCATATCAATGTTACGTGGTTTCTTATAGTCGTCCCTTAAGATAAATATTTCACTTTTAGTAACCATAAAACAAAAATTTAATTCGCAAAAAAACCAAAAATATTAAAGTTGTAAAAAGTAACCATTTTCAAGCGGACACACTCAGCCAAAATCATAAAAGTGCTTAAATAGCCATACTCAGTTAATTTTAAAGTGGCACATCCCTGTACATTTAGTAGCGTTCGCCTTAGTAAATGGTTAATAGCGCCATTTGGTTTCACATACACGACTGGTGTCTAGGATTGTTGGGAAATGTTGTTCGACTTACTTTGTTATTCATTGAATTATTCATTAACGCTGACAATTAACAAGCATGGCACGCAACTTTAATTAATTTTTAGTTTGATTAAAGCTCTCTCCTTACAGCCACCGTCGAATTGGTGTCCCTCCCTGTAGCGCATTTTATATCTTTTTGAAAGCCTAATTCTTGTACTGGCTGGAACTGAATGTTGCGGTTGCATGTATCTTCTTACCACGTTTATCATACTTTTTTGTATTAATTTATGTAAAAATATGTACACCCCACGCACACATACATACGCATAACAGGTATTCATGTTTCCTTTAAGTCAATATTGAAGTAACAAATTAGTCAATTTCGGGGAAGTGGTTAAGAAATGTTCAGAAGATGAAAAGATGTGCAGGGATCTGATGAGTTGATTATTTATTTATTCTGGAGGAATTAAATTGTTTTAATTTAGACATTTTTATTATTTTAGAAGATGTTCGAACAATTTTTCCATAATTTATTTTGAAATTTCCTGTTAAAAAAGATGGCTGCACTAGAAAGTTCGTCTAAGAAAAGCGAAGTTCGAGAGTTACTCATGTATCTCTTATATTAATTACTGCAGGAATGTTTATGTAGTGAAGGCATTGGCACTGGTCTCCCAGCAGTTATGGCTTCAATGGTCTCTACATCAGAGCAGTTATGGCATCTGTGTGCGACAAGTTGTAACAGTATTTGAGTAATAATAGCTTAGAGTAAAAGAAGAGGCAGACGACCCAGTCCAGCTAAGCCAGCACCAGCTTTCGCTATTATTTTTCGCGACATGCGATACAGATGTATTTCCGCTAGGGCCCTCCTCAGCAAATGCGTACTTTTTCTACAAATGCGCAGAATTTTTTTAATCATTTTGTGATCTCGACTACTGAAAACATCTTTTATCTCAATACTGACGACTCGGAGTAAAACTAACTTCATTGCAATTTGGTTAAGATGTTCTCGACTTTTGGATCGAAAAGCTTTTTGTGTTCATATTAAAGCTTCTTCAAATTATCTAATAACTGTATTGCCAGCCAACAATTTTTTTACGTTCTTAAGCGATTAAAAAGCAAAAGCCAAAAAGTAATTTTCCTCTTAGAAAAGGGAAATTTATAAAAAAACTACAATTATTACAATTAAATAAATAATTTTATTTATTGTAAAAAGTAATGGAATTTTAGTATCAGAGGAATCAAAAATGGTTGCAGTCCACTCAGGTGTTATTATATAACGAAATTCACCGTTATCGCGGAACAAGAATTTTTCATTCAATACAAAAAAATAAAATTGGTTAAATATTTGAAGAGAAGGTCAAAAGTGTTATGCACTTGCCCACTTGAACCAATTCGAAATTTTTTCAAGACGAAGCAGTTCGGCTAAAACAACATTTTACGCTTTTTTTATTTATTTACCAAATATTACAATTATACAACAATATGTATAGAATCACTGGCTAGTGAGGTCTTTGGCTTCTGGCTCCCCATTGAATTGAACCCCGTGCATAACAGGCGACTATACTAATCATTATACCATCGAGGGGCTTGGGGCTTGCGCTTTTTACTTTCGGCAAATGTTGACAACATTAGCACAGTATTTATTGCCACATTTTTTAGAAAAAATAAACGGAAAAGAGAACGTTACCGCTCAAGTTACTGAACTTCACTTTCGCCTCTACACATACATTTGAACGCCAAACAAAAACTAGCACGGCTACTACTTGTGTGCGCCATTATTTGCATACTGTAAATAAGTCTTAAATCAGCGTTGCCAACTATAAAATTTAAAAATCCTCCAAAGTAGATAAAAAAAAACAAAAGCAAAAGATACAATTTTGAATCAAATTAATTATGGATAAAAATTAAATTTTTGTAATAAAATTATGAGAATAAAACCGGCTTTTGCAGTTCAAGCGTTCATTTAAGATAATGTTGATTGTTTTTTTTTTTTTTGACTTGGTATGCCTCAGGTATTATTATGGGTTCTTCTTGTTTTATTGAACCAACAATTTTTCTCGGGCTGTGACAGGAATTAATATTGGATTTGCTTTTGGTACCATCAAAAATTAAGAAGCACACTATCCACCACTGCTTCTTGTTTACTAACCATTCGCTCGCTCAGAGTTTTCTCTTCGCACACACCCTCATATATATTTTTAATATTGATTTATTATGAGGAATTAAGCAATTTTCAGTATAAATAGGCGTTGGTATTTCACAATAATCATTCTATATGTACTTTGCAATCGTCTTATGCTTAGCATATAAATTCCTTATATCCTTATGATTCACATGCCAAAGTATGTCTTGGTTTTCTGAAATTCTGAGCATTGAGGTAAAGCAACATCAAGCAAATTTGGTAAAACTTCAAACTTCATTATTTCTAACTTATTAGTAAAACCAACTAATAACGACTTATTCGGAATTTAATACAGTTGTCATAATAGAGATCTGCATTAGGTAAAAGGCAGCACATAAACCATTCTACTTAATTATTTCATATTAAAAACCCAGTGCTGATGGTTCTTCTTTTCCTTCCATTTGGGGCTTTTTAAACCAAAGCTATTTGCAATTAAATTAAAGTGTTACCTGCAGCCAAAGCAGCGTTGCGTACGTTTACTGCATACAATTTTCTGAATGGCAGGTATTATTTGATTAAATTTTTTGGTTTCCATTAACACTAATATATTTCTAACCCCCGCCCCTCCTTATTTTACGTGACAGAACTTTATGATTTTAGAAATGGGTTTTTAAAGGCAGGAACGCTCGCCGACTTTCAAAGCCATATGAATTATTATTATTTAGTTTTGCTTTTTGCTACGCCTTTCAACAACTACTTTGAAAGCTTTTAAATTAAAGAACTTTCGCAATTTGGTCAACTTAATTTAATTTTATATTTTATCCCTCCGACACAAGTGCTGCAAGCAACTGTGCTACCTTACCAATTTCAATTTCAATGGGAGGTTATTTTAACCCAAATTTATATTCACCGCTCGCGCTATCTTTCCGTATCTAATCCCTTGTCAGTGGTTGGATAGAGTTTTATGATAGTGCTTGCTTTACTATTTTCATTCCTTCCAGCCTTGTATCCTTATACACATTTGCTTTTTCTCTATTTCCTTGTAAGAGAAATTAAGCCAAATTGCATTAAAAATTACTAAAGACAGAAAGGAAGCATGCTTACTGGCAAAAAGTGGTTTTCAAAGAGTGGAAAAAAGCTTCCTAAAATTCCCAAATGGACCACAAAAACCAACTTTAAATGTGACCCTTCTGATTCAAATAAACTAACCTTTGCATAAACATTTTTTTTCTTTTTTCATTTCCTCTTTTTGTATAAATAATAAAGAAAAACGAAAAATTATTTAAACAACATAATTTTGCAATTAGCTTAACATGAAGGAATTTATGTATGTGCTCATTTGTATGCATTCGTACATCTGTATGCGCATGCATGTGCATGTATTGTACGTGTGTACAAAGTTCAAGGTTGATATTTATTTAAAACTTTCGTATGTTTTGCGTGTGTGGGGTGGGATGTGGTAAGTCGTGCTATTCTGCGTGTGTGCAACTGTTTGTTTGTATTTCTGTCTATTTGAGAAGTGACTACAGAGATTTCAGTTGCCAATTAATTTTTACCTCATCCAAGTTTCAACTGGCCGGGGAGGGCATGCACGTTACAGTAGTTTTTAATTTCCTATATATTCATTTCCTGCTTCGTTACTTGGATTTGACCATTTTCACCGTAAGTTTTTTAGATTCCCACTATGAAAAAATACTTTGGATCCCTTACGGCCCTAACAAATCTAGAAGTATTCTTAGGAAACTTCTATTTTGCGGAACATCATCATCTCACGTAAAAAGGCTTGGTATATCCTTTGCGCGAAGATGGAGGTAAAGGCGCGGCCAAGGAATATCCTGACGTATTGGCTTTATTGACAGCAGTATCGAAAATAAATTTTTAACCAGAAAATTTGCATCTGGTGGTATCTAAAACAGAAAATTGCCGTGGTACAAAAGCTGAGCATATGAATACCCTTTAGCTTTTGACATATTATTAACCTTATATGTATACAAACATCCATTTTCAATATTATCGTCCTTTCCAAATAACAAAGCAAAAGCAATTTTAATACCTTGAAATGTTAGCGAAAGACGCCTGTAATATAGAAGTAGCGGTAAAAGTAGCATTTCCGAGGCAAACGGAACGAAAAAAAAACGACAAAAAAAAAATAAAATCTCCTCAACAGTAGTGTGGGCGGTACTGGTACTATGGATAACACGACCGGAGAAATAATTCTACTGAGAACTTAAAGTGTTTGTAGCTGAAAATGTTCCAGAGGGTAAAAGGGTATCGTCCACAAATGAAAAGAACTCAGTAACCTTTTAAATTGGCATTGCCGGACTTACTACTTCACCCACAACACTAGCAATATTCCATTACTGGTGATGCTACTTAAAACAATATTATTATAATACAACAGCAAATCTTGTACTCACATTATGTTTCCAGACTACTTTGTACGCTGCCGGATTGGCGTGAACTTTGCATTCGAAGTAGACGTCATCACCTTCTTCAATATCTTCAGGATTGAGATTTGAACCCAAATCTAATTGCAGCGTTGGTGTAACTGAAAAAAATGAAAATTACATTTTTATTTTATTTTCCTTAAAGAAATTTTCTATTTTTGGGAAAATGGCCGAAAAGTTCAATTCCTTGGAGATCGGCAGGCGTATTACTTTGATTTATTGAATGAAGTTTGGAAATGATGTTATCAAGCAAACATAAAAGAGAAGTCCATGGAGCAACCTCTAGTGGTCCTTTAGTAAGAAACCACGTCTTTGCGTCTGATACTGGACCCTCTTTGCATTTAGATTCAGTACCAAATTTTTATATAAAATAAAGACTTTAAAAGTCCAGCAGTTGTAAATTTTCTTATTATTTTTCCATGCATAAATTTTTTAATAAAATCGGTCTATAAATTAAACAATTTATAAAAAAATTAAAGATAAAAAAAAAATAACAGAATAACAGAAGGACAGAAGGACAAACAAAGGAAAAAGCTAATGCGGTGTAAACACAACTCTGCTTTTCTTGAACAACTCTCTTCATTCGAGACATCTTTCCACGGACTTTTCTTGTCATTATACATGAAAACCAACACGCTAAGCTAGCTTGCAAATACTCTATACAACTGCTAATATATTCCTACACTCTACTTCAATATTATTTTTGGCCCGTCACTTAGACTTTCCTACAAGATGATGCTCTTATACAGGATAATGCACAATCTCTGGGTCGTGGTAGTAAATTTTCTTACGATATTTAATTCAGCTATATAATTTTCGTCCTAATAGAATTCATAAAGAAATGAACACAGTTAAAAATTAATAAAATATAAAGTGAATATATAATTTTTTCAATGTGCACGTATTCATATTTTCTTCATTTTAAGCTATATTGAAGACGGCCTAACGATTTCTGAAAGGATGCACTACATACATATTGCCATCAAGTCTGCAAGCCACCGATTATTGAATTTAGAGCTGTATTGAAGATGCACTGCACTTACTCATGTGAAGGGAAGTGTACAGGCACAAACATTCACAGATACAAATTTTTATTAGAAAACATTAAAATACAATAAATGCACAAATCCACATTCGTTCCGTATTAAAGAATTAAAAAATGATATATTAAATTTATTCAACCCAATAGCCTCCCGACCGCAAGAGGTCATGTGCAAATGTAAGCTCTCTTTTATACACAACACAATTACACGACCGCGCGTCTACACGACTACAGGACTATACCAGTAATGATTACCTATGCGGCAGTCAGTGCTTTAAATCTGTTGAAATTTTAATGAGCAGAATTGCTGCTGACATGGCCGTACAACACGGGAGAAATGTCAAGTATGACACCCTAAAATTATTTCAATTTACTGAAGAGAAAATAAAATCAGCAATTTGCTCTTATAAGTGAATCCTATTTTCTCAAATATGAAAATCACTATGGAATTTAAAGTGAACTCGTTAGGAACTCAGAAATTCTGTAGCCTGCTGATGCAAATGTCTTCCCTGCTCTAACTTTGTTATTATATTTCCAAGTTCTTGGTTAAAGAGTTTAAAAATCTTATTTTCTGCACTGCAGCTCCGATTGGGAATTCTACCATCATCTTCAGCAGATTCATTTATTTCTTTTTGTTTAAAATAAATCCCCTATTTTCTTATGATAACACACAGCGATACGGGTTTGGCTTAACGACATCTTTAAGCATATCAAGTTGAAAGAAAACGAGAAATAAATAAATTTAGTTATTTTAACGAGAGTATTGACAAGACTTGCTTTGTCAGCTTCACATTTGCATATGATTTCATCTGGAGAAGAGTCTGTGGTATTTCATAAAAAAATATTTTTAATGTCTGTATTCTTGCTGAAAAAGATATAAATTGATGACAATTTTCGCGTACGTAAATTTATGAGTTGCTGAAAGTGAAAGTAAGTGTGAGACTGGCGTTTGATCGCTAACTAGCAAGAAATAAAATTTATTATGAAGTAGGCAAGCGGTGCCGTAACTGCTTTTAGAGAATCGCTGTTGGTGTGGTTGTACTGCCTGTTGCAAAAACCCCACTGATTAAAATCGGTCATGAGAATACCCCACATGTAACTGAACGTGAAAGGAAATAGTGAGTTCAATACTATCGAAAGAACTTATTCATTAGTGAAATCAAAAGGAAATTAATGTATAACCAGTACGATTAATTTATAAGTGGTGGGGGTAGTACCGAATAAAGAGGAAAGAAAAGTGATACTAATTCCCTGATAATGGCTGATTAACCCTTTTACATTTAATAAATGTTACTTTTCGTATTGGAGAGTGTTGCGTGTTCTTTCCATTTCCAAGATACAATCAACAATACAAAATATTATTACTTCGTCAAAAGGATATTTATGCATGTACACTCGTATTTGAGAGTGGAAGACGAAATGAGGGATAAGCAGATTAAGAAAAGTGCTGGGTGGTTATGCGACGGTATGAATTATACATAAGCTGGCCGTAAAAGCGAAACTGGAAAACATGAAACATGAAAAAAGTTAAGTTGTTTGGTGTGGTGCATTTTAAATTAAATTCACTACGAAATGATTCCCAAATTGGTAAAACTTCGGCAAATTCTTTAAGATCTGTTATAGAATTGTTTTAATGCTTCATTCTGTATTATGAGTTAATCAAAATATAAAAAAAAATAAATAAAAACTACCTGTTATTAGACAGGTAAATGCCAACAACTACTTAAGTATGCAAAACTCAATTTTCTAGGTGCTTAAAAGTCGTTCCTTAAATGTATGAAGCGCCAAGGGAACATTTTCTATACAACGAAACCGTGTAAATTATGAATGGCTGTGGGTTGATGTGACAAGTGCGGTTGGAGGGGGAAGTGGCATGTTCATTGTCAGTTTTGTGACACATATTCATACAGTCAGTTATCAGATGCCATTCGAAAATTACTTGAAAATTAAAAGCCTTTAAGCCAGCATAAAGTTTACGTGCCGGCTGACATTTTAATTGCCTTCGCAAGTGCTTTAGCTGTACACTCAAACCATATTAATTCGCAGCACAGTACCCTGTTCAGACATACGAATACAACTGAATGGTGCAATTTAATGTTTGGCTTAGCTTAAGTGCAAATTACGCCGCAAAGTATGCAATTTTATAAATTGTTAACTCATTTTATACTGTTCATAAATTGCATATTGTGGACTATGGAACGTTTCTGAAGGGTTGCTCAGTTAGCGAAAAATGGCCAGTTATCCATGTAATACTAAGTCGTGCAATTCTTTCATACGAAAATCCTTATTTAACAAAATAGTTCAGTAATATTGCAAAGAAATTAGTTCGTCCAGCTGAGCTGAAGTTTTGCAAGCTCAAGTTTCGCACGACTTTTGCGGCAGTGTCTCCATATTTGAGAAGGATAGTGAATGCTGCTCTGCTGCAGCATACATCTAAATCGGAATATTAACTTTGGGATTTGGGAGATCTTAAATATCAAATCTATAAATCCAATATATGTATATATATAATAAAGTATCTCTAGCCCTTTTACACGGTACCACATCTGAGAGGAATGCCAAAACTATATTACGAACTGAAAAATTAACTTCCTTGGAAATTTGTTATATTCATGTCTTTGTTCACACAGAAATTAAATAAAGTGGAATTAAAACCCCCAAATGTGTATAGGAGGAGGCTAACCATGCTAAATGCAGATCTTCGATTTTTTAGATCAAGTAGAGAATTAAGCAACTTCTGAGTGAAATTAAGCGAAAACTTCAGTAATTCAAAGCTGAAAGAAGAAAGACAAACAATATATTCATTTCTTTATTGACTGATGGTTTTTCTACTCGGAATTTAAAATTTAGAAATTTTGCCACAAGACGACGAACATCAATAAATATTTCACGCTCATTGAACGTAATCTGTGACACAGGCCCTCCTTTCTCGTGATGGTGTATATTTTTCGATAGTCGAACCAAAATGTAAAAAATATTGTCTTGTAGAGAAGTTGAAACATTTTGGTTTTTTCCCAAAAAAACATTTCGTACGCGAAAGAGTTAACTGGATGAGAAAAGAGCTCAAGTGGAGCTCATATCTGTATATGATGCTCAACACAACTACTTATTACGCAAAAGTGTTTAGAACGTATAACCATCCCGTCCCATATGCAGTTGCTTTGCTACTTAAGGCTCCTTAACACGAAGCAAATAGATCTCATTCAATATTCATGACAAAATCTACATTGTCATCTACATTGGAGACAGGGATGGGTATACTGGATCCAAATATTATAGTAGTATAAATAAAGTAGCTTTTGCTATGTTTTAATTACTACGATTTCTCTATAACTTACAACAAGTGATGTGGATTTACAACTCTTTGTCAATTTGACATTAACCGTACGAGGAGAGAATGAATCGCATTATATTTCAACGAATATATTTCTTGCTAGAAGAGTGGGAGAATTACTGTTTCAAGATTACAGTAGGCAAGGTACTGAGAGAATATGTGCAAATGGCAGCACCATGAGGTTAAAGTTGTGTTCTACTGTTTGAGAGCCTCTGAAGTTGAAGTCATTGGTTAAGATGCGGGTTGGTACAAGAAAGATCTATATTTTGGGAATTATCTTTTAATGGCATAACTGAGAATAAAGTAATGCTCGGGACAAATGCAATACCATCCAATAAGACTGCACATGACTTGCTACTGCTTAAGCTTATAAGGATCTTCACTACTACTGTACACTAATTCAAATTGGAAGGTAGCACGAGTTGTTCCTATTTCCTAAGTTAAGCCTTTTAACAATTCTATCGGCGATGTCAAAAATAGTTGAAAAACTCTTGTAACATCACACAAATATAAACCAATATGAAATCCAACACGACGCCACGTCAATCTGGGTAAACATATAGAATCCATTATGGTATCGTTAGACCTCGCGTAGTTCTTTGATCGTATGAACCTCAACTGCACTTATCGATTCCTGCTTATAAGCTTATTTTTTCTTATTTATCTGAAGCATCTCAATTTCTTGCCTTTCGCAACATAAAGTCGACAATGAGTTGTGTTATATCTGATGTCCTTCAAGGCTCCACTTTACCTTGACGCGACTTTCAATTGTTACTAGATGATTCTCTATCATATATATCAAATGACTTTCGTATGGCTTATGAATTTGTAGATGATATTACGTTGCTATGCAAGGAAGCAAGGAGTCAAAGTGATAAACAACTGAATAAAATTGAACCGACCAGAGCAATTTGTTTTGATGCTGCTGGATCTTATACCGAGCCTCATACATTCATCGATATAAAATATTCATTGTAGAAATTGAATTAAATATCTTGACGTTGCTACTGATTCTAATCGACGTGAATAACAAAATATGTTTGGCATTTAGGAGACTTCATCTGCTACATATTAAAGAGCAAGTAGCACACCCATTACTGATATACAATTATAGGCTTGCAGTCTACTCTGATATTCCCTATGTTTAGTATGAGCTTGCAACTGCTACTTCAGTTCCTTAGCCGCTTCCTGTTCAATATATATGTAGTTAATGCGAAAATTCAGGTTCGCGTAGCTGAGTTTACGTGCATGCTACTAGTGGACAAATTTTTTCCGAATCGTTTCCTAACTCGCCCTCCACTTGCACTTATAAAATTAAACTTTTTTCTAAACAAAGTAGGTGGCCAAAGGACTTGGGACTAAAATCAGGAACGTATAATTTTCGGCGAATTCACTATATATTATATTACTATAAAGCCAAATTAAATTAAAAATAAATGAAGAAATGGATGCCAGTCCCAAAGGGAGTATATGCCCGTAATTATCGCTTGTAAAGTATAAATATTTCTAAATTAAACTCGTGCAAATATATCGTTTAAGGAGCCGCGTATTTTTATATAAATAAGTCTTTAATAAATTTTTTTTATTGTTATTGCTAGATTTTAATTCCTATATAAAAGACGCTCATAAATCTTTTGTTCTGAAACTTGTAACAACTTTTGCCTTTGATATTACGACTGGAACTGATGATCACGCACCAGCAGCACCATTTGGAATCAGTTCAGCTTAATAAAGCTATTGAAAGTGTGCTTCCAAGTATGCAATTATTAAATTTAATATATTTTCATTTTCATTTTATTTTATTTTATTTTATTATCCATTAAAAGAAACATGTGGCCCCAAAACCGAAGTTTCATGAAATTGTAGTCGTTTTATTGTCGTATAAAAGTGGAGGGGAGTGTGGAGCGAAGTACCAAAATTAGAAATGCTTCTACTTCAACTTGATATCGTAGAAAAAAATACCTAAACACAGCAACGATATGAGGTTAATAAAAAGCGGGCTACAAAAGGTAAAACCATGTTAGGAAGCCTCCTCGACTACTCTGTTAAGGATTTTTTTAAAACCGCATAAACCACACACTTTTATGTAGATGGTCGTATTTATAAAACAAATATGTGTGCCTTTTAAGCGTCTTTATTTAACAAAGAAAATTTAATAACGCGATAACTGTGATTATCTGCACTGCAATAAGATTGTGCAACACGCTTTTGCGAAATAAGTTGCTTAGTAATACCCTGTTCAGACATACAATTTTTTATTAGTCATCATAGTCACTTGCCGAAGGCAACTGAGGAAGAATAACAGTTCTTTTTCCATATCATTCGGTGCCGCCAGCAGAAAAAGTATTTTAGCATACTACAGACCATTAACCCTATCATACTCAATTTCAGATCTTGCCCAAACTGTTATGGCTGCCGGAAATGCATCTGCTTGACAAATTTTTAGAAAAATCGTTTAACTTGCAAATCTTATACTTCCATCTTGTGACCAGAGCAGTACTCGCAAGCAAATGAAGAACAAATATGTTTTCAGCCTTTTTATAGAAAAGTGTAGCGCACACTATGCCATTTTTGTCCACTTCAGTCCTGGAAGCGCTCTCGCGAAGATAACCTTTTAAAGAGTTTTTTTTTCACAAACTATTGAAGCTACTACGAGGAATGGAACACTAAGGTTGCGAACAGAGTTAACGCTGATGTCGAGTGGAGCCGAGCAGAGCTTATTGAGGCTTATTTTCATGCGAAAGGAATGCGAGAAGCGGCGCTGAAATTCTGTTTATTCCAGGTTGCTTTTATGTCAAAAAAAGTATACCTGAAAATTGTAAACAAGCACGCAAGACGCTTTGAAACTGTTTTCTCGCAGTCATCGGCTTTGCTCTCAGCTGTTGTCGGCGTCCAATGTGTTGTACACAAGATTATTTGTATTGACTTGGATGAAATCAGTCGGCTCGGATTTTAGTGCTGACTCTGTTCACATCCTAAGGGAACTGGTATAAAATTTTGAATATGAGCTTTTAAAGATGGCAGATTGCTACAAACTAAATAAGAGACCTAAAAAACGGCATATCCAGCTATCATTTCAAACGGTCGTACATTAGTAAAATCGTTTACAAATTTGAAAAATATCCAGCCAGCTGCTCGTCAGAAGCGAAGAGTAATCGCAAATTCTTCACAGGACATTGTGGGACAGAGAATTGAAAAACATTTCATGTGATTTCTTTAAAACAAATTGCCAATTTATAAATTGAATACTTTGCATAGAAAATTTCAGAAATAAGTTGTATTTAACGATTTAGTTGCATGTCTGAACGGGGTACCAACCAGTGAAAAAATGAATTTTCAATTTAGTTTTGTTAACAGTTTCTTTGTTATTTTTTCTGGCAATTTCTTTGTACGATAATGACATAAAGTTGTTGTAAGCTGTTTCATTTTTATTATTTTTTTATCATTTTTTATTTCTATTGCTTTCTTCTTCTTATTCTTCTTTTTTTCTTGTTGTTGTTGTTGTTGTTGTTTGTTTTTGAACAAAGCTGTCTCCTGCAAATACGCCATTTTTATGTAAATAAGCGCAGAAATTCAAATTGTAATCTTTTGCATAATTCTGTAGAAGAACTGTGTAGATGAGAATAAAAGGGTAAGAATGACAAAAAACACTTAAGAAAATGTAGACATTTTGATAAAAATGGGCTGTAAATATTATTCACATGCTTAGAGGATAGAGGATACACAAGGACTTTCAAGCATTTGCATTTTAGCACAGAGTTACATCAATTTCATTTTTGTTTTGCTAGCATGCCTACAAGCGCACATATACGAGTGAAATGTTATTTATACGGAAACATATTTACAATACTAGTACTGGTAGGAGATACCGAGCCATACCGATGTTGTGCCACAAGCAACAGTGTTTTTATTTCTTGGAAGGAAATTTTACAGACACTTTGCTTAATAGATTAGCGGCAACATTTTCTCTTTTATAACAACTTCACTTAAAACTTTTTCCATAAAACTGAGCATGCATTAATAAAATAATTAATTTTTCTACAAGTTAATTTTCAGCTAATTGTTTTGCTCAAAAGTTTTAAACAGTAGTTGATAACATCTCTCCTAGAATAGTCAACACATTTATTCAGTTCAGCACGCTACACGCCTTCATTATTTTCAAAGGAGCGGATTAAAAGGTTTGGTATTGAATATTTCCATGAATCCACTTTAAACTTTTTCACATGTGAAGAAGAAAGTAAATTATTTCAAATTTTCTTACAGATATGAAACGCGGCCATATTTTGTGGCGGATCCATTGACGGATGGATAGTGGGCGCTATTGTGCAACTTTGCAATAGCTTGTTCGATTGCAGTCAAATTCAAATAAATGCCACCAAGGAGGGGGCAATATAATATTTACGGCGTTCTGTTTACAAATTTATCCCGTGCAAATGTCAGCTGTTCTAATATCAGAGTCGCAAACGACATGCGTATTCAGCGTTGCATAAATGCGAGATTATTGCGAATGCATGCGATCTTTCGCTAAGTGTTTAGCGACAACAGTGAATGAAATAACTATAATAAATCATACTGTAGTTATTTTCATTATAATGCCGGCCTAATTTCTTCTCATTGTCGCCTATAAAAGTGGAAATCAGATGCAACGTCAAAATGGCCATTCTCATTCAAACATACATATGTAATACATTTTTGGCGTTTTACAGGCGATTTACTGCTTAATTCTGAAGTTTCCAAATTTTGTTCTCATTCATTTGTTGGATTGGTGTACAATTCGTTTGCCACATATTATGAAAATCAACTGGTTGTATTTGTAAATGTTGTATTTGTGTGGTGCTGTGGTATTGGTATTGCCTTAGCAGCCGCTGTATTCGATCAAAGTGAGCTACTGAACAAATAGCAAGGACGGATCGGATTGTGACAATTACTTTCACATCGCTCTGCAGCATTGATCACAGATCCACTGCGTAGAATTAGTGCATGCTCTTTGTCAGAAAGTAATTCCAAAGTCGGTCCGGTCAACTCGCCCTAATGTACGTTAATCCATCGCTTCTGCTGCTGGTGTTGCGTTGTATGTTTTCTAGGCCAATTTTAGGTATGAACATTTAAATGTATTTCAGGATTGTCTGACGTAGAACTAAATTGGATGCGTTAAAGCCAATTTTCAGATGAAGTTTTTTAGGAATTGCGTAAGATTTAAGAGTCGAATAAAACTATTCTGCTAATCGCTAACTTTGGGGTCAAACGATCGTTCAAGTTTGGCTTCAAATTTAGTTTCAAGTCTCACGCCCTTTTTCACTCATTAAAATGAAAAAAATTCTTTTAAAAAATGCTTTTTTCAAAATTGCTTTTAAAATTGCTTTCGAATTGTATTTCAATTTAAAGTACAGAAAACAGCTGATCGCAGCTGAAATTATTTGCTTCGCATTACCAGAATGTAAAACTATTATATATTTTATTTCAAATATTTTCTAAAATAAAAATATATTTTTAAAGAAAGCGAATACAAGCAGAGATGGGTTCCCCCTTTATCTCCTTTCGTTATGTTATTTATCCAAGACTGGCTATATAGCAAATATAGATATTTAAATTTAAATATAGATATTGTTTCCGTCATGTCATCTTGAAAATTAGATTAATATAAATTTACGTATAGCCTGCGTTATAGCATTATATATTTTTCACATTTTTGACACTGAGTAGATGTAAAAAACTTGCAAACAAATTTAGATATTGCGAGTGCATTATTATTATATTATTTAATTTCTGTCAATCTGGCAACTTGGCAACTGTTTTCAAGACTTCTTTTTTGGCCTTTTCCACTTTCTTATCAAATGTAAAAGTAAAAGATATTAAATAAAAGAGAAAAGCCAGTTTGTTTAGGAAACTACACACAAAGAAAAACTACAATGTATTGAAGTTAAAATTTTTGTTGCGACACAAAACAGTTCTCTTCCGTTACGTCATTAAACACAATACTGAAGTACGATAATCTGGGCACGTCAGCAAATCGTTGGCTGCTAAATCTATTGCTGTTTGTTATTCGTTTGGCTACTGGAAACACTGGCATAAATATTGCCCGTTAAGCAACTGTTTCAAAGAAAAATACAAACCATTACGAGGCCAGTCGTTAATAAAGGCATTTTGTCTCTGAAGTGAATATTAAACTTTAATCGCCTTGAATGGAAAGGATGGATTGGCAGTGCTAATACAAAGTGATGTGGGTTATTTAATGTGATGGCAATCAATATTTTTATCTCGACAGCATTTAAAATCTCCTACAAAGTAAATTTTAGCTTCTTACAATCTCTAAAAGGTGTTCATGAGCATATTGAAAGTTTTAATCTCTACATAATCATGTTCACTCCGTTTTATAAATTTAAAATTAATTAAAAAGGAAAAAATGTGTGAAGCAAAAGCTGAAACTTTGTTCACTAACTTTTCATTTTACAAATCTTAATTTTTCACCACTTTGCCCCACTAAGTCCTTAGAAGCTGCATTGTAATCTTATATTGTTATTCTTTCTCCATTCTCTACTGAACTTCTTTATCAGTAACATTTTTAATTTAAAAACTGAATACACAGCAGCTGAATAGCCTTCACTAGAAGCTGTTTGTTATCCTTTTTCAATTTGCTTTTTTTTCTGTTTCGTTTCCTTTTACTGCCAATGTTAGTGGTAGTGGGTTTTAGTTTAATAAGCTCAAATTAAGAAGAGAATGATAAACGAAGAAACGTCTAATAAAATTACTTCTGTTTTTGACCACAGGATTTAAACAAACTTTATCCTTGAATTTGCACAACGAAACACTACAATCCTGTCATACGATGCAGCCGTTAACGCAAGAGGCAAAAGGAAGACAATACAATTTTGTCGAGAATATCGCTGTGCTGATGCCGCTCTCATTATTAAACTAACACCCTTCATTTTCAATTTATACGTGTGTTTATAAGCCAACATCAGGCCATCTACACATCAACCAACTCCCACCTACACCTACGCCACGTCCTTTACAAGGACCACCGCAAATTATTATTATGAGACTAAAAATTATCTTTTGTGACGACAAAGGTGGCATATACATTTTTAAACGAAATGAAGCTAATTCATTTATCCGCTACCCGGCTCGTGTAATAATAATACAATAATTTGGGCTTTAAAGCAAGCTAAAATACGTAATGCAATGAGGTGGCATACATCCCTCCATAATCAATTTCAATATTTTCAAAAAAGAGTTATTCACGAAATGAGTATTTATGTTGTAAAATTACTAATTTGTGATTATTAATCTTTAAATATCAGGACTTAACGGCTTTAATTGTATGTGAATGTGCATTGAACCAGTAAGTCTCGGTTAACTGCATTGTTGGTGTGCCCTTTGCATGCAAAAGCTTTACAAATGACTACAACTTTGGATTCAATGTCTATTTTAGGGCAGCCAGCAAACAATTAGCATCGCTGACGGAGATAACCAAATGCAGCCAACTTTTCCAGTGCTCTGTTGCTGCATTTCATCGACGAAATATAACAGTGAGCGCTAAAAGTTTAACAAAGACTACTTTGACACCACAGTCGTACCTACACCTGACCTACTACTTCACCACGGTTCAAATTTTCCGCAATCCTTTTCTTCCAATCGCAATATAACACTATGCATGAATAGCAGTTTTCCCTCTGTGTGTTAGTCCAACAAAGAATAAATTTCTTACTACAAGGGATTTCACGTACAACCATTAAAGATCACTTCATTCACTAAAAGTGATGTGATGACTGAAGAAGATCATTTCAGGACAATTGGAAAATCCCCCATCCATACAATATGGGTCTGCTAAGAGTGCATAAGAAACTTGTTTGTACTTGTGTGTGTGTACACACAAGTACAAACATAACATCGAGGATAAATTTAAACCGATTTCTCTGCCGTTTTCGGAACTAATAATTCTCAAGGAAGTCGCACACATTACGAAGTTAAGCGTCTGGCCTCTTTGTCGCATTTTCTTTGCACTTCAACTAAAGAAAGCCATGAATACCCTATACTGATAATTAATAAAAAGTTTCAGATTTCGTAATACCCCAGCTTAAGGTGAAATGAACCCTGGTTTCTCGCTTAACCCGCGGCTATACTAACCGCTATAATAAGTACTCCTTTATAGAGGTTTTACGTTTTATTTTAGCGACTTGCAAAATATATACTTTCTTTTCAGATCTGCACAAAATAATGTTTAGATGGGAATGGGAAATGCAAGGTTAGGAATTTCCATGGTGTGTATTTTTATGTGTGTGACTGTTACAGAAAAGACAATGAGATCCCTCTATTTCTCTTTACGGATCTTTTACTGCAAACCCATTTTCAATATATGCCACGTGCTACGTTGTATAATATTAATAAACGTTGCAGTTTATTTTTATAGCAAATTAAATATAATTAAAATACGCCAACACAGATTTCGTGCTCGTGTAACGACTAATGAAGCATAATATTGAAGATGGCTGGGAAATAGGTAAAACTTGACTCTTTTTGAAATCTGCTTAATTTTTCATGCTCTTTTACAACAGTCACACATAATTACGTACTCAAATCGAATGCCATTGGCATGGCAACTGTTTCATTTTGTTGTAATTAAATTCATAAAAAGGATGTCACATTCCTTGTATAACTGCATAAGATGTCCTTTGTAAACATTTTATTTAATCTGTAATGAAAATAAGTTTCTCAAAGGAATTCAACACCAGCAACGGCAGTTGGCGAATTTCACTGATTTTTTTCATTAATACGATAAAACGCCTATACAGTTAAAAGTTTCTTAGAAATTAAAATTTTTAAAAAGTATTAACAGCAGTAAATCCGTAAAATTTGTTATTCGTTTATTTTAACAATGCAGGGTTGAGGATAATTTGCATTTTCTATACAATTCGTAAAGAGTTCGACAAATTTGTGGTATTTCCAATCATGTATAAGCAAAACGTAGCCCTCGATATCGTGCAAGAGGTCGGCAAAAAAAAATTAATGATGCCCCAGCTAAACTCACAGTCCGCAGGATTCTTCCAATCAAATATAATAGACCGAGAAGTCAACATAAGAAGTAAGTGAAATTGAGGGCGACTCGTAAAGTTTGATTTTGAACTTTATATGGTTTCTCACAAAGAAATGTCAAATAACCATTCTGCAGCTAACTTCAATGTACCCATTTCTATTCCCTGCACTCCTTTCTCCCAAATAATCAAGACTTCACGAGTCAAATCTGATGAGCGTGAAAGGCCTCCTGTATGGTTTTCAACACATTCTTCATCTTTTTTATAATAACCATTTTCGGGGATTCACAGCAGAAAAAGTCGTTACTATTTTTTCTAGGTTTTCAACAAGCACAAAAAAAAGCTTGTGCATACTTTCCACAATCATTTGCTTTCTGAAACGCATAGTCCGTTTAGTTTGCATAATAATAAAAAAGTTCAGGTGTTGTGTGGAAATGCATACTAAGAGCTACTTTCGTCAATTTCCCCATATTTCATTATTACGAAATATTTTTTAATTCAAAAATTTTTTTTCTATGCTTAATTGATATACAAACAAAGTCAAGAACTTTCTTTTGGAAAATCCAACAATTTTTTTTAGTTATCGTGAAAAAAATGTCTAGTCCTGGATGGTTTTTCACAAAATGGTGATTAGAGGGTTAAGCGTACTTTATTGGCAAAGTAGAATAATCGATGAAATGGTTCTATAAAGTAATTCAATAGGGCTTACTTCTCTACCTCAATCTCTTTCTGGGACTCGCATAATGCTTTACATTTTCATTCTTACGAATTTGATTTAAGAATCTGTTCTTTAAAAGAATAAGAACAACGAAATTCCAATTATAAAAAGACAATAGTAATGCCTTCAATACCAAGCGGAGGTTTTGCTCGCTTTTGAAAGCACTATTAAAAAGCTTTTCATTCAGAAATGCAAAAATTATTTAAATCATACAAATCTTACGAAAAAGGATTTGCTGACCGATTTAAAATTTATTAAGTTATTAATATTTACTTTTTCGTATTCCGCTGGGATATTAAAAATAAATAAAATTCATGAAAGCTCATAAAAGTTCCTGTCTTCCTTGTGCAGCATATCCAAGGAAAATTGGGAAACCGTTTTCTTTTACTAAGTGCTGAAGCCTTAAATAATTTTTAAGTTACAAAAATAAATCTCCAGTAAGAAAATAAATCCCAACTCCTAATCTTAACCTTACTGTGTAGACGTCACTTGTCTTATTAAAAAAGAAGCAGCAGTGCAGCAAATGCGAACCCAAAAAGCCATTTAGTAAAACCAGACTACTTATTTTATGTGCAAGACCAAGTTTTGCCATCACTTTAAATAGTGTTGAATATGCTGTCGCCATTTAAGCAAAACACCATAATCTCCTATTTGTGGTTGAGATAAAATAAAAGTCCACCGAACTGGCAAGTGATAAAGCGAAAATATTCCACACCTTTCAAGAGTAGAGGAAATAAACGCACTACTTCTCAATTGTAACATTTCTAAGAGGACTGGCAACTGCAAATATTTTTTATTCAAACAATAGTAAATCGGCAATCCTGTACTCCTTTTGTAGTTCAGGAAAAAGCACACATGCAATGGCGTGTGCCATGGAACAAACAAATCCACCTGCTGTAAACTGCTTGAAATGACCAGCAACCACATAAACATGTGCTAAAAGTGAAACGATAAAGGCCGGCCAGCTGAACGTGCAGTAGTCCAAAGCAAACAACGCAAAAAACTGAAAGCCACGTCAAGAATTTTGGCCACAGTCTAGTGACGGAACAAAAAGTATTTTGTACGTTTTCGAGTATACGAGTCATCCTCGACAACGGTTGGCGAATGCGAATATTTGTAATTTCAAACACTACTTGTGATCATTGTCGCCCATTAAGGCAGCGTAAGTTGTCGCGGTGGTTATCTTTCTCATATGAACATTTAATCCCAGCCTTATCCAAATGATGCAAAGAAAGAAGGCTGAGCTGTTACCTGGTGCAGAGCCACGTTTCTATAAGTTTTCCTCATTACTTTAAGGCAGCCGTGAGTGCTCATTTCATCACTTGTAGAAAACAAGTTGCACTCTTTATTTAATGCCTTCTAGACAAGTGATCAATAACATGGCGTTTCCATAACTCACTCGAATTCAAATGCAATCACAAGTTTTACACACACAAACATGTTTCGAAAAGAAAGTTTGGCAACCGCATGCCACTAATGCCTAATAAATCACTGGGAGAATGGAAGACAGATATCCTTTCGCTTAAAAGACTTTAAATCGGTTGTATTAACGAACCGTTGATTATCACGAAGCTAAATTTTATAGGAAAAATTAAAAGTTTGAAAATTTTATATCAAAGTTTGCGCTGAAAAAAGAAAATAAATGAGAAGGATTGGAGTGTTAACGAAACTTGCAGTAAATTAGATGCCACAAGTTTAAAAAAAAAATTATTTTATTGAATTGCTTTTCTTTGAATGAAAATTACAACAGTGTTGCCATATTAACATATGCGACGGTTCGCATACATGAAATAAAAGCCGGTTTTACAAGTCTACTATTCATCCATTGATTTATCAGGCCCAAGTGTACGACCGTTAAACAATGTTGCCGCGTTCAAAATACATTGCAACTGTTTAATACGCATCAAATATGTGTCTTTTAGATAAATCTGGTAACACTATTTTGTTAACAAAACAACCATTTAGAATGGAGGATATACGAGACAAGACAATATTTTGCAATAAATGGGATGTATATAAATAGCAAATCGCACGGGGCTAATCATTCGCAACAAGTCCTACGAATTCATTGTACAGGAGAGATGGCTGTGAAAATAAGCAATGTAAAGAACGAAATTCAATAAAACGGGAAAATTAGTGAAGGGAAATCTTAATTGCATCTTGCGATAACAGAGATTTTAGCCAAGAACTCCTCTTTACACTCTTTTGCTTTTATTTTTCTGTCGAGACTCCGATGACATTTCGGAGAAGAAATGCCAGTGGCAAATTGCATTATTGCGAATATTACTTTTTGGTAATTCATTGCAATGTAAATAACAACTAACTAATACTTGACATTTAATAATAAATAAGTACGCAACGCAATAAAACATTAATGCTAAAATTGCAGCACTGGGCCTAAAAATGCTTGATGGGGACGCAACGCCCGTATTTATTTATTTACATCTGATTGTTTGATTAAACTAAACTTCCCATTTATATATAATTTAAAGTCGGATAAATCTAAAGCACATGTTTTTCAAGTTACCGGAAGATCTGCTTGGATATCTGCTGTAATGTGAATAGAAAACAGCTGTTTTGGGACTATTAGAATAATTGCAAAAATTTTTTTTTGTAATTTGCTTTCAAAGAGTATCATGAAAGAGTCGAATAAAAATACGAGCATCACTAGCAAAGACCTCAACGTCATCTAACACAATAAGCAACAAGAAATATGTGCGTATTACATACATTTCAACGCCTACACCCTTCACACGTGCAAACGTTAGCAAACAGAGAGGCGCAATTGTCGCTTTTTTAATCTTTCGTAGTGGCCTGCATAAAAGTCTTCAATCACCTGAAAACTTTATTTTCCTGCCTCTCAGCATCAGCTCGAGTTGATTTTGACACTTTTTAATACATTTAAAAAGCTTTTTCTTACGCCTAAGGCAACTGCAGCTTCCCTTTAATAAATCAGCTGTTTTATTAAACAGAAATGAAAAAGCCACACTTTTAATAACAATTTTGATTTAAATGTTGGTTTACAAGTGGCTTTTGGTCGCTGATGGCAAACGTTTAAAAAGCAATATTTTAAACCTACTTATCCGTCATACGTTAACCTTTTTAACCAACGGAAAAGGCTGGCATTGTAAGTACTTTGAGCAGAGTAAAAATTTATTAAAAAATCAGTTGACCTCTGTGAAGTAGTCGACAAATATTTTCTTCAACTTTGATACTATGCGCTAGAAAAAGCGTAAAGGCATAAAGCTTATACTCATGTACAAACGACTAGACGTACGTCAAAAACTGCAAGTTAGCCAGCTTTAGTGCTTTACATTGGTGGAGTTTAATAAGAATACGTGGATTTCAATTAGTGATCAGGATTCAAACCCAAAACATTTTCATATTAACGAAATTTTTGTACAAGTCGGGCAAGCTTTTGTCCGCCGTTGTAATGGACCAACAGCAAAATGAAAATCGTTATACCGAAATATACCTGTACTGGTATTCTTCAAAATTGCTTACAAACTAGTTTTTTAATTTAAAATGTCTTTCGGTACTTACAAAATACATTCAGTTTCATGGCTGTCTCTCGAACACCATTCCTCACCAGCTCGTTTGTGGCACGGCATGATAAAGCCTTGCCATGATCTTCACGTGTAGGTGTGATTGTTAGCACGGAGGTGCTCACATTGCCATCTCCAGATACCTTAAATTAAACACAAGCACACTGTTCTTAAACCCTTCATTAATTTTTGACGTTTTAAGAATTATTATTTGGCCGTTCGACTCTCGAGCAGTGTCTATGCGGATTCGGCCACAATACAAATTCACTTTACGTTTGTACGATGCCCTTGAGAGGATCTAACCGCATTCATTTGTAATAATTGTATATGTAAAATAGTACATTCTGTTATGTAAAAGGCTACCAACCCTGGCACAACCCTCGTATCTTAATTTTTTTTTTCCTTTTTTTTTTTGTAAAATTAAAACTTTTCAACTGTTATTTAAATATTTAAAAGCTTTATTTTAAATAATTAATATAAAAAAAAAATGTGTAGGACAGGCTCAAACGGTTAGCTTGTCTAAAAGCTTCAAACCACTGAGAATTTGTACCAGAAACTTGTTTTTCGTTTGTCTTCATTGTGGTCCAGTGTAAAAATTTTTTGTTTTTTTTTTGATTTTTGATAATATGCAATGAAAAGGGGTTTCCATTATAGAACTTGAGTGGCAGTAGAAACATAAATTTTGATTGATCGAACTATCATTCATGTTGCACAACAAAGCCGACATTAAAAAAATATGTACGCAAGGAAACATGGCAAATAAAAAGGAAAAGGTTTCAGTGCAGCACACGAACTCTTGCAAAAGATCTCTGTCAATGTCCATTTTAATATGAATTTATAATGTTCATACTGCAAATAATATTCTTGACTGGCACTTTCTGGCCCACACTGTCAGTCAGAAGGCAAAATGGCGACGGGTTGTTAGTTAACCGCAAAATTTTTTGTACTCAAAAGCAAAAATAGAAATTAATATTCCCACTCTCATGTTCGACAGTTTGTGTACCCCTCTCAAGGCAAAATTGATAAAGGTGAAGTTACTGCTGCCACTACTTCGACCCCAAAAATCAGCACACATTTCTTTTTTTTTTGTAGAATAACTGTACATTATCGAAAATTAAAACAACGAAAAGAAACGATGGTAGCGCGCAAGAAAAAAGTTATCAGATGCACTATCGGTTTTACCTCATTGAATTCGCCTTGGCCCCCATTATATTCAACAAAACTAAATTGTACGCATTATTTTGCAATTTTTTTTTTCCTATTTTGCTTCATCAAGTTCTCTTTAAAGTTGCCACAAAATAAATGAACGTACATGGCTGTCTGGCTTTACGTGTAGCACAAACAGTATTATTAAGAACTCACCTTTTGACTGTGACCGTGTAACTCTAAGCTGCCCATCCACCAAGTAATTTTTGCCGGTGGTCTCGAACCAATTGCTTGACATTCAATTTCGTATTTGCGATCTGCGGACATGGGCTGATTATTAAATGAGATTTCAACTAATAGAGGACGCACTGAAAGGGAGAAGAAGAAAAAATATTTGATAAATATTTGATAAAAAAATAAAGTCAGTGTAAAATATTCCTTCTGCAGTTACATAAGAGGTGAACTCAAAATGTAACTCCATGTTTCACTTTCCGAAAATATCCTTTAGATATCAATACTCGATACAATTTTCAAACTGTGAAGGCCTTGCACTTGCAAAAAAGTGTTGCACTTTTAATGGCATCGTGTAAAACAACGCTTCTTTAGGGTTCTCTTTATATTTGGAAGCATAGAAAATCCACACAGAGTAATCGTGTTATAAAAGCCGTGAAATGGGTTTTCTCAAATACAGTCTTCAATCAAACGATGTTCAATTTATGGCGTTTTCTTTTCAACAAAAAAGGCAACACTACCCGCAGGGAGGGCAATTTTGTATTCTTTTCTCGAAAATGTGTTGCCCTGTGAAAGGGTTGCGTGTTCTTTTCTAAAAAATGTTGCCCTTTCTTAGTGCAAAAGGCATTGCACTTTTGCCCTGAGCAAATCAACAGGGCAGAAATTGCCTTGTAAAACACATGGTTTTTATTCTTGCATAGCGTTACCAGAAAATTTTCAAAAAAAGTCTTTTGAGTTGAAAGAGTCAGAAAATTAGATTTTAATAATTATTTTTATATTTTGTATGGTATAAAACAAACAAAAGACCACTATGCGGCATCTTATTTGTATGAGATATTAAAAAAAAATTTGTTTTCTCATGCAGATAAATTAGCAATCTGGCAACCGAACATTTTTGTATACACATTTCATGAAATATACAGAAAATGTTTGTTTATCAGCTGTTAAAAAAAAAAAAAGGAAATGCACTTTTTTCTAATTTGTGTTCTTTTCTCGTTATATAAAAAATTGTGCTTTCACAGGGCGGGCAAAACATTTTAAAAAGGCACCTTTTCACAGGGCAACATTTTTAATGTAGAAAAGAAAACGCCATTAGAGATCGTAATCATTTCTTTCTAGAGAAAACATCCGGGATGTCTATCAAAGGCTTTCCCTAATATTTTACATACTTTGCTCGATTTCCTTTAACAAAGGAGAATCTCCGAGTGTAACTTTTGAGGCTGCTATAGACAAAGCCATTATACAATATATCATCAGTTACTAAAACTTCAAACAAAAAAACAACAGCTGACTGATTTCTTAGGAATAGCCAAAGTCTACGGAATAGCCAAAGTTAATGTTTCAAGAACTATTTTATCATATTTATGGTTAAAGCGCAATTTAATGGTATGACATCTCTCTTATACGAATATGGCCAAACAATAATGTGTATGTGTGTATTTGTGGTTTGACTTTTGATATCTTCAAGGTTACCTGGTAAACGCCAGTATTCACTATTTTACTCAATCAAAAGATCTGTTAAATACAGCGGGCTGTACTAGAAGTGCAACCGATTTTTTTCTAAAGATGTATTTTTTTATGAAAATGTTCATAGAGTGACCATTTCTATTCAATCAGAGTTGTGTTTATGCGTGTATAAACCATGTACGTTAAATGTTTTTTAAAAGAAATTCGCAAATTTAAAGTAAAGTCCGCAGTATCGGTACTTCGATTTGAAAATATCCATTTTTAACAGACTACAGATCATTTTTATTTATATTTCATTATGATTTATAAAATATATAACAATATTGAACACTTAATAATAACGATAAAAAAAAAATTAATAAATATTTCTTACATTTCCGCATAAGAACAAATTGAATTTTACATTTTTATTTAACTTTTAAATAATCTTTAGCGAAAAGATAATTCGCAAAGTTTCATTTTCAGAGTAGCTACGAAATTTTGTGTTACTCAATCAATTATTTAAATATTTATTAATAATTTTTAAATATTATTAATATTGACTATTTAAAAATATTTAATTTTAATTTATAAATATTTATATAAATATTTAATTTTAATTATTAATATAAATTAATTTTTAGTTACTAATTTTAATTATTATACTTTATTAGTAATTGATTATTTATTTATTTAAATGTTTTATTTTAAATTATAAAAATTGATAGTTCAATTATTAATATTAATATTATAGGGGGATAATATTTTATTTTTATAGGGAGATATTACCAATTTTTAGTTATTAATATAAATTAATTTTTAGACAGAAAAGCTATCCAAACTACATCTCTTATTTCAAAATTTTTTAAAAAGTTTTAACATTTTCATACACCGGGAATTGTTTTCTTATCGATTATTTTAGTGTTAATACTATTTAAAGACTTATGAGATATTGCGGCCCAAAATTAAATCATTCTGAAGTTTCAATAAATATTTTTTATTATAATATTAATTTTTAAAGTTATTTTTATTTATTCAATTTTCTTACTTTCCCTCTTAATAAATTTTGATTCTGATATAATGCGTTTACGGAATTTTATTTTTTATTTTCTTAAAATCGTATATGCCTTTCCATTTCGTTGTGAACGCTCTGTGATGAGCCCCTGCTTTAACTTAAAGTACTAAAACAAACAAGGTTACACAAGAAATGGATATTTTTGTAACAAAAGTCGGCAATCCGACACTTTGACAGTTTTGAGGCAAATGGCAACCCTGCTTCAGTGATAAGCTTGTCCATGCAATAAAAACACTTTCTGCCAATTCATTGTTTTTTGCACACCTCGTACAATTGAAATTAGATAATGAATTCTGTTCTGGTTTTACATTTCCTCCCCTACCCTTCGCAGTTATTTGTATTATTAAATTAAATTGTTTAAATTCAAACCACAATAAAATAAAAGCTTGTGGCTCAGGAGCATAAGCAGCATAGAAAAAATACAAATAAAACATTTAACACCGTGTAAATCATGTTGCAATTTTGAAGCACAAAAAAACAAAGAAGAAAAATCGTTAAAAATTAAATTATTTTTATGTCACTGAGCAGCTTTTTGCTGTTTGTTTAATAATTTTAATTAATTGTTAAGTGAGAATTTTATGACAGTATTAACGTGTCGTGTGTGTTGTTCAATTAAATGCAGTGTTTATTTTATTGCAATTAAATTATTCATAAATGATTAATAACTTTTTATAGCGAATTATGTTCTTTATTTTAAATTTTCTCATGTTTATATTTATATTATTAGGATTTTTTCATGAATAATTTTATAAAAAAAAAAAATATGAAGGATTAACATGTTACATGAAGAGCTTTTTATCATAATTTTGTTTTTTAATAGACGTTCCATATGGATTCAAAGTTTGGCGAGTTCTTTATTGCGTTTTCATCTTTTTAGGCAAAGATAGTGGGCGCTATTTTTGTGCAGCAGTAGAAAAATTTAGTTGCAAAATAGATGGCAATAGCTTAACAAGCTGTAAAATTATTGTTTACAGATATCAGCTGTTTTGATACAGCAGTTGTGTATGTTGCGGCAAAGTTTTCATTTAGGATTGCTTAAATGCGATTTCATTGCGACTTGAATTGTGTAGATTTTGTTGTTGGAATCTAATAAAAAATGCAACGAATTTTTACATTCCCACTTTTGCACCGAACAGTGAATACCTCTACTATTTTTTGGTATTGGGTTTTTCAAACTATTTAGTTGAAACCGTTTTAGAATTGTTATTTGGTAACAAAGCTTTTGCTGGGATCTAGCCAGGAAGCGAACTCGCTACTTCCGATTTAGTAGGCTGTTCACTTTCCATTCTGCCACCCCGTACAAATTTCTGTTCGAAATTAAGAAAAATGGTAAAGATATTGTAAAAAAATATTAAAACATAATAAATAAAAAACGATCGGCAACCGACTTGTTCGAAATTACTGATTCGAAATATTGTCAAAATAAGAACGCCGAGTAACAAAATAGAACAGTATCGAGTTGGTATCGAGTTGTCCTTACAAGATTGATAGCAATCATTAATCACAATCATCCAATATGTACTGAACTTAATTTTGCTATGAATTAACATCAGTTTGGAAACTTTTCTGCAATATTTTTTCCTCCCGTCTTGCATATACTCATATATGATGTGGAATACGATTTGAATCAAACAGTCAGCCACTTTCAATCTTGTTGCTGTAAAGACAACATCCTGCAGAGACATTATAACAATATTGAATGTAAAAAGTTCAATTTGATTTCTAATTTAAAATTTCGTCTGGTCCAAGACCTTTTTCTTATGTCAGATACGTAAATCAATTCAACTCCGCAGCAATAAAAAAAAATTGAAATTTTAAAAAATTAAATTTATTTAAGAAACGCAAGGAAACCGTAAAAAAGCTTAAGACGAAAAGCCCGAAAGCGCAACAAACATTTGTTTACACACGACTGGAAAATCGTTTTTCCTAGAAATGTGCTGGACAATTTGAAAAAAAATTGAACGTGCTTACAGTAGATGTTGGTCTGTGCGACGCACTGGCACACTCATTAACTGTCGCATTGCTTTGTTTTCAATAAATCAAAAGAAGAAAGAAGAAAAGAAAACACATTTCAAATGTAAACATTTATATTTGGAAGTTTTCCGTGGAGTAATAACTTTGAGTACTTTTCAAAGTAAACCTCTGGGATGTTCCATGGTGTGGCATCGAAACTTATTCCACAGAGAGGAGTCCTCGAGTCGCTGTAATAAATTTTATCGTAGCCATTGTATTTTTAATAAAATGAAGGAAAAGTTTTGGCAGGAAATAAAATTTAATGTCACTGAGTTGGAAAGCAGGAAACAATTTGAAACACGTGACTTAACAAACCACATTAGAACAATGAAAAAGTGAGCTTTTAGATCCACTGCCAGGACATCATAAAGCATATCACAATTGTCATCTAATACAGTCTGCACATCTATTCTGCCGCAATTCTTTGCTGGGTTTTCGAATTTACTCATTAGCACAGCATTCACTAGTCCAAAAAAAAAAATAAAACATCCAATTAATGTGTTTTCTGTAGTTTAAATAATTTTATTTAATTTAGAATTTTTGTTTCAACAAACCACATTTTGTTGCTGAATACCTTCTCGGAAACCACACTTTTTATTTTACGGTTTCAATTGTTTGTTGGTTATTTATTTGAATTTTTTACTTCAAATACGGCATTAATATTTAATTTGCAATAACAATTATTTTAATTATAAATTTTTTTGTGTGGGCGAAATTTCATGTCGCTGTACTTCATAAAATGCATATATTTGCTCGCACATATATTTAAAATTTGTAATATTTTCCGGCTAATGTGTAGTCATTTAAATGTTTAATTAATTATGCATTTTAGTAAATTGGAAACTTTGCCCACACATGAATTAACATAAAATTTCCCATTGTCGGCTTAATTCAAAATCAAGGAGAAAATAATTTATCACGATAGAATTCTAATTAAAATAAATCGCACAATCAAAGATTTTCACAACAAAAAAGTATAACAAAAAAAAAAAAAAAAAAAAAAAAAATTAAAACTGAAACTGAAACTGAAAGTTGACTAAAAGCATTAAATAAAATGCAATATCCACTAATTGACTATAAAAAATGTCAGAAACAGTGAGTCTGAACGGTGAGTGTGACCACTGAATATGAACAGAGAGTTCGAGCAGTGAATTTGAACAGTGAATCTGAACAGTGAGTTCGAAAAGTGACTCTCAACAGTGACTCTGAACAGTGACTCTGAACAGTGAGTCTGAACAGTGAATCTGAACACTGATTTCGAACAGTGACTCTGAATAGTGAATATGAACACTAAATCTGAACAGTGAGTCTGAGCAGTGAATCTGAGCAATGAAAGTGAACAATGAATCTGAATAGAAAGTTCAAACAGTGAATCTGAACACTGAATCTGAACAGTGAGTTCGAAAAGTGACTCTCAACAGTGACTCTGAACAGTGAGTCTGAACAGTGAGTTCGAAAAGTGACTTTCAACAGTGACTCTGAACAGTGACTCTGAACAGTGACTCTGAGTAGTGAATATGAACACTGAATCTGAATAGTGAGTTCGAACAGTAAATCTGAACAGTGAATCTGAAGAGTGCATCTGAACGTTTAGTCTGAACCGAGCTTGCACTAAACGCTTGTCTAAAATAAAATGTATTGACTTACGACAAAAATTTCGGAAATATTTTTTTGAAGAAAGATTTCAACAAGATTTCACATCTACTCGTATTTTACTACAACTTATGATAATTTTTTAACAACGAATACATTTTTTTGAGTGTACACATTGCAGAGCTGCTTTTGAAAAAAAATTTCATACGCACAGTGGAATTTTATTTTATGATACATTCCATTTTGGTTATAACACACCAACTATTGAACAAATTTTAAAAGTCTATAAAATAATATGAGTTTTCCGCAAGACAAGCATATCATAAACAGTGTATAACAAAAGTATAACCAAATCAATGGAATTTCTCTTCATTTTCCTCAATTTTCGACAAATTTTTTCGATTTCCATGGGAAGTGAAACGTCGCAGATAGAATAGTAGCCTTAAGAAGTATGTATGAATTTCCTAAATGCAATTTTTGTTTCCTGCTTGCATTACTTTTTGCATGGCCGGGAGTGATAATTTGAGGCCACTATATCAAGTCAGTCACACTTTTTTGTGGGATTCCCCTGTGCATGAATCATGCACTTGCGACATGGCGAAACAAGTCTTTCATTGGCTTTTGAAGCTTATTTTATGTGGAAATATTAGTTTGTCCCCTCTGTACGATATCGCACGTCTCCCCTGGCCCAGCTTACTTATCGTTTCGTTGAACATAATAAAGGAAGGCATAGATTGCAATAACTGTTTCGCAAATCCCTTTTTATCAGTAAAATAAAACCATACGAGTTTTAGAATGTTCAGTTCACCAATGAAAGAATATTAACAAAGTCGTCAAACTGTTTCGCATGTACGTTCAAAGACTGAACATGTTCAAACACGGAGCCAAATTTATTTATTATTAAAAATGTTTCTTATGGCAAAATAAAAGTAAAATGTTTTATACTTACAATACAATTCGATAGTTACGTTGGTGGCGACATATTTCTTGTGAAAATTGCTTGCCTGGCACGTATACACCGCATGTTGGTGTATTCGTGACAAATTCCGTGCCACTAGTTTGCTATTTATCGTACTAATGCTGTCAACGTACGTGTAATCGACCACACTGTTTTGTATTTGTCCATTCATAAGCCATGTGACTGTTGGCGGTGGTGAACCTGAAAATAGAAATAGAAAAGTGTTACTTCTGTTACAATAAACACCTATTTTTTTATAATAATATATGTAAATGGTAACGCAGCGCTCCGCGTTAGATTACCAATAGATTATTGAATTGTTTTCAGATTTTTGTCAAAATATGCAGATCTATCGGAATTATCCTGTTCTTTATTGTTCGCATTCCGCGTTAGACGAACTTTTGGTAATTCGATGATATTCTTGTGATCCGTTACAAGACTTGCTTGAATTTGAACGGATAATCAGATACAATTTTTAGGTCTTCTTTTAAAAAAGCCTTGAATTGATGATTAAAAATTATAAATTAAAAAAAAAAGAATAATTAAATAAAAATAATAATAACAATTTCGGGGTTCACTGTTTGTCAGCTGTTGCAGATACGAAACAGCTGACAGTGGAAGACAGTTGAAGAATTTTTTCTTGTTTTATCAACATGTTACGGGAGAGTGTTTTTTGCTTATTTTTTAAGAGGCAAAGTTATAAAATATTTTTTTTTTTCTGCGAATTGTATGGACCAGCTTTTTCTTAATTTCCTTACAATATTGGAAACCTGCTTAGAAATCCGCTCACTAACAACAGCGAATCACTGTTGACAGAAGGCAGATGCAATCCAAAAAGGATAAAGCCCGTTATAACGAATAACGCTTCTATGAACGCAATTGTTTGTAGTTATGTTTTTCTCTGTGTACAGATCTGGATACACACATGTATACACACACACACACACACACCCATATATACTTAATCATTTGAATACTGTTTCTGTTAAATATTAGTCTTGAGTTGGTTTAGTCTTCCACTCCAAGACATGCCACGCAAAGGAAGCTGTATGTCCTTTGAGTTTATTTTCTGGATTTATGCCGATCTATTAATTATTTTAATATTATTGTCTACGCGCATTTTATTTTCAAAATTAACTTTTGCTCATTATTCATCATTTTATTCGCCTCGTTATTTTCATTTGATGTTATACATTTATTAGCTTCATTAATTAAATTTTTTATGTTCCTCCTTGCAATGAGCGATTTGGTAATGAGCGCTTTTTATAGACAAGGAAATGAAAGACGAATAAATTGGTAATCTAAGAAAGTTTTTCGAGAAGGTTGGCTTGGAGAACTCCCTTTTTTTTCTATCAATTTTCGTAATAACGGCACGGCAAATGTTGTTCAATCAAAGTGATAAAAAAAAATAAAAGGAAAATTTGTATGACTTAATCCTGGTAGTACTCTAAGTCCGAAATAGCTGTTGCTTCCTTTTTGGAATATAAAATGAAGTTGTTGTTGTTTGGAATTTATGTAAGTATGCATGCCGTTTTGATGAATCCATGCAAGTATTCGTATGTATGTATTATATGTTTATACTTGTATGTGTGTGCTATATTATCCTTTTTGACACATATTTGAAACTCGTTAAAAATGTTATTTACGGTCTTGATTCACTATCCTAGCCAATGGTATGATTTGTGCTGGAGAAGTAGTGTAGTGTGTCTTTAAAATACTTTTGCGAGCTAGATGTTTTGACAGGATGTACGATTTGCATAACTGTATGAAAATGTTTATAAAATGATCATTTGTATGCGATCAGAGTTGTATATACTTCAAGCCAGTAGCAACTTGACTTTGATGCGATTTTTTAGAATAGGAGAGTATAACACCAAGTCGTCGTGTGAATGCACTTTTAGAGCATAATGTAAGTAAATCTAAGTGATGGTTCAAAATCCTCATACTAGAAAATCTAAAGGTCTGCAGGAAGTTAGGCGAAAGGGGTTAAAAAGGGCACAAAATTGCATTCACAAATGCCATCGTTTTCAAGGAATGAAATTGTTTAGTAAAAAAGGTATACAAAAATAAAATAGGATTGTGAGCAGTTTTTAATGCAGTCCGGACGTGAAGGCAAACTAGGAGCTCAGATGGCCGCTTTCAACTTGGCCGCTTTTCTGCTACTATTTTAATTCAAATTCATTTATATAAATTGAAAAATGTTCTTCTATTTATGGATCGTTTCCTCCTGCATTTTTCAATAATAATCATTCCAGCATATATTGGAAAAGCTATCCAAATTATAAAAAGCTGTAGAAAATCTCTTGAGAATTTTACAAAGATTTTTCACTTATTTTTTGTTTAGCTTGTAATGCTGGACTACTCCAGCATACTTTCATTTATATTTCATTCTACTCCACATTCAACTTGTATTGGCAAGGCTCAAATAAAAATAAATAAAATATCTGGCACGTTCGATTACAAAATATTTTTATGGCTGCCAAAATAAATTTTATGGAGTTTATACTGATTATGCCATTTTCTCAGTTCACAGCAAATATAAACACAACAATAGACAAACCACGTTTATTATTTGCATTTAATAATAATTGCTGTACAGCTTTGCAACAAAAATGTGTAAAATATTAACTAAAGTTGTTTCCCATTAATCGCTTTTCAGTTGGCGATAATTCTTTAATATATTGCGGAATTGTTGGCCCGATAGTAGACCAGACAAATAATTGTGAAAATTTACTAATGTGAACATGTAATAAATATTTGCTGTAGAAAATGGGATAGACATGTTATTTACAACGTTGCCGGTCCGCTTCAAATAATTTGGCACTCTTGTTTTCATTGGAGGGATAACCAGAAGGAATAACCAGATATAAGAAAGTTTTCTCATAACTACAGCTGGTCCCAACACTTCGGTAATTTTGTAAATAAAAATACTTTCAATTAATCCCCGTCATTTTGCAATTAAAGGTTCTTTAAAATACGCTATAATTTAAACGCACACTAGTTTTCTGTATTGTCTTCTTAATAAGAAAATAAAAATGTTTATATTAAAAGAAATTTTTAAAATTATTTACAAACAAATTTATTTTTGTTAAAACAATTTTTTGTTCATTTTGTCTTTTAATGAAATTTGCTTCGAATAAGAATTACTGGCAAGTGGCAACGCTGCTTCACACGTAAACAATAGTTACGGTCACCTTTCTCATATTGGCCTTAACAAAGTTATAGCATTTCTTCTGAAATCGTCTTAATATTTTAGTCTGTATGTGCATCGAGCTTGTATACCGATATCTTTGTATCTGAAATTTATATTTAAATTCGAAATGCTTCCCATCCCTGACAAAACTACGTATCTTTTGCTTTTGGATTTGTGTATTCTAAAGTCCTGTAAAGCCATAATTTTGAACGTTTTGACGTACACGCATATAATAATAATCATTCTCTTCTAATGCAACGTTTTATTGGCCGAAAATAAAAATTAAGCTTTTAAAGCGAAATGGCTTTTGTATAAGAAAGCAAAATTTAATATTTAGGCCAAAAGCTACGACCTTGAAGATTTCCTACATGCAGTGTGATGAGAAGTAATAAATCAAACGTAACTGGATACAAGTATTTTGATTCATTAATTACAACGAAATATGCCGAAAGACTAACGAATTTTATTTTAAAAGTGTAAATTGATTGATTTCAAGATTAAGGCGAAAAAGCCAAATATTTTATTTCAGTAAAATAACTTTTGAGGCCCAGCAAACAGTTAATGGCTCTAATAAACCGCCGAACATTTTGTTCTTGGAAAATAAATCTATTTATTTATTTATCATATTTTTATTTATAAATAAACGGCTTTTGGATATTTTCAAATAAAAAAATTATATTAAAATTTTTTCAACACTCGTTGTGTGCCATATTTTATGACTTTGCCATTTTAAATTAAATTTAAAAAATATTTAAATAAAAAATACTATGGTAAGCAAATAAAATTTTTTTTGAAGGGGTGGGGGGGGGGGGGGGTTGTGTGTGTGTGTAATAAAATGCATAAAAGAACAACTGACGTTTTTTCCACGTTTACATACCACTATAATGCCCCCGGAGGTCAAAACATTGTTTATTTTAGCAAACGATTTTTTTTTTTGTTTACATGTTTACATTTTTTTGAACTCAAGTCTTTTTTATTATTTCTGCCTTTCATTTCACTAATTTTCATTTAGTTTTATTAAATTGATTTTTCGGAATCTTTTTTTATTGTTTTTCGAATTTTTTTAATTTAATAAAAAAACATTTTTATATAAAAAAAATTAAAGTAATTTAATTTTCATTAATTTTATTTGAATAATAATCACACTTTTTTTATTAATCAGTTTCCCTTCTACATTTTTCTCGTCAGAGATAGCTACAGCAGTGTTCGTAATAATAGCAGTATAAAATTTTTTTAGTCTGGCAGCCTCGCAGGCATGCGCTATTTTAAGTGCACTGACAAGGAATAATTCGTTTATGATTGCTCCACAAATGTGCCGCTCCTCAAATCCAAATTTCAAATTTTTGGCGCCAAAAAGTGAAAAGTAAATATATGGTTGAGTAAATGGCGATTTCCTTAGTTTAGCCCAAAAGCTAAACCCCAAAAAGGAAACCAAGCAAGTGGAGCTCGATAAGACTGGTACTCAAAAAATTACTAAAAATAAAAACACAATTACAAAACTTTTATTAATTACTCTTTACAACTTTCCATAAACAATTTCCTCGCAAAGCCTCTTAAAAGCTGTCAATGGAAAACCAAGTAACTCGACAAATTTTTTTTTTTTTGCATGAAACAACATGGAATAAGTAAATTTATGTAAAGTAGTTACAAAAACCAAAGAAATTCATTTCAACTGTAGAGTTGAAGGAAACCCTTTCACAGCAGAGTGGCTAAAAACGTGGGGTATTTTCGGTATCCTTTTATGCATAA
Organism: Ormia ochracea; assembly: GCA_963402855.1. NCBI lineage: Eukaryota > Metazoa > Arthropoda > Insecta > Diptera > Tachinidae > Ormia > Ormia ochracea. The sequence goes on from OY727105.1 coordinate 22,537,307, forward strand.
GAAAAAAATAATTTTGTTTTATGTTTAATTTTGGCATGTTGTTTTGTTGTTCTGTTTGCCTCTTATTTCGTTTTGTTCTACGCTTTACATGAATTCTTATACTATATGGAAAATAAAGAATTTTCAAGTTAGTTTTTGCGGTAAAGGGTAGGCAAGTGGCTGAAGAAAACGCAAGGAACGGACCAACAGTCTGCATCTAAATGTATAAAATGGTAAATATTACAGAGAGCACATAATAGTTGTAGTTTCCTAATAAAACTTAACGGACTGCAATCAAGTCATATAAAATTATAACGAAAAGAGCAAAATGTGTAACCCGAAATAAAATTTAAAATTCAGGCCATAATAAAAATGGAATTATCAAAATAAAGTAATTTTTGGTATTTTTTCTCTTTTCTAAGAATGACGGAGGACATAAAAAGGAATAAACACTTTCGTGTCTTCTATGGGGCATTTTTCAGGCAGTGCGAGTTATAATTACCGGTCAGTGTGGTAATGTATAGAATCAAGTAAGGATTACTAGTAAAATCCTAATCACATAGAATACGTCATACGCACACTTGGTACTTATATATTTTCTTGACAACTACCTTAGTAAGATGTGTACTCACATAAGATGTTGACAAGTCAGTGCTCTGACAGCTGGCAGTTGTCAAATTTCATAGAAAAATATTTATGTGATTAAAACAGCTGATTTAGCGGACAAAGTATTGATTGTACTAATCTTCTCTATCGCCAAAAGGCTAACAGCTGATAAGGTTTACAGTATATACATGACGCATTCTATGTGGCTCTGCCTTAACAAAGATTCGCGCAGACGAAAACCACATGTAGCAGCATAAATCGACAATATTTCTGGAATAAAAATTCCATAAATAGTAAAGAATGCCCATTCAATTTGCTACTCTATTCAAAATTTCATCTAAAATATTGTTTAATTATAAATAAAAAAAATAAATACTTTAGTTAGAAGATAACTAAAGCTGGCCTCACGTTTTAGCAACTGTTAAATGATATCAGCAATACGCGTTTCGCTAAAACAGCTGATTGACGAAAAAAAACATGCAGCTGTTTATTGATCAGCAATTAATCAACAAGTTTTTCAATAAGACTTACATTGTCTGACTACAGAGAAACAAAAATTTCTTTATATCCCCAAGCAAAAAAAAAAAAAAAAAACACACGTCTGGTCGTCAGCAGCTCGTCATTGTAATTTGGCCGCAGGCCAGCACGACACAGCACTTCATTTGAAGTAATGAAAATAATGTTTTGTAGCGGTTTGCCATCTCACCCCTCACCTTAAAATTGATTAAAATGATAAACGATAAAAACTTAAACGATGCACATTAGCTTTACTACAAGCCACTATCTGGTTACTAAGTCTTGTCAAAAACGTCTGCGTCTACTGAAAGGCTTTTACAATCGCTAATAACTGCAAAGGGCAATATTCGGTTGGGGCCAAACATTGAATACTTCACCAAATGAATCAAATCAAACTACTTTGAATCCTTTATGTCTTTATTAAAAAAAAATTTAATTTTTTATAAATTTATTTTTATATCAATTATTAATTGCCGTGTCATGCAATTTCACTGATTGGTAGCCGCCGTTATATATTTATGCCAAGTGTTATACGTTTGGAAGGGTATGACCACACTTGGCAAATATTTTTTGAAATAATTAAAATAATTCAATTTAATAGTTTTTACTAGAAAGAAAAGGCTTTAAAATAAAATTTCGAGTTCACGCTTATCATATCAAGGACATGCGAATTCAACTGTCAGAAACCGTGAGTGAAAGTAACGCCAATTGTTACACTTTTATAAGGGCATGGCCACACTTGGCAAATATTTTATGAAGTAATTATAACAATTCAATTTTAAAGTTTTTACTAGACAGAAAAAGCTTTAAAATAAAATTTAGAGTTCACGTTTTTCATATCAAGGACATGCAAATTGAACTGTTACAAGCCGTGAGTGAAAGTAACGCCAATTGTTACACGTTTATAAGGGCATGGCCACACTTGACAAATATTTTATGAAGTAATTATAACAATTCAATTTTAAAGTTTTAACTAGACAGAAAAAGCTTTAAAATAAAATTTAGAGTTCACGTTTTTCGTATCAAGGACATGTAAATTGAACTGTCAGAAGCCGTGAGTGAAAGTAAGTTCACATTTTCATTTCTATCTGCCAAATTAGTGAAAATGAAATTGCGAATGTGTTGAATTCAGCCAGTCTGAACACGCCCTTGAGTTACCCTGTTGGGCAAGCTTAGAACGAACACACGTATCACATTTCATAGCGAAAAAAGAAAGATTTTATGCTTTTCTCTATCGCCATTGCTAATGAACGTTGCTAAATCGCACTAGAGGCAATTCAACAATACCACCAATTGGAACTCCTTTGCCAATTTACAATTTTGCCTTTAACCAACTAAATTATACGTTTACTGGTCGCGATTTATTGACTAAGTGTTACTTTCTTTACTAATAAAAAAGCTTTTCCCAATAAAAAGGAAAACATAAACGGCGTACATTTTTGCTACTTTGCAGCCAAACTGTTGCTAAAGTTATTTTGATATATTATTATACAAATTTAAAGTGAAAAGCAAATTAAAATTAAAATATCTGCCAACCATAAACGTATTATTATTATTACTATTATTGTTATTGGCAGCCGCACGCCATTATTGGAGCCCCGTAGAAGCCGTAATTGTGTTTAATGTCTGTATGCCACATGCTACACGAAACCTTTTGTTCGTAGTAAATCAATTCAACAAAAGTGGGGAAAGAAAAAAAAGCTTGAAAAAAGTACAGCAGATAAATAAACTCATAATTAAATTTTAAAAGTTTTTTTTTTCTTTTTTTGTTGATTTGGCCATTAAAAAATTTCCATTCTATTATCATGTTTAAAACAGTTTCCGAATTTTTTTTTTAACACATAAATAAGAAATGTAACATTACTTTCACCTTAAATGTGCTCATTTGCCGGCAGTTTATAAATGCATGGGATTTATTATATTTTAAATGAAGGCAAGGATATTGTTTGGCGTGCCTTTGCACAGAAACGTTTTTACCACAAAGCAGTTTTTTGGCGCATGTACTCGTCTGTGTCCTTATTTACTGCTTCTAGCCAATGACCCCAGCCCACACGGCTACTTTAGAGAAATTTATAAACAATTTAAAACTTACCACCAGAAACCGCACATATCACTTCCAGACTGCCACCCTCTTCATAAGGACCTGCACGTGAGTCAATAATATCACGTCGCTCGTTAAGTATGACGGGAGGTTGTGGTGGAACTGTAAGCAATAAATGTTTTTTTTTTTATTAAATAAATACATTGAACACACAAAGACGACTTTGTAGAAAAAATTAGAAAGAAATTAGAAAAAAATTAGAAAAAAATACAATAAAAATACAATAAAAATACAAATTTTCCCGTTTCGCAAAAGAAAAATATAAACTGCCCACTCTCTTCTCTACAACACAAACTGTGTACATTAATTAATAAATAACGACCTTCATGTCAAATCAATCAGTCGAAGTAATTAATTGCTTTTGTTGTCTGAATGTGACTTGGCAAGGATATCGATGTGTGTATAAAATTTGTTTGCTTGTCTTCTATCAGCCTGCCCTGCAGCTAATATTGGGTACAACATGGTGTTGTGTAATGCAGGCAAGGATCACGACGTTGTCAAACATTAGCTTCTAGTAAATAGACATCTGAAGTGCGATTCACACATTTTTTCGCCCATAACCGTATCGGTAAAATAACTGTAACGAAGATTTAAATGTTTCACTAAAATCGCTACAGGTGGCAACGGCTAGTTGTTGTTTTCCTTTTCTTTTAACGACAGGCAATTATTTACACGTACACGGATTATAAATGAATGTCTAGTATACAAATATTCATCCTTCATCAAATGCTCAGCCTAATGAACCGGAGATCGCGGGTTCGATTCTAGACCCTGTGTGTTTCCTGCGGACAAACCAAAAGCTTTGCAAGTAGACTTGGTCAAAAAAAAAAAAAATACACAAAGTTCTTTTATTGAGGTCCCACTGTTGAGTTAGCCTTTACCTTTTGGCATTTACTCGTACATTAGCTTAACCCCACATCAAACAGTATCAATTCTCATTGATGTCCCTGCCGCTGTAAAAATATTTGCGTAGCGGGCTACATGGTGAAGGCTGCACTTTGCGGAAACCCCGCTAAGGCTAATCGGTCCTATACATATAACTTCTTTAGAATATTATTTAAATTTAGTTTTATATAAAAAGAAGCTTTTTCACATTCAACTTTCATTTCCTTGACATTAAGATTGCCTTTCCCCACAACCATGCCATTAATTAGCCCTGCACTTTTCCTAACGAATCATTTTCCTAACCAAGAAAATGTATTTGCAAAGTCCTTACTTACGGCGCCAATTCTACTTACCAACAACCTCCAAATTGACATTGCTATTGCGGGTTTGAGAAAGTTTAAAGTCCACTCTACAGCGGAAATTGCCAGCGTCTTTTATCTTAAAAAAAAAGAGTTTGGAAAAAACATGTAAATTAAATGAATGTTTGCACGAAAATGTAGGAGAGAAAAAATCCTGGAAAAGGATTTAATATCACCACTGTTCACAATATAAATGTGTCACTTTTTAAGCAATTTATTATTCTTTAATTTTATTACCTGCACAGGATTTAAAATCAATTCGGCTGGCTCTCGGTGTGTGTGGAATACAGCGCGATCTTCCAACACTTCTTCATCACGCCAATGTGACGGTGTCCCTGCATGTGCACCGCGGGTATCATAACTAATTTAATGTTGTAATTATTTTCACGAGTTTGCAAAAGGAACAAAAGAAAAAAAAATAATAATAAAACAAACAAAATGAATTATTATATTTCTTTAAGAAGTTCCTGTGTGCCTTTAAAAGCTAAAAGCGCACAGGACGCCACAATAATATATTTGCAGGATTCTAGAAAAAAATAATACAGCAACTATCAAAAACTTTTAAGATTTAGTTTTTTCAATCGTAATTGATTTCTATTATTTTTTTTTTTTTTTTTTGTTTTCATTTATATGAAAGTTAATAAATCTGGCTCGAGTTCATGGCCTGAATTTTTTATTTACTTTAATATCCTTGTAATTCTGTTTTTCATTAATAAAGTTTGCAAAGGAAATTAATGTACGAAAGTTTAGCAAATATTTACAAAATAAAGACGTTGAAATATTTTGTGTATAATTTAAGAAAGAAGTTATTTTCAGTTCATTTACAACAGTTCCATAGGGCCAAGTATGTCTAGATTAGAAGTCAGAGCAAAAGAAGTTTCTTCTGTTGGAAGTCGTCTGCAATTGGCACTGAGAGTAAATAAATATAAATAACATCCTGGATTGCCATTCAAACTTGTTTCTACATCGTAGAGCATCAAACTGTGCGAAGCAAGGGAGGTAAAGTCTTTGATTGCTTTCCATAAAAGAATCTTCAATATGCCTTGCAAGTAAAACCACTCTTTTCAGCCGTGTCCCAAAGAGCAAGGTGACGTTTTGTTATGGAACATGTATCCTGCAGGTAAAATCAAACTTAAAAATATTTCCTTCAAAGTAAGTTTCTTACATTTCCGGAAAAGCATTCTCGCTTAAAGAGTGCTGCAAGGAAAACTGTATGCTCAGCTCATTGTCGTTTCCGAATGGCAAATCGAAAAATACTTGATGCTCTTCTTTCGCCTAAGAATGAATTTAGACCATTGACGGTTGCAGAACTTAGGGGCTATTATGTTGAATACCTTTGCCGCTTTTCTTTCTCTGGGCTTTAGTAGGGTTAAGCAGCAAAGTTTCCAGGATTAGGCGAAAGAGAATGCAAAGTCCTAGAAACGACTTCAAAGGAACATGATGAGTTATTCGAAACTGAAAATTTATTTAAGTTCAGAAGACACTCCAGTACAGATAATCTAATCAGATCCGTCTTTTACAGATCCGTCTTTTACAGATCCTTTATTTTAAAACTGCCTGGAGTGGTGTCTTGAGTACAAGAAGAAAAGGTATTTTTTGTGATCAATTATATGCTATAAAATTCATGGAACAAGGATCTCTGGAGTAAGTATCATAGCCAATATCAACTTTTTCAAGACATTTGCTCCAAGCGGCATAGTGCACTTGGTTTTTACAAAGCGAGAAAACTGGCTGAATAAGAAAAGAAAACCTTCACCTCAATTTCAGCAAGACGTTCTGACATGTTATATTTTCTTTCTGGTGGGACAACCGGTAATTGGGCAGCCAACTTTTGGATCCCACATTGCGGCCAAAAAAAAAGTATTTTAAAATTTCATCGTTAAAGTCAGATGATGTTTAAGAAACCAGAATGGTTTCACAAAGTTCCAAGCAACTTTTCGCCGAGCATCGGACGCCAGATTGCATTGACTATGTAAGCTTAGCTCGCTCAGCTTCCGAAAGCTTTTTTATTTCATTAATTTCTTTTTAATACAAACTATGAAATAATAATTTTACTTCGAACCGCATTTCGTTCTCTTTGTCGGTAAATGCCTCATGTTGCCAGCAAATATTTTTGTTTGCCGACTTTTAAATAAAAATTTTCATTGCAGCTTTTACTCACCTGTATATGGGTAAATTATTTTTATACCAAACAACTAAAAGTACTTTATCATCTGGTAAACTTGAGCCAACGTCACATTTAATTTGAGCAGAACTATTAACCAATACACGTAGTATTTCACCATCTGCAATGAGAACGAGATACATCTGAATGAGAAAAAGATTGCTTGGAAGAAAAAATAAATAAAATTGTTAAGTAAAATATTTCATGTTGTTGTCTGGCGAAAGCAATGGGCAGTGTGAGGAACGGCGAGAGCCCAAAACATGGCTGGTGCAACACAGCAACACACGGTCACACCACGGTGTGTGAAACAAGTTGAGGGGAATGCCAGAACCGAAAGGAAAAGAAAGTGGAAAAACTTTAGGGCCAAAATGGCTAGATTTATTATTTAGCAACAATTTTATTTATGTCTTTATTTCTTGTAGCAACACAGCAACACAGCAACACAACATAAAACCTCCCCTTTACTCTCTTGTTCTTTTTCGCTCCGAACATAAAAATGTTATAAATTGCACAAGCATACATACGAGCAAGCTGGATACTGTTCGTGCAAATAAATTGAAAAACTTGCAAAAAATATGGAAAGAAATGCAGAGATAAATAAAAATTGTAAAGTATTAATATTACATAAACAGTATGTGGCAAAAGTAAGAATACACTTGGGCATAATAATAATACAACTTTTGAAAGTTTGAACTAAATTCTTGCAAGAAGTTTATATATGCCAAGGAAAGGCATTATAATTATTTACTTGTGTGCAGGAACGTGACTCTGAGATGATTAAGATGAAGAGCTCATGGTTTATACAGTTTTACCACTGTGCATAATCTAAAGACATTTAACATTATGATGGAGTTGTATCTAAAACTATGCCGGCATTTAGAGAGGCACTATTAAAAATTGAGTATTGGATATAAACAATAGTTCTTCAGTAATAAAAGTTTATGTTATGCAGCTTCAGAGTGTCCAGTTCGCTATAAAAAAAATAATCTACTCAGATTTCTATATTAGTATCCCTTTCCGACACCACGCATTGACGGTTGTTGAATGCTGCAGAGTGAAACCGTTTTTCTGTTTACCGCATGTACCAAGGAAAGATTTGCATTCACCTCTTTTTTAATAAAAAACTCATTTTTATATTTTTTAAATTAAATACTTGCATAATTAATTAAAATACTATTAAGGCATAAGTTGCAGGACACGCCTAATCATGCAACTTAGTCTTCTGTCGGCACATGGTATAAGTAATGTGTGCTCGTTATAACGGAATTAAACTCATTCTCATCTTCGCGCTAGCAGCATAACATTAATGCCCCAGCAAGCTATAAACGCACTGCCTTCAATTGCTGTTGTCTGGGCAGCCTACTAAACTGGAGGTCGCGAGTTCGATTTTCCTGCGATCAAGCCGAAAGTTTTGCAGGTTAGGTTAGTTTCAAATACAACAATCGTTTGTTATACAAAATAGTAATCGGTAAATAAATTTTCTTTTATTTCAATACATGCATACGAGGATCCCTATTATTATTCTCCTTAAATTGAAATCCTACTTGTCATGCTAAATAATAACCGAAATATAGTTTTATGAGATTTTAGAATCGCTAAAGCAGCAGCAATTTTTAAGGAATAATTTACTGTTCATAAATATTTACAATTTTTGTCAAGTGTTTTGTTACAACACGTAGATAAATAATTAAAAAGTTATTGCATTGTTGAAAATTTCCCAGGCGGGCACACAAACTCACCCTCCCCTCAATAAAGTCGAAAATATACTTTTAGATTAACAGAATATTTAATATCATGTCTTCATTTATTTGTTCTGCTGATAATTTTCGATTTACTTTTGTTAGAGCAAAGAAGAGAAGAGAAAGGATAAAAGGAAAAGTTAAAGAAAGTTGGGAAAATAATTAGAAATAATTTCAGGTCGCTTCAGTGCGTTTCATTCCGTTGTGTTGCCTTTTATTGCTTTCACCGATAAATGTCGAAAGCCACTACCATAAACAGAATTTGATGCTTTTGTTTGAAGAGCGTTGAAAGGTGAGCGATGAACGCTACTGACGTCTCGCTGGAATCCAATACCTACAAAGCATCTCTGCACCGTTTCGACCTTCCAATTTTCCGTTCATACTTTTTGTAAATTACTGTACCGTAAAGAAGCCGTATCCTTTTAAGTGTATTGGGCACGAGAAACAATTTGGATCAATTGATGCTATAAATTTTTTATGTAATAATAAGAAGCAAAAACTTTTAAATGTTTATCAATTGCCATCGAGCTCTTACCTACTGCATGTATGCATGTACGAGTGGATGTGAAAAAGAAAAGTTTGGCAACATGCATACGTAGAGGAAGGGTAGTTCAGAAAGGTGTAGTTTTATAAAATATTGGGTTAAATTGAACAACACAAAGTAGAGCGATTTTATACAGAAAAAAACCTTGTTGAGAATATTTGGGTGGAGTTAACTGAACGTTCGCTTCTGCCAACCTCACAGCTGATCGTATTTTTTTTTTTTTTTTTTGAAAGAATGCTCGCCCAAAAGAATTGCGACGTATTTATAATATGAATACGTAACGTAACATTTTGAAACCAATAGCAGGACTCAGTAATTGTTAACGCTTTCAACAAGAGATTGATGCCACCAACTCTGAGGTGATTCACTGACATTTCATTCCTATTCCACCAGTAGAGCAATTTGGTAACATTGAAGCCATTTGACAAGAGCGTAAATTATACAAACAATGAACTGTTATGTAAACTACTAACTTACTCTTGACACCCTTCTTTGTCATCTATTATCATTTGAAATCATATTGCAGCTACCAAATTGCAACCCTGCACAAAAAATAATAAGAACACGAATATGTGCTGAGCAACTTAATTATCAAAAATATTTTTACAAACAGCAAAATTTAATGTTAATTTTGTTGTTAGTGGGAAACGTTGTGGCGTAACCACTTAAAAATTTTAACCTGCAGTATCAGCTGTTTTTAAACCTCGCTGAATATCCTTAAAAAGGTTGCAGAAAATTTACTGTTTTAAGTATTTTTGCTTTTAAATTGAATGTGGCTCAAAATTAGTAACTCAAATTTTAAATTAAACTTTTAACTTGAATGATGTACAGAGAGATTGATGAAAAAGATTTTAAAACAAACACTTAAAATATTTGCTGCGCCCCAGTGTGCAAAATTCAGTGTAACAGTGAGTTCAATTTAATATTCTTAATATAAAATTTTTTTCATTTTTTAGGTTTTATTTTATCAATTGAAAAAACAGTGATTTCATATCTATGAAAACATCATCACAGAATGAGTGAAATGGAACTTTTCCAACTGGTTGTAAATTTAGAGCCGTGAAACTTTCGGTTACTATAAAATAAAAATTTACAGCATTTTATTATTTTGATTTTTATTCCTTGACAAAAAAGAAATTATGCGAAAAATAATGTATTCATGAACAATGAAAAAGCATTTCATTTACTATAAAAGGGGAAAGGAGCACTGCGGCAAGAAACAATATTATTGTACAATGTGAGCGTTTTTATTTATTTTCTTATTCTTTGCATAAAATATGATGCATTTTTAAATATTTTTCAAGTACGTAAATGTTCCAATGTTGGAGTACACGTATATAGTAGAACGCTTGTAGCCATGTAGCGCTGACGAGATTTTCACGAATTAAAGCATTTACATAATGTAAACAGGGAACGTTAGTAAAATAATTAAAGCGAAAGTTTTTTAGCTTTTACGAACCTAAAAGTTTTTCCGCAAGCCGAAAATAGCAAGTTTATAAAACATTCTAATAATTTCGCAAGAGAACGGTATCGTTTATAATATCTTTCTTTGACAACCGATTCAGCTTCCGTTCAACAATACTTGCAGTCTATTGTGTTTATACGAACAGCTTTACAAGAGGGCAGGGAATCGGCCATGCTGTCTGAATTAAGAAACTCACTATAAAAGCTCGTGCAAGCTACCGAAAGAATGTAGCATCCAATAGGCAGAAATTTCAGAGAAGCAGATTGGCTTAAAGATTACAAGATATCAGAGCCAACCCAAATGGCCAACTCATTTTGTAATTGCCAGCAAATCAGTAATAAAATTATTTATGTGTGTAGCCGGAAATGCCATTGAAAGAGACACCGATTTTGAAAATGTACGCCACAAAAACTGACGTACCCCACACGCTTCAATTAGCCACCTTATCGGCAAATTGCAGATCCTATTCTGAAAAATATACGTTTCTTCTAGAATATGTGCGGCTCCAAATGCCAATTGCGTAGACGAAGAGAGAAATACATCTTTTCTCGTATGCCAGTACATCACATTAGAACGGCTTCATATATAGAGCGAAAGCTCGAAGTACAATGCCAAGGAACCAAACCCCTCAACACATTCATTTGGAATTAATGATATGTAGCTTCGCTTAGGAGTAAAATTCCTTATTATCCCTATACGCTACTGTCTTCTCCATTATTTCTTGTCGAATTTCTCGTTCTTTGCAAGTATCAGAATGTCATCATTACTGTTCGACGCAACCGGTTGGAATTTTCCCCTGCGAGTTAAACTCATCTACAATACAACAGCATCAGCGAAAAGACAATACATTTTAAAAAAATGAAATAAAGAAGGAAAGAGAATTTGATGAATATTTTAATGAAATATTATAAATAGCGTTTTATTACGCCATGTATAATACCCCTCCTCTGTGACGGATACACGCAACTAAAGTGTTTCATCACAGCTGTCCGTTATATGCAAACATCTACAGTGATTAGAAAACAGCAATAAGTCAGAGCAGAGTTCGACGTAGTAACCTCTCAAATGACTGGCTCGATTCTCGATTCTTTGGTACCAAAAGACACTTGAATACATGCTTTAGTTTCATTAGTTTAGTTTCATTTTGCCAGCTTTTAAAAGTATTCATTAGTTTTTATAACATTTTTATTTTTTATAGCCACGTTCATCATAGCATTAACGCCTCTTGAAAATAAATTAAATTTTATATAATTAAAACACATTCCATTTTATAAAAGCTTCTAATCTTTTCCTTTAGAACGAAAAACTTTATTCCTGATGTTTAATTTAAAAACAAGCCAAAAAATTCTTAGTTTTAATTGCATGAATTGCAACTTAATGTAGAACAAAATGTTGAAAACTTTATTAGAGTGCTTCGTTCGGTTAATATTGCTTCTGTTGCGATGAAAGAGAAGCAACAACAACTTAAATTATTTATAAAAGTTTTGCTTGCGAACACTTTATACGAAACTGGGAAACTCATAGTTAAGCCATTTATTAATACGTTCATGTCAATTATGTGTGAAATGCAGAAACTTGTTCGTTCGTTGGGTGTCAAAACAATGAACATTCTTCATTAGGGAATCTTGCAAAGTAATGCTACAAGATATTAATTAGAAATCAGAAACAATGTAATAACAATAATTAAAAAAAAAGCGAAAGAGGAAAATTGTATACAATTTTTAAAACTTTAAAGAGAAACTTTCACCAAAATTCACCAAAAAAATACTCACCTCACTCGTGAATAAGAGGTGTAATTTGTAATATTTCTCTAACGGGCATTTCCTGCTCGCGTTTGGTAACTGATAGTTATTACGCGTCAACCACATGTGTTTACTAAGAATTCAAAGATTTTGGTTCTATTGCCGTAAAAATTGCGCCTGCTAAACAGGAAACCGGAAACCACAAATCGGAAATGTAAAGTAACACCGGAAACGTGTTAAGTAGGTAATAAAAACAGGCGTGTACAAAAACTAACAACTCTGCTATTGTTTACACAATTCAACTTAATTACTTCCCCTTGCTTCGCCAAAAATTAAAGGAAGCCTATTTAAAATACGTTGTTAAATGCACAACGTAAATACGGTCTTATTGCGCAGAATGGCAACCATGTTGTTGTCCAGAATTTAAGACCTGATTATGAGTATGCCTTACCATGTGATATCAAATCGGTTACCGAATTTTTTGTATCAATACCAGTTTACAAGGTATTAAAAAATATATATTTTTCAAAGAAATATAGATTGTCATTTAAGTGATTTGGACAGTCGGTCATGAGCCCCCGCCAGTATTCTACATAGTTTTTATATATTGGTGGCAGAGTCCTCCTTGTTCTTCGCAAAGATCTCCTAAATCATGTTGAAACGGATCTGTATGACTATGGAGATAGTGAAACCGTTTCAAAATATTTTGACGTTTCTCTAGAATATTCAAAGTCATTAACCGAAGAAACTTGAGAAGGGCCGGTTACTTTACTTGGATCCTCTCGAGTCTTCGGTTCCACATCTTAAAATATTTGTATTGGTATATTTTCTTTTTGCAGAATAAAGATTAAGGTATTTCCATTAATGGCGATTGTTTTGGTTAATCCCGTACAAAAATAGCAGTCTCTGAATATAGATACACCCCAGATATAACAAACCGGATCGGTATTATCAACATAACATCAAAATTTGTTAATTTGTGTTGTTGTTCGATTGAGTTTTTCGATACGAACTGGACTGAAAAAAGCTGAGTGTGATAAGTAAGCTGTAAGGTGGGGGTTATCTCTTATCGACATCAAGTATAAACAGAGCTGCCCCAGAAATAAAGTTTTATTTATAAAAAGAGACTTTTAGCGGTAATAAACTTTTGAAAAGTTTACTATTTAAGATATTCGTTCAATTCATTCAATTCATTCAAAAGTTTGCCAGAAAATCCAGTTAAGCTACAAAAAATGCCTCCTAATTGACTGATTTCCAAAGTCAGCTTAGAAGGTGGCATTCTAACGTGCATGCGTTTCTAGTAAGTTTTAAATATAAAAAAGTAACTTAAATTATGCTGATGAGTTGGCAACATTGCAGATCAAACACGCCCAATTATGTTAAGTATGTCGCACAACCATAAAATTTAATACGACAAGACTTTTCGAACAAAAAGAACGCAGGCAGTTCAATTAGTTTAATTAATCACAAAAATACGCATCGTTTTAAGGAGCCTTTCTGTCATGTAATCTAATACAACCATATAACCATTCACCGTTCTTTGCACGATTATGGCTTTCACTGTGCTTCGGTGCATGGATTTGGCTACATGAACACTTTTCTCGCCAATACCCCGAAGAAATAATGGCTTATGACTTGTTATCTTTGAACACTTTGTAAATTGAGTAGGTCTCTTTTTACTTTCGTGGTTTAAAAAAAATAATCAGCTGTACGTAAAGCGCGAATAAGCCATACTTTTAATTGATGAGAAAAGTTAAAAAGCTTCTAGAAAATCTAGCTTAAATTTCAGATAATTGCTTTGCAATGCCCAAAGAAAGAATCCTAATTTATGAATAGCATGTCTAAACTGGCAGTTCAACTTATTATCGCCCACCTCATGTGTGTGTGTGCTAGTGTGTAAGGATATAATGTTTGTTTTCCAACGAAAAGTAATGAATTTTCTTTTTCTACATTGGAGAAGGTAATTTCATCTGACAGTATAATTATATATCGATTGCCATGCATACAAATGCCATCCTGTATTCATTAAACGAGGGTGCATTATTGTGGTTGTGACTGCTGCTCTTCTTATCCTTTTTTTGAGGAAACTGTTAGCAGATGATTGGTTATATGCAGCAACGATTTGCAGGAACGTTCGTTAATTATCTTTCTCTTCTACGCAGTTCAATTCCTCGATATATTTTGCATTGAAATATAAAGCATGTCCCAGAAAAATAATGAATTATTTTAATGCGTTAAATTGATCGATGATTTAAATTAATTTTATTTTCTTAAAACACGTCTGTATAGAGAGCTCAACTGGCGGCTCTGAATGTAAAATATTTTGCGTTTTATCTTATGACGTGAACTATTAACGAATGATTAGCTTTTTTTGTAACTAACTTAACCTGCAAAGCTTTCGGCTTTACCGCAGGAAAACACCCAGTGTCTAGGCAGGAATCGAACCCGCGACTTTCGATTCATTCGCCTGCGGAGGCTGATATTTCAGATTAAGTTAAACATTAATATTCAACAGAATATTGAAAATTGACTATTTCCATACATAAAACTGGACCTGCTTCCACTTCACCGCATGCTAAAGCAGATCTTTAGCGAACGTTGGAAAAATGCTTTTTACAACAACTGGAGATTTATCCAATTTTAAATTAAAGATAAATGGGAAGTTTACTTATAACAAAAAATCAATTTAAGTGCACTCATTTACTCACTCTCTCTTACATTGAGCGATACTTATCAGCTCAAGTGAAAAATAAAAAAGGTGGAAAAACAAATGACAAGGAACAACGTTGTTGCCCACCAAACACATTTCAACCAAATGTGGTTGGTCCAATCCAAATGGCAGTAGTGTAGCAGTCGCCCATTATGCAAAGTATCTCTTTTAGGAAACACGCAATTAGAATTGGCAGCACCTTCATTAGAAATGAACAATATGAATGGCTCCGCTGCTTCACCGGGATTATAATCAACTTCGTGTGATCGATATTTTGACGCATTTTAATTTGTAATAGAAATTATTCCTGCGAGAATATGTTGTCATCTTACAAGAATATCAATAAGATCGATGGTTACGAATCGAGCATATAACGAGCAATGTATTTGAGGGAGATTTAGTCGCCTAAACAGGAATTTTTATCTAAATTTTTTTACATTTGATTTTAACGGTGGAAATAATTATCGCATTTCATTAATAATATTTCATTTCACTACAGAAATACATCCCAATAATTTGAAGAGCTGGCAACGCAATACAGACGCTATAGAATCTGCCAAACATCTGGGCACTTTTCATATAAATTTCAACTCTGCTTGTGT
This sequence comes from Ormia ochracea, assembly GCA_963402855.1. Lineage (NCBI taxonomy): Eukaryota > Metazoa > Arthropoda > Insecta > Diptera > Tachinidae > Ormia > Ormia ochracea. Next base: position 22,552,719 of record OY727105.1, read on the forward strand.
TTCTGAATTATGAAAGCAGTGTCACCAAACCAATCAGTGTAGCCAAAAAGTGCAAATGCTCGTGCTGCTGAATGCCAGCTGCAACCCTAAAACATTTGAACAAGGTTTCGAATTTTTAAATTCCGTGCTCAGTATACGTGACGGAGTAAGCGGTGTAATCACATCGATATTTCTTAATTCAAGCAAACCAATTTAACCGTACTAACATTGTTGAAATATAATTAAGGCAGACCATACACGAGTGATTTGTGCGCGTGATTTGTTTGCGCGCAATTTCTCCACACACAGTCAGCAAAGCATAAGAGCCTTAAACGTCAAGAAGCAGAAATGAATTGTGTAACAGGTGCTGCAACTGCCTTTCCGGTCATTTATTTGTGTCCACACCGAAAGAAGGTTATGAGAAGCTGCAAGTGGACAAATAAGCAAACTGGCGTTCACATATGATTTTTTTAAAAGGTATGGAAATTCCTTATATTTTGTAAAAGAAGGTTTCCGCATGCCTTTTCCTTTCCCTTCCTGTTTTCATATTTTTCGTTTTTACTTTGTAAATTTCAATAAATTTAATTAAAAATTGTTTACTAGCCAGCATAGCGACAATAACATGACTACAGTTTACTCACACATAACACGGTGGCTATCCTTGTTAACAAAGAACAAAAGGAAGAAATTAATTTCATCTATTCTTCAAATAATTTCTATGGGATCCTCAGGCGGTCTAATACAGCTGGAAACAGGAAAGTGCTTGCAGAATTTTATGAATCCCAAAGGATCACCTAAATCAAATTTAATTTACTTTGAAGACGCCTCTCTGGGAGTCAACCTTTTCCTTAACGCATTTTCCTCTGTTAAACTTGCTGACAAGACGAATTGGCTATCAGGCGGCAGCTTTCGGCTTTATTGTTATTACACTGTACCAAATACCGGCAATTTTGTTTGTGGAATTAAGCTGAGTTGTGCGAATTCAAGCGAATTCAGATGGGGAAGCAGAGGCTGGATCGGAATGCATATGTATGTATACATATGTAAAAGAAATTCATATATATGACACTAGAAGAAAACGACGTAATATTATAATTATACGTAGCTTAGGAGGAACAAAACTTTTTCACATTTATTTAAAAATTACTTGTGATCAGTCGCAGGCAACGAACTTTCGCTCTCAATCGCTTCACATATTTATACAGCACGCATATATGACGACTCCTTGTACACTACAATTCTCAAACATAACCTTATTAAAGAAATTTTTTTAAAAATTTTAATATATTTTTTTTTGCAAGACTTTATTCTGTATTTGTGCATGTCGTAGGCAGAAACGAAAATTCATGTGCAGGCGTAAAGAAGTTTGTTCCTGTTAACACAAAGCAAATCAGCTACACTTGCGCAACGTGCAGTTTTGTTTCGCTTTCCAAATATGTTTTGCCCCCGTAAAGGGTAGTGTGGGCTTACTCAGGGTGTTAGTCATTGCTCTCTTTGAACCGTTTATATCGGGAGGATTGAAAATGCCCTGTAGAAGGGATTGGTTGCACTTTCCCAAAGAACTACGAGGTTGTGTTAAAAAAAAAATCCAATCAGAAGAAGTGGAAAAATATTTTTGTATGTGTGTTTGTGGATGGATCGCATAAAACAACAAAAATAACATAAAACCCCCTAAAGATAGGCAAGTACACACCCATGAAAAGCCTGACAAATCAACGAATACTAGTGAAAGAAACAGGTTGTAGCATTGGACACACGATTCCACTTTCGTCATTCATTGCTTTGAAATTTATTTCATAATTCTAAAAGCATCGTAATGCATTTTTTCTGATCACTATTATATTTTTGTTATATATAAAATTACATTTTTTCAGGGAGGGGAAAACATTTTAAAAATGCACGGGGGTTCACGGGGCAACATTTGTGTGGTAGAAAAGATGAAAAGTGAAACAACAATGAACTCGTTCTAAACGTTAAGCTGATAAATTTTGTCAGCTGCATGTCACTAGAGAATTCGATCTGTGTTGATCGTTTCTCTAGAGCAAAGCGCCCTGTGGATGAGAGAGTATTACAAGACTAACGATTTCCCTCTTTCTTCCATAAAAGTTGTATAGTGTGGACAATGACTTATAAATCAACAGTGTAAATGGGAATATTTATGCTGGCGGCAGCTGTTCTACACACCATAGAGCTGCCGTAACATTGCCATAGCCTGCCTAGATGATTAGAATCTCTCAAATAGTTCCTGAAAAGCTGGATACGAGTATGTTATTGATTTCGCCTTAAGCAACAATATTGCATTTCGAAATAGAGCCCCTTTATTTGGCTTATTGGAACAGCAATGCGTACATTCGCCCTCTTCCTGCAGCATCTGTTTGTGCTTTAAGCATCCCTTGCAGACTTTAAATCTTGCCAGCTCCATGTGATGTTTGATTAAGAACACACTGCAACATTAATTCCTGAAACTGCATTGTTATAAAATACAAAAGGAGAAAATATCGCAAATATTTTTTCACAGGATTTTCCAACAAATGTGAGCACATTTATAAAAGTTTTTGTCCTCTTGGAGGCGAGTTCTAGTGCTGTTAAAAAAACAATGTTTACAATAATTGCAAGGGAGAAAGAAATGCAGCGGAAGAATAAATACACAAGGAAGCGTTTTTAGTGCTCTGCTCTGGCTTGCAATGGATAAAATTCATCATGAGCTTGTCGCTGCTGTAAAAGGAGGGGAAGAATGCATTATGCCACCAGTTACGGGAAATGAAAAATAGTGACACAATTAAAAAAAAAATTCGGAAAATTATGACAACAAAGTAAACAGTATGGCATTGTATCTGCGACGATAAATAAATTTGCGGTGTTTTATTGAAGCGGGGGGATAAAGTTATAAACTTAAAGTAAACGCAATTTATTTACGCCACGTTGCGCTTAAGACACATATCAAAATTTAAGACGAAAAATATTTAAGAAAACAATTTTAAAACAACTGCCACTCCTTCCAAAGCCTTCAAGAAATTGCTTAAGCTGGAAAACCTCACGATAACTTTGCCATATAAAAACCAACGTGTGAATTTTCAACGCTTACGAACATTTTAAGTGGCCTTGCGCAGTTTAATAATTCTTATTGCGAGGCATTTCATTATTTAAGGAGCAACAACTTTTCGAAAAATTTAAAAGTTTTTCCAGGTGCTTGTAATTGAAAGTTTAAACTTTCCTGCTCACCTGAAAGTAAGCGAAAAGTATAATTTATATTAGTTTCTGAATGTTCACCGCAACATGTCAACTTTATCCTTTTCCTTGTTTTGTCCCTTTTGTTGTTGTTGCTTGCCTGTAAATAGTAAAGACGACATTTGCAAGTTCACGTCGAAGACTCTGCCGCAGTGAAGAGTTTGTTTTAAGTTTTAATTCAAACCAAAACAACAAGCAAAGACAACACCTTGTTGTTGTTGCCTATTAACACAACAAAAACAAACACAAAAACAACATCGAACGAAAAAAAAGAAGAAAATAAATGCAACTTTAATTAAGCAATTGGTAATATCAGTTAAAAAGAAATAGTTCGGAATAGTACTTGCAAACAATTAAATTTGCACGTGCAAATAGTTTAAACTTGAGGTAATTCAAGCGTCATGTGCTGTAAAAATAAACTTTTAATTTTCGCCGCCATTAGAAAACTCGTAAATAAAAAATAATTGAATGCATGAACTCAATTTGATTGCTTTTAACGTATTTGACAGCACTCAGCGTGTAAGGCGTGTACTATTTTCCTGTTGGGCGTTATTTTTCCTATCTGGGGCCAGTACTTAGGGCATGGTTGCTACTCATACAAGGCATTATGACTGATTTCGTTCGATGAGTGTGGTTTTTGTATCGCTGAAATACTGTTACGAGCAACGGCAATGTAAATTGTTTGCTGGTGAATCTTGTGTACCCAGTGCTTGAACATGCCATCAGAAATAGCAAATTTGAAGAAGTGGGCATCGAACCTATGATCTACGCTATTTGTAATAGGCCAATTTAATAACTAATGCATTGTACCGGATTTCGTGGGAAAGGGAGAGAGATACAGTTACAGGTGGGAATGTGTTTTTTGTATCGATAAAATACTGCTACGAGGAACGGTGATGTAAATTGTTTGCTGGTGAATCTTGTGTACCTAGTGAGTGAACATGCCTTCAGAAATAGCAAATTTGAAGAAGTGGGTATCGAACCCATGATCTACGCCATTTGCAGTAGGCCAATTTAGTAAATAAAGCATTGTACCGGATTTCGTGGAAAAGGGAGAGAGATACAGTTACAGGTGGGAGTGTGTTTTTTGTTTCCCGGAAATACTGCTACGAGGAACGGTGATGTGAATTGTTTGCTGGTGAATCTGTTATGTGTAAGTCTTTGCTCATAATTTTTTCCAACTATCACTTTGGTATGTGGTCGTTACACTGTAACTGAGGATGTATTTTTACTAGTTCTCCAAGTAGATTATCCATCCCCACGGATATAGACTTTAGATACTATATATATAATTCGCTAGAATTTCCATATCTCCTTTTATGTAAAACGTTGAGAACATTACAACAAAACCAATTTTGACAGATGGTAAACGGATTCCTTATGATGCAATTTTTTTACTCTTCTCCGTCAAAAGGGATGGACGGTTATAAATAGGTCTGATATGGGGATGGTAATGTCAGCAATATTAGTTTACGGTACTATAAAGTATTTATGATGGATATATACAAAAATGGAAGTTGATTGAGCTTGAGTCCGTTGGTCCGACTGTCTGTTCTCTGTGTCTTCGGGTATTATTTGTGCAGAGTAAATTGAGCTAAAATTTCAAAACTTTTCTGCTCAGAATTCTTTCAAAATTATCAGGTTTGAAAAACACCAAACTCGTAAAGGAAAAAAATTAATAAAGGAAATCCTGGATTACCAGGATTTCGTCCTTTATTTTAATAGATTTCATTAATGTATATGTGTATATTCGCTAAAGCATATTTAATAAGTTTAATACATTATTGTAGTTTTTGTAGTAAAACAATTAAAATACGAAATAAATTGAATATTTTTGATGTGACGATTTTGACATTTCAAAAGTAGCAGTTCTGGCAACAATCGTATCGCATGTTGCTCTGAATGTGTTTAATGCTCTACGTAGCTTACAGCCAAATGTTGTAAACTCGCTCCATATATTGGTTTTGGTTAAATCTCAGGAGCTGTTTATGGCAGCTGCCACTAAATAAATAAATGAAGAGGGAGTTAAAAGAGCATAGTGCGAAAAAGAAAGTCCGTGTGAAAAGCCTGAGCAATTTCGTTTTGTAAAGAGCCAAGTCTACATTTTTATAACATTATTGGAATATATTTCATTCCTCCATTGGAGTCAAGTCAGTTATCATTAATTGAAGTGTTAAATTTAGCAACCAAAATTCCAACAAAATTTAAACAATTTATATGCTTCTCTTTATATCCTTGCTGAACGCTGCTGTATTTATTTTTGGACATGCCTTGCGAATTGTGTCATATTACAAGAAAAGAGAAAAGGGAAAATTAAAAACGAGAATGTACAAACTTGCTTCTGGTCTGCTACATTTTATATTTGAAAATTGTTATTTTTCTTCCTTTTTTTTTTTTTTAAAGCAATAAAATTTAATTCGCCGAGGTGTAGAATGTTTTCTACTTCTATTGGGATCGTTTTTCAACAGTGTTTTTAAACTGTTTTTCTTTGTTTCCATTTCTCTATAGTATTTTGGTTTTGGTTTCTTTCAAATGGGGAAATTTATATTGAGGGAGCAAACCACGTGACAATGGACAAATCACTTGAGAGCTTTTGCATGCTTTTACATGAGATCTTCTTGTTTGCAACTTTTTTGTAAACATGAAAAGAAATTGTATTACTACATAGATGCGGATGAATATCTATATGTATGTGTGTATATACAAACATATACATTACATGTAGAAGATAATGCATATATGTACATACTTACACACATCCATATATGTATACGTGCATGAAAATAATACAGTTAAACAGATTAAAAAAAATACTTTGACTGCAGTGGAGAGTTAGTTCTCCTTCACAAAGCGCACATCCAGTAAAATTAAAATCCAAAAACGTACAACTAAAATCGATAGCAAAATTTCAGGATTGCAGACGACTTGCACTTAAAAAAAAAAGGAAACATTTTAATTTTATTTCCATTCACGAATTTGAAACCGGTTTTTACTGTAGATTTCGTAACGTGACATCTTTCGATTATCGGAATTTGAGTCATTACAGATTTTATTGCAGTGCCGACCGATTACATTGTAGTTGTTCCTGAGCCAGTGACGAATGAACGTGGTCTGTAGCTGTACAGTGCGCACAATAAATTATGATGCGAATGAGAAAATATTTTATAATAAAATATATCTGTTCAAAACAATGTAATGAGAGCTTTTGCTTTTAAAAACTGTCGCAAAATGGATTTGCTACTCTACCATTTCATAAATACGTAATTTGTCAGCATTTTCAGCCGAGGTGCAATCACTACGTAGAATACTTTGACAGATATCAATTCAGATTTTTCTGATTAACAACGAAGTTAACAATGTATTCATCATCTCAACATCTTCCGCCGACATGTTGATATGAGTTGAAAAAATTTACGTGTGACGTGATGGATTAAAGCACCAAATTGCTTTGAAATTTTTTTTTTTGCACATACTTCCCCCCACAACTGTACTTAGAAATTCTCTATCAAAAGAAGTACAAAATATTTTTAAGCATCTCTGCTGAAATGCGTCAAGCATCAGCGAAAGAATTCCTTATTAAGTGAAGAACATGAAAAGGCATTCCATAGTTGAAGTTTCAACTTTGACGCATTTCTGTTGTATAATGTATAATTTTCCTTGTCGTATGAAGCATACAAATCCGCACATGTGTGTACGTCAGCACATGAGTTAAAGCAACCATAAAAAGTGCGCAACATTTTTTAGTGACAGTTTGACTAAAACTGGGTTTACATGAGGAAATAGTGGCAGCACATTTTTGCAGAACTCTAAAAAAGTTTTTTCGTATTTCCCCGCATAGTGAATGAATACAAATCGTTTTGTGTAAACAAAACGCAAGTATCGAAAGAAAAACCCTTCAAAATTAAAGTGCGACCATTTCTACTCCCCGCATCATTTTCTACGGTTCTCGCCAACAAAACAAAATATCATCTGTAAACCCATTGCAACATATTCAGCATAGTCTAACCTAGACGGATGAATCCAAGGACTTATAATTCCCAACTTTTAAAGTAACTTGTAGGAATTTGAATGTAAAACAGAAGGGGAATTTTGTGAAAGCTGTGCCTTTACATTTATGCATACTTCTAAGGAATTCAATATATATCATTACTATAACTAACAAAAAATAATTTCTATTCCCCCTTCTCACATACTTATGAGAACACAAAGCTTAAAAAGCCATGGGTAACTCTTACTTTGATAGTGTTACAATTAACTCGGTTTGTACGACACTACTCAGATGCCATCGTTACGTCACGGATCATCTTTTTTCCTTCGCCCCATCTTCAGCATGGCTAGACTACTTTCATTTACAAAAAAAAAAGAGAAGACGCAGTTGGCAGACATTCGGCAGGAGAGGGAACGGAATCTGGAATTTTATAACTTAATGAGATCCTAATTTTGAAAAAAAAGATACGATTGTTTGTTTTTATTTTTAAAAAAGCAATAAATTTTCCTTGAGTGGAAGCAGGAAGAACATTAAAACCAAATCATCGGTAATTCGGTTTTGATATGCCACCGCATTTGTCGACCAAAATATACTCAAAGCAGGTTAGACTTTTCTTTTTCGCCATAATTTTCCCCTCTAATGGCTAAAACATATTATAATGATCTATTAATAAAGAAAAAGAAGGAAATTATTTATTACTCGTATAAACTTAATGTTGGTCATTTATTATTCTGCCTGCAAGGGAGAATGGGGGGGCGAACAACAGTAGCCCGCTAATAGCATAAAATAAATAAACAAACATGTGTACATTCCGTCTATACATATCCACCTACATATAGATACCCATACACAATCGTAAATGCATGTACACACCCACACTTACATACATTCCGGCATTAACATTTTCCACAATTTTCATTTCAGTGTTGCTCTTTTCTGTTCAGATCGTTACACGTTATCATGATTGTGTCATTTTTCCTTTTACTTTGGAAAATATAATTGTTACAATTTTCATGTCAACTGCTCAGCAAAGCTGGCTTGGCGACAAACACACATACACACACAAAGCGAATGCAACGTCGATACGTCTGCCAAGAGAAGTGGTAGTGGAAAGGCAAACAATTATTATGATTTGCCACATTTTTTAACATGCATGTATGTATGTATGTTTGCATGCATATTCGTATGTGCACGTGTGGGTGTGTGCAAGAGAATTGAAGCACAGCAAACATGAACTTGCGCTCCAAGTATGTACTCGCATGTGTGTACGAGTATATCGTTGGCTTACTGCAAAATCAATATTATAATTTTACGTTTTTTCAAATTCTAACAAGGATATTCCCCATACATGCTGCTCTTGAAAGGATAATATTATTATGTTTTTCTATAAGATGCGATTACGAGTATATCGAATATTTAAATTTAGTTCTTTGCGCAAACATTTGCTTCAAATCGTGACGTTTTTGCATAAAACGGGCGCTTTATAAGCAGCACAGATTTTTATAGATAAAAAAAAAAAAAAAAATATCGATGAGTGATAAATATTTTAATGAGCAGTGAATTGTCTTGAGGGGAGTGACAATAAATTTCAGTTTCACCTCATTTGTAAATTAATAAGACATCTGTTGCGCATCTGTTGGATTCGTTAAGCGGGCGATTTATGTATCTTTTCGCATCACTAATATTGAAAATCTTGTAAGATGAAATCCTCTACTTGATTTTTTAATATTTTTCGCTTGTTGGCTGTATTGAGATTATAAGGACTACCAATAATGGAAAACCTCATTCCGCCGTTCATTTTGTCAGAGTTTGGCAAACACACATAATTGCATTCACATCCCTTTTATGCCGTAAACAGTGACCGAAAAAGTAAAAAAATAAAGAGATTCAATTTATAAATGAAGATATTGAAATTGAAATACATTTAGGGGATCGCTTTGAATGCTGCTTTCATCTGTTACGAGTAGAGGATAAAAATTTCATGTCAAGCTTCTTGACTTTGTATTTAATTTAAGCAATTCTTGTTGTTTATTTGCGTTAAAACCGTAACACTGTCATAAAATGCCAAATACTAACAATCATTAATTGCACAAAACAGCTGATTCGGGCACAACAAACCACCAATGCCAGTATGCAGGCGCATACATAAAAACGGAGGGCAATTTTTCAACTTAAATAAGATTTAAATGTCCGCGATTTGTCATTTCGATTAAATTCATATTTAAATACAAAGTGAAAAACTGCCAGCACCAGAAAACTTTCAGTCTTTTAACATTTGTAATCACTAATGGTGGTCCTTAAATTGTCTGCTAAACACAAGTGTTAATTTAAATCGGTTTACCATATTGATATTTTCTGCAGAATTTGATACGACACCAATTTTAGTTCAGTTGACGTTGAATTCACTATGCAGGAAAAGGAAAAATACGCAGTTTTTCGTTTAACTACACTGCAAAATAACAAAATTTGAAAGTTGCAAAAGTTAGTTGGGTTTTAAGTGAATACCCTTATTAGTGTAGCAGAATGATAAACTTAATAAGGAATTGATGCCATAGCGCTGGCAAAAGCATGTTTAGGTGTAACAAAATATCATTGATCACATGCCCTCATTTTAAGTATCCTGACTGTTATCCCTCTTTAGTTTAACAACATATTTATGATAAGCAGTAATTTGTTTCTAGTCGATTCTGAAACATACAATAGACAGCTGTTCTGACGGTACACTATGGTAAATTCTTGTGCTCTTAAAACTAAAATGATTTTCTTGGCAAATAACACGCGCACGTTAGTTTCTAAGTGAGAAATTATTGAATATAACAATTCTGAAAGTACATTTCTTTGGATTTAGGAAAAAATATATCGCCTTTCCCGCTAATCTCGCACCATGTCAAATCATCTACGGACACACACAATAATATAGGATGACATAATTTTTATAAAATATTAATAGAAAACTCATATCGACTAGTACAGATATCATACAGTGAAGCCGATCAGCTGTCTACTTTGGCTGGTCTGACAGCTGATGCTTATCTCGCATTAAACATGACGTATAAACATTTGTAAATTGTAAAATAGATTACATTTTTTTTACATTTAATTTTTTATATAATAGCAGTAAATCTGCTTTCGGCAAATTTTTCAGATTGTTTAATCCATTTACAAAAGCTGAGCTTAAAAAAATATTAAAATAACTTTTGCATTTTTCTTTTTAATTTTTTACAATCATTTGAAAAAAAACCGAAAAAATTAGATTAATTATAGTAATCAGCAAATAAGCTTTACATTTTCCATAAAGCGAATTTTCTTGAAAATGGCTCGTCTGAAGAGCAGAATTAATTATTGTATTTTCATTTTTCTAGTTCTACAATTCGACTCTAATTTTTCAACATTATCTGGAAATCCTTCAAACGAAATTGATGCATGATTTTCAGACCTGATAACCATCAAACAGAGTAGCCACACTATAAGGAACATAAGGCGGGGGCAAATCATTCTAATATGGGCTTACGAGCTCTGTGCATGATAAATATACTTCATATACTCCACACATTTACGCATACATACAAGCGAACAATATTCCTCTTAGTTTGCAACCAGTCTTCTTTGAATTAATATGAAAACTTACAATCGCAATTTATTTTTCATTTGTTGTGGCTGCCAAATTATAGTAAATCGAAAAAATATTGCCTTAAAGATATAAGGAAAAAAAATATGAAACATGATTGCTTATGCTTAGACCGCAACTAAAAGAGAATGAGAAGGAAACCTTAACATAAACTTACAACAACACAAACCACCACAACAATATTTATCAGGACTTTATGAAAAATTACAAACATCGCACACACACAAACGCAAAGAAGCATAAAATTATATCTTTAGGTTGTGGGAAATTGCAGGAGTGGTAAGCCAGGTAGGACATGAGAGTTAACTGGAGTAAAAAAATGGTTAGCGAAAAATTGGTAATTCCCCGACAGCCAAAAGATGTTATCCACCTAATACGCCACCATTAAGTCATGACTTTAATAACCGTCATAAATCAGCCAAACAACTCAATAAGAAAATGTTAAGCTAAATACTACATGTGCTAGAAAATTATCCAAAGTAGAGTAGAAGAAATGTTTATTACAGAAATTAACTCGCTTTAGAAGAATTTCCCAAAAAATTAATACCAACAAAGAAATGCAAACTTTCAGTATCATTTGAATCGTGATTGGATTTGGGGATTATCGGATCAAAACTGGCCAGATGACATTCGACGTTTTCTATCTCCGAAAGGACAATTTTTAATGCTATTGGATTTTAACTTTAAACTTTTTCCTTTTCTTTTCGCGTCAGACAGCACATTTTGCTGAGCGCTTCATCTCAGAGAGGAAAAGCAAAGACTGCATAAATCTCTTTGCTTAGATTGTCAATTTAATGTTTAAGCTTCAGGTCGCCTTAATCCTTTTGTCTATTTTAAAAATTTTGATATATTTGTGAAATTTGGTTAATAATTCGCTAATGTTCCGGCAGCATTTGCTTCAGCCTTCCCGCAACACCAAGCGAACTAGAATTAAAATTAAATTAATTTAGAAAGAAAATTGACGTCCAACTAATTTTTTTTTTCGTTTATATATCAAAAACTTGACAGCAAAAGTTTTTGGCGTAGGAGCAGCGTTAGAGATTTCATCAATTTAAAATGGCTAAAATTAACTGTTAATAGATTTTTAATAAAAAAAAAATCCAAAAATCTCGTTAATAAAACAAATTTTGTGATCTGAAATCCACAAAATATTTTTTAGATTTTTTCCGAATTTCAATTTTTTTCATAGTAAATAATGAACTTGCATAGTATAAAATACAATAATTAGAGAACTGCGGATATATTTTTAGAGGTCCATAACTTTGCATTAACAGTACTGGTCTATTTGACAAGGATTTAACAGCTGATGGTTGCTTTCATTTACATTGGCTTGATATTACAGTACGGATAGGCTTACTTTGCATTCAGAAGGGTTAAAGCATTTGGGGTTACGGTGATCCACAACCTTTTGTCAAAACACAGAAAATTAGTTTGCTGCGCTTTGTGAAGTGGCGGAATGTTACTGTCAATGGTGAAGGGTACCTCCATACCCAAGCACATATACAATATATTTAAGTCAAAGAAATTATTGAAGAAAGAACCATTTCAGGGAGTCGGCCATCAAAATCACTGACGTGACCACAGATTTGCATTACCTCAGTTAGCCGGCATAAGCCTTCGATGAACTCTTCCGCAGGACAAAACCCAGATGGCAATGTATTTACTGAGTTGAAGAAATGCTGGCGCAAATGCTGCAAAACCCTAATGTAAATTGTCCTGGATATAAGCGCTTGAATTCGGTTTCATTCCCATTAAATATACCGATCTTCGTTTTATTGCAGTGTAAACGTAAAACTCTAAAAGAGACACCACACAGTTTTTTGAATTCACTAGCTATCCTACACTATAGTAGTACAGAAGTATAGTACAGAAATTTTCGCAAGGAAATTTTTAAAACGGAAAACTTATTTCTTAAATATTAAACACATTTTAAAAATTTTTTTTTTCATTTGTAAAGTAATTAGAAATTGTAAACTGAATATAATCTTAAGTGAAGTGAGCTGCATTTCATACCAATCCATTTAGAAGTTGTGATTGGTATCATTTCAGTATGTGGTAACAACAATTTTACAGACGTTTTCTGTTGTTAAAATTTTGTCGATAATTTAAGCTGTTAAAAAGTGTTTAAGTAGTGTTTTGAGTTATTTGGAAAATCGTTTTGTACGGGTGGTTTTTTCCGGAAGTCTTCAAAAGTATTCCGCCAACATATAACGATAAGGACAATAAGCAAACAATGCATTAACTACAGGAATCTATTTTTATTCCACAAAATCAAGATTATTTTATTAACTTCAGCACTACGGCTTAAACGTCCTTCATAATTTCAGTGCAAATGGACTGTCGTTGCCGCAAAAGAAGTAACGCCGAATGGTTCGGTTGAAGGATAAATTGAAAATAAAATAACATTATTTTTTCGCCAAAATATTACAAGTATTTAATACTTCAATTTTCTTCTTATTGAAGTCGGTTTGGCGGCATTAAGTAAGTCTTTAAAGAAATAAATCTTTTGCACATTTTAAATTGCTGATTAAGAGCTTCATTCGTTATACAGTTCAATTTATGTTGCTGGATGTTTGGCTGACGGGTATTACGGCTGAAGTAAAAGTGTCTGTCATTTCCTTTTAATGGTGTTACGCGATGTTGTAGAGTATGAAAAGATGCACGAATGAAAACAAAGTCATAACTCGAAAATGATTTGAAATAAAGAACACAATAAAAATTATTTTGCTGACAATCTTCCCAGGCAGGTAGCAGTGCCTTAAAAATTTCAAGCAAATACTTGCTTGTCATACTTCAACCAGGATAATTCTGCATGTGTGTTTGTGTATGAGCTAAGAATCCCATTATTTGTTCCCAATCTATGCAGGCAGACATATGTGTACGTGTGTGCGTGTGTATGCGTAACGCCATTAAATATGTCATCCCATTAATTCTTGTTGTATTTGCAAATTGAAGTGATTAAGATTAACAAGCTATGCGCCAAGAATAATAAACATTAATATGATTTAGTAAAAAAAAAAAAAAAAAATTGTATATTTTGGTATTTTATTACATTGCGGGGGTGTCGCTGGCGGAACTTGCAAGTGCGCCAATTTCTAATGGCTAATACGCTTTACTGCACAGTGTTGTTGGAATTCTTAAGTAACAAAACTGTAGTCACCAGTCACTTAATCTTTAATTAATGTCACCATTTATATGGAACCACATGGCTACCAAAATCCGCCTAACAGAGCCTATTTTGATAACAGTGAGCGCTAAAACAGTCCTCTGTCCTTGTAATCCTTCACAGTCTACTGTGATTACCAACAATACTATTGGCTGTACACTGTACTGGTAGGAGCCGTTCTCTTAGTGCTAGATTTGGGGGGAAAAAAACCATCTGGCTTTAGTCAGACATGTTGAGATGATCCTTAGGGCTGCAACGCTGGCAGAGCTGGGGCTGAATAAGCGTGCAATGTTTTTCTCGAAACTATAATTCCACTTGACACGTAATCTTTACTTATAGGATCATAATATGCCCACTTGTTTTCAGTTACAGGATGCAGTTTTCGGTTTTTAATAACTCTATAGCACGTTTGCAGGTCCTCATAAAATGTGTTTGTGCCAAAAAGGAAGTATCGACCAAGTATCCTGTGTAAACACAAGAAAAATTCCTTACGAGGCTTAGAAACTTTTATAAACATCAGGCATATGCTGGTAGTATTTCTACTTTAAAAGAGTTTCCTTTATTTGTTGCAGTTATAAATTATTTTCTTTCTAAATATTAAGCACCAGTGTGCCATTTTGGCGGTTTGTATCAACACGTATTAAAAAAAAAAATCAAATGAAGATCTGGAATAGCATTTTCAACCATTATATTTGAAAAATCTTCCGAGATACCGCATAGTCCACACTACGCAAACTGAGCATTCGTAGGTTTTCAATTTTTAATAATTAGAAAAAATAATTACGATTAGTCCTGCGAATAGTCCTAACAGTCATTGATCCGTGACTTTCTGCGTTTGATTCATTCTGATGAATGAAATATAAAAATATAAAATAGACCTAAAGCTTTGTCAAGGAGCGTGGATAAATCTTTTCAAATGACGCGGTTTTTATGTTCTTGGAAAGACTAAAGTTCAATACTGCACTTTCCACTACTATGCAGTAGTAACGTGCGCTGTTTAGAACCTTTAATACCTCACAGTAGGAGTGTTGGTGGTTCGATCCAATCGCAAACATTTTTCGCATAAGCGTTTAATATTGTTGGAATATTCAAGTGGCGGCGGCCTAGATCTTTACCGGCACTTAGATCTCACACACATTTTACTAAGCCGTAATGCTGCTGAATTATGGCTATTTAATGGACGTGATAAACAAATAAATGATTAACAACATCTTCTTCCTGCCACGAACCTTCCACATTGAGGCCAGAGGACATGCGATACTACTCCACAACTCTGCTACTTCATTTCCCGTCTTCTTCGCTTCTATTACCATTCTCTAAGCCATGCCCCAGTCCATTGCTCCATGGCATTACTGGAGACTACCCCCTTCGAACTTATCACAGAAAAAGGAATTTATTTATTTTTTTTTTTTGATTTGGAACTTTTAATAGAATTATTTTAGACCGGGATAAAAATCTAAAAGTATGCCAGCATCCCGTACTTTTTATGTCTTTTGTTCTGGTTCGTCAGGATGCCTGTAAGGAAGAATGTATGCGTAGATACGTTGATAATAATGCTGAAACATTAAAGTGAATGACAAAATAAAATCCGCCCTTAAGTATATTTACATTGATGTTTCTTTATTTTCCTTGAAAAGTGTGTGTAGAAATGTGTGTGTGCGGTAGAGAGTATGTGTGTTATTTGCTACATTATAACTTCCTTTATATTCGAGAAGGAAGTATTAAGGAAGCAAAAACAATGAGCTCTAAATTAATTGTGTTAGTGACTGTAATAAAATATTTAGATGGCAACTGCGAATTATCCTTAATGTTTTAACTACGATGATTGCCAAGCAACAGCAATTTCAAATTCGTCATAGCACGGTGGCATCGTGAGGCATTTGTGAATAAGTATTATTGAAATTACTTTTTCCTAATTACAATACCTTTTCGCCCCTTCCTTGTAGAAATTAATGTTGTAAGTCAGTGTATCTTAATGTTTCCACAGGCATAATCTGATATTAACTTGCTTCGATTAATATGAGCAGGATTAAAAGGCAACATATTAATCGAAGGCAGGTATCATATATACAACTGAATTGCATAATTTTAAATTTTTCAAGACTTAAGATGTACTTGAACTGGCAAATGATTTTAAATTGTCGACTAAAATGGCCGCTGCGACGCCTCTGAAAGTTTGTCTGCTGAGCAAAAGGTTTTGGGCATGACAACACCGAATGATAACATAATTAAAATGCCAAAAGCAGTAAAACCAGTTGCGCTCGCGATTTGAGAATAATGCTTGGAAATGTATCTGAGCAGGGCCACAGAAATCAGGAAAATATTTTAGCGCTTTTAAAATTCCTACAGACTAGGCGATATGCAGTTTCCAACAAAATTAAGCAACTTTCGGATATTTCTGTAATTATTACAGCACCATATCACGTGATAAGATCACGCAGGATTAGTTACTGTGGGGATCATGTGATATAATGCAGAGGTCTGGTGAACGTTTCACTGGAAAGGTTGATATAAGTTACTTATATTTCGGCTTGCTTTGTGCCCTTTGGAACAATTAATGTTTCGCCCTTATCTTGTGGGAAAAAATTTTAATTTTTTAACCCTTAATATTTTTCATTTCCATCTGTTGCCAGTTCAATTCAATATTAGGATTCAATCAAATTTGAGTTTAATCATAAGTAAAAGCAAATATTTGGTTTCAATGCCAATTACAAAAAATTTAGGATTCTGGGACCAGAATCGTTTATACTCTCATCAAAAGACTGTTCAAGGGAATAATTGTTAAGAATCACAAACATTATTTAAATGTGTCGTTTAATAAATAAGTATTTATGATGTTTACCTTTTAACCGAAAGGATAATGTAAAGTTAAGCGAAATGTGTAGTTCGGCCCTCGTAACAAAATAAAGTGGAAAAATTACTAGGGGAAAAATATACGCAATAAGGACGAAATTTCTAGGGACAATTATTTCACTCTGAATTAGCTCAGCTATTTACAATGGGATATATTTGAAAGAGGAATAAATTACAAGGGAAAGGCGGTTCACGACTTGAGTAATTGACAAGTTCAGTCAACGGCACCAACTGAGCTTTCTAGCGACGACACTAAAATTATTTTGAGATCTTGAATGGAATAAAATTGAGTGGAAATGAATGGAATTTAATGGGAATATGAATCTGCAGAGGCTACGTATTACTAGTCCTTAGTCCCTTGAATATTTTTCGCCCCACACCTCCAATTTAAAATAAAATGATACTTCAGCAACTATTCGTACATAATACGTATACTATTACGTCGCCACAAAGGCGTAAAGAACGTAAAATATCTGTGCTAGCAATGATCGATTCTTTGCCATTTTATTTGGATCACGGAATCCTATATAAAATTTTAAATTATTCTGAAAAGAATTGTCGTCGTGTTATATCGGTGGCGATGTTTTTTCAGCTTTCCATACTTTTTCTTGTTCCCTGTTTTGAAAAGTGTACTTTACAAATGTCGCATCCATGCAGGTGGACTGTTTAGGCCAACTAACTTACAAACATTTGTTTCTCGATCACTTCATTTCTCTTTGCATTGCTTACACTCTTTCATTTAAGCTTGTAACATTTATTCTAAGAGTCTTTTATGTGTGTGAAAACTCCTTTTCTTCCCAGGAAGAAGACAAATGTGAAGCAAATGGCAATTGAATTGACAGATTGTGTAAAAGGGCAACTGCTCTTCAATGTGTTTTAGCCACTGTTGCTGGTTACGTATTTCAAAACAGATTTACGCAGTCAACCCGCAGACATTTTATCTCAGTAACAGAATCTGCCAGTCACCGTGTCATTCATTGCTACGCAAATTGCTCAAGTGCTCGGGACTTTCGAGTAGAGGAGCCAATTTAAGGCACATACCCACCTGCATTTTAACACATTTTATTCTTGTAAGCTTATACGGACTTTTGTTTCGATCAAAAACCATCCATGCGTGGAATAGCTACAAGCCAGCTACGCCTGCCCAGCTTGCAAATTAATCAATCCAAACAAAATGATACACCAGCCAACCGCATTACCCCTTATGGGCACAATTCTTTCTTCAGCCGAAGCAAACGCATATGAAACAGTGCCCTTGCAGATACGTGCCTATACACACTCGCACATTCATATTCCAAAGGTTTTCGTTCCATTCGTGTATGTGACCGAAAACCAGTAATTGAAACGACGTACTTCTACTGCTGGCCGGCCACTGGTGCATGCATGCAAACAGAAACACTCAATCACACAAAATATTGTCATGGAAAAGTGTTGCTTGCAGCAGGATAATTGTGGCAGTTGAACGCACTACATTCGCATGGAATTACTTTCACCGCATACACACACACACTCAGTGTGAAAGTAACAATAGAACGCAATACCAGCATTTCTAATAAAACCTGCAACAGCATCAGTTGTGGTATCAAAAGTAGCAGCACCAGAAAAAAATCACCATTTCCATTTTAGTAGAACAACTTTAATGACTTTCACTTAAATGCTTATGACATTCTTTTAACATTTGCTTTTTATAACACACGTACTGTTTGTCGCTTCTTTCGGTGCTGCAGTTGTGTGCTCCACTAGTCTACTATTCGTATTTAACAATTGCTGTTAGTGTTATTGTTACTCTGGCTGTTGTATGTATGATTCATGTTGTTTTATTATCTTTTTACTTTCTCTGATGGATGGAGTTTTTCTTTTGCACCCATTCAACCGTTTCAGTTGCTCGTTGAAGACAATGACGATGATGGTGGCACTGTTAGCACTCGACATTTTAATAAGTATTTTTTCTGGTCTATTCTTACTTTTCCATTTGTTGTTGCTTCTCATTGAGATGACAAAAAAAAAAAAAAAATAAAAAAAAAAATTTAAGCAGTAAAAGTTGGCACACATTAACATTAAAAAAAAATTTTTTGGAAAAATTATAAAGGAGGGCACAGAAGTCTGTAACAATTTCCATGATGTTGGGTTCTGCCACTTTGGACTCCTGCAATTTAACTCATGAATATGCTTAAAGAATTATTCAGTTCTACGCCATACATAAGGAGTGCTTTAATTTAAAATTCAAATGAAGTGGAAATTGTATGATTTTCGTGTTTTACACGAGATTAAAGGATGAGATTATAAACGTCAATGAGTAAAAATAAATAGTGGCCGATATCAAACAGATTTCCGTGTGGACTTAATGGCACTATCTTTTATAACCGTAATGCATTTTCCCTGCATATGGCAAATATTCTATAGCCAAGAGCGTAAAGGCAGAACTTTAAGTCTCTGTCTAAGTCCCTCGATGGTATAAAGATTAGTATACCCGCGTGTTACGCAGGTGTCAGGGGTTCAATTCCCCGGGGAGCCAGAAGCCAAAGACCTCAGTGCCAGTGCTTCTATACATATTGCAATTATATTCATATAATTGTTATATTTGGTAAATAAATAAGTCTCTCTCTCTCTCTCTCTCTCACGAGAACTGATTTTTTTTTTATACGCATTTACACAGGCTAAGTGTTATCTGCTCTCTTAGCTATCCGTAAAAGACTGCAAAAGTAAATGGTTTCATTTCAAAAGTATTTGTCTCTGAGCGCAGTCAGAATAAAGTGGTAGATAAGATCTGTTTAGAGAGACATACACCAAACCTCATGTAGAGCGTTATTCTAAATATTAAAGTACTTTTGTAATTTGTGGGAGATTTATGTTATACCAACCATGAAAGAAAGTGCAGCCCAGATACCAGTTACGTGATTCCATCAGACCACATGCCATTCTTGTGACGATAAAAGAGCGAGAAGTACCCCATACCGCGTGCATATACTCCAGGGTTTCTTGGTGCTCTCCTGTATGTATCGGCTTATATAAAAGCTTTGCAGTTCTATGATAAGTTGGGCCAAAGAACCCGGTTTTTTTACATAAAAATTTACACCTACAATAATCACATAACTGGAAGGTGTTCCGGAATAAGAGGCTGCATATTTTTGTAACTAAGTTCCAGCCATGAAAATATCATGCTTATGTGTTTAAGGCACAGTCGTCATATGTGGCTTACCCAGGCCACATCACCACACTTCGGTAGCGGTATTTTACCAGCAAAGAAAAACAATTGCAAGAGCTGATTAAAGACCAGATGCGCTAAAAAACAAACCATTTCGCAAATTGGGCCATAATACCAACAAGGTCAGTCCTTTGAGTACAAGTGTTACCTCGTGACTAAAAAATAGTCAGTTTTTATTCCGAGTCCCGTTTCCTATAACTTTCATACGCTACACAAAAGCATAAAAAGCGTTACAATCTTAAATTCAACTTGCTGGCCTTATATGACATGTAATTAAAAAAAAGCAACTCCCGATTTTGCTTAACATTTCGGATAATTAATTTCTTTGGAGTTGATTATTTGCGAGATAGTCAGAATGTAAAAATTTATATTTTTTAAAATGATTTAATTTTATTTACTCATTTAGAAAGCTAAGCGATGCCAGCTGAAGAGCACAAGTGACCGCCAATAAATTTTCACACACTTTCTTTCCAATATACCCGTAATGGATATGCAACTTGTGGGCCACACAAAAAGCTGTTGGCACGAATACAAGAAAAAACTACTGTAGTAAAAAAGCCAAAAGACATAAATTTATTTATATTAAATATTTTTCACTTTGTCACATAAGTTTTGTTGGGCTCTTGTGGCCACACACACACACACACATACACACACAAACACGCATAGAAAACAACGGCTGCATTTCATACACCCACCAACAGGGGATAATGCAATGGAAAGGTGGCAGCACGCATGGGCCAACTTCACGCATGAGACCAACGACTCATCTCGGAAATATAAGCTTGGGCGAAAAGAAAGCATGGCCAAGCGAATTTCCATATAACTCAGTTGACGACAGGGCACGGATGCTTCTGAGCATATCTCTATAAGTGTGGCCACGACCAACGTTAGACGTGCCCAGAATGCGTAAATACAAGAGAGACTGCGGAGCATATCTTCTTTGATTGCCAGCAATATGAAGTCATGAAAACCTCCTTGGAAACGAAAATCCTTACACATGTAAAGCCCGACAACATTCTTAAACTAAGCCCTCATCAGTGGAGACCCCAAATTTGGTGAGTGGTTTCGCAAAAGAAATCAGCATTCGCTTAACACCACCTCTCGAAGTAGTGCTTAGTGGTAGTTCCGAAAGGGAAAAAATCTTTAGATTGATGACGATCTGGGTAAGTTTTATTGCAGAATGCTAGCGATGAGTCGCACATCACTTGCAGTACGCACTACCAGTATCTTGTGAAGATTTCCTACCTTTAGCTCGTTAGCTATAAAAAAAATCACAGAGACCCTATACTGTTTTTGTTAACTGGCGCTGCTAACTCCCGGTTAGCTTTTTAAGTCTTTGTATAAAAAAAAATATACGTATATAACAAACTGAAAAGAAATTTAATAAAAAGCTCTTTTGCAATATAAAGCTTTGTTTCATTATTACATCCTTCATATTGAAAAACTAATGGTTAAAAACAAAAATAAGAGTAAGTGGTTCTAATCACTCGATCGCGATTCTCGCCGTCACAAATAGACAAATAATTTTATTAATATTTTTACCAATTTGTACAGAATTGGTGAACTTTTCGCAACACGACTTTATTTATTTATTTTTAGTCAAAAAAAGACTAAAATAACAAATCCCCACATACTCAACAAAGAGAAATAAAACTACAATCATAAAAGTACATTTCAATAGAAGGAAGAACTATTCCATAATTTCGCTTGCTCCACATTCGCTTTTGTTATCAGCAGAATAACACACATGCACAGAATGTATAAATTGGATTTCCCCCATAAAATATAAAAATTTGCCAAAAAGGCATTGAGAAAAAAAAGTGATATTTATGAAGTTGTACCTACAAAATTCATGTACTCGTGCACAGCTGAAGGGAGTGTACACAAAATGGCTTCAAGCTGGTGCAGCATAGTTTGCATTCGAAAAAATACAAAAAAAAAATAAACAAAACATTTATAAGCTTTCGTAGCCTCCTTCTCTGCAGTTGGGTTAGGGTGCCACATTTGAGCAATTGGTTCATAAAATATTAATAAAGACTCGCTTTCTTTATTTGCAGGAAATCCATACGGATCGGATAAAATGTAAAGGCCGCGATAAATTTCCAGTGGACATCTATCTGTGAGTATGCGAAGTGGTAACTGGATCTGTGGCAAACACTTAAGAAAAGAAACTGGAAATAAATTTAAGAAATAAAATTTCTAAGAAATAGTTGGTCCAAGATTTCGTTCAAGTATCATCAAAGAGTATACATCTTCCGAAATAATTCTTGACTTTGAAGAAATGTTTCCGAAATATAAGAAATTATATAATAAGATTAAAAGAAAAAAATGACTAGAATGGCATACGCTGAGATGGAATCAGGAAACTTGTACAAACTTGTACAAATTCTCTTTTACAAACATGCATTCATGGTTGGTATAACATCAATCTCCGACGAATTGCAAAAATACTTTGTTCCTCGGGAGAACACTTTATACTGTATGCTCTTAGAGACAAACACTATTGCAATGAAATCTTTTAGGATTGCAGTCTTTTACGGATAGCTAAGAGAGCAGATAACATCTTAGGATGTGCAAATGACTATGAAAAAAAATCAGTTCTCGCGAGAGAGAGAGAGAGAGAGAGAGAGACTTAAAGCACTACCTTTACGCTTTTCACTACGGAATATTTGCCATATGCCAGGAAAATGCATTACGATTATAAAAGGTGTTGTGAATAATTCCACATAGGAACCTCTTTGACATCGCCTAAATTTTATTTTAGTTAAAAAAGTTTTCCATGGGGAAAATGGTGTATACATGCTTAACTTACAACTCCGGTTGAAGTTAAGTTTTGCTGCCTTTTCAGTAAACGATTGTAAGCTCCTAAACTAACACTATCGGCTGTAGTGTAATCAAGTGGCTTTCCCACGATTTTGAAATGGTGACAGTTCCAATTCCAATTCCTTGCGGGTTTAATACTTGGAATGTTTTTTTTTTTGGAATTAAATGGAAATAAGACGAGTAGAAAACTTTTAAAAAAGAAATTTAAAGAAATTCTCAGACGCACTGCTGTTGTGCAAAACAGTTACTTTAATTTACTTCATGTGTTTTCCCAACAACGAGAGAAGTTGTTACTAAATTTTCCTAAACTTTGGCTAAATAAATTTCCCAGCTTACCACGTAGCAGGTCGCAAGTTTGCTGCATACGAAAGATTATGCTTTTTTAATACGAGTATGTTGTAAATAAATGAAAACGAGACAGATAAACATTTTCTTATTACTTCTTGCCATTGCACAGAAAAAGCCCTAAAAATTCTGAGAGCTCAGAAAATTGCCACCATTTGCTTAGTTTTTTCAATATTTCCATTACATTTTACGGAGGTACTGAATTTGTAACACACCGTAATGCATTCAAAAATAGAACGAAATACTAAAAAATAAAAATTTCCGAAATAAATTAAGAAAAAAAAAATGAATAAAAATATTTTAACAGCCAACGTGTGCATATGCAGTGGCAAAATAAGATTTCGGTAAATGCCTGAGAATTTTTGAACAAAATGAATGGCGCTACGGCTCCAACTGATAAGAACAAGAGCATCGTTTCTGTAGAAACAAAATATGTTGTGTTCCACTTTTTTTTATATATGTTGCAAGTAATCCCTTTACACAAGCAAAATCCTTAAACAGTAAGAAGAAGCAACCGCATCTCTGAAGGCAGGCAAACTTTTCAAAAATCAAAGTCTGAAAAAAGGATACAATAAAAAAAATACAAAGAAATAATAACAACAAAAACAAGCCATCCAAATACAAATTGAAATGCTACACCCACTGGGGACACTACCAAATCGTATACGTATAGACAATATAGAAGGGAAAGTGTTGAAATATGAGGGCGAATTCAAAAGTTAATATTTAATTCAATCACGTGGCCAACCGTGGAGAATATGGAGATCCCTTGATGTGTTTATCATGTCAAAGTATCACGCCCTTGCTGAAAAAAACTAACGAAATGGGAGCGGTTTAAACTAATCAGAAGATGGATTTCCCAAGGCAATCTCGCGGAAGGCAAATCAACTTCACAAAATCGTTTTGAAATTGTGGCGTTATAAAGAAATCTCTTCTCTCGGCTGCCAGTGCTTTCAAACGCTTTTTTCATTAGCTTGCATACTCCAAATAATAAAAACAAGATTTTATATTAACGGTTGTAGAAGTTTATAGTAACTCTGAGCTAATTAATTAGTTAACACTTAACACCTTTAATTGTCGTTTAATTAAAATTATGTGAAAGCATTTCACTGCACTCTTGATGTTTAATTTAATTTCAAATCATATATTGAAAGAGATTATTTATGTTTTGAATACTTTATATCAGCGTGATCTCGTAAATAAATTCCAGCCCCCAATTAAAAGTGGAAATATTTTAACATCTCTGTTATAAAATAAGCGCTGTAAATTATCGATATTTATTTTATAAACTAATAAAATCTCTTCTGTGGGTACATGGTCGAATATCGGCTAAAGTCTTACGGAAGAGACAAATACAGATCTCAGTGCCCTTCTTTATAATGCCATTGATTGCCGTTGAAAACGTTGCTGAATCGCATTGCTGATAAATCGGATTGAAAATAACAACAAACATTATTAATAAATAGTTTAGTTAATTAAAAATGTGTTTATTAATTATTTAACTCAAAGATATTTCCGAAACGCCATCATCCGAATAATATTTTATTTTATATTTTTATTTAATTTTGGTTTTTTTTTTTTTTTTTTTTGGACTGCTGCAAATTAATATGTGACGGTATACCAAACGTTCAGTATTTATCTCCTGGTGGTGCATGATCCGATATTATAGACGATTCCCTGCAATGGTTACGTTCTATAGAAATCGCTAGACGGTAATTCGTTACTTATGGCTGGTTAAAATCGTAGCAAATTAAAAAGGCATGTCTTCAATGGATGCTAATGCCAAAAGATCAGGGTTGTATACTAAATTGGCTGAATTGATTATTGAGTTCGTCACAACATCCATAAAAATTTCTCGTAATACAATAACAATCCAGTAGAAATCCGGTCAAGTTATGGATATAAAATTACTGTAAAAAGTCAACGTGACGGATACCGTCCCTAGATTTTCCACATTAGATTTTCGCTGAAGTCAGATTCGTTATACCGAACGTTGACTGTACCACCGTTTCAAAACTTAATTGCACAAGGCATGATTTTTATAAGCAGTTTGCCTGTTTGGAATCACAACACTTGAGGCCCTAATTACTTGTCATTATTAAAAAAAACTCTCGCATAGAGCAGGCACAATCGATTCTCCTACGCTCAACCGTCTGTCATATGCGTTTAAATGACAACAAATAAGATGTTATCACGGTAAAAAGTATTTCTAATTGTGTGACTACTTCCAACCAACTAGAGGTTTTCTCAGATTATAATTTTCCTCGGCAATCGCTACATACTCATGAGTACATATGCATATGTATGTATATATACGTATGTATGCACGTGTGCATGTGTGCATGTGTGCTACAAATGCCACTATTTGCTGTCTATAAGTAGGGATTTAGTTAAAGTGGCATTTGAAGAACTTTTGTTCTGCTGTTGTGTCGTTGTGTTGTTGTGTTGTTGTGTTGTTGGTTGTTTTCTGTGGCTGACTGTTTGCTGGTTGTTATCGCAATTGTAGTTTAGCTCACGATTGTAATCGTGTTTTAGAAAATAACTCATTTAATGGCTAAAAAACAATTGCATAAAACATGAACACTAAGTAGCTGCGGTTACTAATGAAAACAAGTACAATTATTTATTTTTAATTTCGTGTTGTTCTACTTAATTTCATTGTTTTATATACTATTTTGTACTCGTTAACATGCAAACTAAATTATTTATTTATTGGTTTGTTTTACCTGATTTTGTCGGAATTCATTGCATTAAAAAATACAACAAATATCAGGACAAATATATTAAGATTTCTTTTTTTTTTTTAGATATCAAATATGATATTGACATAGTCGCGCTTAGTACGATCATGATTAGATAAGCAGTGGCGCGGGCTAAACGAGTAATTATTTTAGGTTTTTTACAAAAACTTTTACAATTATTATTTCTTAGCAATTAATTCCCTAATGGAGCTTACTTTTCTATGAAAAAAGAGTATGATATTGTGTTTGCAGGTTAGAAATGTTTTGTCCTCAAAAAGTGTGGCCTGTTTTGTTCTCAATGAATTACTTTTTATATAATGCAAGACTAGAATGGAACCAATTGGCTGAACTAGCGAATTCATTAGCCACAAATGGCTGAGGTTATGGTTTTGATGCCTTCATATGGCAGTATAATAGTGAGGCAAGCATTAGAAGGACTTCAACGTGAACTTCAGGATCTCCATTGGCTTAAGCTCCTCAGTCATAGCAAGCAGCTGGCTGAACATTTTTTTTAGGTCTCTTATCTAGTTCTTAGCAATCTGGCATCTTCAAACGCACATGTTGGCAATTGCATACCAGTTTCCTTAGTGTTCGGTTTTTGCACAGTAACTTCAATAGTTTGGAAAAAAAACTCTGTTAAAGTTTATCTTCGCGAGAGCGCTTTCGGAACTGAAGGGGTTAAGAACTTACAATTTTTTATGTCTCAAATTTATGAATTATCAATTTATACACTCTTATTATTGACCATAATAAAACCGCCTGTATCTTTACTTTTATAAAATCGACTCTAAAAGTTTTCTTTCAATTGTCATGTTGGCCACGTCATCAATGTTCAGAGCCTTCTAATACCGAGAAGGTAAAACTTTTGTGTTTTCAGGACACGCCTTGATTTTAATTGTACCATCAGTAGTAGTTAAGCAGTAGTTAAGATTATCACTAGCGGAAATTAAGAAACCTCTTCAAACTTTAGGATACTTGGCAAGCACAATAAATAAAGAACAATTTATATGAAAAATTGCCTATTCTACGAGAGCTTTTTCAACGAATATCAGGTTGCACAGTTTTTCTTCTAGCCAAAACCCATTTTATGTATACTCTTTTATACCGAAGCGATATATATGTAAAGCCAAAGCTGTGGTCTGGCATATACTCTCATGAAATATTACTACTCCTACCGCACATCGGCGTTGCGCAAACAGCCTCTTAATATCAAAAAAGCCCTTAACTAAATTAAAAAATTTTCTTCATAAAAAAAATTTTAAGGGTCGTTAAAATCCAGCGGCATGTAGAGACGGGTTTGGGTGGGAAAATGAACCCTAAATTTACAGCAACAAATGTAATCATTTTAATCAAATAAATTTTAATTTTCCTCACCTCGAATGCTTTTTATTTAATTGGAACTCGCTGCAACACGCCTTAGAGAAAAGAAGCTTTTGATCTACAGATTAGAAAAGTTAACAAATTTATGTTGTACTTTTCTAACTCTGCTTGTTCTTATTGTTGACTTTAATGGTGTGGGAAAATAAATATTTTACTAATAATTTTAAAAGTGGCTGCAAAGGACTTGACACTGGAATTGCTCAGTTTGAAAGGCTTAATAGTAACAAAAGTTCGTTTTCTCTGAATTTATCTGAATTGGTTTTCATTATACAAATCTCTTTTCTAAGAAAATATATATTCTGAAGATGTTTTAAGAACGTCATTTAAAAAATAATATTTTTCATTGGTTACCTTATGCGCATAAAAATAGGAAATCATTTTTCTGTGGAATAGATCACCATTATTTACCTGAAATAAAGAAGAGAAACATTATTGAATTGTAAATGCATTATAAGTAAGTATGTAAGTAATCAACAATGGATCTGGAATATAGTAAAGATTTTGTTATTAACCCAAATTTTCCTGGCGACCGAAATACAAATAATTTTATTGTAAATAATAAAAATTACTATTATTCGCAATCAGAATCGGTTTCTTATTCTATATTCTTCGCTGTGGTTACCACAACCTTTAAGGAATTGTCACATGATTTTAAATAAAATTAAACACCTAATTGTCAAGAGTGTCAAGAGTAAGTCAGTAAGTCGGCTCAGAGTTTACACAACCCGCTTTGCCAGTGGCTACAAACGAAGAGTTGTCACGAGTATGTTCGTGAAATAGGCTATTGTAGCTGCGACAAATAATAAACTAATGTCAAATTATATGGCGATTGGCCTCACCTGCTAAAAGATTTCTGTTTATATAAAACATCCAATAGAAGTGTCAAGAGTAAGTTAGCGAATCATTCAGAGTTACTGCGAACCACCATACCTGAGGCCACAACTCAGTTCTGCTCTTATTAAAAGCGTCAAGTGTTACTTAATAGCACTACTGATATATCATAGAATGGGCACAGCTGGCAAGTGATTTCAGCTCTATTAAACACTCAAAAGAGTTGTCAATAACAAGTTAGTGATGTAACTTCGCCAAATAATAAACTTTTGCCACTCTTCCTTGTAATGATATGGGGATTGGCCTCACCTGCTATATGATTTCAACTTAAATTAAACACCCAATAGAAGTGTCAAGAGTAAGTTAGCGAATCATTCAGAGTTCTGCGAACCACCATACCTGAGGCCACAACTCAGTTCTGCTCTTATTAAAAGCATCAACTGTTATTTAATAGTACTACTGATATATCATAGAATGGGCACAGCTGGCAAGTGATTTCAGCTCTATTAAACACTCAAAAGAGTTGTCAATAACAAGTTAGTGATGTAACTTCGCCAAATAATAAACTCTTGCCACTCGTCCTTGTAATAATTAGTGGGATTGGCCTCACCTGCTATATGATTTCAACTTAAATTAAACACCCAATAGAAGTGTCAAGAGTAAGTTAGCGAATCATTCAGAGTTCTGCGAACCACCATACCTGAGGCCACAACTCAGTTCTGCTCTTATTAAAAGCATCAACTGTTATTTAATAGCACTACTGATATATCATAGAATGGGCACAGCTGGCAAGTGATTTCAGCTCTATTAAACACTCAAAAGAGTTGTCAATAACAAGTTAGTGATGTAACTTCGCCAAATAATAAACTCTTGCCACTCGTCCTTGTAATAATTAGTGGGATTGGCCTCACCTGCTATATGATTTCAACTTAAATTAAACAACCAATAGAAGTGTCAAGAGTAAGTCAGCGAATCATTCAGAGTTACAACCTAAACTATTTCAGAGTTGCCGGATTGCATTAAAGTGGCTCTGCTCTACATTCTTATGCAAAGAAAGCTCTTTCAAAAGTATTCTTGATACAAATTATTGAGTGATTTCACGAAGTATTTGCAAGTGTATAGAGAGTTTAATTAAATCCTAAACTTTTAATAATAAATAAAATAATTGCAATTGCTTAAATAATGTTATCGTAAATTAAATTTGGATTTAAAAAAAGGTTTTATGAGAATC
Organism: Ormia ochracea; assembly: GCA_963402855.1. Lineage (NCBI taxonomy): Eukaryota > Metazoa > Arthropoda > Insecta > Diptera > Tachinidae > Ormia > Ormia ochracea. Next base: position 22,582,120 of record OY727105.1, read on the forward strand.
CTTATAAGTGACAGCTTCCTAATTTATTCACTTAATTTTTTTTCCGAAAAGTCTTAATTTAAATTTGTTTCTCGAAGAAAAACTGCCAAGCCAACAGTGAATGTAAATATTTACTGCGGTTTTTCACATTTAATTTGAAAAGTTTAATTGTATAATTACGAATGAAGATTTTAAGTATTTTGGAAAGGCTATAAATTATCAAGGACCTCTAATATCGAAGGCCAATAACAAAAACAGATTCGCACGAAAGCTTCAAAATGGAGGAAAGTAAATGGAGAAAATATTATAAAAGAAAACGCAAAAAAGAAAATAAGTTATAAAAAGATTTTGGCCAGAGTACAACCGTAAGAACACAATTCGTTTAAAATAACAAGCCGGTGTGTTGGAAAATTTATTTCATCAATTTAAAAGTAAATTGCTTGGAGTTTGATATTACATTATAATGCCCATCTCATAAAGCTTCCATTTATATAGATTTCTTTATCTTTAACTGAGAAGCACTGTAAGGAAAATACAATTTTCCTGCTCTTTTTTAATTTTTTCAACATATTTTTGGTCCCTTTCCCAGGCATACACGTGCAGGTGAAAGAGCTTTAAGGAAATAGATACAATAGAAAATATCTGACATGTTTAAACCATTTGCTTGCTTCTTATTTCCTCTCCTCTTCTTTCGGTTTGCTCGTTTTCTCGTTTTTTATTTCAAAGCAGGCAGTAAATATTTCGGGGAAAAAAACTGGGAAACCTCAATTGTTATATTAAGGTTGTGCTCAGGTAAGCATTCGCTTCCTTTTTGTAAATTGTTTTTCTTTTCTCAGATGTCTTTCGTGTTATTTGAAATTTTAAAATAAAATCTATTATTAAATTCGATTACTTAAAAAATGAAAATAGTCTTGTGGGACTAATCCCGAATATTTCTCAATCTTTATTTAAGTAAAAACGATTAATAACAGAAATTTTTTTAAGAGATTTCTTATCAAGGAGCCACACACACTTGTGTACACTAAAGACTTGTTAAAAGTGTGTCTTAAATTGCTCTTCGCAAAACATATCCCTGCTGTTTTATTCTGTCTACTTCTTTAAGAGAAAAAGTTTATTTAATCCTTCAATTGCACAGGGTGACCCATTACTAGGTGGGTTTAAGAATTCAATAACTTTTTCCTTTATAGTAATTATTTTTTAGATTACAAAATAAACAAAATGGAAACTTTCTGAAAGCCCGTTTTGCTTTGCCACACTATTCTACAACTAATCGGATGCCTTTAACTTTGGAATTATCAGTTGGATTTATTAACACATCCATTCTCATAATCATTATAATCATCACTTGTAGTCAGATTTTCAAGGAAGTAGTTCTCATTTCTGACTGCTAAAATTAACCCCTTAACGCGCAGAGACGTATTAACACGAGTGTGCAAAATCGGCAAAAATGTACAGATTCGTATATATGTACATACATGGTGGGCATCACAACTTACGTCGCTAAATGTGCAGATTCGAATACATCCTTGAATACCTTGTTTTGCAATTTACCATACAAAAGAAAATTTTGAATTGCTTTTGTTTATTATATATCTTTTAGCTAATAAATGCATTCGTAAGCGTATGAATCCTGTATTAGCCTAATAAACCGGAAGTAATGGGTTCGACAAGCCGGAAGTTTTGCATTTTAAACTGTATAAGAAATGGCATTTTTATAGGGCCTACAAAACATTTGAAGCATCCACCTTTACACAGAGAAACATTTTTATAGTGGAAAAGAAAACGCCATTAATTACTTTACATTCCAAAGAGCAGAGTTCCTGAATCAATTGACAACAGTGATTTAATTATTTTGTGTTTAAAAGGTTTTTTTTATAGTATTTTTGAGCACGATATTTTGAAAGCTCTTAAGCAAATAAGGTTGAGGAGGTACTCCTTACAAATATGTAAACGTTTCAAATGTTTGAAAAGGAAGGACCAAACTTAAGGAAGTCCAAGCTTAAATTCAGTTTGGGCAATTGAAATCCGTACCATCAAGTTATCAAACCCGATCGAAACTATACAAACTTTAGTAAAAAATTGAAAATAGTATAAGGTAAAAATAATTTCCACATGACTTAATATTTACGAGTATTTCAGCTATATGTCAAAATGAAATTGATTCGTATTTCCGATAAAACTTTCTGAAGTTTATGCAACATTTTCTTATTTTTAGCAAAGCACTTATCAGACTCCATAAACATTTCCTAAGATTTATGAATAAATATTCTTTTATATTATGAACAGCTTTGAAATACATTAACTGTATGCTTTTTACTTTTAAAAGAGAAGGATAATTAGAAAAGAAATCCGCCCTTACTAGCAGCCCTACTAAAGGTATTTTAATGTCAACTAGTGTATAGTGCTACACGTAATGAGTTGAAGTTTATGGGAGCTTAAGCAAACCGGTAATAAAGTTATTTAGAGAGTGCCAAAATAAATTTGTAATTCTGTGGAATTCTGTGGCCCTGGATTTGGTACTCCGTCAATGACCTTAAGATCTGCAAAGGAGTTTGTATGCACAACTTTAACGACAGTGTGTAACCAATGCATTCCAACACCATTTAAGAAAGAGATGCTATCAGCAATTTTCTTATGGCAGAAGAAGAAAGGCACCCCCTTTATACACTTACTAGTTCGGGCAACGATACTTCTAACAATTGCACACGATTAAAGCGATATTGAAACGAACTGCAACACTCCGATATAAAATAAGTTAAAACGATAAGATAGACTTTTATTTCTTGTCGTTTCTAAACATAAAGTTCGCGCGATAGAGCGAATTGGATCTCACGCAGGACTTACTACTGAATTATGTGTATTTTGGGCGAAGAGCAATAAAGAAAAATTATTTTTCTATATAAATATTCTTCCCCTATCACAATTAGAGGAAAATGCGATAAAAGAAATTTCATTGAGAAGAACAATTTAAAACGGCTCCGCAAACTTTTTCAAAGAAAAAATATTTAAAAACCAAAAAAATTAAGTTGAGAATAAGAAAATTTAGGTTAAGAACCTTTTAACAATTTAAATGCAATTTAGTTGTTAAATTGGTTTTAAGTACTTTTCATTTATTTCTATTTTATTTTTTATTTCTCGCAATTTGGTATCTTCCTTTAAGGATTTTTTTTTCATGCGGGTTCTTCTATTCAATTTGTATTCGCTTTTTCTTCTGAATTTTCTTTATGAACAGGTACATGGCAAAGAAGATTAAAATATTTAGATAAAATTATTTATGTTTGAATGTTTTTTGTTTACTCTCGAGCTGCTTCTTTTTTTCTCGTGTTTTGATTATGTTCGTTCTCTTGTGGGGGTCCTGCGTTCGTTTTTGAATTGCGGTTATCCAAAAATGAAAAAAATTGGGGGCGGAGAAACTGCAAAAATAAAGTTTGTAATTATTTTAACATAATATATAAAAAGAAAATTCAATTTTCGTCCTTCTTCCTAACCGCATTGTAATGAAATTACTCGTTTGACTGCTCTTCTCCTTTATCGCGCCAGAAAAAGGTATACGTAAGCCGACATATTATTTATTTTTTTTATTATCGAAAGAGTGTTAAATAAAATGAAGCATCAAGTAAACAAGCAACAGGCTAAAATATTTGATTGGCAACACTGTATAAATAAATTTTAAACAGTTGTTGATTCAAAGGATAAGAAAAGGAATGAATCTAAATTGATTGATTGTGTGGTTAATTTTAATTGGAGGTGGGTTAAGTTTAAGGGTTCCCCGATGAATCTTTAACAGCACAACAATCAATTTCAGTGCACACTTTCAAGTAAAATATTAATAATATACTGAATATTAGTTTGGGGATTGTAGTCCTTTTCAAATATCGAATAATAGGACCTTAGCTGGAACACATGACCATAATTTGCTGTAGAAATAATCCAAATTTATTTTTGATCAGAATGATGGCCGACGGTTTCAATGTGTCAACACAACTAGCTTAGCAAAGCACTGTTTGCGATCCAGTTGGCTGTGAAGGTGGAATGGAAATGTGATCCGTATTGTTGGGGTGCAACATGGTATGGGGTGGATCAATACCAATTCTCGGCTATTGATGAGAATTGGTTTGACAATAAAGTGTTAATGTGGCAAACACACATTAAGAAAATTTGCCAGTATGGATTCGCCTTGTGAATTCGCCTTAAATGATTAGAAGGCAAATTGGAAGGAGAAATCGAACCTCGTATACCTTGTGAAATGCATGCCATCAGTCTACTGATTGCTTTAGTTACACGTTTCCCTCTATTATGAGCTAAAAGGAACATGAAGTAGCAAAAATATCGTTCAGTTTTATTAATCTGACAGTTGTGGATAAAATGTCCGTGAACCAGAAATAAATACATACATTGAAAATAATCTTGTCTTAATCCTCTCTATTAAATTTCAAAGAGAGGGGAATGAATTCAATGTAAATTAAAATCAAAAATAAATCACACAAAAGTTGCATGCAATTCCATCACAAGTGCAAATTCTTATAACAGAACGTGCAAAAAGTTATAGACGAAGGCGGAATATACATATATATCACTTTCCATATTAATCGTCCCCCAAAAGTAAATGAATACTCTCTCTTTGTTGTAGAAAATATTTTACTTCACTTCTATTCAGTGCACCCCAATAATGTATTGTAGTAGAAAGTTTTGCATCGAATTCAAAGTAAAAGCCATACAAATAAGCTTTTTAATAGACATTCTTGTATACAAAGTAAACCAGAAGCCACTCAATTCACCTTTTTGTGCAACTTTGTAATGAACATTTTTTTACAATAAATGAAATCAAAGGACAGAAATTGGCCACAAATGGAAAATACCCATAATAGTGTAATACACAAGTAAGAGAGGAGAGCAGGAACTTCTGCTGAAACCAATATTTTTATAAATGAGAAAAAAATTTATTGATTACAAATATTAGAGTGTGCCACATTTTCATTGAAAACTTTTTCAGAAAATACTGATTATAATTAAGGATAATCCTCAAAGCGGGTTTTATCAATGCTGATATATTTTTTAATGTCCTTAGCTAAAGATTCGTGTAATTATACATCGTTAGGTTTGAAAGCAGAGCTGTTAATTTTAACAGCCGCAATTTTATTAGAAGCAGGTATTTCGCTAAACTGAACTATTTGAGAAATTTTATTGGCATTTAATTCTACTACTCAGCACTAAAGTGTCTGCTGCACTCCATCATCTAAAGTGTGGCTGCGAGAGATAACTAACTTGAATTGGCATTTCTAATCACAACTGCACCGCCTTATGATTATCAACCAAAACAATAATTTAAAAAATTTAAGAATTTCATTTACGACTTCATCAGCATAGTTTCCCTTCCTCTTCGCACTGCCTGGTCGCCCATATCTAATATTCAACCTTTTATTGAACATTTTTAGTGGCAACCTTGAATTTTTAAAACAGCTGTTTCCTTTCAGAAAATAAATCGCAAATTAAGAAGAATTTAAGGAAACTAATAGGCTGGTTGCAGACTGTATTCCTGTGATAGGAAACCTACAGCAAAAAAAAAAAAAAAAACCTTGAAAAGCTGGAAATAGTTAAAACTAAAAACAAAACATTTGAGGCGTTCAAAAGTATTGCAAAGTTTATAATAACGTAACACGCTCCAGTGGCGGTCGCATTCAAGTGACAAATTACCATACCTTGGATTTTAAGGCTTAGTGAAGGCTTTTTCCACAAATCGCAATATTTCAAATTATAGTTTAAATGAGCCATGACTCTTATAATAAACAGCTGTTTATGTTTACAGCGAATAATTAATAGCATCATTAGGGTATACGACTATATTAAGGTTTTCAAAACAAAAGTTTTAACTTTACAATATGCTTTCAAATATTTGAAAACATGTGTCCTCTATTTCGTTCTTCATTTAATTGAATTATAATTTTAGTTACATTAATTTTAGTAAGGAATGTAAATGCTACACGTACAAACTGTACTACATTTTATCAGGTATAATCAGGGGCCAAAACGATGTCTACGTGATCGAAAAGGTTACGTGACGTATCGACAAACTGGATCGCGACCTTCGATAGCATTCCAATTGTAATTTGAAATAGATTTTTATTTCATTGTAGTAGAACCAATTCATATGTTTCCTTATTGTAAACAATGAAATTACAAATATTTTAAAAGTGATAAATTGTTAAAAATTTCTGACTTTTCTCCTTTTCAAAGTTTTTTTTTTGTAGAAAGTGTACGCAAGAAGAAAGAGGGAACCAAATGTGACACGGACACCGCGTAAGTAATAAATAAATTATACGTACATATATTAGCACGTATATGTGTGAATACTTCTAGGCTGCAAAGGCGATTCAGGCTGACAATTCAAATTCCAATAAAAATTAAATATTTTAATGTATGTGATGCCTTCCATAGCAGCTTCAATTCCAGCACCTTTCAGTGTTTGTCCCCCCTGTTGCGTAAGCCTACAATGGAATGGAAGTTTGAAAATTTAATTGGAAAATATTTATATGCACAGTGCACATACTTTACGGCAAACTGACGTCTCCTTCATTTGTGGATCTAATAATCTTTCAACAGCGGTTTTCCCTTGTCTGCAATTTGGAATAACCTTTTTAAAGAAAACATTCGAATGGCAACTCGTTATCGCATGCAGCGATCCCAAGTTACGCGATATCGATTATCACGATCCCAAAGAGAAATACTTCCATCGAATTCATTCGATTACGTATTCGACGATTTGGTCCAAAATTTACTTTTATACAACATACAAAACGTTCCATTCGTCCCGTATTAATTTAAAAAGAAAGCAATTAAGAGCAGATAAACGTTCTTCGATTCTTAAATTTTGAATTATTTCTTTAATATTTGCTTTAACATTTACAAGCAGAGCCGCAGAGGGGACACTATTAAATATTGTGTGCAGCTTTACGTATTTCTGTGAGTACGCAGATGGTTTCGTAACAAAATATGTTGCCATGTTTATTTGCGTGTAATTCATATTAGCACATGTGCTTTGTTTAATTTACAGGACATGTTTGAGCAAGCATGTGTATGGTGTATTTACAAATTCCAGTGTTTAATACATCCCAATCGAATAACATATCCCCAGTGTGCCATAAAATTATGTTGGTAAAAATGCGTCATATAATTTTTTATATTTTTGTTTATTCAGCTTTTGCTCTTGTTTGCTATGTGAGAGCTGTCCTGCAAATAGATTGCTGTGTATAAGCATTTTATAAATATCTTTTATATGATTCTTATTATTTTAATCATTTCTGGGCCACCGTTATGTATTAAATTTCCTGTGTCACTCGCTAAAGGACGATTCTTTAGTATTTTGTAAAAGATTTCTGTAATCATAAAAACAATGCTGTCGCCATGCGTATCCTGCTAAAATAATATAAATTTTTCTTTTCAAGTTATTCCCTTTAAAGATTAACAACGGCGAAAACTTGCTTTGACGCAGCTATAAAATTAGCCAAATGCTAACGGAATGCTTTTCTTCGAATTTAAAAATTTATGAAAAGGCTGTAAAGTATTTTTGGCCCCTTTTCGGATCTACAGTTTGACCTTAAAGAAATATATTTTAGCCTAATAACTCTACAGTAAATAAAATAGGCGTTAATAGACAGAAAACTGAAAAGTTGGAAGAGAAATTTGGATTAAAAAATTCGTAGTATGGGACATGTGGTTAAATTCAAAATTTCTTTTTCAATTGAACAGCTGTTTTTGTTTATATTAAAAGCAAACAAATTTTATAGACATGCCGTTTTCTAATCCTCTCCACCCTAAAACTCCTTTTATTTATAAAAAATTTAAATATATAATCTTATTTCTCGATATTAAAAAAAAAAAAATAATAATTGTTATTATTTCATCTTTTTGAAGACTTAATGTTTTTTCTGATGATTCTATACGAAGAAGTAGTGAAATATCGAGAAATAAAAGCAGATATTTTTTATAAAACTGCTCCAAAATATCAAGCACACAATAAAATTTATTATATAAAATTAAAAAGTACTTGCAAATCAAATTGTCATAAAAAGAAAACGAAAACAGATTCTAGGAAAAATTCGCTGTACTTATTGCAGCAGCCAGTACTTTGCTAATTTGTCTACTTTTAACTTGGCAGCACTTAATTTATATGTTGTAAATATCTACTGAAAAACTCAAAAAAAAATGTTTTGGGGCGGCAAAGGCAGCTTTCAATGATTAGTTGTAATGTTAAAGTCGATTTTATAGAGCAGCCTTTCGGAGGGTCTCAAAGCTTTTCTTTATTGCGACATTTCGCGTAAAGGTTTTGGCTGCAAAGTAAATTTGCCTCAACCGCTAAACTGAACAGTTACCGGAAAGTTGCTGATATATGCGCAGTGTTTGCAAAAGGGGGAAAAGGTAATCCTTAGGACTTTTCTCCAAGATAGTGATTGCTGAAACGGCCTCTGCAGCCTATCAGTTTTCTCTGCCTTTCAGCTTAACATGACATTAAACTTTAAAAGCCAATTCAGACCAATATTATTATCGACTTCTGATATCTTATTTCGTAATGTTATAAATTCCTCCGATATGTCAGCAGCCTTTTTCGATCTTCTTCACGCAGCTTTAATGGTTTTTTTTTTTTAATATTATTATTAAAAATTCTCTGGCTATTAATAACGGAGTACTAAAAGATCTGAACTGAATTACGTGTTTCGTCTTTGTATTTTATGATCGCGGATATATAATACTTCTTCGTATTCACGAGGAAATTTAATATTTTATATTAACAAAAAATCATTTGGATCATTTTATTTATCATTCCCAATTTTTTCTAGCTTTAATTAGAGACTCAAGTCACCGGGGACCTGCTAAAAATATATTTGTGCATCCTGTCCAGGGTTCGTTAAACCGTTATCTTCAATACCATATTTCTTTATTGTACTGCTGCGTCCGTTACTCGACTCATCTTTCTATTTAAAATGTTTCTTAAACAATTTGGTTTAAAACTCAATTCTACAAAAATAGAATATTCAATAGCTGCTTAAGAGAACCACCGAATCCAACTAATTTGCTGTCAAATAAATGATGAAAAATAATGGATTTGAATGAGACGTTGCGATAATGTGTGACACGTTTTTATAATAACAATAAAAACTTTTGCAAACAATTATTATTATTAGTATTAATAAAATATTTCCAATCTCTAAAAGATTATAGTAGTAAAATTATGTTTATAGTTTTATTGTTATATCAGTTTTAATTTATATCTATAAATAAAATATGGCCACATTTTCCACTTTTTCCAACCCTAAATTAAAGAGGGCCTAATGATAGTGAGTGGCTTTTCCAATTTGGAGTTAAAATATGAATACTTTCATTAAAGATTTTAAAATTGCAAATAAACATTAATAAATTTAATTTTTATCGTTCATTGATTGGTTTTTATTTAAATGTGGTAAAAAATATAACTTATTAAAAAAAAAATATTTGCAAAATTTTTTTTTATTGACATTATTATTGGATTCACATTTTACGTGAATATTTATATCGTATTACGTTGCGGTCACATTGCTATCAAATAAAATACTTTTCAATAATTTATTTATACAGCGAAAGACAATTATGGGATGGTCCCCGTTCACACAATGCCTTGAACCTAAACGCGCTGGAAGGCCAAATAATGCGAAAGATGAAGGTGGGGAAGGGCATGTATAAAAAGATCAGTATTGTGGTTCGTCTGGTGTTAAAGTGGGTATTGGTAAATTTCCACTATTGTCGCTGTTGTTTGCCAGTACCAATTTAAGTGGTCGGTGAGTATGCCTTCAGACACAAATTTTGAACACTAGACAGTTCGCACATGTCATCGTAAATTCAACTTTTAGTAAATTGTTCAATAGACAAGTCAAGAAATGCAACTTCTTTTACTTTTTTGAACACATTAACTGTCATCTCAGTTAGTGCTGCCAAGTACCAAATGTACCGAATAACTGAACACACCCTTCACAAGGGTTGCAATGGCCGGTTCCTTCATTTCATAAGGCAATTGAAAATAATGAATTATATGAAATAATGAATAATAAATGAAATTAAAGTTAAAATTGCGTTAAACGTCCAAATGCGCAACTTGGAAAATTTTGTCTTTGAATGGCTAAATTCTAATTCTACTTCATTACAAACTTCTCATTTATTTTTACTATGCATGTAGTTTATACAAACATTTAATTTCTAATATAAAAATAAAATATTTTTTATTCAGTATTCACACAACAATTAAATTAAGTGGCACTAAATCGCGTGGGAAAAATGCGTAAGGGATGCCGCACCCACAAACCCAGCTCGCTCTTTTTGAGCCACTTACCTGTTCAGAACGTTACACCCTGTATAAATACCTGTTAGCGTTAATTGGATAAATGGTTTGAAATGTATTTTTTCTACAATTAATCATAATTAATAAAAATAATTAAAATGCCATCTGTGTATATTTAAAAAAAAATAATAAAAATTTACCCTTCTCAGAAAGACAATTATAATTTTGTAAAGTAATTTTTTACCATTTTTTCAGTCTGAAATTTAATGAATATATCGTATTGTAACAATTCATTTATTTATTTTGTATATAAATTTTAATATTTTGACCACCTTCAATAATATATTCAAATTTTTAGATCCCTGGAATTAAAAGGAATTGAAAATCCACATCTGGTAACGCTGATAAATAAATACAAGTACATAAAATATATGTATGAATAGTCGGTAAATACAAAATTGTCTTAAAATGTTTATCCCACAGTGTGGTAAAAAACGTGTGAGCAAAAAACTTATATTCGCATGTGCATACCACAAGACTTTAATAGTACTTACAACTCATGTATAAGTGAATATATATGTATGCGTATGTGTAGGTATGTACACGCGAGCTAGATTCAACATGCTTCGTTGTAGCCATCGTTATTAAATATTATAAATATTTGTAAATTGGATGCATCTGATGACAGCCTTATTCGCAAAAACCTCCTTGTATACACTTTATCCCAAAGAAAAAAGTACTATTGTACTTAAAAAAAGAAATAACCAAAAATTGGGGAAATAAATGGAGCCGAATTTACTAGTTTCTTGTCACATAAAAGGAGAAGTAAAGTAATGTGCCCAATAACATGTATCCACATATATTACAATTGAAAAGAAAAAGTACCAAAAGTAGTATCGTTAAAAGGTATAAAAATATTTAAAGGCAACCCGATGTGAACCAAAATCGAAGAACAGTTTATAGAATTTAAACGCATCGCCTAATTTTTATTATTTATGTAGGCCTTCCCATGATTTCTACTCGCCATGTAACCAGGGGCATACCGTCTTTGGTATAGAAAAACTTGAAGAAATTCTATGTACACGTTTCTTTATTTATTAAAAGTATCCCGGGGGCGATTTTGTTCTTCAAAGAACGAAAAAGTACTTAAAATGGGAAATTATAAGAGTTAGCCTTCTTTAGTTTTGACGTATTTTGTTGTAACTTGCAATTGATGCATCACTTCCAATATAAAGGGAAGAAATAACAACAATGCTTTTATCTTTTTTTATCCTTTAGATAGAACTTTCTCCTAGAATTTTTATCCATGGCTTCAGGTGTATTTAAAGCGCACTTTGCAAGTAATACTGAACCAAACGTACAGAGAACTAAATGTCCAAACAAGAGTACCAAATATAAAAGGTATTTTATTGTGTAGTACAAGCCATGTGATATTTTTATCACAAAGGGACAAAAGTACCAAAAGTGTTAATGCTCCTTTTTTTGTCTTTTAAAAGGTACTCTGTTATATAATCAAGTTCACACTCATCCAAAATGAATAAAAACTCACAAACTTTGAAATTTTCCCACTTGTAATTCTGTGCCAGGATAATAAATAATATAAATACATTTTTGCTCACACACACATACGGGAGAATTTTCATAGAAATGGGATTGTGTAGGCATGTGCCCATGTTTATGGATAAACTTTCTACACTTTTTGCCCGGATATGTCACTTTGTTATGTGTTGCGACAGTGCTGTCATGCTGTGGTTTTTAAGCTAATATCGAATAAAGTTTCGTTTTTTAACACCGTCTGCTTTGTTAAATAAAAATTTTTGTTTAAAAAATGTCAGAAGTATTTTATACATGTATTAGTTTTTACATCTACTGCCACTAAGGGAATATCGTGTTTTATTTCTATATCATAAAATGATTTACTGTAAGCATTTGTATAAAAATGTGTACTTTTTAGCACAACTTAAAAAAGTTGCCCACACACTTTTTTTAAGTCTCAAAAAAAAAAAAAAAATAAAAAATATTAAAAAACTAAAACTAAATAAAATAAAAAATGAAATAAAATAAAATAAAACACTAAAAAAAAAGGTTATTTGAAGTTTTATCATTGTGCCATGACCAGCCCAGATGTACGAAATAATATCACAGGGCTTTTTTTACTATTTTCAGCACGTCCTTTACCAGTAGTGTGTGCACTCGCACATGGCCTCCTTGATTAAGAAGACGCCTCTTCGAGGAAATGTTTTTACATAATATGAAATTGGAAAGCTGTCTCTTTAAAACGTCTTTTGAAGTTAGAAAGCAAATGATTGCTGATTAAAGTTATAAATGTGTTTCCTTTTAGTGTTAAGTTCGTTACGAGGCTAGTTTTAAGGACATACAATTTGAGCAGAATAAATATATAGAAGCTTCTATTCTTTTGGAAGATTCTTTTACATTTTACAGTTTAATTTTAAGCAGTTGCCTTAGGAAGTCTTAAGCAGGAAGTGTTTATTTTAATCATGAACTTTTCAATTTATTTCAGCTGCTCAAACGCAACGCATAATTTGTAACTCTGCTTTAATACGCAAATAAATCATTTGCAAATAAAAAGAAAATTAATTAAATACTGCTTATATATTATAATTTTCTTCCAATACGCAAAATGAAAACAATTTATGAGCAAATAATTGCATAATTTGTTGGACAAACACAATTTAATTTATGCTACAGTTGTCAAATGATTTTAAAATAAAATAAACGCCAGAAGCAGGTGTCAACAGTAAGTAAGTGAATCCTTCAGGAGTACTACAAATGACGGCATACTACTTATAAAGGCTTTTCAAAACTGTTACACTAGCCAGTATTCGAGAATTTTTAACAATTACGGTCATTTTATTGAAGCGGTTTGAGAAAACAAATTATCGATAGTTCTTATGGTGTTTCTCCTAACAAGAGAGATATTAAAATATCAATATCAGTATCGTTTGCAATCGATTGCATTTCTTTAGGAAAAACATTTTTATTTTAAGGCTAGAAATGGATAAATTTTTTTTTTGGCAAACACAATTCCATAGGCTCTGCGTAATTTTCAATAAACTGATTATATCATTTCAAATGACATTAAATGCTGAGTAGATGTGGGCCGGGTGAGCTCCTGAATCATACCAGAGGTACTGCGTATCATTAAATCGGTAACTAAAACTTCAACTATTCTAAAAAGTGTTAAAAGTTGATGAAAGTTTTCGATATATATATATATGCCATATATATATATATATATATGACAGTCGCCAATTGTCTCAGCCTATTCGGCACCTAAGCAGAGCATTTTCCATAGCAGCCTGAATTGTTGTTTTAATGGACTTTTTCATTGCTTCAATTCTCTTGCTTACAAAAAGGTCTGCTAGAGTCAAATCAGGTAACCGTGGCTGTTGTGGAAAGTAGAGCTTCTCGGTATTGATTTGTGTGGAAATTTACAGTTTATCAATCTTCCTAGAAATAAATGCTCCAGAAGCGAACACGTCTAAAAAAAAAAATTCTGAAAAAAAGAACTGTGTAACTGTGTAAAAGTTTTGTGTAAAAAAACTACTTTAACGAATTAAAACTCCTTTCGCAACAGAATTGGTGCATTACCCTGTAATTCTACTCTTGGTACTTTTTCTTTTCATGTGGTACATTTTACTGATTTAAATTTAATACAACATGATTCATTGCCCTCCTTTTTGTACTTTTGTTGCGCATTAAAGTAGAAAGTAGAAAGTAGTGTTTTCGATATGTATATGTATATATATATATATATATGAATGTATAGTATATTCAATGTATATATAGTATAAAAAAGCCATAAGAAGATTCTTATCAATATAGAATTTTTCTCATTTGCTTTAGTATCTCGGGTGTTAAATCCCACTGGAATGCACCAGCAATCAGTTACTATCGATAGCATTGTACACTCCTTAGTCGGTATTGAGGATTAGTATTTTGTTGGCGATGTACAATTAAAATAAAAGTGGCTGACGGAAATAATTTAACAGCACCTACTCTGACACCAGACGAAGGGCAACACTGTTCTATATATCTCAACAACACGTGTTCCTTCTACTACCTTCTGCAGCCAATGAGATATATGTGTGGCGGCGTCGCATTGATCCTGTTCTCGAAATAAAAGTGAAGAATTAAAGAGTTGACGCTCATTTGAATAAAAAAATGATTTATAGTAAAAATATTTGGGGTATTCAAAGCGTAGCTCATAAAGTCACATGCCATACAACAATAACACAGCAAGATATGCCTGCTGCGAATACTCCGTCATAATTCAGTGTGTTACAGTTCATAACAAAAACAAATTGATATCAAAATCCAGAAAAATATAGGAATAAAATGAAAGTAAAAGCTGATTTCGGCTAAACTTGCCGAATACAAAACCAAAACATTTAATTATTTTTTTTAAATGGTTTTGAAACACAGTATTGCTGAAATAAATAGAAACCAAAGCATTTGTTGGCGATAATAAGAGCTGAATAATTTTTGAATGGCGGTAAGTGGAAACGCGTTTATTGTCTGCCAGCCAGATAACATGGATGTCAACAAGTGGATGTGAACATGTGGAATCGATTTCATTGCTTGTAACAAGTTATAGAGCAGAAGGCATAGAATGGATTGAGTAAGACTGGCACAGCGATCGAAAACAATTCCCAAAGTGATATATAATACGTGTCACATGTACTGCTATGAAGTAATGCATTGAATGGAGAGAACGCATGAAAAGCGTAGACGCTTAGAATGCATTGCTCATAAACAAAATTTTTTATTGCGATATCATTTGCAAGTGGCGGCGGCTTGTAGGTATTGTACGTCGGCTCCACAAAATCGACTTTCTACTTATATTGTATAACAATATATGAAATTTTTGGTTGAAATGCAAAAAGAATTTTTTTAAAGTATTGTAAATGAATATGACATTACAGCAATTGCCCTTGATACAACACCGTTTGAATACCCCAATTATTATTCACGCGATTTTTTATAAGTTTCGAACAATATCAAGCGAACAGAGTAAGTTCGTATTGCTACTGTCAACTAAAAATCCATCCAGATCTTTTATGCCCAAAGGCTCTGAAATTTTTTCTTCCGTTTAATCTATTGTCGTACTCAGTGGCACCCCTTTCTTTAATTTGCTCGCCAGTCTTACAAAGAAATGTAAATGCTCTTTACATGCGAAATTCCTCCCTCTCACTCTCTATTCCAAATAACCATAAAGTGGGTCTTTCATATCTGCCCTGCTTTGAACGAAAAAAATATTAAGAGGTAAAAAAAAATATATTTCTTTTTTCATTTATTATAATAATCCGCTTTTTCAGTTCTCGCTCACATTACTTACTTCAGTTACCATCCTCTTAATTCTACCAAGTCCTTTGTTAACTTGAATAATTTTTCTGTAGAAACGGCATTATTTTTAAATTTACATTTAATGTTTGGCATACAAAAAATCCTGTCAGTTCATTTTATTTAAATGATAATTCTTGTCTTTTCATTTTGAGTAGCAAATTATTTACACATTTTAAACACGGAACAAACAACAAAAACATTGTTGTAACTTGAAAGCTGTGCAAATTCAAGCAGAAGTTCAAGGTGTTTTAAAAAAGACTCAACATCAAAAGTTGAGCAAAATGTCCTTTTTTTTATGGAAAGGGAAGTAGAATCACATGTATTCAAAAGAAATTAATCTCTAACGTGCGAGTAATTAAAGTCGAGCTTGTCAAATGAGAGGAGGGGAAAAAATTAAGAATCACTACTATTAATTCCATACGGGTCACACGTTACCCGTTAAGAGTTTCGTGTTCCAAAGAGCTTGTCGGTTTCCAAATTGCTAAAAATGTCAATTGATTATCGCTACTTTGAATCGAAACTTCCGGTTTTTACTTACTGAACCCATAAACTGTTTGCAAAGAAAATGGCTGACGATGCTCCGTCATTGAAATGAGAGGCCCAGTTTTGCTCAAATTCGCAAAGCAAAACGGCATTTTAAATCCATTTCAACTGAAATAGGAGTAGTTGAAGTGAGGTCTCATCCACAGAAAATCTGCGAGAAGAACACTTTTCATATTTGGAATTGATTTTAAAGGACTCGGGGAGAATAGAAATACGAGTATATTTCCAATATGTTCACAGCTTTCCATCAGCATATGGGGCAGCCCGATATCTCAACAAAACTCCTTTGCTGTCAAAGTCGTCTTCTTCATTTTTATCAAGCTTAATAATTCTCAATGATTCTATTTATAAATATACATCAATATATTTGTTTTCGGCACTAGAAGCGGTTTGAGAGAACACTACAATGACACCTCTGGTGCTACATAAGTTGCAGTCTAGCCATTTTTTGTAAACATTTTTATTGATCGTTGTACAAGCTACCGCCGCGGACGCCATTCCGATAAACATTAGACTTGACAGTTCATATTTGGCAGAGTCGTAAAGTACAGACGTCTGAGGCAAGTTTATTATGGAAAATTATTAGGTAAACCAACGTGTTTTAATCGTTAAAACATTTTATCAAAATCAATCATCGATTACTGTGACGATGAGAGAGCTACGTGAAATGGCGTAACGGTAACTGCCAATGGGGAGCGATATCTTAGTATGATTGAAAACTGTTTAGGGCCACAACTGTGCGCGTGTTTGACAAGTAATTTCAATATTTTTTAAGAGTATACCTGAATAACACGGTTTTTGAAAAAAAAAGCGGAAATACTTCAGCAACTCAAATATGTAACGTGAGAGAATGTAAAGAAAAATTCCCTAAAAAGAGCTCGGATTTGTTAGGCTAGTATAAGCGGTTATTTATTTGATATTTTATTACATAGAGAATTGCTGACATTAAAAGACAGGGAGGACACTCTGAACTTTGCCCATAAAACACCAATAGAGGAGAACGACGAAGCAGTTTGTACACTGGCACTCTGGCCTCCGTTAAATAATCTTTTCCATTAAAACATTCCCTCTACAAATGAGAAAAATCCCATAAAAAGAAAAAAATTTTATGAGAAAATGAAAAGAGATCGCATTGCTTATTCTTTCAAGTCGTTTAAGCAAAACATATCTGGCAACACTGCTTGCAGGATTTCTTATTCCTTTACGATTCAATGGATCTTGATATGTGGGAATATCATGCTACATCGTATTCACCCCATAATTCCTCTACATTTCTTTGTCATTCTAAATTTAATTTCATTACGGTTGCCTTCTTACAGCAAATTTATTTCCTCCTTTGTTTTTTTCAAGAGAAAAAATTGTATGCTGACATTTGTTTGCCTCTCCAGGTACAATATTATGATAAACAATAAACTTTTTAAATTACAGTAAACGTAAAGTAAATAAATTGCAGTGTCTAAAAGGCAAACTCAAATGCATGTCAACATACCGCAAAACATGGAAAATTTATAAAGAAACTTCAGAAACTGTTTCAAGTTAAATATTCTTGCTGTTGCGTGTGGCAACGTCAAATGGAAAATAAAAAATAATAAAATAAAATGAAATGAAGGAAATAAAAATGGAAATTTGTGCGCCAAGCGGTTCATTTCACTTATTTGTCCTTTCGCATCAGGCGTATTGAAATTGAAATTCTTTTAAATTTATTCAATATTGAAGAATTAAACTTTTTTAAATAAATTATTCATTAATATTTCACAAAAGGATCGAAAATAAGAGTACAATTGCAAAATAAAAAGTTATTAGTTTACACAAGTAATTCTCAGTTAAATTGCTTAATGTAACGGGTTTCTCAACTTGAACGCACATTGTATTACATAAATTATTCATTTACAAATTATCAATTTAATCCAATTGCCGATGAAAAGCTTATTGTGCGAGTACGTGCAGAGACAAAAAGCACTTTTTTGCTTGTCGAAAACATAAATTTCATACATAAATTTATATTGAGTCAATTCTTTGGAAACAAGGAAGTGTTCATACCTGACTTTCTAAATTCGACATTAACTTAATGGTTATATAAATGTTCTGAAATACACAAATCAAGGTGGGCAAGTTTTTTTACAGTTTTTGACATTTAAGTTGTCATATTATTCAGTGCTGTCAAATGCAAACAACAGAAGGCAGAAGGCAATTTGCCGTTTCTGCAATGTATGAGGGAAATTATTCTTCACAATCCTACACAGTCATACGATTCATCCACAGGATAAATTCACATTTATCCATCCTATATAAAAAAATCGCATCAAAATTGCGCCACACTATAATACAAATATGATGCAAATAAAGTTTTCCTTTATTAATTGAAATAAATGCAACTCTGATCGCATGAAAATTGTTATTTTATAAACATTTTCATAAACTTTTGCAAATCGCATGATTTGTCAAATAAAATCTGTCACACAGATTTAATCTCTCCTTTTTATTTAGAAACTATTTTGAGTTCGCATCTGATAAAATTTTAAAAAAGATTTTAAACTTGTTTCTGATTAAATATTAACAGAAGCATTTCAGTGTTAAAACTGGCAGAATAAAAATAGTTCTTGAAGGGTTGGCCCATGGAAAAATAAATGCATTCTTTCCAGCGCTAAAATAAACACACGTGTAGGGTGAACATTTGTTTACCATCAGTGCACCAAGACAAGGTTTAAGCAATTTTGAAAAAAAAAAAATAAATGAAAACCAATCACAAAGTTTGCAAGTTTGCACAGTTTATGTTAAATGATGGCAAAAATAATAGAAGACAGCAAGAGAGGAAAGTAACAAAAAAGCATAATTTTTTTTAATTTAACAAAACAAACACTAAAACAAGCGCACGTTCATGCCTTCATCCATCCACATGTTGTTTTTACACATCATCTGACAAGGATTTGTGTTTGTTCGGCTTGTGTGTCCGCAGAAACAAACACAATATAAATTATTCAGCAACAATATGAGTTCAAATAAATACACAACAAACATCTGCTAAATCCCAGCAAACATTCTGCTCGATTTAGGTCAGAGTTATGCGAGATTTTCTTTTGAGATGACTAGTTTTTAATAAAAATGACTACAGTTAAAGTCAAAGTAGTTCATAATTTTAAAGAAATATGTTTCGTACATTTTTGGAAATGTTTCTTTAGCCCAATGAAATGCTTTCTAAAAATAAAAACAGGAAGATTTTATTTCAGTCATAGAATTTAGAATAGGGAAATAAAGATAAACATCTTCTCAAATCTTTTTTATTTCGAGGTATTTGCTGTTCGTTTGCTATCGCAGTGAGCGTGATAGTGGTCCGAAAAATATTGAATAATG
Source organism: Ormia ochracea (assembly GCA_963402855.1). Taxonomy (NCBI): domain Eukaryota; kingdom Metazoa; phylum Arthropoda; class Insecta; order Diptera; family Tachinidae; genus Ormia; species Ormia ochracea. Next base: position 22,601,666 of record OY727105.1, read on the forward strand.
GCTTAGAAAAATTTGTTTGATTTCAGAATTACTTGACGATTTCATATTTAATTTAAATAAAAAATAATTATTGGAAATGTTTTTCCGACATCCGTATTTTTGACAGTATTCCCAAAAAATCTGCAAAGTATTCCCAAAAAATCTCATAAGAACAGGTATGCTTTGCGTCAACCTGCTGGGAGGAATGTGTTTAATGCTTCCCAAATAAGTTAGTGAGTGATGAAAGTATATAAATGATTTAGAAAACGCTTGTCAGACAAAAATCTTACTTGTTACTCTCAAAGGATGACACATGCTCTTGCAACACATTGTGGCGGAGCTTTCAAAGTAAATATACAGAACAATATTACATAAAAGTTTACTTCTGCGTCGAAAGCCTGCTGCGATAGGGCGGCAAAAATTAATTTAATAAAGCAACCAAATATATAAGATATAGAAAAAACCCATTCAAAATTTAAATTTAAAATTTTTATAAGTAAAAAAAATTATATTGCAATTTTTCTTTTTGTTATTTGTGGTGCAATTAAAGTCCTTCAAACAAGAAGTTTTTGAAAAGTATTTCCAAACCTTGCCATGTTACGGTCATTTTCCCAAAAAGCAACTGAGAATTGCAAACACGCCATCAAAGCAAGCATATAAAACTGTTCTCAAATCTACAGAATAAAAACAAGTTTTATTCGAAATGAATCTCATTTGCATTTCTTTATAGTAAGTAAGCGAATTTTAAAGAATTTTTTTAATGTTTTCTTCTATGGTCATGTCCTTCATTATCAATAAAATCTAGTGCCGCCATGAACCTAATTTTTATCGGAAAGAAGAGATTTTAAGAATTTCAGAATAGTTTAAATTATAATTCAACAAGGAATCTATTTAATTCTCTACAATTAAAATGATGTCACAATCAGCGCTGAATATCTCAATTTGGCAAATGATCGATGGGGGCGTATGATAAACATCAACTGACTCTTGTAATAAAAATAAAGTATACGCCACAGCGCATAGTATTAAATGCTTGTGTTGATGGGGGCGGATGATTAACATCAGCTGAATCTTTTAATAAAAAATAAAGTATACGCCACCGTGCAAAGTATTAATTGAGTTTATTAGCCGTTTGTTAAAGAAAACTGGAAAATCAATTGCAAAATTGAGCATTTAATGAAATTGATTATTATTATTTGGGCAATCCCCTTAATTATTTTATTGTGATTCGAGGGTATAAATTATATTTAAATATTTAAACATACGCACCTGAATAAATTAGGAAATGAGAAATTTTTCAAGCAAAAAAAAAAAGAGGAAACAGGCATGGAGTAGAGTAGAGAATAATGTGAAATGTTATTAATTTACTTTCTGCTGCTAAAGAATTGGATGCGTAGCTATTGAGAAAGCTTTATCTCTAGTAGGTGACGTTTTCTGTTTAGCTTAAAATGTTTGCTGTGGCAAGTATGTGCGCAAAAAGTTCACACGATTTCCATGGCACCACAACTACTATTTTGCTCCTTTTGTTATGTAGTAGCGCTTTCTGACAGTGACGCTTTTCTAAACCAAATTTTGTCCTTTTTGTAACACAAAAGAACTTCATTGTTATTGCTGTTATATTTATGCATGTTGGTAGACATTTGCAATCTTTCTTTTAAGATTATGCCACTAAAAGGAGAGGAGAATTTAAGAAAAATATTGTCTGATTTGTATTCTAGAGGCATAGTTGATAATTTTAAGAAAGATTATACGGGGTCACTAAGTATACCGAACTAAATTACGGTTAGCAAAAAAAAAAACAAAGTTGTAACAAAGTTCTTAGTAATCGAAAAAAGTCCTGTTATTACTACACACATGTACACAAAACACATACACATACATACATAAAGAGATATGCATAAGCACAGGTTGCTTCATGTCGCAAGAAATGCCTGAATATTTCTGTATTTTGAATAAAATTGCTGATGCGAAAAGTGTCTTTCACGTGGCTACCAATACAATCTTAATTTTTTGCGGATTTTTTCATAAATTTATCGAAAAGAAATCCTTCGCAAATTTTATTCAAAACGTTCCGATTTTCGATAAAAAGACTGGAAATATTATGCCAGCAAAGTTGACGGAAAATACCTTTTGAAATATAGCATTGAAGAGGTACTTCATTATTTGTGGCGAAGCTCCTTATTTACGCTTCTGCAGCACAACGCAGACAGATGGAATGACTAGTGTAAGAGGGCAGGCTTAAGTGCCATTATTATTATTCACTTGAAAGACATGAAGATCATTTGCAAAGGTTGACATGCACTTGAAAAGGCCACATGGAATCACCAATTTCAAGCATCGCACACACATACGCATGCTGAACAACTTCGTTATCGAAGGGATGTCAGTACATTCTTGAATGCTTCTTTGCACATCTTAAACACTACCAATTCGTTAACAACATATCTCTCCAGTTATATTTAATATTTTTTCCAATAACTAAAAAAGTTTTTTAATAATTTTGACTACCACGAATTCAAAAAGTTTAATAATTTTTAATATTTGAATTAGCCTTATGACGTAACTCTACACGCAAGCACTTCTTCTTATGGATAGAATATAATCAAACTAATTTCGTAAGTAAATTAATTATTTTCCAAAGCTTAGAGCTCATTAATTCAATTAAATACAAGAAGGAAATAAGAATTGAGCGTTTAGCTGCGCAAATGCCTTTATTTTATATTACGATACAGGCACATATTTTATATATATATTTATTGATTTATATAATAAATCAATATTGTCGCAAAATATTTTTTCGAACTTACGCCCTAAAATTTCCAGTTTAGCGCACAACAATTTATCGAATTTGTTCATCACAATTAAATATTTACGACGATTTATTTGAATTGAATTTTAATCACATTTTACACATTTCAATTTGCTTGAATAATTACAATTCGATATCACGATATCAGAGATGGATAATTTAAAGCACATTTCCTACAGCAGTATACACGCATGCACGACCTCAAATAATACAGACTACTTTGGACCCCTTTTAGACAGCTAAATAAATATTACGAAACAGTAGTAACAAAACATGGTGTTGACACATGGCAGGTGTAATGTAATTTACATTTTACATTTTACATAAAAAATATGACATGCCGGTTTTTTATCTTACTTTTTGCGTTATTTCCATATTAAATTATCCTTTTCCAATGTTAGACATTTAACCGACTTATGAATCGGTAGAAGTAAGGAAAGAGCCAGTAGCGGCAATCGGAGGCACAGATTTTACTTATCAAAACAGGAAAAGTTGATTTTGAATAAAAATTTCCACGTGAATTTTGCATTTTTAAACACCACAAGAAAATTGTTCAAACATATATAAGCCGTTTAAGCATTTTGTAGTTGGAAATCTCCGGCCCATGTGAATATATTATTAGACAACATTATAATTTTTTTTTTTTAAATATTTAATTTCGTTTTAAATTTTACCACTCCGGAAAAAATTAGGCTACTTTATTATGAAAAACTGTTCGGTAACACCTCGCGTTTTAATCGTTAAAACATTTTATCAAAATCAATTATCGATAACTGAGAGAGTTATGTGTCAATGGAGAGCGATATCGTGTTGTGATTTAATAATCTTTAACGTCACATCTGGTTTCAACAAGACAATGCCACACTGCATACAAGTATGATTGCAATGGGATTACTGCGAGACCTTTTTCCATAACAACTTATTTCAAGAAATAGTGATCTTGATTGGCCTCCCGCTGCGGACTTCTTTTTGTGGAATACCTGAAACAGAAAGTTTCGCAACTCAAACCAAAATCTTGTCGTGAAATGTTTGAGAATATAATGGAAAATGCCGTCAAAAGAAGTCGCATTTTTGATATTAACAGAGGCAGGCATTTGTCTAATAAATAAAATATTCATCAATTTAATTAAAAATTATAAGCAATGAAAGTGGTATAGCTTTTCGGGGGTCATCCTGTATTTTATTAAACAGGTGATTCCTTCGCGGCTAATACCGAGCTCGGGCAAAAAATACAGTGAGTAAATTCATTTGTAACTTTCCATGCATGCATGTAAAAAGTCGTTCAAACAAAGTGGTATACCTTCCCAGGCGACACCCAGTATTTTATTAAACAGGTGATTCCTTCGCGGCTAATACCGATCTCGGGCAAAAAATACAGTGAGTAAATTCATTTGTAACTTTCCATGCATGCATGTAAAAAGTCGTTCAAACAAAGTGGTATACCTTCCCAGGCGACACCCAGTATTTTATTAAACAGGTGATTCCTTCGCGGATAATACCTCGATAGAGCATAAAACCCATGCATAAGTGTAAGCATGTATGTACGTATGTGTGTTTGTGTGTATGCATGCAAGTATGCACGTACGCATTAGAATATTTTTAAATAACATGAAAAATCGTTCTCTGTGTCACCAGTATTGATTTATCACACCTCTCAATGCTTGTAGTTTGTGTTCGTTCCATTTACTTAACAAATTTACTGAATTCCAAAAAGGATTAAATTTATTTGTCATTTTAAAGGAATGTTGATTTAAAAAATTGTATTTCATAAAGGATTTCCACGTTCTCTGTTGCGAGTTGCTGTCAACTGTGTTGTGTTTAAATAAACATGCAAAAAAGTGATTTATTTGGCATTTAAAGGATTTTTTGTGCCAATTTTATTTTGTGTAATTCGCATGTTGGTATTCCCCATAAAGGCTAAAATGATTAAGTAAATATTGACGTATTGTTACTTATCTGTGCTAAACACGATAAAATTGTGTGAGACACAAACGTTGTTTTTGTGTGCAGAGCACTGCGAGCATTTTGTTTTTAAATTCATAAATAATTCCCCCGATGAATATTTCATATTTGACAGATATTTAGCGGGCAATAGAGCACAAGATTCATTCATAAATGTATTTTAGATTTGATTGACAATATGATACATTCGTTTGAATTTAAAATTGTTTCTAAAGTCGTTTGTAAATAATTTAATGCATGCATAATGTAAACCTCCACGTATTCGCAAGGATTTTATCCTTAAACAAATCATTTTATCCTTGAAGAGCTAATAAGAGATTAGTGTCAGCAATAGAAACTACGATGCCCAGAAATATTTCGCTGTTGTATTGGTAGAAGGATTTTGCATTACGAGTACAGTGAGATGAAAAATTACGCGTACGGAAAAAGAAATTGTGAATAATTTTCGCTATTTAAATATTTGATTTTATTTATTTTTAGGAAATAAAAAAGAAAATTGTAAAAAACGAATCGTATGCATTAGAAATTGAATAAAATTTTCTATTTCATACAAATTTAAAAGCAAATTCTGTTTTCAAAGAGTCTGAATGTTTTTCGTTACGTTCACTATTTATGTCACGAACTGTATTTGAAAACAACAGCAACACTGAACTTAGCGAAGTTTCATAAAGAATTGGCCAGCCTTGATCCGCAACCATCTTCTCACACAAACTACTTTTACGAAAGGTTGGACGATTTCCATTGCAAATACATGTTTAGAAGAAAAATAACAAATAAGAAAGTCTTAAGGATATTGCCTGTAATGCCAGGAGCACACTGTCAAGCAAATAATTTAGATAAAAATGAAGGAAGCCAAACAAGTGAAAAGATATACTTCTTAATAAAATACGTCAATACAGATTAACTTAACTTGAGAAAAATCTCTTTTTTCTAAGTCCACTTCTAAGTTTGAAATGGGTTATTGTTCAAATGAACTGGACCGTGATGATGATGTAAGTCATAAAATTAATAATGGCCACCAGCAGGCTTTAAATAAGAAATTCAATTGAAATTTTCTCACATGCTTTAAAATATCACGAAAACAATAATCATGAATATTTCCCTATTATTATAGATGGACTGAAAGCCGCTGCTAAAATTGGGTCTAGTATTCATGGTGATACTGGTGGTTCGGAGTGAATAACCTGCTGTTCTAGAAGGCATTTATCCTCAACAGGGTTTCATTGTCTATAGAAAATGCTTAACGACATGGGTTTGATCCCTTCCTCCACCAGTAACGAAAAAATGTCCATGAATATTTCCCTATTATTTTAGTTGCACTGAAAGCGGCTGCTAGGATTCGCTCTGGCATCTCATGGTTTAGGACCAAGTTCATAGCTACTCCTGATAATCTTTACCACAACATCCTCTAAGGACGGTCTTAACAGAAAAACATTTCCAAAATCATTCTGTATAAAATCTGATAAAGGAAGAAGCAGCTTTAGCTTCAGGGACGAAAAAGTCCCCCATTAATATTTCGCTTTTGCATTTCGAACAGCCTCAAGATTAATTTTCAGATATTCCTGCGCATGTGTTTATTCACTTTGACAAAATAATACACAACCAACTGCTTTCTAAGAATTCACGTTGGCAAAGTATTGATTTAAATTTCATTGCATGGTTTGTAAGCCAGCACTGACTTAATTTAAAATTACATAATTTCATTAATTTCAAAATTTAATTAAATATTCTCTCACAGAACTTTAACATTTTGTCATTGAGTTGCAATGAAAACAAAATAAGCTGCATGCCTTTCTATTGCCACATTTTTAATTAATAATAAAACAATATTTTTGTTTAATATCTGTATTAAAAGAATGGATAGATGTAGATGTAGATGTAGATGTAGATGTTGATGTAGATGTAGATGTGAATATGGATGGAGATACACATGCATTTATATTACTGCCATTGTGTTTGCATAGATAAATTAAAAATAATAATAAATTAAATAACATTTTAAATGATGCAATAACTGAAGTTTTAATACAATTTAATTAAACGTGCACTCAAACTCACATGAAAAAAAAATTATTGTCCTTTTCATGTATATAAAAATTAACTCAATTAAAAAATTATATTCCCAGGATGAGTTTGATTAATTGGCATGCTTTATATTGACAGCCTGCTACGAAGGATACAAAGGACTTGAGTAGCTTTTAATATTTCTGTTGTAAATTCATTGTTTCGTTACGCACTCTGACAAACCTGTTTTTGTTTTGTTTAAATGAAATGTTCTATACTGTGTCGCATTATAATGTATGTCGTCAGAAGAAATGCAAAACAGCCTATCAAACGTTTCAGAGATTTTGCGGCAGCAGCCGAAATTTCTTCAAGTGAAAAATAATTTGACAATTTTGCAAAATAAGTAAAGTGATCAAAAAATTTTTTTTTTGGTAGGATTGCCAGATTCCGAAGACGATATTCAACGCTCGTTTACATAAAGAAGTGGGGCTTACAGCTTCTAAATTTTACAGCACCAAAGGCCACGCCTAATAACCATAAACAAAGCTGTGCCTTTGCACAGCAGACGATACAGCAAATGTTGGTTATCGCAAAGCAAAAAGTGGTTAGTCGAGATCTCAAATTTCCGAAAATGGCCATGAGTGGAATAGAAAGAAATTATTGTAGTCGGCATTTACTTTCATTGGTTTAATATTTCTGGAAGTTTATTGCTAGTCACAAAATAAAAATTCGCATGAATAATTCCCACGCATTTTAATTACAACTTTCCAGTTATGGTGGTGTAGTCCATAGTCACCCCATCGTTAAAAGGAAACAGTTAACATGGCTGATATTAAATATCTTCGCACAAACACCCTCCTACACTACTTACCTTCTGTACTACTAACACTAAGGTAGTGGCAACTACTTAGTACTACTAAGGTAGTGGCAACCTTCTGTAGAGGCATTTTATTCAGTGGAATAAAAATAATTCATAGAATGCTATTGAAAAACATAATAGTAGTGGCTACTTCCGTCTACGTTAGCGCCTCTTCCCTGTTTGTCTTTTCCAACGCTATCCTTTGTCTTATCTTGTGCTTTGCCATCGGTAAAAGAATAGCAAAAGTATCTTCTACATGGCAACACTGGTCTTCTTTACAGGATACTCAACTTCAATCTCTCTTGCACAATTATAACAGTGTGCTGATCTTAGAACGAAATCAAGAGATGAGCCTTTTGCGTGAAAAGTTTCCAGGCCGTGTGATTACTTACTTTTGCAGCTCTACCGAAGTTCAATGTAAGCTATTGCGCAACCTTAGCGAAGTATGAAGTTTAAAAATTGGAAATTTATTTTAAATTACATTAAAAATAGGGGAAGATGGCCAATGCAACTGAACCGAATGTTTGTCAAATGGGAAAAGGATCTTTTCTACTTGACAGCTCGGAATGCCATCAAAATTTAAATGTCAAAATAAGTATAAATAATTTTCTATCACATATTGTATATGGTAATCAAATAAAATTGGGAAAGTCATGAGCACTTAATCCTTTCGAGTGTATTTATTTCACTTCATTCTTTGTTTTGCCTAGAAAGCTGAAATATATTCAAGTCCTAAAAGATATTGCCAGATATTATTTTCTCTTAATAAGGACAATTAAAACTTATTTTATAGATGAAACTGAGACATCTTACTAGAAGGTTAGCCAACGATGGAGATCAATTTGCTTTCATTTGGGTCATATTGTGTTTAACGTATTCATGTCAAAATCCAGAGACAAACAAGTTTGCCATTTGTATCAGAAATCTATTGAAATTTCACAAGATAGTGCCCAAATTCTCGTAAGTACCAGATATCTGTGTAGTCTAACGGCAATTTTTTTTTTTTTTTAATGTTTTCAAAATAATTTAACCCGCAATTCTTTCGACTTGAGGGTGGGAAAACCTCCAGGGTCTAGCTGGGAATCGAACCCGCTACTTCCGATTTAGTAGACTGAGCATTATTTATTCGCCTACGAAGGCAATTTAAACGAGTATATTTTTAATTTCAAATCAGCTGATTTATTTTAAATATTAATAATTTAGGCCAGCTGTAAGTTAATTTTCTTATATATCCTTTTGAAAAGATTACTGGCAAGCTTACCTGGCTTAAAACCATCCGTATGCTCGTGTGTATTGGACAGGTGTATTATGGTGACTATTAGACTGATGCTGATGTAGTGATAAAATTGCTCCATGGCTGATCTGAGATTTATTATTTGTGGCTTTTTAGACAAGTAGAAAATTAGGACGGGCTTATATTTTTTTATTAAAAGTTTTTGCACAGTTTTCGTTTAAATTGTTTTTCCGTTTGATTTTAGTAATTCAATATTTTCTTCTGCAATATTTTTCTTCAATATTTTCTTCTACTGTTGCCATTATAATGCTTTTAGTTTTGAGATTTAAAATATCGTTTTCCCCCTTTTTTTGTTCTTTTTTTTTTTTTTTTTTTTTGATTTTGTGGCTGACTTGTGTTATTAAAATGTAAGGATATTGTTGTAGTTTCCAGACACCAGTGTGTCCTTGATATCCGATAAATGAGTTCAGTTGTTGTTATGCAAGGCGTACTCCAGTATATGTATGTATATTAGGAAATGTGTCAGGTTTGCGATGAATTTACAAAATGGAAAACACTATAAAATTCGTTTTGATGTGTAGAGGCAAACGCTTGCAAATTCTTTGAACATGTGAGAACTTGTGTTTTTAATATTTCCTTTCCTCACATTCATTTGGTACAAAATTTTTTATTTAAATTTTTTTTTCTCTGCTTCAATATGTATAGTTGTTTGAGATGTGCACAAGCTGGATAAATTGTGTTAAAATGTTCAAGGCTGTAGTGCCAGTTTCGCAGTTAAAATCGATGAATCATAGCCGATCACATGGCCCATCAAGGACGAGAAAAAATGTTCAATACAACCACTGCATATTATGCACTTTTTTATTTTCAACTTTGCCTTTTTGCCTTCTTGCATGAGTGGTAGGCTGAATATGTTCTTGTGAGTTGAGTCCTTTTCAGCTTGGCAGTTATATAGCTTTAATGTTACTTATTCTCGAGCCAGTCAAGCACAAGGAATATTGCAATTTCTGTTAGTTGCTTATTTGCCCAGCAACAAACAATGTTTTCTTCCTTGCCCACGTATTCCATGGGCCTCGATTTTCTTCTAATTTATTTACTTAATACTTCGTCTGCTCCTGCTTCTACTTCTTCTTTTGCATTTGCTTACTTTTTTTTTGCAGTTCGCTGATGACAACTTGAAAACACTTCTAGCTTGTTTGATCCTCACAACTAGTAGGAATTAACTTTATTATCATATCGTCTGTTTGCAACATTTAACTTTATCTGAAAGCAAAATAAAAAATGAGACAAATAAAATTAATTAAAATCTGATTGTCAAAGATAAAAGGAGTTAAGCAACATAACGAAATGGAAATAAACGTTGCATACATAAATAATAACACTTCTTAGAATGGCAACTGTCTCTAAAGCTTTGTGGAACAAAAGGAATTTTAAATTTGCCCTTTTTAAATAAAGAAGGAAAAATCACCATATGAAAGGCATGTCGGCAGACAGCGCCGAAACAGTCTCAAAGAAAAGTAAAAAAGTTCGTTGAAGGGCGGCAAAAGGATTTATGAAATAAATTCTTGCAAACCATTAAAACGGAATGAAATGTAATTAATAGTTTGTAGCCGTTTAAAATTAAATTAAATTAAATTGAATTAAATGATTTATTGCTATTTCCTGGAATTAATTATAAAAATTTTTAATTTCTGCTTAATATATATTTTTTTTTTTTTTTTTTTGTTATGCTGGAATTAATTAAAAGAGAGAAATTTAAAGGAAGCAAAAATTTAGAGATGAAAATTTTAAGATTTCGCTTATTAATTTAAGACATGGTTAATCTAAAACGTTTTATTTTAAATAATTTTTTTGGCGTTTTTCTGCTGGAAAGGGTATACGAAAATGTTGGAAAAAAATGGAATTTTTAAACGCTAACTTTTACCGCTTTTAAAAATAGACTAAATTAGCCACAGATATAGTTGCTTGCAGTTACTCTGGCATGATTCCCATCCCTGAAAATCACACAAATTTTTACTTGCTGTTTGGAAATGTTGTAAATTTTTAGCACTTTTTTAACAAACGATTTTCTTGTATTATTAATTGAGAGCAATAACTTGTACAGTAGCAGAATTTCGCTTAAATAATGATTCATTTTTATCGTTTTTTTGCGTTATCGCCGACGTATTTCACTTACTTACGAAAAGCTTAAAGCACAAACCAAATTACCGCATTCGATATCAAGTACTTTGTCATCGAAATGTGGTTAACGTGGATCACTGTACTCGTTATCGAAACCTATTTACTCGAATTTGCACTCGATTGATAATTTACTGTCGAACACTAGCAAACACTCATTTTGCGCTGCAAAACCAAGCAAAGAGACACGAAACAAATGTAAGTCGCAATTAAAAATTTAAGCACTTTTTTTTTTTTTTTAAATATTTTTTTAATTTTTTTTTTTTAATATAATAAATTTTTTTTTTTTTTTTTTTTATTTTAGCCTCTCGATGGTATAATGATTAGTATACCCGCCTATTACGCAGGTGTCAGGGGTTCAATTCGCCGGGGAGCCAGAAGCCAAAGGCCTCAGTAGCCAGTGCTTTTATACATATTGCAATTATATTCATATAATTGTAATATTTGGTAAATAAATAATTAAATAAATTTTTTTTTTGTTATTTTAGCAGTAATTGGTTTATCCTCTGATTCCGAGAACACAAAACATCACTTAAATACTTTTTAATGTTAATTTATTTTATTAATTTAACAATTTTTCTTAAATTTGTCTAATTTTGGTTTTCTTTTCCGTTTTGTTCTTCTCATTCTCATATTTTTACAGCGATGTAAAATATAGTAGTAGGCATTTAAATTACAATCGAATGGCGTGATCGAAACAATTTTAACCATCGAAAATTTTAGTCTATACGGTATTATAGTCTGAACGGTAGTCGATATCGAATGCGTTAATTTGGCCTCAGAGTGAGGGAAAAAAGCAATAAAATTGTATTTATCAGGCAAACACCCTGTATTATTTATATTTTCTTATTGTTTGAAACTAATTTGTTTTGTTTGCACAAAACAGCTGTTCTTAAAAGAGCCCAAAAAAGCTTTAAAAGGTTATTGAAAGGAAAAATACAAAGTTGTATATAATTTTTTGAAATGGCGTTAATTCGCATTAGAAAAGTTTTCAAATTAAACTAGAGATGTGCGCAGAAGAATATTACCATCAACGTTAATTTGTTTCTGGACCATCTTAGATGAAAGTGACGGTGGTGTGATCCTTACCCATTTGTGGTTGCCAAGATTAACAGTTAGCGATATTATTGATAACAACAAGGGTCTCAAATCACTGGATACCGTAGGCGAATGTATAAAGCACAGCTTACTAAAGCGGAAGTCGCAGGTTCGATTTCTGGCAAGACCCAAAGTATTTAAATGCGGGCAAGCCGATAGTTATGCGGTTTGAGTGGCTGAATGGATGGATCTAATATATTTTGCTGATTTTTTTTTTTAACCAAAGTGCGTTTCGAACTTGAATTATTATTTTTCTAAGACCAGCACTCAGGAAATGGTATCTACTGATGTAATAAATTGTGGAGGAATTATGAGAGGGAGTTAACAGTAGGAAATATTGAGTAATTTTCGCAGCGCCTTCTTACCGAACTGGGCGCAGTTTAGATGATATTTGCTAAAAATTTTTTCACTTTTCCAATGTAATGTAATGCCACATAAGAAGTAAAGTGAGATTTTCTAAGCCTTTGTAGACACTCCCACATGCAATGTTTTGGGATTGTCTTTGAGAATGCACTAGAAATATTTAAGGCTCTTGAGTAGGTTGTGATTATTGGGATATAGTCGAACCAGGAGCCACCGAAACAGTTGACAAAAGTGATGACTTTTGGACACTCGGTACAGGGTTCTTTCAAAGTACGTACAAGCATGTCTATTCTGCAATTTTTCTTCATTATTACTTTCTCATTTTCATATTCAGCATATTTTGAGGGCATGTTTTCTGTCTGTTAGGAGCATTTTCAGCCGCCTTAAAACCTTTTTATCTGAGGTTGCCCTCAAGCAAGATCACCAAAGTTGTCAGTAGTATTGAAATTGGCATGCAAAGAGGCCTAGATGTGGTTTTAGAATAAAAATTTCAAGACCATAAAATTTAGCATGCTTGTGTTTGCCAGCGAGCATGCATGCGTAAACATGTACTTTGGCCCGACTTGTCAAAAATATTTTACAAGTAGGAAATGTGATAGATGAAGGCAAACCTTTTAAGGCTTATTTTTCGTCCTTTTTTTTTTTTTTTTTTTTTTTTGCCTATGTTGTATGATGTACGACAGTAATGTGTGGTCACGCACAGCAAAGCAAAACGGCATATGTTGCACGTTATTGTGCCATGCTGTGGACGCAGACGTTTACATGCACACAAGGCTCTTGTGCTTTTATATCAAGGCAGAGTTAATTGTAACTTGAAAACATTAAAGGACAGAAAAGTGTTTTATTTCTGAAATGCTTCCGCTTCAATGTGTGTGTGAGTTTATAAACTATTTACATATGAGAAATGGGCAAAAAATATTTTTATGAATACTTAAAGCGTTACTTAAAACTGCAAACAATATTTTGCTGTGTTTCCATTTTTTTTTTTTTACTTTTATTCTATTTTTTAAGTGCTATTAATTCTTTCATTTTTATATGTTTTATATATAACAAAATTCGCTTTAGAATAATCCATTTCTAGAGCGGTTTTTCCATAAAAACTACACATTATTTATAAATGCACAAAAACACGCAAACTTAATACAAAAAAAAAAAAAAAAAAGAAATAAAAAATGAAAAAATATAAAAAAATTTAACAGAAAAAAAAAGAAAAAAGTCCTTTTTGTATAAACTCACTTTAGAGCATGGCTGGCTTTTGTTACGATCATAGAAAAATTTTGCAAGAAAGTATTCACTCACTTTAATTCATTTTCGTGTTTGGAAAAAAATTCGTTTTCATCAAGTCTTTCAAAGAAATTTATGTAAATGAGACACGAGTATTGTTGTTGAAAATAACATCAATTAGTGGCCCATAAAATGAAAGAAATTATTTAAATAAAACGGAGGTTGATTATAAAAAATAAAATGTGTAGAAGGAGAATATTTTATTTCTTGGTAAATAGTGTTGTGGCTTTTATGAGGGCAAAGAATGGCACAGATCAGTTATCGCAATTTCGCCTAATTAGTGTAAAGAAACCATTCCATAAAAGGTTTGTAAGAGATTAAACTTAAATAAAAAAGAAAGTCGCAGGGAAAGACCATTTTTTTTTTATTACTTCGAAAAATTTTATTTAAATTTAATTTTTTAAATACCAGAAATTTAAGCAATACTACTAAATACGTGGCTGCGAAAACACTTCGTACAGTATACTTACGATTGAACGAATTTCCCCAGCAAATTGTTCTTCAGTGTACTTCACTTCTTATTAAAATCTATTCTGCCTTTCACAATTTGAAGCGAAATTTGGTAACATAAATATTTTGCCACTTCTTCCAGCAACTTTTTAAGGCGAATTCATACAAGGTGAATGCAAGCAAATCACTTTGCAAAATAAAGCAAATTCAATTACTTGGTATGTGAAACTGTTGTATCAAAACAAAGTATGAACTTTCCAAAATATATGATATTACTAAAACGACCAATATGGAAGATGAAATACATTATCGCTTGCTAAATTAAATTTATTTTAATTAACAAACTTTCTTTAAATTTTCTTTTGAGCCTGCATTTATGCCCATACATGAACCTTTTGTCTTATCAAGTTTCATGTTCTTTGTTTTCAATTTTATACAGTTTTTAACAAAGAAATGTCAAATTACCATTCTGCAGCCAACTTCAAGTACCTCTTTTTATTCTTTTCAGGCCTTTCTCGAGAAAAGTCAAGGCTTAACGAGTCAAATATGGTGTGTGTGAAAAAGGATTTATTTTATAAACATTTTTCCGAAAGAAATATGAACGCCATACTTCTTCTTCTTATATGTTTAAGAGAAGATTGAACATTTTTTTTCTACTTTTTAAGCAAAAAAAAAACATTTTAAAAAATATTTCTTGAATTCGTCTTGACGACAAAAGTTAGCTATGCATTTAAGGTTACCTTATCTAAATTCGCCTTGGATTTAATGTGTACTTTTTTTCAGCTGCGAAACATTCTCTACATTTTTAGCAATCAACACATACAAAAGATAGAGGAAGAAGAAGATATTAGCGAATGGGAACTTCTGGTTGCGACTATTTGGGTTAAAGCACTGAAAATCGCCACTTAAATAGCGCTTGCAAATATCAAAATTCTTCTATATGTTTATTGCGATGTTTGGAGAAATGCTTGTTCATTATATCGAGATACTGCTGTTTCTTCGACTTTACCAACGTACTTTTCGTCACGACTATTCTAGTTAATAAAATGTTCCGCATAAACTTTTATAATCCATAACAATTTCTACCACACAAATTTATTCTTTTAATTCATTTAAATACCAAATTGAAGAAAAATTGTCTTTTTTGTTTATTTACACAACAATGCTTAGAATTCAGGTAACTAGACTGACACCCTCCCCTTTCCCTGTATATATCTACTCAGCTAAAATACTTATTAAAGTATGTGAAAACATTCATTTAAAAACAGCAGGCAAAATATCAACTTAATTTTCATAATTTTCACATTTTATTACAACCGAACGCAGGTGGCGAATTTCTCTCCATGTGTTCAGGACAGAATTAAACAGTTGTATGACTTAACCCTGTCGTACTAACGTTAGTTCTTTCGACTACATCACTCTTCTTTTTGCGTAAAAATTTTGTTTACATCATTGGCGTTTTCTGTGAAGGAAACAGCTGTTTCATAAGATAAAGTGTTTATTCGATCGCATTAAGAATAATTCACAATGAATATTTTATCTGATTGTATCCTTGCAATTAAATTCATGATTCATTCTCTCTCTTTCCTATACCAAGGAGCAGAGCGTGACCTAAAAATTCATCTGTGTGACAGATTTTTTTCTATGAAAATGTTCATAAAATGACACGTTCCAAGCGATCAGAGTTGCATTTACTGCAATCAGCAAAAAGAAATTAATTGGCTTGCATCAATGCCATTTTACTGTGAAGTTTTAAAATATGATGGAAAGGCGTCATATTTTCATCTAAATAATCCGTACGACTGTATAGGATAATGAATGATAGCATTTGACGTTGAATTGTATTTTCATCAGATTCGCCTGCAATGGCGAAACCGGCCACACAGACTTCCAATTGAGACACACAACACAGCTGATTTGTAACAGAACAGAGTGTTAATCTTTTCATAATTTAAATAAATTAAAATTTAGAAACGAAGTGTACGAGTACGCACCTTGATTCAAATAAAATTTCATTTCAATTTTGTAAAAATGCAAAATACATTTCGAATGAAGAATTTTATTATAAAATATTTTCTTAATTGCATCATTATTCATTTGACGGAAAAACGTCGAAAATTCAAAATACATATTTAGAATTCATCATCCAGAATTCACTGACATCCACGTGTCAACGGAAAAGCTTTGCATGAATAATTTTTGGATGGGCATTAAATCCCACAACGCTGAATAAAATTGTACCACAAAATAAAACCAACTGACAGCTGTCAATGTATATTGTGCGACACAGTCGTATGAAATAAATTGCTCACCGTAACAAATCGACATAATTTGTATGTATACTTGCGTAAACCAGCGTTGCCATTTACAATGCCGGTTTCTTTAAAAAAAAATTAAGGTATGTGAAGGAAAATGCCATCTAATGCACTGTAAGTAAATAAATTTGTGTCAAATAACAGATGTTGGCATACTGCCCTTAAAAAGCTGATGATATTTCTGTCAGTTATGCCGGTTAAAATGCCAGTCAAGTAGCTTGTCGTATCGTTAGCACGCATTACTTTTGATACGCTCTTCCCCAGCTGGCACGCAATATGATATTACGGTTATACTAATTCTACCTTGAAAAGATTATAACTGGAAAAGAATAAACGGAAAAGAATAGGAGCTGATGTTTCTAGATGTCCTGTGAGTTGTTTGCACTGACAATTAGTAACAATAGAACATTGCGATGTTATTTCCGACGAGAATTAAATTATATAGCTTTAAGGAAATTCTGAAGTAGATAGAAATTATCTACAATAGCACAATACGTCAATTGCGAGGAGTATTGCTGTGCGAATTGAAAATGCAACTGCGTAACAGATTTTTAGACAAATGATATGTTTTGAAAAATTTTAAGATCAGCAACTGAAGCAAAAAAAAATGTTTTCGAATAATTTTTTGTGACAGTGTAGCGCCTACAACGATAAATAAAACATGTCATTTTTTGTAGACCTATTAGGTGAAACAAATAAGTATGACTGAATAGTTTGTGCTCATTTTCAACATGTAGAAACGCCTTGGAGTTTGTGCTTAAAAAATATTATTCCATTTTACGCACACTCTCGTTAGTAGACTGAAGTTAATAACAATAATGGTACATCAGCACGCCAGGGTTAAATAAACCCAGCAGTTGTTCCTACCGTTTCAATGTACAGGTTACATTTAGTAAACATTTAGACCCACACAGTCATGTAACACAATACAAGGCATAATCTCTTCACCGCTCCCTTGTAAAGGGGTGAAGCAAATGGCTGACAAATTGTGGTCCATCTGGAATTGAGTTCAATAAGAATAATTTTACTTAATAAAAGCGAAAAGAAAAGCACATTCATGCACAGCATTTTATATTGTGTTTTGGAAAAATATTTAAACATGCAGGCAACACTATGAATAAATGAATGAAATGTAAAAGCAAAAGGTAAATACACATCCTGGCAATATGCAACATTGCCATTTAACCTCTTCTCTTCCTGCTTTTATGCAGAAATGAAAAGAAATTTTTTTTTTGTTTTATTTGGATGATAATCCATTATTTCCCCTCGCTTATGCAAAATAGTTTATTAACACTTTAAAAAAAATTTAACTAGAAATGTAAATTGATATCATGGAATTTAATGGATGCATTTATGCAACTAGAAAATTTTTCAATACTTTTCATTCTTATTTGCAGATATTATTAATTGCAAATGTGTGGAGATCTTTAAAGAACTATGAGAGGGAAACAATTACAATGTTGCATATTGCTAAATGGTACTCCCGGATTTGTAAAATTATTCACAAGTTGGCAACACCGAAATTAAAATTTAAAATATGCCAAATATCGATAGTAAATTAATGTCAGAAATAAAAATAAATATTTTATAAAAAAAAGTGCAGCCTCAAGTAGATGTGGATCATCATCTTTGCTGGAAGGATTTCATTTATTTTGTTGTACGGTTCCATAAATCATACCAAACGCGCATATAATATTCATTACTCACAGGGTTGCATTGTGTAAGCAATAGAAATACATATATACCAGCAATGACGGATACTCCCCACTCATGAAATGTTTTCCGCTATCCAGTGCAATAGAAGACAGAAGAATAATTCTTAGCTAATGGGCCTCTGCTAGAGAAGTGGGTTCCGCAGTATACTCGGTGTATTCAATTTTTTGCTAGCTTGCTAACCAGGTAACAAAGCTTCAGTAGCACTTTCATAAGTTTACCTTAAGTTCCCACAAACCAACTCAAAATTAATTGTATCACTTTAAACAGTCTTTTATTGAAATAAATGAAATAAACATGATGACAGAAACGAACGTCTAAGTATGCCCCCATAACATGTCACAAACCGCTTATTTAATTTAATTTTGTGACATTTTGCATGAAGTTATTGCACACACGTGCTTGATTGCAGCTCTTTGACAAATGCATGAAAACTAAGAAAATCTTAAATGTTTGCATCTGAGTTACTGTTAATTATTATACAGTTTTCTTTGAAATGCATATTTATGGCGGTATCGCATTGAGTATCTGCATCCCAAATTGCTTTTAAAACTTAAAGGCATGAAAGTTTCATGACAATGACATAAAATGGTGATGAGCAAACAGCTGTTATACTGAAAGAAGTATTATAAAAGTTTATGTCTTCTTTACATCGAGATTATACAAACCAAGATTGTGTGAAAATAACTTGTATATAGCAGGTATAAACAAGTTGTCGAATGTCGTTATAGAAAATGCAAAAGGTGGAATTAAAACATTCGCCGTATCCGCACTAAAAAACCAATTTTATAACGAAACACTTAAAGGGCGAGGCAAATAAACAAACAGTTTTGCTGTTTGAATTTTATTAAATTCTTCTGATTTTAAGTCGAGTCATTAATATCGCCTTACAGCGCTGTTATTTTTTCAGGTAGCGATACAGCTAAAATTTTAAATCAGGTTTTTCACCGATATTTACCTCCTCCTGATTTAAAACACAGACAAGTTTAACACAGCTGAGATGTATGACGTATTGAACACATTCAGCACTACGGGCCACCGTCAGCAGCAGCAAAAAAGGAATGCATACGTTTATATGAAAAGGATTTCTTTGCTGTCGAAACTGCTACATGTCCATTAATCAGTGAATATAAAATACTGGTGAAGAGCAGGAAAAAGCCTCAGACTAACCCGGCTGTTAAACGTTGGCATCAAACATATCCATCGCAAAAGGCAAGACGGAACTTGCAATAGAGTCGTGTATTTATCTAATGCGTTCTCTTTGACATGAGGGGAGTTGCTTCATATCAGTCACACCAAAAAAAAAAAAAAAACCAAAAAAAAAAAAACAAATAAAAAAAAAAAAAATATTTTTTAGTTTTAATACAGAAGTTTAATAATTAAGCAGTCAGTGAGTGCATACACACATAAGCACAGCTCACATACACACATTAACCTTTTATTAACGTATACGCCATGTTTATTGAAAATATAGATGAGATGTCGAGGAGAAAAGGGTTTCCTTTCCATTGGCGAAAACTGAGGTTTTTCTGTTTAAACATGTTGTTTATATTGAACGGTTGGCTGGTCTGTCGGTCGATTTGCTTCGGTTCGCTGCTCATTTTCTTTTTGCTTTCATTTATACTTGCATAGTTGTTGCTTTTTGTACTATTTTATTGTTGCCAGTGTTGAATAATGTATTTATATAATCTGCTTTTAGGGTTAATAGTACTTGGAAATCATTTCACAGAGTGGTTTTTGTGTTTTTTGTTCTTTTTTTTAACTATTATGAATTCCGCAGCATTGCCCAGTTTATTAAAAGTTTAATATTTAAAAGTTTTTAATAAAGAAAAAAACATTCAAATAAAGTTTTTTGTAATTTAATATGCAAAACCTTAAAATATTGTGGTTTTTATTCATGTTTTATTTATTTGTTTTTTTTTTTGGAAGCAAAGTATGAAAAACAATTTATAAATTTAATTTTCAAGTTTTGACAAATCCTTTTAATATAATTCTTATAGACTGAACAAAGTTTTTTAAGCGTTCATTATTTTGGAAATGAGTTTAATAGTCAAGACACTTTGTGCTATCGTGTAACACTCCATCTCTATAAACTCTAAACCGTTTTGAGGGTTGCCAAAACAGTGTTGAACAAATAGTAGTAAAAACTAACACGAAAATGCAATTTTGGTAACTCTTTTACAATTTTTCATTATTTATTTATTATTTACGTAATATTGCAATTATATAAATGTAATTATAATATCAATATATAAGAAGCACTGGCTACTGGGGGCAAAACTCGAGAAGTTTTTATGTTTCTTAGTGCGAAAGAGAAACTGGAACTTTAAATCTCAATAAATAAAAGCAAGACCTTACAAGTACAGAAGCAAATATGATAGTTTTGGAACCCTTAAATATGTATTAAATATGTATAATAAATTCAGGTATGATAAGAATATTAATGGGGCATACAAGCACTGGGAGCATATTATAAGAAAAATTACTGAATAATTTAAATACGAACCCGAACACCCAAAGCAATATTTTCATATTTAATTATTTAGTTTCTTTTACAGTAATTATTAATTTTTGATCTTAAATTGTATGTTTACATTACTGTAAAATTGACAAAAGGCGGTTTCACACAAATTGCTCCTGAAGAAAAGCACCGAAGGTATCTGAAATATTGAATATATAATTATAATAAAAACTTAATTAAACCTTCAAAGTGTTTGATTAAGAGTTTAATTAGTTGGCCTAGAGTCTAGAAAATAAACTACATATAATTGAAAAATTATATTATTTAATATGTATATATTTTTAATCAGCGAAAATTTAACTTTATTGGAAAATATAGTACGCAGTTCGCCGTTTACAGGCGTGTGAAATAGAAATAGGTCTTGCAGAGTTCTCTACGTATGAAGAATTTCATTCGATAAGTATTCGCCAACAAAAAGATCATCATTCGTCCCAGTTGTGTTGGCACGATTAACTTGTATCGGAATAATTAAGAGAACCTTTTGTTTTTATGAACAAAACAAAATTTTTGATAAAAAAAAAACAAACACTAAATAAGAAAAAAAATTTTTAAAAAGTTCTTTAAAAATTTTTCTGTGCGAAAGATCTCTATCTGTTTCTTTTCATATATCTTCTCTGCTCCTTTAAATACCACAGAATTCAAAACAAAAGCCAAAAGTACTATCTCTTCTTTCCTCTCGGTAATGAGTGGCCGCCGCTTCTCACTTATCTTAAACAAACAAATGTGGTTTGCTCCTCCCTCTCTAAAACCAAAACGTAACGCAATCAAAAAACGAAATCAAATCTGTAATTCAAACGTTTTGTAACGAACAAAATGCTTGATATGTTACTAGTTTGTTTCGCAGGAGTTCTTTTCTTTATTTTTTCCTCCGCTCAAGTTAAAGTAAAATTTTATGTAAATTTTCTGTATTATTTTCGTTGTTATTAAGTAGCAGCAGACAAAAGTGTTTTTATTTGGCCAGCACAAAAAATTTGATTAAATATTTATTATCGCTTTATTATATTGCAACAACATGTAAAATATTTCCGTTCCTCAATATCTATCAATCAAGATGATTAAATATTGTCGACTTTAATTATCAAATGTGGACACCCCATGCCAAAGAGGTTAATTTGGGAATGGCACGCACATAAAATCTAGCATGGGATGTAGAAGAGAAAATAGTTCACAGGGTATACAATTATGTGTGTGGAAGTATGAAAGGGATATTTCAAAATGTTGCTCAACGAACAGCAGGCATGGGGCCTTAAAATAAAAACCGCAAGTAATGAAACGGCCGCTTGATTGAATATCCTTTTTTGGCGGTTCACCACAATGTTGTATTAAAGAGAGACCAATTTTAGCTGAAATTTTCCTTGCCAGGCTGCTCCTGTAACATTATTTGCCGTGAAAGGGTTTAATATTGAAATTCCAGTTGAAAATCGTGGGGAAAGCTACACTTCGACTTTATAAATTTAAAGTGAATAATTTGCTACAGAAAAAATTACAAAAGGTCTTCAATATACTAAACACATTTTGCTCGGCAGACTGCAACTACATACGCCTCAAAAAATAATTACTTAAGGTGTGGATGCATTTAAAAAAAGTCAATAATTATATAATTATAAATTATTTTATATTAATCAATTAAATATGATTTAAATAAATTTTAATTAAAGTGGCAAATAACTTGTATTTGTGTTATATTATATGTAACAGCTTAAAATCTATTACAAAATTTGCTTTATGGAAGATTAGCGACTTTTTTTCCCCCGCCAATTAAGTAAAACATTTTGTTATTATTATGCTTTTAACCAAAATTGCTTAAAAATGGCATTCACGGTATCACACTATCATACAAATATGATGCAAACAAACGTTTTCTTTGTTGATTGAAATAAATGCAACTCTGGTCGCAAAGAGAATTTTCGTACAACTTGTCAAAAAAAATCTGTCGCACAAATGCATCTTTAAGCTACACTATCCTTTTTTCGGCACACGCGCCTTATTTGATAGATCTTTCCTTCTCTGTCTTTTGCATGCGTTTAATAGAATAAAAACTTTTTACTAATTTTCTACTCATACAAAAAAAAAAAAACAAAAAACAAAAGAAAACAAATTCAATTAGGAAAATATGTCGCAGACAATAAAAGAATAGTTTTCTGTTTCTGATGTGTACATTCATTAAAATATTTGTAAAACTGAAATTTCAGCGAAAATAAAACTATGTGTTGTATATATGGCATATCGCTAGCTGAAATGCAAACCAATGCAACTAACGAAAGTATGTTAATTATTTATCGTTGATTATTGCAAACTTATCTGTTTTAAAATTCAAAAAATTTATTTTCTCTTTATTATTTGTTAGTTACAGCACATTGCATTTTTGCTAACGCTATTGTCAGTTTTTGATTGATGGTTATTATGTTTCCCAGTTTATTCTCTAAAAACTTTTAAGACAAAAAAAATGAAAACTTGCTATACAGAAGTTGTTGTAGCAAAAATTACAAACAATCTTCATTATTATTATTATTATTATTATTATTTTTTCTTTTTTTTAATATTAAGCAAACACGAATTTGTTGTTCTGAAAGTTAAAGTAGCAAACTTTTTTGTTTTGATTCTTTAGCTTTTCCAGCCTACATTTTTTCCTGTAGGCCAATATAATGCGGCTGCTGTAGATGTTTCTTTTTTTGCTGTCTGTTTCAATAGTTGGTAAGTAGTCAGTACTCCCGCCTTTTTCTATTATATTGCATAGATGAAGTATAAATTGAAAAGAGGGTTATTCTAGGCCATTGCACACACAGCTTGTTGTATGCAGATGTTCCAGGATAAAATTCGAAGAGTTTATATTGAGAGCAAAGGCAAAGTAAAATCTATTTGCGCCCGTTCGTATATCAGTTTAAAAATAAAATATAAAGAACCTGAACATAAAAGCACACTTATATTCGATGTACATGCATATATTATCCCTCCCGAATAGCTAAAGAGCCATTCACATCAGCAAAATAACAAATAACACACACCCACAAACACACAAACACACATTTTCAACAAAGGCGACCACAATTTGTAGCTCATAGGAGTTTGTAAATGTGTATGTGTTGTTGTTATTCATAAGAAAGTTACAAACAGATGAGGACTTAGATATAGCAGTTTTATTTATTGATTTCTTTTGCTTCCGGTAAATTAATTACCTTTATTCCAGATACTCCGTTTTCGGTATTTAAACGTGCGTCTTCGCTAAGAAAAATTTTTTCGAATTATCATCATCAGCACACAGTTCTTTGACAGTTCAGAAATTTTGTCTTTGCCGCAAATAAAAAGTACCGGCGGCAAATTGTAAATTATTTATACAAGAACTGCGGCGAATATTCGCCATTTGACGAAATGACAACCAGCAGTTTTGTAGCCAATTATGGTTTTTTCATTTACTCTCTTTTACGTGTGCAAAACTTTTCGCCCTAAAAGTTACAACCTCAAAATGTGTGTTCCAATTAGCAAATGATACACCGCGAGAAAACAAAAATTATATTCCAGCAAAAACACTCATTTCAAAAAGCAATAGGCAACATATTTTGCAAAATACTTGTATTGTAAGCGAAAAACGGACAGGTAAATGCAATAGCTGGTCTAGAGGATGAACCAGCGGCTTCCAGTATCCACGTTCGTGAACTGTCTGGCTTACTTTTGGTACTTACTTGGCTTCTCTTTGGTCGCATTTGCAATCCTCAATTGATACGAGTTTATTTACTTTAATTTTATGTGTAACACAAAATGTTGCTCACGATAATTTTCTAATTGTTGTATAGAAAATGACAATTATATGTATTCTGGCGAAAATACATTTTTAAGAAATTTAATGAGCGGTTTCCTAACATCAGTACTCAGGGGTAGCTTCTGCCCCTGTATCGAAATCTTTGGAAGATGAAAAAGTAGATTGATACAGCTTGTGCATGCTGGTAATCTGCTTTCGGTAAGCGTTTTATTTTATTCCTGGTTCACTTCGCCCGCAAAATAACACTATAGAAAATCGGCGTAGTAGAAATTTTCAGATATCGCCAACAGAAAAAAATCATTATTTGAAGCTTTTGTGACTACCGTAGCAGGAGACCCAAACCGTGCACTTGGCTATTTGTATTTGAGTTGCTTGGAAGTTCAGCCCACGATATTCCCCTTCTATTTAGCTGAATTTCGTTATTTATTGATTTTAAAGTAAAATTGATGAGTTTTTGCCCTTTTTTTGTTAAAGTTTTTTTTTGTTTAGTTCTGTTTTGTAAACCGTGTCATATCCTGTAGACTCATTATTGTGTTTTTGTTTTATAGATCCATGACATGCACACATTTATATGCTTTCCTGTCAATTTCTCTCTCACTACTTCTATGGCGATTGAAATATTTTAAATTCAGCTTTACAAAAACTTAAATTGGCCAAGTTTTGAATGATTAAAATATATTGAAAATGCCACGAGTTAAAGTAAAAACTTAATGACAACTTAATAGCAATTGAAACATAAACGTCATAATTAGTCCTGCTCAGATTTAAGATTGATGCGTTTTGAAGCTTCCTGTCAACAGTTTTTTCAAAGCAGGAAAATGTATATGAACGTAAAGGGAACTCTCGATATCGATAACTATGCTTTTAGAGCTCAAAATGGTAAACTGTAGGGCGATACTTACGTTCCGTGAGGTCTAGCTGATCAACACGAATCATTTATCGTAGGAAGAATGCATAATGGCTACCTCCCTAAGCAAAATGGCCGTATTACCAGTGAAAACACTTTTTAAGCCGTTAACGCATAACGTTTTATGCTCTGACCGCATAATCTTTTGAAATTATTAAAGAAGACGCTGCCATTACGATGAATGGCGAGCGTATTCGCCCCATACTGAATGATTTCTCATTTTCAATTATTAATCATGTTAGTTTGAAAAGGCTCTCCAAACTATTTAACATTAATCAAATTTTTAGGCAAGTTTCATCTTAAAAAATTGTCGTAGTTGTATTTAAGAAAGACAGTTTTACGTGTCACTGGCGATGGTGAAAAAGACAGAAATCTTTAATTGCAAAGAAGGAGAATTTTGTACTTTACTGGATCTTATTTATATCATTTATATCAAAGTGGGATTTTCGATTACTATATCAGTAGGCGATAAATTAAGCAAAATAATATTTAAGTAGGGAAAAAACTATAACTAGTCGCTTATCATTCACCAGCAAACTTTTTGCCTCCTTCTGTACTCTCGATCCGTCGGAGAGGTAAAAAAGAAAAGCAAGTAATAAGACCTCTGAGGTGCTCCAAAACACCAATATATAGTTATATCTCTTCGACATATGTTTCCTCTAAAACCATCCACCTGTCTTTTGCAACAATATTTCATGAGCGAAATAAAAAATAGATCGACAGGACGCAGTTCCTTGCTAACGGCTCCAACCATTGCAAGAGTAAAAACCCAATATTCTAAAACACGGCCTGAAGATGTTCCGTACTTTATTTCTACTGATTTCAAATATTTATTTCACTTAATAATACCGATTACAGTGAAAATATATTTTCGAAATACCTGAAACCCTTCCCCTTGTCTTCTTTCATGACAACGTTCTCTGCCTGTTTCATAACGATGAACTTTTAAACAATTTGTGAACTGGTTTAGTTTCCTTTTAACACAAATGGAAACACCAACAATACACGTTAACAGAAAACCAACCGATACATATAGAAGAAGAACAAGCATTGGAAGTTTATTACACAATATTTTTCCTATAGACTTGTAAGAGACTGAAAGAAATGCTGGTAAAAAAAGTGCTGTTAACAGATTATGAAGGAAAAAGAAAAATGAAAATCTAGTCCATATTGCAAGTGTGACATTTCAACACAACCTGCCTTTTGAGCCTTTTGTATTTTAATGTCTTCGGGGTTAACAAAGAGCAACAAAGTCTTACGAAAAGACGACAACAACCAAATTTATATTTACATGAATGTATAAATACGAAAAAATAAGACAAGTATTATATAAATACAAATTTGCTCTTGAATCAGCAAAGTAAGATACTCCCACAGTTCAAACTAAATGTTAAGAAGTCTGCTGCCGTGCACATACTCCTACACGGCACGCTTACAAAGTTTTCCATACACAGTCGAACACGGTTATAGCGAACTCAAAGGGAACGGTCATTCAGTTCGTTGTAGACGTAGTAGAAAAATTTGTCAAGCCCATACAAAAAAAAAAAAAAAATAAAAAATATATGGCAATAGTGGATATTTTTAAGGTTCACGGATTTGTTGTAAGCTTGTGTTTCCTTTCTCAACTTCATTAATTATTTGCATTTTTGTGCCACCCAAATGGAATTTCTTTTATTTTTATCCATATTTCAATCAAACTTACAATAAATCATCTGTTTAGATTGTTTGTTTGAATAGCTCTAAAACAGCTGTGAAGTGGTGTTACGTGTAAGTGTTGCCTTGTAGCGATTTTTTCAAATTGGCTTCTTCTCAGTTAGTTATAAACGTTGTATTGCCTTTGGAAATATATTGTGTGGCTTACAAAATCCAGTTCAGTATAAAAAAAAACTTCGTTATAAGCGGTGTCCGTTATGAACATGTTCGACTGTACCACAGTTGAAATTATTGCCATTATACTGGCTGGTTTCTGTTTTATATGTCGGCATAAAGATTGTTATTAATATCCTGGGGTTATTAAAAATAATAAAACAAGAAGCGTTTGGGTTGGAAAAGGTAAGAAAAGTTTTCAAAGCAAATACAATTAGAAATATTATAAAAAAAAATAATAATAAAATAAAATACTCGTAAATGACAAACTTCATGCGGTGAATGTAAACAGTGAATAGCAGGCGAAATATTAATTTAGAAATTAGAAAATGGTACAACAAAAACAACACTTAAATTTAAACAGTGTGAATTTCAGCTCTCGTATACTCCTGTACCGGTTACTGTAAAATTTCTATAAAGTTACATAAATCTTACTTGGTAGTATTTAAAATTACTTGAAGTGAACAATATAGTTCATAATATTAAAGAAAAATTTTCATACATCTTAGGAAATGGTCTTGCAAATGGTATACTCCTTTCTTTTTCGCAACCACAATTGCAGCTCTATTAGTTATTTAAATGCACGTAATTGCAAATAAGTTTAATACATTAAACAGTGTTGCATTTCTATTTAATTAAAGCAATTTAGTTTGGATCATGCAGATCAAATGGGGAACTTCAGCCGAAATTTTCTTAAAATAACAACATTTAATTCAAATTCTTTTATTTTCTTATACTTTTCTCTATTGGCACATTTGTGGTGCGCCCAACCGTAGGATTTTCCCTTTCTGGCAAGCAAAACAGGTCCGATTGCAGTTGCATTTGCAGCTGTTTCTTTCCACTGAAACAGTGCAAAGAAACAGCTTTGTTTCATAATCGGCCTGCTCGCAAATGTATTACAGCGCCTTATCTTTTGTGCAGTCTTCGAATTTGGGCACAATGGCAACACTTTACTTGTCAGATGGTGAAGTATTCAAAATCAAAAAAATATGTGCCGTTCAATATGCGTACTGACACAGATCATTGCGGAATATCTGCCCAAATGTGTTCTCAGAACAGCTGAAGATTTTTAATGCGATTTAAGTTTAGTAATTTTTCAACTAGCATGTAAGCGATAGAAGTAAAGGGAAACAAAAGCAGAAAGCTATTACAGCTGTTGCCATTCCAATATTTTTAAACTCGATTGCTGCGTATTTTATAGTGTATTTTAAGTTTCGGTTCCTTGTGTGGAAGGTCCTTAATTATCCTTTAATTTTTAGGCAGCACTGTAGGCGGCTAGAAGATCAAGAAGATGAGTGAAGAGTTTGTATGTTCAGTTTCTAATTCAGACGGTGTGCATTAGTACTTTTATTTTTTAACTAACTTAACCTTATCAACCAGAGTGTAGGTAGGATTCGAATCCGTGACCTCCGGTTTAGTAAGCTGCGTATTATTCATTCGCCTACGCAAGTACACATAACCGCAGACAATTATGCCAAAAATAAATTTGTTTTCCATTTTGCCTACGGGCTCCCTTTTTTCCGGCAGTCTTATCCTCGAGATATATCTAGAGTATATATATGTTATATATATGTATGATTATATATATTAGCTAATATTTTGTTTCATTTAGTCCTTTTGAACAGCTCTACTCTCAAGGAACTGCAAGATAGCAGTGAGTTTTGTTATCGCCATTTTGCTGAGCAATGATTTCTGAGTGGGAAACATTTATTACGTTCTTCCAGGATATGTGTAAGCGCAGCCTTATTTCTACTGCCATATGAAAGTTAAATTTATTATATCATTACACAACTTATAACATATCGGGTAACTCCAAGTGTATGCTTACAATTCCCTAATGTCTCAATTTGCCTTCCGGCAATAAAAGTAACGACGCGATTCTAAACATATTATTAAATTATTTAGCTGGTTGGTATGTAATTTTTATTTTTTGCTGCCCATTGTGCACTGCCAACTCAAACACATTATTTTTAACAGCTGCTTAATGAAGGGAAAACCAAAATTTCTTGGGAACAAAAACTTAATTTCTGGGCGTTCTACACCATCACTGAGTATCGCTCATGTGGCTGATTTTATAAAAATAACAACCAAGATCTACCAAGATCTTACGTTATTTCAAGTACAGTTGAACCTCCATTAATGGGCTAGAACACGGATTGGTACAGATAATCGAAAGAAATAGTAAAAGTAGAGTGTTAAAAAAGAAAGAACTTGGAAAGACTATACAGACAAATATATATTCCTTAAGGTGCCTATAGTTTGCTTATTGTCATTTCTTTCTATATGGTTTGCAGGGAGTATCTTGGCTCACATCTACTGGGTTTTTAAGCTTATAAACATAAAGCAAATTATAAAAATATATTGAAGAAAATAAAACTTAACTAACAAAAAAGCATTACAACTATATTTCTTCCCATCTAAAGTCGGACAACGCGGTATCATCACAAGCTTCGTTTTATGAGATCCACTTTACTCACATACAGACAGAAGTGCGCCATAAAGAAGGGGAATTACATTAATTTATTTGCAAAAATTTTGGATACATGGGTATAGCAGAAAAATTAATCATCAAGCACGGTTAATAGAGACAAAAAATTAGGTACAGCCAATGAAGCATAATCGAGGTTCAACTGTATATTCAAATACATAAATATTTATTACTTTAACTAAACACCCGCAGTGACTTTACATTTTACTTCCTGCGTAAGAGACCCCTAATGAAAAGTTCGCTCGAAAATTTTTATACACAAAACAACAAGTCTTTAGAAGCAAACAAGTATCATGGGAAAACGGCCTCAGCAGGCCCACACTGAAAAACAAATGAAACAATTTTTGTTCAAAAACACACATAAATAAACAGCATTTCTAATTTCCCAAAAGTCATTTAAATATATACGAATACATGTCGGTTCAACTTACATGGAAAAGTTAAAAAATAAACAAATAAAATTTTTTTTGAGACGACCCCTTGTAAAGGTTGAAAAAAGGGCCGCTGTGAAGCCCAACAACACCAGCAAGTACAACTAATAAAATTTAATTGCATCCGGGGATGCTTTCGAGAATATCAAATCAGACATCAAATCTTAAACTTTTCCTCTCATTTGTTTTCAATGTAATTTTCAGCAATTTCGCCAGTCCAGTAATTAAAACTTGAAAAGTTTCGGATCAGTTGGTAAGGATGGCTTAACTAAAATGTTGTTATTTTTATTTCCATTATTCCAGTTTGATGAAAGTTATTTTCATTTCCATAGTTTGTACGAACAGTTTTCTGATGGGCAGAAAAAGGAAAACCGTAGATGCAACGTTTTTGTTGTTGCAAACCAGCACGTAGGGTATGACCGCTACTCATACTATGCATTGTGACGGAATTAGGAGAAAGGGATAGGGGTGTCGAAATATATAGTTTTAGACGCTCAAATACTGCTGCTGGAGAGTGACGTAAGAGCTTATATAGTTGCTGATAGATGTTAAGTAAATAGGGGATTTGCCTTCGTAACTTAAGCAAGCCAACCAAATTCCTTCCGCACTTAAGAATATAATCCTTCACAGAGAGAGCGAGAGAGCGTTCAGCAAAGTTACAATTAGAAAAACCCTATGAATACTGGGTAAATTTTTCTAATTTCAAATATTATCCATAAAACACTTTCGCCAAAGCGCTTACGCAGTTGCAGGACGACAAGTATCATTACGTTGCAACGTCGCATAATGTATTATAAACGTCCGTCATTGAACCTTAAACAATTAAATATTATTATAGTTTGTGACTGATCTTTGATTGAATTTCTATTTGATTTAAATTATATGTAATAGCTTAAAATCAATTATATATTGGGCTTTGCGAAAGATCGGCAAATAAGTAAAATATATTTCAATAATGAGCAGTTAATGGTTTATTCGCATTCACAGTGAAATTTAAAAAGTTATCAAGGCTCTCGCTAATCGGAGGAAAAATTGGTCATACAAGCCTCAACTATTTAATAATCGTAAAAAAATCGTTAAAAAATCGTTTACAAATCGTTGCCATGCAAATATTCTGCATATTCTGCATATCCTGCTGGGTACCCTTCAATGTGTTTAATGCAGTCAGACACACGAATTAACTAATTTATTTCTATTATCGCTCCTTTTATGTCTTAATATATTCTAAAGGAATTTATGAATATTTATGATATAAAGTCTTTACTACATAAGCATTTCATACAAGCCCATATATGTAAGTCCAGACATACATCCATACATAAAATTATCGCTGGTACTAAAACGCGATTTAGGAATTTTTACTGAATCGTACACGCCACTTTTCTTCCCTACTTCTCTTTCACTCTGAAGGCTCATGATTTAGCTTAAATGTTTTTTTCTTTGTGGTTTAAGTAATTTTCTCTGGAAAATCGTATAAATAATTTTTAATGTCTCTAAACGGGCTTTCATGTGATGGGCAAATTGTAGCGAGTGTTTAATAGTGATGGTGATGGTGATGGTGATGGTGATGGTGATGGTGATGGTGATGGTGATGGTGATGGTGATGGTGATGGTGATGGTGATGCTGATGATGATGATGATGATGATGATGATGGGGGGGCGCTAAATTATAAATTGTGTGAAAAATCATATAAAATATAGACATTTAAAGCAAACATACACAGATGCATTCGTATGCATATGTATGTATGTAAGACTCACACCATTTCAAACACACGAAAAAAAATCGTGCATATTTCGCTCATCTCTTTGTTAGGGCATCTATATAAAAGCTTTCATACCGATATAATAAATTACATAAAAGGGCAAAACATTAATATTTTTTATGCACGACGTTGTTGCCATTTTATAACCAGTTCTCTTCATAGATGACAGTCTAGTGGCATGTGTGTGTGTGCGCATAATGTGTATGTGTATGTAGGCATGTGCAGGCAAGTGTGTACATATTTTTGTGCTAGTTTATTGCAAGTGTGATAATTTGCAACTTATGACTGAGTGCCGTTATAAATTTAATGACATTCGCCATCATCTGTTAATGTCAATATGCAAACAGAAAAAATGCCAACACAAATACTTCGATTATCATCGAAGGATGTCAAGTTAATCGATTGAAATTTATAATTTTAATTTTTTCACGAGTACAAATTTTAACAACTTTTCAAAAGGAACAACTAAAATGATTAAGTTAAGACTACTAAAATTGATTAAATGCGATTGATTAAATGATTTTTATAGAAAAATTTTCCATATGAAAAATAAAGAATTTAAAAGCGCAAATGATAAATTAAATTAAATTTAAACTTTTGAAATTTAATATAATTTCATAATAAAACTTACACAATCTTATAGAAAGCCAAAATTTTTATAAAGGAAATGGATGAAAGCCAAAGCTCTCTAATTATTGAGATCATTGATGTATTTACATATGTACATATCTATATACGCATGTACATATGAATTTCTTCTATGGATGTATGATTGTACTTAAGACTGGGGATGTCGTTGGCTGAACTAGTAGTACAAATATGATACTCAAAGTTCCTTAATAGCTTTTAAGTTAATTGCTTTTGAAATTTTTGGCTAGTTGTTGCGAACCTAACTTGCTTTATATCCCATTGTGCAAGCTTACGTGTTTCGCCTTTTTGGGAAAAATTTGTTTTTAAAAAAATTATATGTCAGCGCATCAAATTGCGTTAGTAGGGAATCAGATATACATACAGGGTGAGATAAAAAACTGCAACCAACTTCAGATTGTTGTCATTTCTAAACCACTCGTCCGACAGCTGTGAAAATTATTCCAGTGACAGCTCATTATATTGTTTACAAGCGTGCAAAAGCATTGTCCAGAAAAAAAATTATTCGTGATGGAATTCAAGCGTGATAGTGTGCTTTCTTTATATTTGGCTGGAAAACCACAAGTGGCTATGGTCCAGCATTTAAATGTGAATAAATCTTTGGTGTCTTGTACCATCGCTCGTTACCGTGATACTGGTAGCGTAGCCCGACGTCAAGGAAGTAGACGGAAGAAAACAGTAACATCAGCAGAAATCGTTCGAAAAATAAAGAAGCGACTTGATCGAAAACCGCGTCGCAGTGGCCGAAAAATGGCTCGTGAGCTGAACATATCGCAATATTCCATTCGGCAAATATTGAAAAATGAGCTCGGGGTAAAGCCATTGAAATTCCAAACAGGGCAACAACTTACACCGCAACAGAAAGAAAATAGACTCAAAAGAGCCGAAGGGTTGCTTCGCTTGGCCGCAAGTGGTGAACTGCCGAATTTGGTTTTCTCCGATGAGAAAACATTCGTTGTCCAGCAGTTTGTAAACATGCATGCAAACATTTTGGCCGCAGACCTTGAACATTCCAACAGGACCATCGCACTCCGCACGCGCCACCCAAGAATGGTTACAAAATGAGGTTTCTCGCTTCATTTCCAGCGCACAATGGCCACCAAAATCTCCGGATACAAATCCGTTGGACTATTGTGTGTGGAGTATTTTGGAAAGCAAGGTTGGCACTAAAAAATACCAAATTTTCGATTACCTCAAGCAAGCGCTTCGCCGGCAATGAGCCAAAATACCGCAGAGCAACATTCGGGCAGCGTGTGACGGTTTCATTGGCCGTTTAAAGGCCACAATTCGTGCCAAAGGTGACAAATTCGAAAAAATCTAAACTTATTATAAAATTTGATGCTATTTTCGAAATTTTTTTTGCAATTCATTCATTCAATATTCAATATTTATCAATTCATTTTTCATTCAATAAAATTTAAAAAAAAATTAAAAAATTATGGCCTTTTACTTTGTTGCAGTTTTTTCACCTCACCCTGTATATATGTATGTAAGTTTTTTTTTTGAATTGAGGTAACAATAAACACTAGAGGTAAGCTTTAATTGGAACTTGCTTAAAAGAAATTGTTCACAAAACTCTCTTTTGAATTATTTAAGTTTCCCATCCCGGCAATGCCCAGTGGACAGTGAAAGAAATTTTAGTACGTATTCATAACTCTATACTTATATTAAAGCACTTTGCAAGAATATATTATACACACCCAAAATCATACACACGCCCTCACACACACTCACCCACACACGCCCACACATCAATAAGTATGTGCATGCAAATGTGTACCAGCATAAATGAATACACGACTACATACGCAAATACATATCTCTGCCAAGAAATATTAACTTTGTTTACACAATTTTTAACAAAAATTCCATTCAACAACCTTTTCGTACAACCGACTGTTTGTTTAATATGTTCCCCAATATCGCACGAATATGTGAGTGTATTTAATTTATTTTTCCAAGCCTACTGACGCAATCGGAGTCAAAGATAAAATCCTTGAATACAAAATCAGAATGTGCTCGCTTATTTGCATGTTTCACTCTGCTCTATAAAAATGGTTGTGCAGAGCCAGAAGCTGGGCTGACAGTGAGTGACTGCAGGCAAGGATATGTTTTTTTGTGAAAGATAAAGTTTTCGTTGGTATGCAATCAATTGGCATTTGTTAGTGATTCGTTTAATTAAAGCATGTTAAATGCTGATGCCAACATGTCTACAATAGATGTACGTATTCATACACACATTCATACATAAATATTAGAGTAGTCCATTGCAACGATTTTATAATTAATCGAGTAAAAGTGATATAAAAACTTGGCTAGCAGCGGCTATTCAGCCAATTCCATCTTGCCATTCTCGTTATAATTTCCTTACAACTTTAATTTCTATTATTGTTTTTATGATTTATTTCTATTATTTATTTTTATTATTTAAATTTATTATTTTTATAAAAAAAAAAATTGCACCAACAAGCTTTGTTTTTGTAATGATGCTACAAAAGTGTCATCTAATTACAAGATGCATTTTAAATTGTCCTGTTCGCTCTGTATATATACTAATTCATATCTGAAGAAGACAAGCAAACCAGTGCTGAAAAATTTATTTCGAAGTCTGTTCCTGCAATTTAATATAAAAATAAGAACCTTTTTGCCTTCAGATAAATTTTATAATAAACATTCCAAAAATGTTTCCACAAAAGAAACTTTAAAACTCTCCCATACACTTTTGACTTCAAAGTATTTGTTATTATTGGTTTTTAAGTGACTTTTGAATACATTTTACTGATTTTCCTGCAGACTTAATACACTGGAATTGGTTGCATGAAGTAGTAAGTCTTTATCTCTTTAACAACAAGATTTATTTGTGAAACATGTTTGTCTTAAATGGCAAATGCAGCAGCATGATGCGGAAGGATTATGCTGAGTGGCTGGTATGTGAGCAAGGAGTAAATAGGAGTTACAACCTTGAAACAGTTTCATTAACAACTTGTTTTGACAAAAAGAAATGACAGACATACATTAAGAAGAAGAACTCTTTCATATGGCATAAGTAATGTCATTCGAATGTATTTGGAAAAGGGTTGAGCTTGTCAAGATGGGTTACAACCAAAAAAGAAATTTGCCTCTCAAAAATTTCAATTTTTCGGAGCAAATGGGATAACTTTTTATATATCGATAATCCAACAAAAGTATTGCCCAAAAAAAAACGTTGCCTCTTCTGGCATTATGCATTCGAGCAAATTTATAATATTAGTCGCGTTTTGCTATTTACAGATTAAGCTGATTTTAGCATTAAAACAATAAAAAGCTTACTTCTAAGTTTCACTAAATAAATAAAATAAATTCCTTTTTAAAAAAAAATTTTTTTAATGAATGTGTGCATGATCAAAAAATAACTTCTCATAGAAGACTTCTGTGATATACTGTAGAACAGCTGTTTTTGTTTGTATGAAAAACATTCACATCTTATCGATAGACTCCAAATTAGAAGTCCTTTTCTAGTTTTTTTCATAAATGTTTCCAAACTTTGATAAAAATTAAGAATACAAAATAAAAATATCAAATTACAAGAAAAAAAATTATAAAACTTGGCAACACCGAAATTTGCATGTCGGAAATCGATTATATGTCATAAAATGTACTTAAGCAAAAAAAAAAGTTTTCAGGCTATTTTCACAAAATTTCCAATTAAATTTGAAGTGGTTTAATTCGTTTAAGGGCACGTTTCACTATCCTACACACTCGTACGATTTGTTAAATATAGCATCTCTGCTGAAAAATTAGTATAGTGTGGCCGAAAAATGTCAGATTTTTATGAAAAGCAAAAGTTTATAAAAATTTTCATAAAAAAGCCATTTTCATGCGATCAGAGTTTCATTTAATTTAATCAGCAAATAGAAAAGTGTTTGCATAATTTTTTGTGACACTAGAAACATCATCTAAGTGCGATTTGAAAATAAAAGGGTAGCACTATGAGATTTCCATGTGAGTGGATCGTACGACTATCTAGGATAGCGAAACATATCACTTAATGATATTGGACTCATATCGAATAAGACAATCACTTTTTCATGAGTAGATTTGTCTGAAATTCAGTATATTATTTTTGTACAACATATTCTATAGCAAGTTGTATGTCATTGCACTGTTCCGGGTATTGTTTATGGCAGTATAAAAATAATCTCTGGGAGTAGGAGCAGTATTAAGTATTGCATAATTTTATTGAAAGCGAATTGGGAATTTTAGTATTACAAACAGTGGCAACACTAAAGAAGATAACTAAAAATGCAGTCATGTAAGAAGAGTACCTTTTCAATTTCCGACTTTTTTATATTTTAAATTCGAGTTGGATGAGGAACAAGCCTGCGACCGTTTAACTACCAGCAATGCTGACTTACGAAAGGATCTAAAATAATGAAATTATGACTGGTTTTTTTAAAGAAATTATTTTTATACAATATAAAAGCAAATAGACCGACATTTCACGAATATGAAATATGAGAAACAAAAAACTTTTTCTGGCTGCATTCTGCCATTTTTACACTACTGCTGGCGCTATTACGTCGTGTTGCCTTTTGAAAAAACGCCGTGTAGGGCCACGGAAAGATCAAAGAACGCCTTGCAAATAAATGAAAATCTGCTTCCTATAAATGATGGCATGTGTGAGCAGCAACACTTCTCGATGAACTTAAATTGGTTGATGTTCGCATTGTTCCAGTTCTTGATAAAATATTAATTTCAAGTACAGACAAACAATAGCACACCACACAAAATTGCAGTCTGTTGCAGGATTTGAATGTGCATCTCTTTAGTGTGGCATGCACATCTTTGAATCACGCTTATGCACTTGCAGCTACAATGTCTGCTTCAATGCGCAGCATCTGTGTGGAAATCTATATTTATAAAATATTTATAAACTCTTTTGCTAAATAGAAAGCTGAACAGTCAGAGGTCGGGCAGAAGAGCAACAATTTTTTTTTTCTGCTCTGAATGTGGTCGGTGATAATGGGTTTCATCACAGTTAGAAGGAAAGCTGAAACAGACATTGAAGAACAAAAGCGTAAAATACTTTAATGTGCTAAATATTGTATTGAGTACGGTGGGACGACTTCTTGTACAAACAACTCTTAAAAAAGGGGAAAAATTTGGAAAAAATTAAAAAAATAAATCCGAAGTTGCAGCAAAGGTATACCTAAACAAATCTTGCCTGAAGGTAATAAAAATTTCTGGAAGTAAGTGAAAAGTATGTTTAGGTCTTTCAAAACAGTTCGTAATATATTTTTACGGAAAATGTTTCTTGTACCGAAAATATCGGGAAAAATTAAATAGAGTTGTAACTTAAGGTCATGTAAATTTTATTATTTTGTTTAAAATATTTAGTTTTTGGGAAATGGTGTACATCTGATTTCTTCATAACCTCAATTGAGGTTAATTTTTCCTAAAACGACGCAGCATTTCTTTTTAAAATTTTTTTTTTTTTACTTATCATTTCTCCATCGGCTGGAATATTTTGTATATAATTTGTAATTAAGTAGCTATTTAGCTCAACTGTATATCACCATTAACTGGTAACCATTAACTGATCAGTAATTGTGCCTTCATCTCTTGTGTCCTGCCCAGAGGTGATCTTTAATTATATGAATTTATGTAAAGAAGATAAATATTCACACAAAACATTCTTAAATTCAGTGAAAATACAAAAAAAGATTATTTTAATATTCAAGTCATTCTGTGTTGTCAAATACGCAATCGCACAATTAGACAAATATGGCAAGTCTGCTACAAAAAAATACTTTTGTGAGCTAAAAATGCAACTATGTGACAGTTTTATTTTTCTAAAAGGCCAGACAATTTGCTAAATATGGCATATCTGCTAGAAATTGCTATACGTCACATTTTTTTGACAAACAAAATTTTATGAAAATTTCAGAGTTGCATTTACTTCAATCAGCAGTGAAAAAATTGTATGTATCATTTTCGTATAATAGTGTGGCACCAGCACCGCCATATGGATGCGATTTTTTTCATATTTTCGTGTCGTATGAATCGTACGACTCTGCAGGACAGTGTATCAGGACCTTAAACGATACACTTCTTTCAAAAGGTCTGCTTAATTATCGATATTGAAAGAGGAAGAAATAATTACAGTATTAAACATTCCACTGTCAACTAACACCAGCGATATTAAAGTAAACGAGAAAAATTCGTGAGTTTTCTTTGACAGCCCAAAAGTAGGGATCTCAAGTATTGCCGCTTCTGTAATTTTTCCAGAAAAAGATAAAAAATTGTTCACTCTTCATTGGAGCCTGATGATAGACGAGACCACAAATACATTCTAAGCGTCCTAAAACTTCTTTTGTTCGACATTCAGCTTTTCATAAATTTTGAGTATGATTGTGTCTGTAAAAATGGTTTTCATTACATTTCTCCTTCTTTCATTATTACTTTGAATAAAATTAATATAAATTGAAATCTGCGCGGCTGCTGATGTAAACAAACGTGTCTCAGTTGTGAACAGTGAACGATGATCCATGATGACAAGGTATTAGCAACATTAAGGCACACTTCGATGCACACATTTTCATTTTTCCAAAAGCATTGATTGGAATTGTTATTGAAAGGAAAACGGAAATGAAGGGAATAGCACAGGAGGAAATACTTGAAAATAAGTAATCATAACTGGAATCACGTAATGCTTAAACAAAAAATGTTAAAAGTATGATATTCACACTACAGTTGGCAATGAGACGTTTATTCAAAGGGGCAGCAGTTGCACAAATTGTGTTGGATAAATTTTCTTTATTATTTTTGCTTCCCCCCTTATAGAAAATAATATATATGTATATGAATGTATGTATGCATATACATACTTTCAAATGTATAGTCGTATGTATATGCACTTATATACGAATCCTCTTCACATGAAATGTAAAATATTTGTTTATTGAACACAGTCTTTCATGTCTAATCGAGCTCAATGTACACACGCCTGCACATATACGAACGCTCAAAAATACTCAAGTTTGCCCAAGAAACCGTGCCTCGTTATATGTTTATTTTATATCTAATTCACCTTTTCATATACTCAATAAATATTCTTGAATTATTTTCAAGGAAAAATGAAATTGTGAGAATATTTTTAAATTTTGGTTTGACTCATCAAGATAATCCTTAAAATGCCAAAGTCATTACAAAGTCACGTTTGCGCATATTTATTCCAGCTTAGTTGGTTCCTTCATCATGCACCCTACAACCTGAATGAAATCGCGGTAGGTGTATAACAGCAATATCATTACAAGGTTCCCATTACAAACTTCTGGAGTGGGATAGAAACAAGCGAAAAAAATTTGACAGCAAAGATATAACAAATTTTTATAAATGTAAAAAGAGTTTTTCACGCGCCAAATATTCCAATTCATTTTTTTAATTCTATTTATATTTTATTTCATCCACACACTTTGTTTCAATCGAGATGCATCCTTAACTGGATTGGCAAAAGTCAGCTACAAATAAGAAAGTCGCAGACTCGATCTCTACAGCCTTTGTTGCAGCACCCACTACTCGGTGTATGGCAATTGCTCCTGCAACACGTTGTATCGGAAATAGAAAAATTAATATAATTTGAATTGAATTGAAATATTTAAACTTTGAATTTTCTGGTTTGAAAGTTTTTATCAGCTGTTGCTTAAATTTTCATTCCAAAATCTGTATATTATTTCCAAAATGCATCACTGCGAAATCTGACGACGTTCTTTATACTGATCCACGACGATATGAAATTATTGTACGAGTATTGCGGCATTATGAAACACCACACTTTATTCGGATGCTAAGAAATTGATCAAGGTATCTTTATCATTAGGAAAAATCAACTCTGCGAAAAAAAGTTTATCCTGCTTCTTAGGCTTCTGCTAATATGTACCTCTTTCCAACACACGGACACCCTAACATGATTCAGCGGGGCTGGGAAGTTGGATCTTAGCAGCCCTGTAGCTGTGAAAGTGTAATGACACAAAACAAAATAACGTTGATGAGCGAGTGTTGCCCAAAGGCACAGCTTTGTTGTCTGTTTTCTCGTATAATTCGCTTTGTAAAAAATATCCTGGACTATCAGCAGTGAGTTAAAATTTTGAAACACTTATATATCACTTCTACCGAATGCCTTTTGGAATTATAAATAAAAAGTAAGTTGCGTTACGTGTAATATTAAACGAACTTCAATTGACCTTGAAAATTTGGAAACCGCAAACGCAGTATTTGATTTTAAAGCAAAACATTAGAAAGAGTCACCTGATTACTTGACATGATCAGTGACATTTTAGACGGCAACAAAGTATGGCTGATACTATTTCGCACTTGGAAAAAATATGTAATGGTGGAAACATTTCGAAACTTTTTAAAAGAATGAGGGGAGCAACGTTTGCAGTACTTTTCTCTGAATATTTTCATATGTGGATTTTGGAAATATTGCCAAACCACGTATGAAAGTTTATCCACGAATTAATGTGAACTAATATCGCAAAAGTTGTATTCTGTGTTATGTAAATAAATAACTTTTGTGAAAGTTATTCATTTAGACGTAAACTATGGCTGGCAACACTTTTTTGACAACACCTTTTAGCCAACAGCTGATACAAATTTTGAAATTATTCCTCAACAAATTTCGCAAATTCAAAAGTTGAAACATTTCGGCGAGTAATGCCAACAAATAATTAACATCAAGAGGAGTGAAAATGTTGACAAACCCCACATCCTCCTTCGCCGCTTTTTTTTAGCAGTACTTATGCATGTCTACCCCTATCTTGAGATGGTACCCCAGAAATGATGCAAAATGGCCCTTCCTATTACTATTCCCAACTTATTCAGTGGGCTTAGAAAAGAGAGATAAAGATAGAGATAAAGAGAGATTTTATACACCACTCTTCTACACATATTTTTTATCATTACCTTTTTATATGTGTAAATGAACTCCAGCAATCCATATGTGTATGGCTCATGATATCCATATGAGCATTATTTTCCACATGTTTCTTTTCAGCAGATTCTTTTAAAACGATTTCTTTATGCGTAAGCATTATATGATATCTTTACTCATTTTAAGATGTCATTTTCAAGAATTTTCACAACGTCACACAGGCTTTACTATTATGCACGAGACGTAGATGCGTACATTACACGCGCTATACTGGCACGATTCTCTTAACACATTCTACTCATGCACAAGCTCAACACTATAAATTACAGACTCTACGAGGGAAGCTAATTTGAACAAACACATTAAAAATCTTATACGTAAAATCCTTATTGAAGAATAAACACGTCATGTAAACACAAAAAGGATGAGCACGGAAAATTGAGCCTTAAAGAAGTATTTTCAAACACTGATTTACTTGATTTTTATTGTTTATGTTAGCAAGCAGCTCCTTGAATATGATTGAAAAATTTAAACTTTTATATCCTTTCTCTCATGTCTTGCTTATGGAAATGATTCTTATTTTTAAAAATGCAGTTGATAACAGATTTTATGTAAATATGATAGTCATGCCATTCTAAGGATGGGTATTTTTTATGCTGATAAATCCTCATTCATAATCAATTTTGATACACTTGTGACTTTGTTTCTCTCTCTTTTTTGTTCGTAAAAAAAGAGAGACCTTTCTGGAAGCCTGTGGGTAGGAAACGTCAAATCAAAGATGTTGCTTTATTTACCCACACTTAATCGCATTCACACCTTCAAGCATTTGTTTAAGCTTAACTACAAGCAAAGCAATCAAATATTCAGCAATTCAATCTGATCGTTGCTTCACTTATATTGAAGAATACAAAACAAAATTTCAAAGAAACAT
Organism: Ormia ochracea; assembly: GCA_963402855.1. Lineage (NCBI taxonomy): Eukaryota > Metazoa > Arthropoda > Insecta > Diptera > Tachinidae > Ormia > Ormia ochracea. The sequence goes on from OY727105.1 coordinate 22,644,140, forward strand.
ATTAGAATGGTCGCCAAATAATCTATTTAAATTCCAACATTAAAGTGCAATAAATTTATTACACTTATCAAAGTAATCCTTTAAGGCTTTAAATGGTGCACAGTGTCACAATATAATACACTCGTGTAAATGAGAACGACTACGAGATTTAACATAAATGTTAAAAACGGTAGATGGGAAAATAAATATTAACGGTATTCACTGTTAGGTGCAAATGAGTTGCGGTATTGAATTGTGGCTGCCAATAGTACACATTCGCATACGGAATGAAATCCCATTTCACTGCAAATAAGCGTAAAGAGTTGTTGGGTTTTTTTTTCCCAATGTGTATTACGTTTCTAGCTCTGGTATTAGAACAGCTGACATCTGCAAAAACGTTACTCATACTATCTTAATATTACCATTAGCAAATTTTCGTTGCACATACGCACATTTTATTGTAATTGCACCATCCATTGCACAATTGCACAAAAATAGCGCCCACTATCTATAGCAAAATATTTACAAACGCATTAAGAACTAGAAATGAAAATTTCAATTTAAATGTCAATGTTTTAATGTAGCTGGTGCTGATGAGGTCATTATATACAAAGCGTAGCATAACATGCCGCCTAATTAAATGTTTGCTTTGCAAATCTCTTGCTATCTAGGCGGAGACCTGGAAATAATAAATCTACCAAAATCTAAAGAAAATTTCCTTCATTAAAAAAGAAATTTATTTTGACTTATGCCTTTAAAAATTATAATTTTCGTACAATCAGAGTTCCATACACTTCAAACCGCTAAAATAACATTTTTTCAAAACAATCCTACGCTGCTCAGGGTTGGGGCATATATTTTGGTAAGTTGGCCGTAAAGTGTGGGGTTATTGAGAACGCCGACAAGAAAACCAACGGCTAATAAAAAGTCTTTGTAATAACTTTATTCAATAAAGTATTTACTTCTGTCCAGTTAAAACTAAACAGTTAGGCGGCATGAATATGGGGTTAAGAAACCCAGCGAACACTAATGTTTACGACAACATGATAAAAGTGACAATTTTAATATGACGCTTATTTGGTGTTCACATCTACTAATGTCACATAACACCGGCGACGTTATTTCCGCTTGGCATTATTTTCTGAAATTGTGTCTCCGTATCCATGTACAATTCGACAAGTTCACATTTTAAGCAACGTCTTCATTGATTTTGGGGAGTAATAACTCTATGAGCTTGCATAACTGTCGCAGTTCTTATGCCAGTATGAATATGAAAATGGTACGTCATCAAGTATAAAAAACGGCTTATTGTGAAGCGAAAAGTTTTCACATGGTGTGGCACTTAAACCCACATACTTTGGTACACGTAAAATGTTGTAAAAGTAGTCACAGTTTGCTGACTTCAGAGGGCATTTGTTGGTTTTCTTTAGGTTTTAAAACTTTTTCTACTACCCAACTTAATGTAAACTACGCCCCTGGGGTACAAAATAAAACACTCCGCAGCGAACTTTTAAGATGTTTTAAGCCATTTTATAACGCCAATCAATATCATGACCACAACCGTTTGCTGGTTTTCATAAGATAATTGGAAAAGTTAGAAAATAGAAATAAATTAAATTAATTCTTGTATAAAAATAAAATTAATTTTTTTTTTCAATTTCACCATTTGGCCTGAAGCTTCTTAAAGGAGTCCAAGGCGAATAATTAATTAAATGTAAGAAAAGAAAATATTTATTTACAATGCAAACAAAAATATCTGATGAATAATTAAGCACATGCAACTTGAAAACACGGCAGATTGAGCGGGCTATAAAGGGAAGAAAAGAAAAAAATGGGCGAGCTGCATGTTTGCATTCCTCATATTTGCTATCAATGTTGTTCAAAGCTTTCGTCGTTGTGAGTCTGCTGCCAGTTTGTGAGTGTCCTGCTAAGCATTGCTTTTCCACCACTTGATTTATCCTCTCCAAAACAAAATTCCAAAAGATGGCATTGCACTGAAGGAGAGACAATGCACCTTCACCATTCGAAGATGAAAAATTAAACAAATTGATGTCCTCCAAATGAAATAATGCTATAGAAGGACTCATATAGTATTACAGGCAACAGTAGGTGGTGTCCAGTTTTGCTTACCCGCTTGGACAATGTCAGTCCAATTATTATTGTTTATTTTTTAATTATCTTTGTGCCCGTTAATCATTTTCTCTAATATTTTTTTTGGTTTATCTTCTTTCGGAGAATAAACGCAAATTGAAATATCGTAGAAAATATTATTAACCCTTTAACGAGTGTTATACATTATAATGTATGTCGATTTTACCAACTCGTCACTGATTAAAATTTGGCTTACATGCAACTTATTTAATGCCCGTTGTTTAGTTGTTTATAATTCTTAATAGTTTGTGAAATTTCAAAATTTCAGTTGTGCATAGTTGGCCTTTAAGCTATAAAAATCATACATAAAATTTTGCAAGGACCAGAATTAATTCCCCTGCCAAAGGGTTAAATAAAAATAATAATATTCTCAATTATATTTCCGACTGGTCATGAATATTTCAGTAATATGGGAAAATATTTTTGTAGTCTGATACAAAAAAAAAGGGGTTAATAGTGATCATTTACAGAGTAGCTCAATGGGGATGGTGCCCGTTCAGCAAAGATTCCCAATAAATAACAAGTGAACCTCATAATTAATAAAAATTTTATTTATAAATAAAATTAATAATAATTTTTTATTTTATCGACCAGCAGAGTATAAAATTTCTTTTACAACACCTTATAAATATACATATGAGTGTGTGTGTGTAGAGGAATGGGAATGTGCCTTAATTGGAATATAACATTTGTTTACGTGTAAGTAAATTTGGCAGCATCAGCAAAGACCACAAGAGAATTGGAACAGTGTAAGCCATCACTGCAGCAGAGTGCAATCAAATGTTATTAAATTTTGCATTGAAAATTAGTTCCCTAAAAGAATTCGCTTCCAGCAAATAAATGGAAAGAGATTTGAGGAGAAGACGAGCATGCTACTAAAACGGCCATCAATTCTTTTTATTTAAAAATGTGCTCGTGCTTCCGGAAAGCTGCAGTGTCTTCATTTATGTATATGATGGGTGATTCCAATTATATTTTGCTTATTATTATTCGCATTATTGTATATTTTCTTTCACACAAAAACATCCTGTTTTCAGGTAATGCAAGGATGTGTGAGCACATGCACATATACACTCTTATTTGCTGCAATGATTTTCGTTTTCCATTCGTTTCCTTTTAGTATATTTTTACGGATGTAACAATTGTGTTCTTCAGGCTGTTGTTTTTTAATTTAAGCAATTCTTATCTTCTTTTTTTTTTTTTTTGTTTGGGAACTCCTTAAAGTGTTTTACGTATATTTTTGTTTAATATTTTGTGGAAGCACTGGAGCATGTGTACGTACACACAAGCAAATATTTTGTTTTCTTTGTTCTGGAAATGTTAGACATTGTGCAGAGAATGAGCAGGAAATTGTACTTTTGTGTGCCTTAATGACATGGATGTTTTTTCTGTTCTTTGTTGTTGATTCTATTTATTTATTTATTTATTTATTATGTATTATATTTTTATTTTTGAATGTGTCCATGGGGATGTTTAACTGTTGCTTTGCGTCGGTGGGCTTCCTTCTACCAAGTGTTGGACTCAAATAAGAAATTTTTTATATGGAATAAAGAAAAAAATTAAACTTTCTTTTTATTGAATTTTCAATTACAAATTCTATTTTTTCTGGTCCAATAATCATGTCCTTAAACCAACCAATCTATGAGGCTTCAGATTTTGCTTGCAATATTTTTTAAGATCTCATAATGCTTTATTATACATTATAGCATGAAAGAAAGAAGAGTTTGCGGGGTAGAGTTTGTGCCCCTTTCTGGCACGACAATAGTTTATCAGCTTAAATGAATAGATTTGCCTCGTCCTTTAAAGCGAATTCGCCTTAGTTCAACCGCCACAAATCCTTTATGTGTCTTATGCTTTCATGTAAAATTAGAAACTGTTTGCAAGGACACAATCCTTAAGATACAACTCACTGTTAACTAATTTTTTCCAAACTACAAACACTCCTATCGGCTTCTTCAGTATGCACTATAAATATTTATATTTAATAGGAAGTACTTGCTGGATTGATTTATTGCTAGTAGGCTTTCAAGATAATGCTTACACAGCAACTTTCGCCCGTAACTCGTTTAGCAAAGCCTGAGTGCCATTGAGTGGCAATATTTTTGTCTCTGTTTATTTGCGAATCTGTTTTCTTAATTAGTGTTTGAACACGTAGCATATAAAGCACGAATGATCAAAACTATTTTACTGCTGGGTTACTGCTGGTATTATCTTGAAATACAGTGGCACGGAAAAGTAATCGTATAGCAAAAAATATTTTCAATACATTCAGTTAATAAGTTATTGAATATTAAGCACTTTTAATAAAAACCTTCAATAATAAAATTTTTAATGACATTGTAATTATAAGTGTTATATACTCAGCTCGTGATCCTTTTTGTATACAAATGGAAGCCTTATACGAGTGTATTTCTTTTGTTGCAATGTTTGCAACAAAAGTTTGCAATGTTTGTTGTAAAATAATAATATTTTTTATAATTAATAACAGCTGAAGGAAATTAAATTCTAATGTTTCATATCAAATTGACAGCAACACAGCTGTTAAGCTGTCCCTCTCAAGATTATATTAATATTGAAATTAGACGTGGCAAAGCTATAACTCAATCAAGTAAACAGCTGTTCGATTCAAATAGATAAGTATAGTCATGATTCACTATCCTATACAATCGTGCGAACTGTCAAATAGTATAGTAATACCTATAAATGCATCTGTCGGAAAAGTCTGTTTTTTGACAAGTCATAGAATTCTCCATGCGATCAGAGTTGCATTTACTTCCATCAGCAAAAAAAAAACTGGCTTATCATTAGGAATTTAAAGAACTAACTAGCAGTTAATAATGGTTACTATTCACACAAATAGAGTATTTTACGCAGTCCTCTTTCTCCCTTGACCACTTTGTGGGGCATGTATTTGACGCAGGACCGTCTTTACCTTGAGCATGCCTTCATATTAAATTGAATTAAGATGAGTTACTAAATTCATTGCATATTAATTTTATTTAAAAAAAAAATCATTTCCATTTGCAATGTCTGCCGCGGACATTGTCCGTGATTTCGAAAATGATGTTCCTTTCTTTTCAACTTTTTTTCCACCTGCAAAAATGTTTATGTTGTTTTACTTCAAAAGGACCACAAAATGAATGGGTAACTGTTTTTTTAGGAATTGACATTTTACTGCGCAAATATTAAATACACCTTCACCGTTTATTTAATTTTGATTCTTTTTAAAACACTTTCATCGTCAAAGGCAGCACCTTAAACGACTAGTCAAAAACCAGCACGAAAACCAACGCAAAAGCCATTCGATAAAATGTTTATATAAATTGCGGCTTATTAAACCG